>CM060597.1:27085304-27685304 GCA_030578255.1 Tiaroga cobitis
AAACATTGACCATTATTTACATCTGTGAGGCAAAAAAAATCCATTTTGGGTGGAAGGAGCAAGGATTGATGGCTTATAGCTGACAGGGCGTGGGAGGAGTGTTTCATGTGGTCGGGCTACTTGTTACTAAATATCTTTCTCACCCTTTCTGTCGCGCTCTTTCTTACTGTGAGCATGGAATAATATCACAAGTTAAGTTTATTAACTTTCCTGGTAGATGATTTCAGACCTGCTCAAGGTCTACTAGACATACAGGAGAAACACAGATGGGAAAATTCCCAGAATTCCAGAAATGTTAGTAATTATGACCTGCAGTGAATAAAAAGCTAGTAAAAATTCTAGGTCTTACTGTAAACAGTACAATGCTGGAATAACACAATGCAGTGTGGTCATTCAGTCATCAAATATTATGTTATAGTAATATTGTTTTGCCAGATGTTCATGTTGTTTTACCCCTTATATTTACAGAAAACTAGATAATTAGCTCGCATTTTTACAGGAAGTTGTGTATATTTGTCGCAACAAGAGAACTGACTCATACCACAGCTTTTAAACATTATGTGTGGAAGTGATTCACATAACATAAATAAGCACTTATTTCTGGAAAACCCTGTTTTTTTTGGTAAGCATAGGTGTAAGTTTTACGAGTATTTTTTTACGACTTTGTATTTTGAGATCATTTTTTATTTACTTTAAAGGGTTAGTTCACCCAAAAATGAAAATTAAGTCATTAATTACTCACCCCCATGCTGTACCAACCCCGTAAGTCCTTCGTTCGTCTTCGGAACACAAATTAAGATATTTATGATTAAATCTGAGAGGTGGATGACTGCTACATAGGGAATGAAACTTGACGGCCCAGAAAGTCATTAAAGAAAATGTTTAAATATTCCATGTCACAACAGTGGCTCAACTATAAGTTTATCAAGCGACGAGAATACTTTTTGTGCGAAAAAACAAACAAAAATAACGACTTTATTCGACTATTCCTTTTCTTCCTTGTAGGCCTGAAACGAGACTTCAAGAGATTTCCACGACACATGCGCGAGAATTGCGATCTCCTTCAACTACTTCAGTTAAGTTCTCGCGCGTGCGCGTCGTGGAAATCTCTTGAAGTCTCGTTTCAGGCCTACAAGGAAGAAAAGGAATAGTCGAATAAATTTATTATTTTTGTTTGTTTTTTTCGCACAAAAAGTATTCTCGTCGCTTGATAAACTTATAGTTGAGCCACTGTTGCGACATGGAATATTTAAACATTTTCTTTAATGACTTTCTGGGCCGTCAAGATTCATTCCCTTAGGCAGCCTATGGAGGAGTGATCAACCTCTCAGATTTAATCATAAATATCTTAATTTGTGTTCCGAAGACGAACGAAGGTCTTACGGGGTTGGTACAGCATGGGGGTGAGTAATTAATGACTTAATTTTCATTTTTGGGTGAACTAACCCTTTAAGTGGGGAAAAAATCTAAATCAGATTTTTAGATTTTAATAAATATGTTAAAGTGCTCCTATTATGCTACTTTGCTACTTGCTACTTTTTTTTTTTTTTTTTTTTCAGGTCTCCTACAACAGGTTTACATGCATCAAAGTAAAAAAAAAAAAAAAAACATATGCATCATATGCATTGCACATCACCTCATTTCAGAAAGAGTCTGAAAACAGTTATTTCGAAGATTCAGTCTCTCTAAACCTCTCCTTTCTAAGAACTTACTCTGGTCTGATTGGTCAGACGACCCAGTCTGTTGTGATTGGTCCACCGCTTACAGCGTGTGTCTGAAACAAAACGCCTCTCACCATATCTGAATGTCAGCTCCGGAGGCTTTCTCAGCGCTTGATACACTGTGATACGAATAATGCCGCCTTTTTCCCCGTATCAATTCCAGTGCAAAGTGCATAAAAGTGAATTGGTAGTGCTCAAACAGCGTCTTAACAACACAAACCAAACTCTTCCAGGCCTCAGCTACAACTACAGTGTTTGACGGCGGGTCAAAGTAGATGTCGTTTGTGGGCACCGAAATGAAGACCATAGGCTGGCATTATGCAAATTTGTTACGTAACAGGAAGGGAGCTGGATTTGCTGACGACTCATTTCAGCAGTTCAGAATCGATGATTTCCTTTAGGAGACAATAACTCTATTTGTCGTGCACTTTAATCTTTAAACATTTGCAGACCTGTCCTGTTACCAGAGCCGGCTCTCCCTATAAGCGAACTAAGCGGCTGCTTAGGGCCCCGCCGCCACTAGGGGGCCCCCTAACTACAGATGGTAGTCGCCGTCGTCGCCGCTCAAATTGTGGGGCGCGCCCCACTGGTGGGGAATAGAGACGTGACAGGTGGGGCGCGCCAACAGGAGGAAATTTTCCTTTTTATGCCTTTATATCTTTATTTGTTCATGGCGAGTCCGCATCGTCAACTTCATCTTTGCAGCGACGCAGAAAACACCAGTTTATTAATAAACAATTAAATGTCTCCTTGCTATGTTTTACTTCATTCATAATCATTAGCCTACTTTTGCCGGTTCGTGCGCTTGAGTGCGGCTTTATAACACTCATTATCCTGTATAGCCTATTTAAGTTATTAAATCAATATAAAGGGGCGATTTGTCCACTAATAGCTTAAATAAACAACTACTAGTCGACTAGAAAAAAACTTTAGTCGGAGGCAGCCCTTATTCCACATATTTCCGAAGCAGCAGGGTTGAGCGCGCGACCCTGAGCGGAATGAGCGAGCAGAGGAATATTCAGAAATGCTCTCCACTCACATGCTCTGATCGGAACAAAGGAATATTAAAATAATTAATTATTAGTTTATATCTCATACACTGCCCATCATTTTAATCCCATATCAAACACAGTAGCCTATGTTATGTCTATTTAAATTTTTTTTTTTAAATAGACCTGTCTTGCCAAATGGATTTCTCTTCTTTTCTTTTTTTAACATTTTGACACAGCTGCACTTTTATTTTCTCTATTTTTGAATTCCATGGAAGTTATGACACAGCTGTACTTTTATTTTATTTATTTTTTTAACTTCCTGTTTTGTTATTTGATGTAGATAGGTAGTTTGTATTTAGATACTACTTGTTACTTCAATAAATTAGAAAATTTTAAGCTTGTTGCGTATTTCATTAGCATTGTGTTGGGGCGATGGGGGCAGGTGGGGCTTGAAAATTCCCCCTTGTCCAAAGTGGGGAATGACCGAAAAAGTTTGAGAACCACTGCGTTAAGTCAACCAACCGTGTCAGATCGTTGTCTTCCCTGGACTTGGAAATGTGACCGCAAAAATTCTCTATCCATCCAAAAAAGAGTCTATCCATCGGATGCAGAAAAAAGAAAAAAGAATAATATGTTTAAATCCCTTTAGAAGGAAGAAAAGAAAAGAAAAGAAAAGAAAAGAAAAGAAAAGAAAAGAAAAGAAAGAAATTACTGGTCCAACTTCTCCCTCTTTTTAAAGTGTGGAAAAGGGAAAAGCAGTTCAAAGATCGAGACTCCAGCAACACCTGTAGGCCTAGTTGGCCTATATGCAACAACTTTATTGAAGATTTGTTAGATTGGGGTTAGATTGTATACAGTTGCCGGTTTGCGGTGGCAATACTCCATTATTTACTGCAAGGCAGGGCCCCAAAATGATCCTGCTTAGGGCCCCCAGATTTACAGAGCCGGCCCTGCCTGTTACAGTACATTCACAAACAGCTATTACACACTGCATTAGAGGTCATATTTAAAAAATCATAATAGGGGGCTTTAAATCTTTGATTAAATATTATATTACAATTTGAAGAAAAGCTTTTACTAAGATGCAGAGAGTACTTTTAAATAATAGTTGGGTCTTATTTTAAAACTTCCTTCATCATCATCCCAGGATGCCAGGGTTGGATCTATAGTATCTTGTTCTTGTCAGTGTCAGATAGAGCCTGCATGTTGAGCATGCCTGTTCCCAGCTGGAGGAACTGGCTGATCAGAGCAGACAGGTGTTCACAACACAAGCACAAAGGCACTGCCATTGATGACTACATGTGCCAGGCACACAAAAATATCTATAAAATAGATCCCTTACTAGCGAAAATAGATAAGGTCAGGCGGTGCGGAAAAAAAGAAAAGAAAGAAATCTATACGGCAATGATGCTAAGAAAAAACACTGTTAAGCAGATTTTATGGTTTGCAGCAAGAACCTTCCTAATCAGCGAGAATCTATGAGAGCTGCAGTGTGGGTGTTTGTGCGCACTAGCGTGGAAGCTAAAAGCCACAGAGGTATCATAGCTTTAAGTTTGTGTGGAAGTGTGTGTTTGTAGGCAATAGCGTGTCAGGAGAAAGCCACAAAGCCAGATATCATAGTCCTGGAGAATTTGTCATCCCACTATGTGCTGAATGAGTGCTGTATTTTATGACGTTCAAAAAGTCTAAAACAAGTCTTCTCGCCATATACTAGTATGTGGATACTGATCGTTTCAGCAGTTAGAGATGTAGTTGAAAACTAAAGATACATAATGCAGCGATCTCAAGCTTTGTAATTTTCTGTATTGCATGATCTTTCACTCAAGATTCTTAATTTGAGTAAATAGTAAAGAGTGGACGAAAGAGAGAGAGATAAATGTAGATTGCTCTTTCCCAAGCATTTCTAAGATTCATTATGTGCATAACTTACTTAATAGCATTCCATTCATGCTGGCTAGGCGCTATGTCTTCCCTACATGCACTGCAAAGCCTTTATGTTCTCTTGCAATGAAGGAGAGGGGGATGAATGGAGGCTGGGAGGGAGGGAGAGAGGGTGCAAGTGGGAATAAAAAAACATTTTTAGACATGAAGTTTAGTACATTTTTAACATGAAAAAAGCTCCAAAAATGTGCTATTTGAATTTTGATGCACACACACACATGCACAGAGAAACACATGCATATAACGAGAAGGGTACATTATGTTTTTGGAAATAAAGCTTGGGGTGAACAAAAAATGTCGTAATAAAGGGGAAGCCACCGCAAACAGAGCTGATTAATCCCCCGCTCCCTTCCTTTTTCTGTCTTTCGTTCTTTCTCTCTCTCTCTCTCTCTCTCTCTCTCTCTCTCTCTCTCTCTCTCTCTCACACACACATACCTCTGAAATGGTTGAAAATTATTCAGCGCAAGCTGTGGAGCTTTTGGCTGTGTTTAGAGCAAATGTAATTATGGTCTTGGGTAAGCAGCCTTCTTTTCTCTGCCCCACACTTCACTACCTGATGATGTCATTGGCCTTTGTGAGATCGTAGCAACTTTTCAAATCAACTGCTCGCCGTGACCTTTGCTTTCTCTAAAGTGCTTATCTTCTTTACCTCCATTTCTTGCTCTCTCTCTCTCTCTTTTCCCCTCAGCCGTTTATCTTAACGGAAGTCCTTAAATAGTGTATCAGGTCACCGATATTGCCCTCACGTTTTAATGACCTGATCGAGCCTGTTGAGGTTCCGCATGAAGTTTTCACATTTCAGAAGGAAAATCAACCATGCTATCATTACGCAAATTACATTATTCCAATTTTGCGTTCATTATATTTACTTTGTGAAGGAGTAAAAAATAATTTACACCCACCGAGTTTTTCTGTAGTGAAGCTGGTATATAAATATGGAGTATAAGTGCATTTTGTTGCCATTATACATTTTCCAGTACGTCAAAGGAATGCAAAAATCTGGAAAACAAATGTTGTGACAATTGGTCTGTTAGTCTGGAGAGATTTAAAGAGTGTCTGCCTGTTCAGTCAGCGGTTTGAACATATCACACACATCTGCCCATTAAGCCAGCGGTTGAACCATATCACACATATGCTTGGAACAGCATTCCAACCCATCTCGATTAAACATAGGCCATATACTGTAGATCAGAACAGAATAGTGCAACTCTAGAGTGTGTGTTAATGGCAAATACAGAATATTACAGAATATAGGCTAGATTTAATCATGTAAATTGTATTAAGCTCAATATCATATTAGCTCAGTACAGAATAGTTTAATCTAAAAACCATGGCAAGATAATTTCCCAACAGTGCTTACATTTTACATAAATAACGGACCAAACAGACAGTGACCGGGAATGGTATAGTTCTTTTCGGTGTATACACTGTATATGGCCCTTTAACATCCATTCATTCATCTGTTCTCATCTCTCTCTCTTTCTCAGCCCCCACCTTTACAACCTTCCCACCCCCTTTCTTTTTCTTGTTCATCTCTTCCCAGAAAGAGTGATAAAAGACCTCCTATGTTACTAATTTGGCTTGCAGTTTATTAGTGATACAATTATCAGAGGGGCTCTATTCTTGCCTGTCGAACCGTGTGTGAGCGGGAGACAGCATACAGCTTTCAGCGCTATCCATAACTTAGACAGGCCAGTTATATACCCTCTTTTGTGCTTCTCTTTCCTCTCTTATCCTCCTCAGCACAGACACCCCTTTTTTTCTTTTTTTCTTCTTATCTTTAGTACTTTTATGTTTTTAATATAATGTGACATTTTGCACAGAAAATAAAGGTGTTTTTAATAAATTCTAAATAAATGTTAATTAAGATCATAATGGGGGAGGGGGTGTAAATTAAGCACGATATGCTGTGACACAACTCTTGTGTATAACATTTGACTGGATTTAATTATTGTACCTTCAGTTGACTTTTTTTTTTTTTACCACAGATATAGTTTATTGTATTATTATAATTTCGTTTCGTTTTTTTATATTTGATATAAATATATTCATATTTAATATTTGTTCATATTTAGTTGTATACATTTTTTAACAGTACAAGCATATTAACAGTACAAGCATACATACAGGCCTATAGAATGGTGCGTAACTAAGTAAGCAATAAGGTACGAGAGGCTGTGCTGTATCGTGAATAAATCAAGTAAAATTACTAAAAGCCTTCCTTCTGCTGGAAAAAAAAATAGTCGCTGACTGTGAACAGCAAAAGAAGTTACATTATTTCGCCGTTAGATGGCGGCAAAGATTGTATTAATGAGTGAGTCAGTCAGAGAAGACTTTTATATTGAAAGGACTGAAACTTGTTGTGAATACGGAGAAGCAAACGCAACTGATAAATGACTAGCGTGTCAGGGCACATAAAACCCCTCAACTGTTGAAAGGTCAAGATATTGCAGCAGACATTCAAACGGATATTCTTATTACAAGTATAGAACAAATATCTTAAACAGTATGCACACAGCGTCATTGGGCATAAACATTTAAATTACATACAGTAAAGACAATGAAAAATGACACAATAGTGATTAAAGTAAATAAATAAATGTTCGTACTGATCTTATTCGTCAGGTCTTACACACTTCAGCATCGCGGTCACTAGCTTAGATGAGCATAGACACCCTGTGGTGAAAAAATCGCACATGTTTAACAGGGATTGGATTAAAAATGCATGTTCCGTTGAGTTTGGAAAAGTCTTTACACAGTAATCATCAGAATATCTCCTGTCTCTGAAAATGTCCAGATTTTTTAAATCTTCTTGACAATCATTTTAGGTGGCGTTTAGTCAACTGTATGACTACAACACATAAAAAATACGTAACCGGAAATAAATTAGTTGTACTATTTCAAAACGGAAGTGCATCTCGAAGCAAGTAGTCCCGTAAACACATTTCAAGGGTTCCGGCAGAAGTGGGCACTTGTGCAACGTGTCGTTAGGAAGTGAAGGGCATACAAATTTGGAGTGGAACAGCCCTGAAGTGTGCATTCGATAGACACTATCCCATGAGACCAGATTTGTAAATGGCAGTGAAGCGACTTATCTGACGCTGGTAGGTCTCATGATAATGACAGACAGCATGGCGAATAGAGTATGTCCAGATGTCCAATGTAGTATGTTTTAGCGGTCTTGAAGTAATTATTTATTCAAAATAAGTACCTACTCAAAAGAGTATGCTATTTTGGACGCAGCCGATCTTAGAAATCTTATTACATCAGAGATGGCCGAGAGAATAGACTCACATTGCGTTTTCATTGAATTATTCATTCCAGCGTGTGTTTCACTTTAAAACACAAGCACTGTCATATTCTGTGATTGTTTTTCACAGCCCTCAAGTTCTGCGCTGTGTGAAATATAGACTGAACGGAACGTCAAACATCCCATCACTGTGTGGCCAGGTGATACGCAAACTACATTTCTCGGCTGGATAAAGCAAATCAGTGTTTTCGCTAGTGAAGTTTCGATGAATGAGTTTTGCAATCAAGGTAAAGACGATTGCGGTGTCGTACAGGAACCGTACAGTAAGTATGCGTGAGTCCGTTATATTGATTTGCAAACAAACCGTGTGTGAGCTCTCAACGCACTGATCGCACATTATATTTATGCACAGACACATTTCAGTACATTCACGCTGTTTACACACACATTCAAGATAATGTTTTGATTTGTCATGCGTGTGTTGCTGTGTTTAGTAATTCTGAATGGATCCGTGTACTGTAGTAGGTACGGTATATATGCAGTCAGGTCAAGGGCTAGGCGGTTGGTTTAGGTGGTTTTTTTGGCATCTCCACATGGTCCTGTTTGGGATCGCAACTTGACTTGTCGAAAATGTAAACTAACACTGTAATGTTTTTTTATTGGTGCTTTGGTGTGCATAAATGTATAATATAATATAATTTGGTTATTTAGTGTCCTTTTTGGGAAAGACACCTATACATTTACATTGAAAAAAGCTTGTAGAAATTACAGTTTTGTGCGAATCACCCCTCAATATGATTGTTGACTTTGCTGGATATAGCAAATAATGACCAAATGAACTTGCTAAACAAGACAAAGGTGTATGCTTAATTTTACGATAAGGGCGTTTAAAATATATATATATTGACAGCCCTAATATTTTTTTGGTGAGTTCATTATATGACTGTGAATTTATTTGATTTATTTGCACATTTATTTTATGTTAAAAATCTATTTATATATCTTTAAGGCTTATGCATGACAGCTTGGTTCATTAATGATGCTTTGCCCTGTTGTTTAGTTGTTTATTAGTGTGTTAAAACCTTTAAAAATATAGTATTTTTATCCTCTCAGCAGGTCCCAAATGAGAGACTCTTGAGTATTCATCTTCTTCAGCAGTATAGGATCAAAGACGTCCAGCAACTCTGGGTTTAGCAGTTTGATAGACATGACTCCACCTCTTAATGAGCAGCCTGTTGTTTACTTCCTCCAAACTGTCTAGCCTCAGACAGGTAGACAGGAAGTTCATCTCCGCCTTTTAGCGGGCTGACCTTTGAACTGCCTGTAAGAAGTTCAGTCGCTCTCTAAAGCTCTCCTTTTCTAGAGATAGATAGATAGATAGATAGATAGATAGATAGATAGATAGATAGATAGATAGATAGATAGATAGATAGATATTATGTTGTGAATTTATAAGTTCTCATGTACCACTGATCTCTAATTTAATTTATGCTCTTTTATCTCTGTAAATATGTGATCCTCTTAATGACCACTATATTTTAACATCCAACAATACCATTCGAATATTTTCCCACAGGCCAGTATAAAGGTCTTTATAAAACCACCTACTTAATAATATGTGTGTGAGGTGGCTTAAATGACTCATAGATGTGTTCATTGTTTTGAGCACATGTAGTACCAAATCATGCATTTTCCTTATTACACAACATAATACACATTATGTTCATGAAATATGAGATTAGCTCACCACATGCTTCACAAGGTGTGAGTTTTGTGTTACTGGGTGTCATGGTTTGTAGAGTTCAGTGTGTGTAATTACTCAACTTTGGGACAGGGATAAGGGTTTAGGGAAGACATAATGTTAAACACTGATGGTTCAAACATGCCAAAGTTTACGACATAAGGGATTAACATTTGTGAAAATTGTTAAAACTGCCAGTGTGTGTGTGTGTGAGAGAGAGAGAGAGAGAGAGAGAGAGAGAGAGAGAGATCCTTTGAGAGCCAGTGAAGCCAGGGAAAATTGTTTGTTGACTGCACAACAACAGTCGAATCTCAGCTGTCAACCTCTACCAGACAGCTTTAAATTCCTTTGGGAAACAGATTAATAGTTTATTTTCATGGCAATTGCATTTAAAGAGGGAGAGAAAGAACCAAAGTAGTTTTGCTCAAATGTAGCTCTCACCCTTAATTCACACTTTTTTTCCCCCCACCTATGAATATACCTCATAATGCCTGCTGGATCTTGACATATCCCATGCATGGCTTAACATATGCTAATACAGGGGAAGGGGGAAATAATGTTTCTTTAGATGAACGCATTCTTTCACTCTGTCCGTCAGCGAGGAGGCGAGTTTTGTTACCCTCTATTTAAAAAACTACATAATATATGGGAATGAACACTGGGAAAAGAAATCACTGCTTTAAGAAAAGGAAATTCATCGCTGGTCTAAATAGATTGTCATCAAAGACACTGCAGACAAGACTTGAATTTTAAAAGAAATGCCATTTTTGCGAAATTTGCCCCCATTCTCTCAAGCCTTTGGAAATGTTTTGTAGTTTGATTAAGGTAAAGTTCATTCTCTTTAATCTACAGTACTCTATACACACAACTCTCGGGTGAAAAGGATGCCATAATATTATAGTTATTATATTAGCATGATGTATTTAAATCATAGTGCCTGAAACAGAATCAGTGTAAAGAATGAAGAACAGATGTGATTAGTATGACAAATCTGTAGCTTCAAATCTTCTATTGAATTATTATTAGTACTATTGTTTTATTTTAGATACCACAAACTTGTGACTGTATAAAAAACAGAACTGGACATATACATTTAAACACCAATTTAAAGACATTTTGAATGTCAGAAATTATTTGTTAAAAGCTTTGTCTCCTGTGACTTTAGACTTTGGAAGAGCACGTTTCTCCTTGAATATTTTTGTGTCATCCTAACTTTTAAAGGTGTTAAAAAAGCCCTCAGAGGAGGTGATCGATAAGGCGTTTGGCCGTTTACTGTGCATTAGCAGCCACATTAGCCTTCAGTGGATTTATGAGGAAGCCCTTATAAATGAGGAGTGAAATCAGCATAGTGGACTGGGTATAAATATCTGTATAATGGCAACATTGTCCTATTGTTGCTGTTGTATAACAGAGCCATTATCGATTGTTTGTTTAGTATGGGTTGGTTTATCAGTGTGCTCCGGAATCATAAATCTGTAAAAGCATAATCAGGGACATATGACGTACAGTATGAGAATAATTACCATACTTACAATATCTGCATGTTTAGTTTTTTTTTTTTCTCATTTGTATTAAGAGACAAAGAACAAGTGGGAATGCACATGCGTGTGTGTTACATGTGAAGAGTTTAAACTGATCACCCCGTCCCTGCATCGGCAGGATTTGCTCTCTGGCAGATAGACAAATGCCCAAGTTGAGCTTTCTGTCATTCTAAGAATTTGTGTTAGCCATAAGTGTTATCCTTCCACTCTTCACTGCGTTTCAGTTGAACGTTGTCTCTTATTTATTGAAGGCGGTGAGAGCCGCATGTGAAATCCTTTCTCTCACACAGACATTGGTTATATTACACAGAGCATCACTCATGAAGATGGCTCGGGTCAGGGGGGTTTGCGTTGTGCCGGATGATGAAAAGGACATTTTAAATCTATTACAATAAAAAAGAACTCACTTAAATCACAACACATTGTGAGCATAAACTTAACAAAACAAAGACTTTAACAGAACTGTAGATTAGGGATGAAAATCCTTTTTAAGCCAATTGTGTTAGTGTAATTCCTTGAAGGACATGCAGAAACCAGTCTCTCTCTCTCTCTCTCTCTCTCTCTCTCTCTCTCTCTCTCTCTCTCTCTCTCTCTCTCTCTCTCTCTCTCTCTCTCTCTCTCTCTCTCTCTCTTTCTTTCTCTCTCTCTTTCTCTCTCTCTCTCCTTGTAAAACCCTCTTTTGAGAATAAGGCATACAAGATAACCCTCTGAGCCTGCTCAGGATAGACCGATCACACACGCACAAATGCATCCTCACTCTCACATACGAAACGACATATGGTTCAGGGTTTTATGTGGAATGGTCTTGTTCCAGATTAAAGTTGGATTTCCAATGAAGTACTTATTCATACTAGATTCATGATGAGCATTATATTATTCTCAGATCTGCAGTAATAAACCAAGCTACATAAGCTGCTTTGTATTGCGCAATATGTATTTCATAGTTGTTGAAATATGTATAAATGTGTACATTTTCAAGTAAATTTCAAGTATCAATGTCATTTTTAGAAATGCAACTCGATATATCACAATATATATATGGTCACACTGTAGATTAGGGTCCAATTCTCATTTCACTATTAACTACAACGTTTGCCTCAATAAACTCCTAACTACTGCTTATTAATAGTTAGCAAGGTAGTTAAGTTTGGGTATTGGGTAGGGTTAAGGGGTGTAGAATATGGTCATGTAGAATAAGGCTTTAAAGGGTTAGTTCACCCAAAAATGAAAATTAAGTCATTAATTACTCACACCCCATGCTGTACCAACCCCGTAAGACCTTCATTCGTCTTCGGAACACAAATTAAGATATTTTTGATTAAATGTGAGACTTCAAGAGATTTCCACGACGCGCACAGCGTGAGAACTTAACTGAAGTAGTTGAAGGAGATCGCAATTCTCGCGCATGTGTCGTGGAAATCTCTTGAAGTCTCGTTTCAGGCCTACAAGGAAGAAAAGGAATAGTCGAATAAAGTTGTTATTTTTGTTTGTTTTTTCGCACAAAAAGTATTCTCGTCGCTTGATAAACTTATAGTTGAGCCACTGTTGTGACATGGAATATTTAAACATTTTCTTCATTGACTTTCTGGGCCGTCAGGATTCATTCCCTTAGGGAGCCTATGGAGGAGTGATCCAGCTGTCACATTTAATCAAAAATATCTTAATTTGTGTTCCGAAGACGAATGAAGGTCTTACGGGGTTGGTACAGCATGGGGGTGAGTAATTAATGACTTAATTTTCATTTTTGGGTGAACTAACCCTTTAATATGTGATTTATAAGTTCTAATAAACAGCCAATATCCTAGTAATATGCATGCTAATAAACAACTAGTTTAATAGTGAGAATTGGACCCTAAACTGTGCGTGTGCGTGTGTGTTGTAGCCAGTGCCTGTGAGCAGAGCTGAATCTTTCCCTACAGACACTTAAAGAGTTTGACCCACTGAACTCCTCTGCAATTGGACAAATGCAGATTACAATGGGACAAGCGCTGAAAGACTAGACCAGCTGTTTGTAGTCCCTCTCTTTCATATACATCCTCTAGATGTGAGAGAACCTTTTCTTAAAATCTTAAAAATGTGCAATAGTTTAAAGTATTACAGGAAATATAGAGCTGGAGAGAGACTACAGCAGTGAGTAATTAATAGGGAATGTGTGTGAGTGTGTTATGAGAGCGGGACAAGGAAGGGGGGAAGCAATAACTGGTTAGCATTTTCAAAGAACACTCATTTCAAATAAAATGCGTGCATTCCACTACAACGTCATCTCCTGTAACTTGTTTTTTTTTTAATCAGCTTTAATGGAATTTGATAAATAAAAAAAAGGACATCTTATTTGGTTCCATAAATGCCTCATAAAACCATTAGGTTAATGCTTACAACCTGTGAGGTTCACAGTAATGAGATTTTATAATTTCCCTCTGTGCGTGTGTGTGTGTGTGTGTGTTTGTGTGAGCGTGTTTGCGACTTTAAAGCTGTGTAATTCATTATGCTTTGTCAGTGGATCGCTCAATGTATTGAATGTATTCTCTCTAAACTAACTGACTAGTATGGCAGAGACAGGCTGAATTACGCCAATAGGCCTCAGGATAGGAAGTTGGACTTGATTTACTACTCTGAATGCTGAGCTGAATCAATGTCCCAACCCCACAAAACCCAAGCATTCCTCCACTCAAATCATTGTTATAGTCCAGAAAAGGGAGATTATGCAGCCCTAATGGATTTCACTCACTCAGCGTGTTTGTGTCAGTCTGAAATCATATTTAAAGCCTGACTTCTCTCTCTCAAGGCCTCTGTTTCTTTCTCCCTTCTTCTGTTTGTCTTTTTGGAATATGACAGATATTTGGAATATGGCAGACAAAAGAGACTGACCTGATGCTTTTGATGTAAAGGGTTCGTTCACCCTAAAATGCGCAACATTTCAATTTTATTTTAAATTTCAATTTAAAAGCCCTGGCTTTTATCTTAGTGAATGTTCTTTTTTTTTTTTCATTCATTCATTTGTTTGACGCTTTTGCAGGAGTAGTTGCCTGGGTATGCAGATAAGAAGTGTTGTGAATGTGTATTCTGTGAAGAGAGAGCGAGTCTGTTTCTCTTCCCATGAGTGGAGATGTCATTTATCCCGATCAACCAAGAAGGGAGCCACGATTATATTTCCACAACTACTACTGCATTCATTTGCAAATCGCTCTCGTCCTGTTTCTGCCTCTCCCTTCTTCTCTCTCTTTCATCCCTGAAATACTTCTAATTTGTAATGGGAGCTGAGAGAAGCAAACATTTGGCTTTATTCCTGAGTAGCCGCTTCAGTTCACCCCCCTCTTTCTCTCTCACTTTCCTTCTTTTATTCTCCCTAGTTTGCTTAATTTTCATTTTTAATTCTTATTGAATCTTTATCTGCTCTTCTCTCTTGTTGTTTATGTGACCTGCCTGACCACTTATCTGTGGAGGGCAGAGTGCATCGGTCTGCACAAAACGATCACATTTACTAGTATCGCTGACACACCAGGGTGGTTTTGCAGCTATATTCCCACAATGCTAATCTGATCAGCTCTAACAGTCAGAGATGCAGGCCAGACTCGAGAGGATGCTGAACACTCACAGCGGCGTTGTGTTTTCTGAAGCATCGATTCAGCACTCGATACGGCTGATGCGGGCACAGATGAATCACACACCAGCCGACTGGACTGCCCCAGTAGACAAAACTCAAACCCTGAAATGAGAATACCATAATGTTGCAGTGCCTTTGAACACATTATTTGTAGAATTAATTCATCTCTTAGTCAGTCTAAACCAAGAGGGTTCACAGGCACAGAAATTTCACCATGAGGTCAGAATATTTTACAGAAAGTCAAAAGCCATTATGGACCAATACTGACACAAACTCTGCGTCTCAGTGGAGCAACGCATTTCACAGCTCTAACCTTTAGTCTGGGCTATTAGAACTGATCCATGTGGTAATTTTCTCTTTAATGAGCACCAGGCTCATTTTATCCATTGATTATGCAGAGCTAATATGTAACAGTGCGAATCGATGGAAAGTTCATTCACAATTTACCCATCACAGAGCAAAACTAATTAGTCCTGGTATGCTATATTAATACATATTAGCTTAACAAGAGCAGACTGTCATGAATGTATGTAGACTATGCATGAGCATCACTGATGTCCTCCAATAAATGGGATGTAGCGTTGTGTTCTCAGACCGTGTCTGTGAAATCAGTTGTCTTATGAAGGATTGTTAATTTCAGGAAAGAGTAGAATAAAGAACCTAGAGAGAGAGAGAGAGAGAGAGAGAGAGAGAGAGAGAGAGAGAGAGAGAGAGAGAGAGAGAGAGAGAGAACAAAACATATGTCTGTTGTGTTTGTTCCTGACCTCTTTATCAGGATACAGCATGGTTAAGCTTTCAGAATTACTTTGGATCAACCCTGCACCATATGGGACCTCTAACTTCTGCACACTCAGATATGTCTATTGGTATGATCTCGATCTCTTTTTTCCCCTTTTCCCTCTGTATCTCTTTCACTCTTTTTTTGTACCTTTTTCAAGTATGATGCTACAGTTAACTTACTTCTCCTATAATGATAAAATCAATTTATTATTAATAATAATAAAACCATTTGTCCTATGTAGAGTAATGGGGATGCTGGAGCCTATCCCAGCATCTCAAGCCAAAGGCAGGAGAATCACCCTGGAGAAATGGCCAGTCCATCACAGGTCGCACACACAGACACATTCACACTCTCACTCATACGTACTAGGGGTGTAATGGTTCAAATTACTCACTGTTCTGTTTTTATCACGGTTTTAGGCTCACTGTTTTGTACGGTTCGGTATGTGCTATGTTCAGGGGGAAAAGGGACTACTGTCAAATAAAAATAAAGAAAGTAAGAACAAATAATCAAACTACAAGTAATAGCACAAATAAATACAATAGAACAAAGATACAAATGAAGGGTATTTTTCAGGTACAGAAATCGAATAAAGCAATCAAATGTAAAATAGCATTGTTTTCACTGTATAAATTAAACGAAGATTAATTATTATTAAAGTTACAAAATCTATTCAGTCAAGAGCAGTGAGTGATTTCATTGTCTTTTGTAGCTTAATTAACATTAAAAGCAGATATCAGGTATATTAGGCTGCTGCCACTTTAAGACATGATAAACGGATCCAAAATACTGATTCTGATACACATGGGTTGTCTTTCTCGACTGTTTACGTTCACTTAAGACATAACCTACTTTGTTTGCTAGGATACCTGCTAAAAAGGGCGTGTTGAACTCATTGTTGGTGTGAATTTGTCCGTTCAAGCTCAAGACATGAAAGAGAGCTTAGTATTTACGTACTGTCTGAGAAGCAGCTCTCAGTGTGCGCCAAGTGTGCCGCACAAGTCCTGAAAAGTGAAGACAAAACTTTTCGATCGCCCCCAGGTGGCTTGATGCAGTATAGGTAATAAATCCCACCCTCTCCATGTAATCTAATGGGACATGAGACAGATTAAACAATCAAATTACACTTCAGATATTTTTTTTTCCAAAGATTGTTTCTGTCATTTTCATTTCGCACTGACATACTGAGTTGTCCTGCTGTATACGATTGTAACCGTTTCTGTGGGAGTGTGGGCGGGGCCTTGATACCTCGGTTCCATTTCACGCTCACTACTGCCCAGACTCGGGTCCCGAATCAGCGCAAGGTGTCAGCGAGCGTCATATTGAGACATTGGCGGCTTCACTGTTATACAATGGAAGAAAGTGATTCAATGGTGAGCATGCTTTGGATAAGTGCACACACAAATCAGTGTACGCAAGTTCTCTTTTGTGTCTTTTTGTGCTTGAGTGTTTAAATTTACGAGACTTAAAGATGAACGAAAGTCTTTTGGGCTTTGGAACTACATGAAGGTGATTAATTAATGAAATCATTTTCATTTTTGGGTGAACTATCCCTTTAAATGAGTTTAGTTTGTCACAGATAGCAATGTGTGCTGTTCAGGTCTCACCTGTGCTCTCTCGCAATCAACAACCGGGGGATGACGGCGTAAATGACTGGTCATATTGAGCATACTGCAAACCTATTGATCAAAGGTTTCAAAGAGTCACTGTTTTGTCCACTTTTTTTTTTTATCATTGCTGTTGTAACGTATTGGGAAGCCAGAATGCGTAGCCAGAAGTCTGTCTGTTTTACGGATTGTTATTTTCAACTAACTATATTATAGATGCGTCGTCAGATTTAAGATGAACCGCGGTGCAAGTGCATACCAAATTGTGGGTTGAGAACGGTACGGTTAGATCTTTTATCGAGAACCGTTGCACCCCTAATAGGAATAGGCAATTTACGTTCTCCAATTCACCTATCGTGCATGTCTTTGAATTGAGTTTATTAATAATAATTCTTCTTACCATTTCATTTTTACTATTAATTTATAATAACACTCTTTTTGTTCATCTCAGTGATCAACTGCATTAATAATGATGCAGGATTTTGGCTCAGGATATTAATAATTATTACCATTATCATTGTTGCTTTTACTATTAACTTTTTCTCTTAAAAAAATAAATATTTAAACAGTAAACAGCTTTTAATTAAACCCTCCTCTTCCAGTAATTAGTATTGGTCAGTTTGGATAGAATGCACTTCTAAATAAATGGAAAATTGAACCACAGAAGAAAAAAAAGATTTATACCAAAACAGAGTGAGCAATGTGTAAAATTGGGATATTGCTCTTTGTGTGGAGTTACTTACTTTTGCCCTGAGCGATTCGAGCGGGGACCCAGCAAGTGTGTTGGGACGTCAAGCCTTTGCTCTAATTACAGAGCAAGAGCAATTACAAGAGACAGAACAAGAGAGAGAGAGAGAGCTAAATCTGTATACTATAAGCATGAATTGCTCCTCCTGATGTTACCTGGGCTTCCAGTGGTGAGAAGTGCAAATAATCCCATCAAAGAGAACAATGGCCCTCCACCTGCTGACATCTCTAGCCAATTACACACCGCAAAACATGTCCCCCCTCATCTTGCTCCTTCTCAAGCTGAAAGCATCTTGCTCTCTCTCTCTCTCTCTCTCTCTCTCTCTCTCTCTCTCTCTCTCTCTCTCTCTCTCTCTCTCTCTCTCTCTCTCTCTCTCTCTCTCTCTCTCTCTCTCTCACACGCATGCAAACTTTGTCATATTTTTGTCTCTCTGGTTTTCTGCACTTGTGGTGCTTGCTTACCCACTGTATGTGCGTTGAGAAGTACGCGTCTTTGAGTGTGAACACAAAAGTTAACTTGCCTGTGAGTGTGATTTTCATATTGCTCTGATAATGTGGCTCATTATCATGGACATGGCCTGTTGCTGTGGTAATGAGCTGACCTTCAGGAGCGGAGGTTAAGCTCTTTCGCTGTTGAGTTGTCAACACAGCAGGTCCATTGTGTCTGGGGTGGCAACCACAGAACGTCATAGTGTGTGTGTGTGTGTCTGAGTGTCAGGGGCTAAATGTTTTATTTGTTGTGATTCACAGGCTACTGTCATCCACCATCGTTTAAAACACAAACCATTTCATATTATGTAACTTGAATCTCACAAGTTATAGTTTTAGTTTTATTATTGTTGTTATTTAATCAATAAGCTACAAGAGATTATTACATTAATATATGACATTAAGCGGTAACAGGTGTGTTTATCTGCATTTCACAAATGCTTTAAAAGTGGCTTGTACAATCAGAATTTAGAGTCAGAACTATTCATTTGATAATTGCTTGTTTGTTGGTTATTTATGGGTTGTGTTCTCCTTGTTTATTTTAATTATTTATTTTTGGTACAACAATCCTCCATAAACGTACATTGTAAAAGCCCCTCACAGTCACAAAGAGTTTCTCCACAAAAGTCTGTATACCAAAATGCTTTGTGTGTGTCTGTGTGTGTGATGTCTAGACCTTGACACTGTTTCCCCCTCCTCAGACTATAGTAAAAAGCTTAATTTAGGGTGGGATAAGAATGGGGTGGTCTGTGACTGCCCTCATTAGACTTATGGGAAAAGTCTGAGTCTGTGTGTGTGTAAGAGGATTTTAATAATATTTTCTAAAGGCGTTTTCACTTAGAACTCTGTCACCTCTCACTCTTAACAGTACAACATTCATCATCACCTTGTTTTTTTTTTTTTTTTTTATAAGATCTATCAATTTATTCGATGTTTACCACAGATGTGTGTCTCAGCTTGTGCATCTTCATAGTGTTGTTATGCTGCTGGCCAAGTTTAGGCTTGTTTTTACTGAGTCTGTTTCCTCTGCCTATGTTTGAAGTTTTGTGTTCATCCTTCCTTCCAAACACTCATACCTCTGTCACACTCCTGTCAACCCATGAAATGTGCAGTTAACAACAGATATTACAGTCTGTAACACACACCCACCCATGGTGAATGATGTATTCGTTAAGCCTTATTTAAAAGGGGTAGTTCGCTCAAAAGGGAAAATTCTGTCATCATTTGTTTCCTCTTATGTTCAAAACCTTTATGACTTTCTTTCTGCTGCACAACACAAAAGAAGACATTTTGAAGAATACTGGTTTTGGAGACTTGCACTGTAAATCCCATGCAATGTCAGGAGGTGCCACCTGTGCATCACCATAAACGTGGAATCATGAACATCATTAACATTATTTATTAATAAATAGTAAATAATTTATTATTTCTGCGGAATATGTGAACTTTAAGACTTTAATAATGCTTATAAAAATATTTTTGTTATCATTTTTATTGTATTACTATTTATTCTTTTACGTTCAATTTTATTTTAGGCTCTGTAAAACATTTGCGTCTCTAACACGTCTACTTAAGTCCTATTTGTGAATATTTATTTTATTTATTTTCTCTTCTAATGAAACAAGCAAGGTCACACATGCACAAACAAGTCCTCACTGTTTCTTCAGGGCTAAATGACTGAGTCTATTGTTTGTCTCATGGCATAGAGACCCTAATCTCTGCAACTAAAGTATTCCTGTCATGGCTGACAATTTGATCATTTTTCACACTTGAGTTTTGCCAGAGGTTTGTATTTCAGCTGTCTGTAAGTCAGCTGCAGTTACAACCAATATCAAGTCTCCCTACATGCAAGCTACTGTACGTTTGAGAGTCACGTACACTTACAGAGACATCGATAGCAATTCAACTGACAATCCACTAATGGTTTACATGGGAGGATGAGTCTCGGGGAGACTGACTATTTTCAAATTTTTTAAGACTGAAATTCTGGTCTAGGCCAAGGGTAAAAATGTACATGTAAATGTATTGTAAGTACTTATATTATATATATATTTTTAAACAACAGTTTATTTTATAATACAAAATAAGCAGTGAAAGCAAATGATGATTACTGATTTGATTTAATTAAGAGGGACAGACATACACTTTGTAACACTATCACATTTGTGTTATTAACAGTTCAGTTGCATCTCTTCTACAGGTGATTTGTGGTTAAGAGCAATTCATATACTACACACGTATAGATTTCACATGCAAAATGAATCGCTGAATTTGTTCGTTCTTGAATGAATTATTGAATCACATAATTGTTTTCCTTTTTTCCCCACATATTTATTTTTCCTGATGAATTTGTAATATTAGCAAAAAAAGTAATTTATTTATATTTTTATGCAATATATACTACATCACTGGATGTTCAATCCAAGTTTCTGCATATCAAGTAGGCATCATGGCATCATAAATATGTTCAGTAATGTGTTTATATATATAAATTCAATGATTTCTGAATGATACATTTTTGCAGTTTTTTTATATATATATTTTTGGATTCAGCGGAAGTTTTGTTTTCTGAAAATTACAGTTACATGTTCTTATAGTACATTCAACTCTTTTATTTTAAAGGATTTTACATGAAACAACCCCTTTAAAGTGAAGGAATGGAGGTTATGGGGTACAGGGGGTCCAAAGTTGCAGTGTTGTTATTTTAGCGTGTTATGTGCTGAACTATGAGTGGTACAGAACAAATATTAATCTATGTGCAGACTTTGTTCCCTGTTTTCTGGAGCAGGCCCAAGAGCCCTGTCTAGCCTACATATGTCTTTGTATGTGTGTGTGTGTGTGTGTGTGTGTGTGTGTATTTATGCTGATTTATTTCACAAACCCTCTCTCCAGTCTAGATGATCACCACCTCCTTCTTTTGTCACCCATGTGTGAATGCAGAAGCCTTTGACCAGTGCTGACAGAACACATTTTTCTTCCTGCTTAATATGCACTCTTATGCTTCATAACAAAAACTTCACCCGAGGCGAGAAATATCGGAGGACGTTGTTCACAGTGCAGTGTCATGATAATGTCACGTGGTGTCACGCTTAAGGTGAATTATCTGACGTTTCTTCAGTGTTCTGACACTTCTGTGTGATGGGGAACACATTGTGCCTAAATCATTCAAAACAAGTTTCTGATTCATTGTTTCCTTCATTGAATGTGCTTGAGTTACAGAATTATTTACATTCACAGTCATGTTTAGATTGAGGTATAAGCGTGTTGACAAATGGATGGCTGTTAGGTTGATATAGCTATTTAGCCTTGTACTTTTGTCTTTTAACCTGATGATCTGCATAAATGTGTCTGTAATCAGTTGTTATAACAGGTGTCGGGTTAAGTTTGGTGTGTTCTAGTTCTCAGAATTAGGTCAGACATATATACAAAAGTCTCTCATTGTCTCTTGACTGGTTCACATGAACAAAGGATATTTGTTATTTGCAATAAATTCTTTGAAGGGTACATATTTGGGGTGAGACCAGTAGTTATGGTACACTTTCTTCTCCTTGTGAGCAAAACACATCCGTGAGCAGGTGTTTTACAGGAAGCTTCAGGCTTGGTGTTAAATTTCAGAGTGTTTATGCTTTTCTTACAGCGTTTCATTTTCTCATGCCTCCCAAACGGTGTGGAGGATGCCTGAAATGTTGCTCTGTATTAGGTTTCTTATATTATTCTTCAGCAAAATGTCAACATAATTTTAGGTCTGATTTTTTTTTTTTTTTTTTGCACAGAATCACACTGGCACAAACATTTCATCGTATTTCGCCGATAGTATTATCTGAAGATAGCTTTATCTAACTGAATTTGTTTCCCCTTTAGAATATTAGTTTTGTAGTTCATTGACGTCGGTGTTGTTCTGTAAGCTTTATCCACCCCGATCAGAGAGGAATTCAGAGTACAAGACATACTGATGCAACATTTAATCATTCATAGTAAACATAGTGAGCAAACATGCATTCTCACAAGCTCTCCAGACTAGAGGAAATCGATGTGTGCTGTAATCTTTGATTTCTGAGAATGAAGGGAATTTGTTGGAAGAACAGAGAGGTGAGAGAGGTAATTTTAAGACATTTGGTTGAACACTAGAGAGATCTTGGCTTTAATCCGGGGACCATTTGAAGATTTACAAATAGTGCAGGCAGACACAGACAACCCTAAAGCTGCGAGTATTAATCTGGCTCGATTATAAGATGCTCTTTATCCCCTTCAATCCTGACCCCATTACACACAAACACACTGTTTACAGTAGCTGTATGGAATGTCAAAGGATGTCATGTTTTGTTAGTTGAAATTGTGTTTAGCCTTTAACAGCATTTAGTACTGTTAGTATTTGACATTTAAATATAATAATTGCACTTCTGATATATGTTATTTATTTGTTTATTTTAAATTCATAACAGAGAAGCAGTAAGGATTATCACTCAGATTCATTTTATGTTACATTAGAAAGATCTTCGCTACAGATGTGTTCACAAGGATCTCCTGAGCTCTATTCTGGGTCATTGTGCCCACAAGCTGGAAATTTATACTGATAAAGTGACCCTGTCTCAGCCCCCCCCCCCCCCCGAACCATTCCATTCCCAAACATTTTTTTTTTCCCCCATAGTAAGAATGTAAGCAGTGAGCATTGACGCTTACAGAGATTCTGGCCTTTCAGGTAATGTTAAAAATTCTGTACAGTGTGTGCTTATCTGCCTCCATTTAGTTAGCAATACCAAACTTCCTACTTTCCAATCAATTCCCTTCATTTTTTTTCCTCATTCCAGAAGCCGTTTCATTCGGATATATGTCACAATACAGAAGACTATTGCAACTACATTTTCTTGCCGATTTTTTAAATAACAATAAAAGGATTGTTGTGGTATACCGGTATAACATACATTTGCTGTATGGTATTGGGAGAAAAAAAAAAATTCCACTTGACACTTAAACTCTCAACTTGCTCCAACCCAACGCATTCTCATCCCAAGGCGTCACTAAAATGACAATTTTGACCATGCTTCAATATTCGACGCTTTAGGCACCCTTTAGCGTCAGTTACATGACGCAATCCTAGGGCGTCATCTTACTGACGCTTTACCTTAAGCGTCAGTTAGATGACGCTGGTAGGTTTAGGTCTGGGGTAGGGTTAGGATTAGATAGCGTCATCTAACTGACGCTTAAGGTAAAGCGTCAATAAGATGACGCCCTAGGATTGCGTCATGTAACTGACGCTAAAGGGTGCCTAAAGCGTAGAATATTGAAGCATGGTCAAAATGATTCCCAAGGCGTCAGTTTCATGACGCCTAGGGATGAGAATGGGCTGTCCAACCACACACCTACAGCTGAGAAAATGTCAGATATAGATGCTGTTATCGCTAATCTTTATTTCCTGCAGTAAAATAAGTTAAAATTTGCAATATGGGAAATACTTTGGATATCAAAAAGACAAATGCAAGGTTCTTCTCAAGGAAAGATATCCAATAGGCTTTATGCTAAACGTCACGTGAACAAACAGGAAAACAGGTCTCATTGCATCCGCTTGTCTGAGAAAGTGTTAACTGCAGTACGAACTGATGCCGATATCTATGGACATTTAAGGTAATCAGCTAACTTAGCTATACAGCTTCGATTTAAACATCTAAATGTTAGTGAGAAGAAGAAAAATAAAATAACTTTTTGATATCAATCTGCATATGCGATGGACATCAGTATGCTCCTCTTTGCTTGCTCCTTTGAAGTGTGTAAAACGGCTCCATATTTAACAAAGCACATACAAAAGACATGAACAGGAAGTGACGCAACCTGTTTTACAGAATACGGAAGTTTTGTATGCATAGAGGTCTGCTTCCTGACCCAAACCTAAAGGGTCCTGAAGAACTTACTGGTTTGGGTCGGGTTCGGGTTAATGTTTCAGGAATATCTTCTTGGGTGACGTCGGGTCAAAAAATCTCGGGTACGGGCCGGGTTTGGGCTTCATTTTAAAGCCTGTGCAGACCTCTAGTTGCGCATAACCCCGTTTGCAAAAAAATATGGATGCAACGTGGTCCTAAAAAAGGAGATACATCGAACATGTCGCCTATATTTGAGAACACTATTCATCTGTGCAGATGTCCCGTTTGAAACTTAAGGCCATATGTTTTCCATGATGCAGAGGGAATCCCAATGTTATACTAAATTATGTGACCATACACATAATGTTGTGACTGGAGGGTTAGGATTAGAATGAGCTCAATACAGCGCCTAAATGGTCCCAATTCAGTGGGTCAAAGAATTCTGCACAACACCGGAATACAGTCATGAAAGTGGAATTTACAGTATAACACAGAGGTCAACTCAAAGGTCTTCACTACAACGTGTCAAAATAAAAGTTTGGTTTAACTTGAAAACGTATAGAATCTACTTCTCAAAATAAAAATTTAAATAATAATGCAATTTATTTTAACATTATTTAAGGAATATCATTTTATTTGTCCATGTTTTAATTTAGTAAACATCTGTTGTGCAGCACTTTGCCAAAGAATAAAAGTTGTTAAATTTAATTTGATTACATATTAAAGCATTAATTAAATTGTTAAATTTGTATGCATTTATTTGATTACCTCCGTTTTTTGGTCATATATTTGTATTAAATCATAAAACACAGAATCCAGAGAAATTAAAACAGACAAACCAGAATTTCTGAATAAAATGCATTTCATAATTCTATTATTCTTAAAAAACAAAATTATCAATACTAAAAATAAGTTGTTAATCTATTCAAATTTAATTGATATGATATTTTCTGAGACCGTTATCATACCGTGAAAATCTTTTTAAAAACAATTATTATTTTTATTATTATCATTCAAAAAACTTTTTTATTATACATTAAAATATTACAATAATATTTTTATTTAGTTGTAAAAATAATTACTACTTATAGTCATATTGAGATACATAATCACACAATTGTGGGCCAAATTGTGCAGCCCTAGGAAAGAGGCACAGCATTGAGTTTACATTTTTTAAGAAATTTGATTTATTCCCCAAATTGTGCAGCCCTATATTATCGGACATTACTCATAAAGATTAATTGACATATGCATTCCTTATTTTGAGCAAATGCTGAAAATTCTCTAACCCATATAAACGTCAATTCAATTGCTAAGTGTGTCAGTAAGTATCCGGGATGTTGTGTTAGCATATAACGATCTTCTATGAACTTATAAGTGTGTCAGAGTGGCGTCACTTAGCTACGCCCAGCTTATGATTTCAGCGCTATAGACATGGCCGTGGATCACAGAGTGATACAGAGTGATAAATCACTCAAACACACACACACATGTAGATTGCGCAGACTCACGCACAGAGAGCGGAGCAGTTATGAGGATGATTCTTGCAACTTATTACGTTTTAGGCTTGTTAAAAGCAACCTCTCGTAAATCAACAATCCAGGGCTGTTTTTGTTTTCTTTCTGTGATATTATGAGGAGGAAGCGACAGGGAAAGCTTTACAAACAGACAGAAACTCCTGAGTAATCATTCTGATTGGAGAGGTTCATGTTTAGGACTCGTCTTATTATGGGTTAGAGCAACAGTATTTTAGATGAGTATCTTAAAGAAACAGTCTTGTTGGCTTAGTAGTGTTGAAATACTTGTACTCAGCCTTGAGCAAAAAAACCTTGGGTACATTTCTCTAAGCTGTGTCACAATATTTTTCAATCATTGACCAATTTTAAGAACATTATGAGCACTTGTTGCAAAGTCTGGGAAGCTCACAGAACAATATTATGAAGTAGATAGAGATTTTCACACAGTCAATTTCTCAGAGGGCCCTTCAGCTATGTGGGCTGGGGTAGTGTGTGCTTCTTTACGAACCATTGTATCAAATGCATTAGTATGCTTACATAACCCTCAGTCTGACAGGATACTGTTTTGACTATATATAAATGACCATTGTGATTGTATGTGTGTGCTTACAAGCATATAAATATGCGTGTGTTACCAATTCTCTTCAGCAACGGTTATTAGTGATGACATAGTAGTGAGTCACCCTGCCCCCCCTAGTGTGAGTAACCGCAAGCATCAGTTACAGGAACACACACACAAGGAACAGTATAAGGGAACCCACGCCTGTTCATACGTTCTCATTACTGAATCACTCAGCAGTATTTAACAGCTCCAGCCACTTGTAATAGAAACATCCTGAGACAAAAAAGGAGAGAATTTTAACTCTGAAACAAATACCAGATCAAAGAAAGTATCAACTGTGTTTGAGTGTCCACAAGACATTGATGCCCATTTGAAAAGTGACAATTCGTGGATTTAAAAAAATAAAAATATATATATATATACCTAATCTGTATTGTTTATTAAAAAGAACTGTCATTCACTATCATAAACTGCATATATTCTAGAAGTTACTGTAGTTTATCTTTTTCTTTTTTCAATTTGATGTGTTAATTTTTTTGCGCAATCAATGCAGCATCTCTTTTTTTTCTGTCATCCTTTGGCTGCGCTACAGTATGCTCACGCTATCATTCATTCAAGTGATATTAAACCATTCAAGCGCAATAAAAAGCAAAAAAAGAACTCCAGTCTGTAGGGCACGCTGTCTGTGAAACGACTCTCTGTGAACAAACACCCGAAACGCGTCGCGTGCACAGAATGCCACTTCAGACTTCAGCCAATGATGTATTAAGTTCCCTTTCAGTCTTGAACGTACAAAAACACATATGGTTATATAAAAATCCCCGTTTTGTCAAGTATCCTCGTAAGCAGAGTCTTAAATGAGTTAAAAGGATTTAAAAAGAGTTATGTAAATAGGTATGTGTCAGATCCGGTTCATGTGTGTTAGGTCTTAGTGACAGCAGCCTAATAAACCTGCTGCTGTCTATCATTAATGTTAATCAAAGAGAAAATCACTTAATGCTTTTGACTGAATATATTTTGTAGCTCTTATAAGGATTAATCCATATTAAATATGTAATTTATGCAGTGAAGACTGTGCAGTGTTTGATTATTCAATTTATATATTTACCTGTTAGACCTACCTGAAAATCTTAAAGCACTGTTGACAAGGTTGCAAGGGTCAAAAGCAATGAAAACAATTACTTGTTTGTGCAATTTAGCAGGACAGGTAAAAACCTGAACTGAACAGAAGAAAAAAAAATCTTAGCGTTAAGCCCTGATATATTAAAGGCATGGCTAAATGTGACATTTATTACAATGGTTTATGTGAAGATTGTTGTAAGTTGTTATTTTTGAAAGCCCAGTAAAATGATAGCTTCCAAGTATACTGTAATGTTGAATGGCTATAATTAATGCCTAAAAATGAGGGGAAAAATCTATTTCAAAGAGACTTCAGCAGTGTTCTAATTGAGAAGGGGCTGGGGGGTCCCGAAACTCCCATAAGCATTAAGGGACCCCCTATAAGGCCCAAAAATTACCCTTGGGGTCCCCTGGTTTTTCATTAAAACTAGGATACTAGAACATAATATATGACAATAGAACTTCTTTTATCAAATTATTGCACTGCCGTTCCCAATTTCATTAGAAGCTTCCCCAAGATTTGCGTCTGACAAATGCGCTCAAGTCCGGCACACACTTTTTTCTAAAGGAATTTACAGACAGCAACGTCGCTGTGTGACAATGGTAGAGTGGATCGTGATTTTCACCTCACGATAATGGTAAGATATAAATTTTCTTTGTTTTATGATTCTTTGGTACACCTAATTTACTGATACTGAATAAGTGTTTGTCTTAGAACCGAATAGTCCCTAGATTATTATAATCTTGATCTGCATCTTATACGCGAAGCTAGCTTACTATTGGACAGTTGTAATTAGTCATTGTAACGAATGTTGGTTGTTGGAGGAGGCGGGAACCGGCGAATATTCAACACACTTTAATCATCCAAAAATAAACCAACACAAAACGAAAGTAAATGCGGCAGCCCCTCACGGACGACTGCTTCACACACATAAACAAAACAACATAAAATAGTCCAGGCCTGGTCCTATCTCGTCCTTCACTGTCGTCACTTCGGAAGCTCCTCCGTGAGAGGTACGAGACAGGTGCAGGTGATGCTCATCATCAATCATCCTTCCCCAGTTCTCTCACGGACCTCGTCTTGCTTGCCACAGTTATCTAACGTCATTTTTAGGCCTAACCTACCCAATAACAATTCAAACACTGGACATCAGTTTCAATGATACTGGCCTTCATTCATTGTGCTTAGTAAAAAGATTCCACTAAACAAATATTTTAAATATACCGTCTTTATGTTGTTTCTACATAATTTTTTTGGGAGATTCAATGTGAAAGTATAATATAAAAATGTATTAAAGACTGTTAGGTGCAATTATTAACCATTAATTAGTAATGTTTTTTAATCGATCGACAGCATTTGTGTGTGTGTGTGTATATATATATGCAATGTGTAATCTCTGTAGATTCTGGCAGAATCTGTAGTCTCTGGCAGATTAGCTCAGTGTGCATGTCTAGTGAAGCAGTATCAAAATAACTCATAGTAATCGCTCACAGAACAAAGACTGGCATTGTGCTACTGTGAAGAGAAGGCAGTTCACATACTTCCTGTTACTGACGGCCCTGGCATGACCAATATTTACAGAAATGTTATGGGTTAGACAGCACACAATTAAACTTGTCATAACACAACTCATCCAAGAAAAAGATGGGAGGAGAGGTGAGAGGATGATGTCAGCTGGCAGAGAGAGAGAAGGAGGTAAACAGCTTGACTTGGACAGTCAGTCTCCTCACATGTGTGTGTGTGTGTGTATTTTCTTTAATGTGCCTTTGTAGGTCAAAAGATCTGAGTTTAATGGGTCGAACCTCAATGGTTTATGATGATTAATTTCTGTGCCACTATTAATCTGTCAGTTTCAACTCTTTGAAGTTGATCTGCTTTTTAAAACATTGCCTTGTGATATTACCAAATTTGAATTATTGTTGGGATGTTAGTTTGAAACCTTATACTGGTGTGTGTCTGTGTCTGGGAGGAAGGAAGAGCAAGGTTGACCCGTTTGCTAAAAGGTTGGTGTGTCTGTTTGGATTTGAACTACTAGACTTTCAAAGAGGCTAACCTTACCTAACAATGTAAAAATGACAGAAAGAGCCGCGTGTGTGTGTGGGTGACAGGCAGGGAGAGAGAGAGATGTACAACGCTAACAGAACACAATTCAAAAGCTGCTTGGTCCAACTAACATGTTATCAAATAGTATGTACTTGTTCAGTCCTAAGGTCAATCCTTAGGTAAGCCTTATGATTACTGTATAATAGTGAGATTTTTATTCTGCCATATAACATAATTACAAGGTGAAAGGTTAACAGTGGTTATTATTAGCTAATAATATGTACTTACTATGGAAGTACATACTATGTACTTCCTATGCGTTTACATAAGTTAGCTTGAGTCTTTGAGGGATGCGGATCTGTATAAGTTCTTGAGAGAGCAAATTACATGTTTTCTCTTCTTTCGTCTTTTTTTTGGAGAGGGGGAGGTTTTGAGTCTTTATGTTTTTTTTTCTTCCTTCTTTCCTCCTCCTTTTCTAAAAAGCCAGTTGTCAGTGCATCATATAAAAGAAGATATACAAGCGATTCACATGCTAATGCTGGGACTGGTTTAAAAGAGGACGCAGAGGAGAAGAGGGGAAAAGTGCTATTGATGGAGAAATGGGGGGAGGCGGGGAGGGGGCTGTGCAGAGCAAGAGAGGGCAGAGCAATGGGAGGAGTAGGAGTTTGCTGCTGTAGAGACAGAGAGGTGTGTGTGTGTGTGTGTGTGTGTGTGTGTGTGTGTGTGTGTGTGTGTGTGTGTGTGTGTGTGTGTGTGCGCGCATTTGACGGAGGCCTCTATGTATCAGCACTACAGAATAATACCATAAAAAGAAGCCTTACCTCATCTGCCTGGTACAGCCAGGACATAAAGAAAGAAAGAGAACAATACCGTCAGTTCTGGCCTGCCCCTCATGTGCTACTGTACCAACACAGCAAAGAGATTAATACTCTGCTTAATATCATACAGGGAGTAGAGGAAAGGGAGAAAAATACGTTATAATGTTGTATTTTGCAATATGTTGTAATTTGCATTCTAGTTAGAAAAAACCTCAATATTTGTTGTGCTGTCAATTTAACAGAGTTAGAGTAAAGTGTAATCTGTGCAACCTGTGCGTCTGTCGGACTAAACAATTCCTCTTCTTAAGATGTCATGCATTATCGCATTATTGATTAAACGTCTTTGTGGATATTGATTCCAATCACAATTATTTGAGAAGCAGAGGATTCATAATCTAGTGAGGAATAAAGAATCAAATCTATATAAAAAACACTGTTATTAAAGTAGTCAAATGTTTTCTATTATTATATTATATAAATGTTTTTAATTGCACAGCAAGTTGTCACTGTAAATCAAATGGGCCTATTTTGTTTTAATTGAAAAATTATCCTAATCTCTTGATTTTTAATCATTTTAAATTGTATTGTATACGATTCCAAGTAAAATACAAACTAATAATAGGCTGAAAGTAGGGCTGGGTATCGTAACAAAATGTTCGATACCGATACCAATACCTTGACTTCGATACCGGTTCCTGAACGATACTTTTTTCGATACCAATTTTATTTAACAATATAACATTACCTAATTTTTTTTTTTCAGTTTGTTGACTTTTTTACACGCATATTTTGAGTATGTAAAAAAGCACCAATGCTGAAGTTTTCTATGTTTCCTAATCATTTAACAACATGTATTCTTTACTTCAATGAGCTCATTGGTTCTGCCTTAACTTAATGCATTGTTTGACAATGAAATTGAATAAAAATTCATAGAAATGCATTACACTGTCACCTCTGATAACAGATCACTCTAAATTGTCATTTAGACACATTCGTTTTCTATAAAGCTGCTTTAAAACGACATGTATTGTGAAAAATGCTATACAAATAAATGTGAATTAAATTAAATATAGGCTAGCCTACTGGGGGGCGGGATATATGCCTCGCGCTCCGCACACATCAAGCTTGCCGCAAAGCACTGGCAAAAGTAGCCTAATGATTATGGATGTGTCGGGAAACAATAGCAAGCCAAGGAGATATTTTAATTGTTTATTAATGAACAAGTGTTTACTAATGGTGTGTTCACTGTTCACACCGAACGCGAATTTAATTATTTGCGCTAGTAGATCAAAGTCAAAGACGCGGATAGACGCATCATTCGCGAGTCGCGACGCCCGGCGCGAATGATGCGTCTATCCGCGTCTTTGACTTTGATCTACTAGCGCAAATAATTAAATTCGCGTTCGGTGTGAACAGTGAACACACCATTATTGGAATTGAATTGAATACACAGAATTGGGCGACGCGTTTTGAACTCGAGCGGAAGATTGTCGCGAATGATGCGAATTGGGCGACGCGTTTTGAACTCGAGCGGAAGATTGAAGCGTCTAACTAGACGCGATAGACGCCTATTTGACGCTCTATTCGCGTTCGGTGTGCTTTGTATGACACACTGCTTTGCCTTATCAGATTTACCGTGTTAACGGTCTTGGCAGTGCTATCTTGTCGAAAATATTGCATCGCGTGCTTCTGGCACACACACACACACACACACACACACACACACACACACTACAGAGCCTCACATGAGACGAGCCAAGTCTCTGGGCAGCAGCGTAAACTAGTGTTTTTCCGCCACAGCCAATCATGCTGCATGCATGTTTCACTGACGTTGACGAGATTAACCACTTAGGTACCGAAAAACAAGACATGTTTCGATACTCGGTAGTATCGAGGCAATTCGGTCGGTACCTAAAAAGTACCGAACTCGGTACCCAGCCCTAGCTGAAAGTGACATAATCAAAGCAGAATTAAATCGTTTATCGCTATTTTTTGTATGACAATTAATTGACAGCACAAAATTCCGGCATGCAAATGCTTTAGTCTGACTGGAATCGTACCATTTGGGTTTTTGTAAATAGACCTAAAGTGTCAGTAGTTCGGCTTCTTTAAGCATTTGTACACTGTAATTGGACTACACTAGGCCTAAGAGTTGTGCACTTGCTCCGAAAGATAAGAGTTGATGCATGAATCGTGTAGCCTATTTAATCCTTCAAATATCCACTTAAACATTATGTATACTTGGACAGTTATTTACTTGACTACGAAAAAAACAAAACATTTAATTTATATTTACCTTGGTGTGTTGTTACTTCTCTGCAATCTCATTAATTTGGACCTCTCACAAATCTTCATGAGCAATAGCATATTTTTGTCTCACCAAATACTTATAAAATATTTATAAAATCACAGCTATTTCATTAGGTATTTTTATGAATTTTAATGCACTATTCTGAATACAAACATTTAAATGTGTGGTCTAAATGTCTAAAATGGTAGCACTGTTTGGTTATTTACCTCACAAACTATTTTGACTGTTTCCCTTTAAGGACCTCAAGTACCTTGAAGTTGCTCAAGACCACAGTGCTAGTGACATTTGAATATGCCCTTAGTTATTGTGTGGAGCTCCTATGAAACGTCATAGGCGGGTGACGTCATCGACCAGGAAACTATAAAGCACCCCAAAAACATAAGCGCAGTAGCTTCTGATAGGCCTGAAGGAAGTGCTAACGGGAGTGCCGGGAGTATGGCGGAACGACGCAGCGTCTCGTTCCCTATCAGGGAACTAGGGTTACATACCTAACCGAGACGTTCCCTTTCAAGGGAACTTCGAGCTGCGTCGAACGCTGCGGGAACGCGAATACCCACGTCGCCATAGGACCAAATGACCGCCATGTGAGAACTAGCGCACAGAGGACGAGAGCACTTGTGCCCCAGGGGTAGAACTTAAGTCTAGGTCATAGAACTTAATAAAAGTATGCGGTGAAGACCATCCAGCCGCATCACAAACATCACGCGACCGAAACTCAACCAAAGGAGCTCCACCACCTCGGGGTGGAGTCTCCATTCCCCTGGCCTCGGCCCCTGCCTCGACAGGGAGTCCGCTACCACATTTAAATACCCGGGAAGATACATTGCTCTCAGTGATAGTAGCTTCCCCTGGGACCACAGGAGGATCTGACGGGCCAACTTGTAAAGCCGGCGAGACCGCAGGCCCCCCTGATGATTTATATAAGAGACCACCGACGTGTTGTCTGATTGAACTAACACATGATGGCCCCTCAGGTCTGTTAGGAAGTGTTTCAGAGCCTGAAACACAGCCAACATCTCTAGACAATTTATATGCCACGATAGATGATGGTCCTGCCACAGACCTTGGGCTGGTCGGCCACTCATGACCGCCCCCCACCCTGTGAGGGAAGCATCCGTCGTTAGCGTTATGCGACGACAAAGAGCCCCCAGCACAGGACCTTTGGATAGGAACCAAGTTTCTCTCCACATGACCAGAGCATGAAGGCAGCGCCGCGTGACTTTGAACGTGCGGAGCGGATTTCCCCTCGGGGAGAATCCCTTGGTCCTGAGCCACCACTGTAACGGTCTCATGTACAACAGGCCGCAAGGTATAACGTTGGACGCTGCTGCCATCAGACCCAACAGTCTCTGAAACTGCTTCACAGTGAGTAGCTGGCCTAGCTTTACTTGTTTCACAGCTGAGAGAATCGAAGCGATGCGGGTCGGAGAGAGCCGCGCCCGCATCGAGACCGAATCCCAAACGACACCCAGAAAAGTGGTCTTCTGAGAAGGAGATAGTACACTTTTCTTTGCGTTCAGCCTCAACCCCAACTTTCTGATATGAGCGAGGACGACATCTCGATGCCGAACCGCCATCTGCTCCGTCTGAGCTAAAATCAACCAATCGTCGATGTAATTGAGAATACGAATGCCCTGAAGCCTCAGAGGCACTAGTGCTGCATCCATGCATTTCGTGAAAGTGCGGGGTGATAAAGCAAGGCCAAACGGAAGAACCCTGTACTGGTACGCCTCGCCCCCGAAGGCGAACCTCAGGAACTTCCTGTGTTGTGGAAGGATGGAAATGTGGAAGTATGCGTCCTTTAGATCTATCGTGACAAACCAGTCCTCGGATCTGATTTGAGACACGATCTGCTTGATAGTGAGCATCTTGAATTTTAGCTTCCCTACCGAGCGATTCAATAGGCGCAGGTCTAAAATTGGACGCAGCCCCCCATCCTTCTTTGGAACGATGAAATATCGGCTGTAATAACCTGACTCCAAACTGGGAGGAGGAACCCGTTCTATAGCCTCCTTTTGGAGGAGCGTTTTCACCTCTTGTTCCATTGCCAGAGCCTGCTCGGAGCCCACCACTGTGTGCAGAACCCCTCTGAATTTTGGTGGACGACACCTGAACTGGATAGCATATCCTTTTTCTACTGTCTGCAGGACCCAATGAGATATTCTTGGAAGGCTTTTCCACTCTGCCAGAAAATGTACTAAGGGTACCAGTCTCTCGAGACTGGCCTCTGGTGTAACTTGAGCAGCAAACACAGCGCCCTGTAACGGCGCACCGGCAGGGAACGACTGGTTTGACTGCTGTGAGACCCTCCTCAGAGGGAGCGAGCGTCCCTCGGGAAAACGCTCGCTGGGACCGCCTACGCCCCGGCATGAAGGCGGGGTTGGCAGAACGGCCCCCTGAGGGCACCGAGGAAGAATGGGCACCGTAAAGAGAGGTGAACTCCTTTCCGCCTCGGTGGGGACCACCCTCAGCATCCTGAACGCCTCGGCGTCAGGACTTCTTCTTAGCCGAAGCCTTCTTAGACAATATCACTGTCCTCAGATCAGGTCTATTGCTAGAAGACTTCGGATGAGAGTGCCGCGCCTGAGCCCACTGTCCAGCAGGGGGAACATGAGACGCGACACTCTGCTTCTGCTGCGCCCTATGGGATGAGCTTGTAGACTGCCGGGGCTGCTCCCGCCCAGCAGCCCCAGGGACGTGAATTTTTAACGGGAGAAATTTTTTGAAAGCTGCAGCTTGTTTTTTCTCTTCCTGGAATTTGTCTATAACAGAATTAACAGCTTCGCCAAATAACCCCGATGGAGAGAGAGGAGCATCTAAAAGAAAAGCTTTTTCTTTCTCTTTCATATTTGTCTGATTTAACCAGAGATGTCTTTCTGCGGCCACCAGAGCTGCCATAGATCGACCCACTAGCTTGGCCGATTCTCTGGTGGCGCGCAGGGATAAATCAGCAGCCTGACGCAGTTCTCGAACTACGTCAGTACTGACTGCCTCACTCTCACTCACGTCCCTCAGCAGGTCAGCCTGGTATGCCTGCAAGATTGACATTGTATGCAGACATGACGCAGCCTGACCTGCAGCCGAATACGCTTTACCCACCAAAGCAGATGTATTTCTGAGGGGCTTGGTGGGTAATACCGGTGTCTTAAAAGATGACGCCGCCTCGGGGGAGAGATAGCTCGCGAGCGTCTCTTCCACGCGAGGCAAAGCGCCATAACCATATGATCTAGCCCCCATTATATTTGAATATGTAGATGTCTGGGGACTAAATATTCTATATGAAACCGGTTTCTTCCACGATCTCGACACCTCAGTGTGGAGATCGTGAAAGAACGGCAGACACCGGCGTGGAGGCTGAACACGTGAGGGCAAAAATCTTTCATCAAGTTTCGATTTCGACACAGACTCCTGTCTAATCACTGGTCATTCAATACTGAGTTTTTCAACAGCTCGTGTTAAAACCTCCATAAGCTCATCACTTTCGGGAGAGTGAGGTGGCGAATCCTCAATCTCTCCCTCCACACAAACAACATCCAGCTCCTCAGAACTGGATAGCTGTAGTACGGGTGCCTCATCCCGAGCGGAAGAAACCGCAGCGCGTGCTTCCGAACCCAGGAATGAGGCACTGGATCTCACAGGTGAAGGGAGAGATAAGGCAGCGCCCGTCTCAACCCCCGCTGAGAGATCCATCTGTGATCCCCACGATAAGCGCCGCCGCTCTGCCTCGGCAGAAGCGGGACCCGAACCGCGGGGAGCGGCACCGAACCACTCTCGTCAAAGAGCGCCCAGCGGGAGCGGAGCGTCTTTAACAGCAGACACTCGCAATGCTCACAGTCAGCTCCCTCGAGAGCTGACTGGGCATGCTGCACTCCCAGACAAACAACGCAAAGAACGTGTGTATCCCCGCCCGTTAAATAACGCGAGCAGGGAGGAACACACTTCTTAAACTGTTGCTTATCCGCCATTCTCTCAATATAAATTGTTTGTGTGGTGCACAGTATGTAAGACAAACAATATCAGACAGGGACAGATTCACATGTAGCGCGACTGAAGGCACAGAAGCTACTGCGCTTATGTTTTTGGGGTGCTTTATAGTTTCCTGGTCGATGACGTCACCCGCCTATGACGTTTCATCTCTCCATTGGGCTGATTCCATACGTGCTTCATGACGCACAACGCAGAGGCGTTCCCGCAGCGTTCGACGCAGCTCGAAGTTCCCTTGAAAGGGAACAGCAGAAAGAAACTCTTTCATCGCATCGTTTTTGTTGTACATGAACAGTCAGATAAGCTTGCCAGATCATGCTGAATGACCAGAGTTTTCCCTTTCAACACGCAAAAAAAGCAGACAAAAATCTATTCTCAAAGCGAACAAATAAAATGTATTTACCTTGTTCAGTGAAGTGTTCATGAAAGTCCATTGTTGTCACAAGGATTTAGTTATTGACTATTCAGTTACAATCAGATGCATGAGACATAATTAGCATTTAATAATATAAACTGTAAACCCCCAGAAAACATAATATTATCTTTCAGATCTTGTAGTTTTAAGCTTTGATTTTAAACTTTGCTTTGCTATTTTTGTATTATAAAATATGAATGGAATTTTGCCAGTAACATACAATATATAATGCACACATTTAAAAATGATTTGGTACCTTTGTATTACTATTATTTTTCATTTATTTTATTACTTATTTTGCCATTTGTTTGTTTGAATCTCACTGTATTAGTACGTTAGTCTTATGTACGGCAGCAAAACTTTGTTGAATATTGAAGGCAGAAACAAAAAATGAAATGTAGCCTACTTATAGATTGTTTTGAATTATATCACCTCATAGATATTGTATTAGTCAAAAATATCTGAAATGAATTACCATGACAAATTACTTCATGTGAGTTATTGTAATTTTCGATGTATACATTAATATTTGCAAACAAACTAAATGTCAAAAATAAACACAATAGGATATATATGTGGTTTAAAATATTTCTCACCAATAAGCAAATATACATAATAGTGCTGTCAATCAATTAAACACATTTACTAGATTAATCACACATTTTTCTGTGATTAATCACAATTAATTGGGATTAAAAACACTTACGTTTTTAATTTATTTTAGAATGAATTCCCTTCACAGTTAATTTCCAAATGAATGTAGAAACAACATAAAGACAGTATATTTTAAATACTTGCACCTGGCATTTTTTATGAATGAAGGCCAGTATCACTGATACCAATACAGCTAATGATGTCTCGATGCAAATTACTCACCAACATTACAGTGTATTGAAAGCTATATTTTTATTTTTGTTTATTTTCAAACAATTTAACAACTTCTAATTTATCCTAAAACAATCCTCACATAAACCCATTATAAATGTCATATTTACCTGTGCCATTTCTACCTGTCTAACGGGTAGAAAATATACAGAAATTGAATCAATTTATCAGTCTGCACTGCATACATTTTAAATTAAATACAGCTAAATCCTTATTAAAGCCACAAAAGTTATTTAGTCAAGAGCAGTGAGTAGCTACTTGGTTACTCACGTAACCTCAGTTCCCTGAGTTAGGGAACGAAGTATTGCGTAGCTATGCGCAGTGGGAAAATTGCTTTTTCTCGCTTTACTGAAACCTATATGTAAAACGCATTTGCAGCTGCAGAGTTAGCCCAGTGAGTGTCTGGCTGGCTCATAGGGTGTGCTGCAGCAACTGAACATCCAATGGTGCAGGCTCCTCTGACGTGCGACCAATGAGATCACTTTACGTCATTACACGTCAGCGCCTGTCAACGGGCGTGGCCTCAGCCTATATTAGTCCCTGAATTCGCCATTATAGGAGGTTTATACGACTGAAGCAACAACTAGCCAGTTAGTTCAGTGCGGCCGGCTACGCAATACTTCGTTCCCTAACTCAGGGAACTGAGGTTTCGTGAGTAACCAAGTAGTTCCCTTTCGAAAGGTCACTTCGTATTGCGTAGCTATACGCAGTGGGAACGCTATGCAAAACGCCACACTGAGTAACTGGTTGCCACTGCAGCTCAGGACCCCTGAGCATAAAGAACAAGCCGTAATCCTAACATGTATACATCAGACCAGACACCGTCAGGTCTAAAATACTACGTCTGAGTCAGTAATCACCAATATATCGCACTAATAAACCCAGACACTGTCAGGGTTAATAGTATATGACAATACAACCAGCCAAAGCGGGTTTTATATGTATGTGAAAATATAACCAGCCAAAGCTTGTCTCATATATAAATGTGAATGTGACTGTGCACCATAATATTAAACGGTTAGTTCACCCAAAAATGAAAATTAAGTCATTAATTACTCACCCCCATGCTGTACCAACCCCGTAAGACCTTCGTTCGTCTTCGGAACACAAATGAAGATATTTATGATTAAATTTGAGAGGTGGATGACTGCTACATAGGCTGCCTAAGGGAATGAAACTTGACGGCCCAGAAAGTCATTAAAGAAAATGTTTAAATATTCCATGTCGCAACAGTGGCCCAACTATAAGTTTATCAAGCAACGAGAATACTTTTTGTGCGAAAAAACAAACAAAAATAACGACTTTATTCGACTATTCCTTTTCTTCCTTGTAGGCCTGAAACGAGACTTCAAGAGATTTCCGCGACGCGCACGCGCGAGAACTTAACTGAAGTAGTTGAAGGAGATCGCAATTCTCGCGCATGCGTCGTGGAAATCTCTTGAAGTCTCGTTTCAGGCCTACAAGAAAGAAAAGGAATAGTCGAATAAAGTCGTTATTTTTGTTTGTTTTTTTCGCACAAAAAGTATTCTCGTCGCTTTATAAACTTATAGTTGAGCCACTGTTGCGACATGGAATATTTAAAAATTTTCTTTAATGACTTTCTGGGCCGTCAAGTTTCATTCCCTATGTAGCAGTCATCCACCTCTCAGATTTAATCATAAATATCTTCATTTGTGTTCCGAAGACGAACGAAGGTCTTACGGGGTTGGTACAGCATGGGGGTGAGTAATTAATGACTTAATTTTCATTTTTGGGTGAACTAACCCTTTAATGACAGGACCGGACACATTCGTGCCCTAATCATACCGAAAGCACCTTCGCCTGTAGGGAAGGCACCTCCTTATTATAGAATTTCATAAATGTGGAAGGCGAGGACCAACCGGCCACATCACAAATATCCTGAATGGGACAGCCAAATTACCAAGCCCATGACGAGGCCATGCCTCTAGTCGAATGGGCCCTGGTACCTATAGGGCAAACCTGACCCACTGAGGTATAAGCCATCACGATAGTATCCACTATCCATTTAGACAGTCTTTGCTTAATGACTGTATCCCCTTTGGATCGACCACCAAAGCAGACAAAAAGCTGTTCTGATTGTCCAAACGACGCAGAACGCTCCAGATAAATTTTCAGCGCCCTAACAGGGCAGAGAAGATTATCCTCCCCATCCTCATAGAAGGGGGAAGAGCCAATAACGTCACCACCTGTGCTCTGAACGGTGTTGAGAGCACTTTGGGCACATACCCATGCCTGGGCTTGAGGATGACCTTAGAGTTATCCTGAGCAAACTCCAGACATGCCGGGCTCACAGGGAGAGCCTGCAGATACCCCCCTCGCTTGATAGATGCCAATGCCAACAGGAGAGCGGTCTTCAGCGAGAGAGGTTTAAGATCAACTGGAGCGGTTCAAAAGGTGGACCCCTCAAAGCCCCCCCAGAACCGTGGAGAGATCCCATGGTGGCACAGAGAACCACCCTTCAGAAATCTCAGGACCAGGTCGTTTCTTCCCAGTGATTGGCCAGCCACCAGAACATGGTGTGCTGCAATGGCTGCCATATACACTTTGAGCGTAGACGGGGAGCGTCCAACAGCTCCAGTAGGAATGAGAGAACCACTGATATTTCACATGACTCTGGGTCTATATGGTTTTTTGAGCACCAGCTGGAAAAAAACCCGCCCATTTCGAAGCATAGAGGTGCCGAGTCGATGGGGTCCTAGCTTCAGATATAGTGTTCAAAACCCTCACAGGAAGGTCCCCGGATACCCGTTTAGGGGCCACACATGGAGGGCCCATAGATCGGGCCGTGAATGCGACATCGTTCCCTTCGCCAGAGTGAGGAGGTCTTTCCTCATCGGGACAGGCCATGGAGCTGTGTCCGATAACTGAACCAGCTCCGGAAACCACGGTCTGGATTTCCAGAGAGGAGCCACCAGAAGGACTGGGCACTCGCTCTCTCTGACCCGTTTGATGACTTGTGGAATCATCGAGACGGGGGGAAAAGCATACAGGGGACGGTTGGGCCAGACGTGGGCCAACGCGTCCATGTCCTTCGAGAAGAACATATTGCAGTGGGTGTTGTTTTTCGAGGCGAACAGGTCGATTTTGGCTCTGTCAAACACCTTCCATATCAGACTGACCGTCTGTGGGTTCAGGGACTACTCGCCGAGGGGAGTGTTGCCCCGTGAGCTCATATCCGCACCCAAATTCTGGACACCCGGGATATGCGCAGCTCTCAAAGAGCTCAGATTGTTCTGTGCCCATAAGAGGAGATTTCTCGCCAAAGCATGCAGGTCACCTGACCTGTGCCCCCCAGGTGATTTATGTAGGCCACTACTGACATGTTGTCCGTGCGGACTATGACGTGGTGACCCCTGAGGTTCGACAGAAATGTCTTCAGGGCCAAACCAACTGCTTTCATTTCCAGACAGTTGATGTGTAAGCTCTGCTCCGAGCTCGACCAGAGGCCAGATGCAGGCGCACCCTTGTGTAGCGCTCCCCAACCCAGGTTGGACGCGTCTGTAAAGACCACTTTCCTCCTGGAAATTGTCCCCATTGTCACACCCTCTTGGTACCAGTCCTGAGCCCGCCAGGGAATCAGGATCCTTAAACAACCGTGATTCACCATGATGCACAGGCTGCCTGACTACCATGCATGGGTTGGCACACGGCGTTTCAGCCAGTGCTGCAGCGGGTGCATGCGCAGTAATCCCATGCGGAGTACTGGCGATGCTGCTGCCATTAGACCTAGCAGTTTCTGAAATTTCTTCAAGGGCGCTCTGGTGTGAGCCGCGCTTTCATCGTCACCGAGTCTAGAACTATGCCCAGAAAGATCGCACTCTGGCTGGGGACAGCTTGTTCTTTGAAACCTTGATTGTGAAAACCAGGCATTTTAAATGGCCGAAAATCAAATCCCTGTGAGCTAGTAGCTCGACTCTCGACTGCACCAGCACCAGCCAGTCGTCGAGATAATTCAGCATGCACACTCCTCTCTGTCTCAGAGGAGAGAGTGGTGCATACACACTCTTCGTGAATGTGCGGGGTGCCAAAGACAGACCGAACGGCAGAACTGTGTATTGATAGGCCTGTCCCTCAAAGGCGAATCTCAAGAATGCCCTGTGACGAGGGTTTATTGGAATGTGAAAGTAAGCATCTTTCAGATCCATTGTGACAAACCAATCCCCCGGGCGAATTTGCGAATTTGATTGACTGTACAGGCATTTGCGTGTGGGGGAGTCAGTGTTACAACAGGGGAGGGGCCGCTTAGTGAAAGGGGACCGTGAATTTTTTTTGAAACATAGGCTACTCTTTTTGTACTTTATTTGGTTCGCCGTGAAAACGGCGTCTGACTGCGCACTCCTTCTGTCGCTACTCAATGAGGGAAGGAAGCGGACAAGCGCATGAAAGAACATTTCAGTTAGAAAGCGCTCTTCTGTGTGATGTGCAAAACAGAGCCGCGGCGGGGTAGCTCTCTTGTGCCGTAAAGAAAGCTAGCCACGCGAACATCTACCCGCGCGTTTCTTCCGTCGAGGCTCGACGAGGCCCCTTGACGGGCTCTGACGTGTAATGACGTAGAGTGATCTCATTGGTCGCACATCAGAGGCGCCCGCGCCATTGGATGTGCAGTTGCTGCTGCGCAGCCTATGAGCGAGCCAGACGTTTTAGCCAGAGCTGCAAATGCGTTTTACATATAGGTTTCAGTAAATTGAGAAAAAGGAGTTTTCCCACTGCGCATAGCAACACAATACGAAGTGACCGTTCGAAAGGGAACTAATTTTCGGTAACACTTTATTTTAAGGTGCTTGTAATAAGCAGTAATTAACAGTTAATAAGACACTTATAAGACCTTATAAGATGCATATAAGCATTAACTACTTCATATAAGGGTTAATTAATGCTCCAGGCCCTGAAGAGATCAGGGAAACTACTCCCTCTTGGGAAGGTCAATTTTTAAGTGACTGGGAGTTTGTGTTACCATTTATGTTTGTTCGGCTGTTCTTAAAGTGCAATCTATTGATACTTGGGAAATGTATTATTTAATTTAATTTATTTATTATCATTAGTTAATGCTTATATGCATCTTATATGCATCTTATAAGGTCTGATAAGTGTCTTATTAACTGTTAATTACTGCTTATTACAAGCACCTTAAAATAAAGTGTTACCTAATTTTCTATAACCGACAACATTGGCTGCTGTCACTTTAAGACCACATAAGGCGGATCTCATTCTCTCACAACTCTTTACGTTCATTTACAGTAAGACTTTATTTAACTAATTTAAGACTGCTCTTATGAGGATACTTGACAAAACATAAGTGTGTGTTATTGTTTGTTCAAGCGTGAAAGAGAACTCGAATTTGGCACGCTGTCTGTGCGTGTCTTTCTGTGCGTTGTGTGTGTGTATTAACAGGACATTCACAGGCAGCACGTTCTCTTTTGTCTTGTCGTGCTTGAGTGGTTTTAAAGCATTTGCATGATCATTTAATGTAACGCTATAGCCAAAGGATGACAGAGAGGGGTGCTGCGTTAATTGTGTTAAATATTTTAAAGCGTTAAAATGGACAAAAATGTATCGCATGCGTTAACGTTGACAGCAGCACTAATATATACTGTATTGTTTGAACAAAAAAAAAACCTTTTGGAACGACATGAAAGTGAGTAGGCCTAATTGATGATCATATTTGGGTGAATATCCATTTAAAACAATAAATATCTGCAATGGTAAACAGATTAATATGGAACATGTTGTGGTTTGTCTGTGAAATTCAACTAAAACGAGAAAAAGTGAGAATGAAGTCTGTACCAGTGTACTGATTTTAGTCTTTAAACATGTAAATATTTTGGTGGCAGTGTCCAGGAATGATGAAAAGTGTCTATTATTCTGTTTAGCTCTCTCTCTAATTTTCTCTTTTTCTTTCTCTTTCTTTCTCTCTGTCTATCTATTTCTGCTTTCTCTGCCCTCATTCACCCTAAAATTCATTCTTCATTCTCTTTCATTTACTTGAGTATTCAATTACATTTCTCCAGCTTCTCTCTGAAAAACATTCTTTCCTCTTTTACGCACACACGCATACACACACTTATTCTCTGTCTTTCTTCAGGTGATGGGTCCAGTGTGTGGCCTGAGCCTTTCAAAGTAATTAACCCTCTCGCATTCCTATTTCCTTCTCTCTCTCTCTCTCTCTCTCTCTCTCTCTCTCTCTCTCTCTCTCTCTCTCTCTCTCTCTCTCTCTCTCTCTCTCTCTCTCTCTCTCTTTCTTTCTCTCTCTCTCTCTCTCTCTCTCTCTCTTTCTTTGATCCTGTGAGCGGCTGCTGCAGGCTTCATTAAGTTGAGGTTCTTTTGTGTGGGGCGCTGAGAGCTGCTTCACATCCTTCCTGTTTGCTCTGGTCATCATGTATCACAGTTGACATCCCAGAGAGAGCAAGCCGCCCAACAGTACAGCACACACACACACACACACACACACACACACACACACACACACACACAACTGCAACAAAATACATAGCAAGAATTTTTTTTTTACTTTGCAGTGTACTTTAATGCATTTAATTTATTACATACTTAAATGAAAATACTTCAGAAGTATTTGTACATTTTAACCACATGAAAAAAAAATCTTACATATATGAAATCTATATTCACCAACATGCTTAACCAACTCTCATAATACCCTGCAAGAGATAGTGAAAAACACTTGGATATAATGTGTATACAGAAATATACATAAAATATATGAATACACGTAAATACATAATTTCAATATGCTTTGTTCGATCACATTGGTGTAAGCACATCTTTGGACAATCAGTCTAATTACGTAGGTTTGCTTGCATGCAGTTGTTTTGTTGTTCTGAATGGGCGAGTTTTTGTCAAGAGGTTGCCTTCAGTAGTCGGGACACACAGGACTTTGTGTTGTCGTGTGTCTGTTGCTAGGTGCCAGGGGGCAGGATGTTTCTCCTCTTTCCCTAATGAGTGTGAAGTGCTTCTCACTGGACACAGGCCAGCTCCTGCTGCACACCTGGGGAAACCCGGACACACTGCTCACCGCTAACCTGAGCTCAGCTAATGCTGTCCCTCTGTATTAAGTCTGCCTCTCTCACTTTAACACTCAACATTTCTCACTGGAGTCTGAATAAAGATATCACACAGGTCATCTCTAAAGGACATGCAAGGTGTTGAGGAACAGATGGATCCCAGCAGCCCCACGGTTTGCTTACTCTACAAGACACTAACACCTTCATGTTTATTGCATTTTGCAATATATTTTCCTTTCAGCTACACTACCGTTTAAAGGTTTGGGTTCAGTATTTTTTATTCAGCAAAGGCACATTAAATTGATTAAAAGTGACAGTGTAATATTACAACATATTTATATTTTAAATAAATAATATTTAAATATTCATTTGAACTTTCTATTCATCAAAGAATCCGTAAGAGAATTTTATATTTTCCAACGTTGGTCAAAAATAAGCAATTTTTCTTGAGCAGCAAATGATTTCTGAAGGATCATGTGACACTGAAGAATGGAGTAATGATGCTGAAAATTCAGCTTTGCCATCACAGGAATACATTACATTTTGAAATATACTGAAATAGAAAAATAGGAAATTGTAAAAATATTTCACAATCAGTGTTGGGTAAGTTACTCTAAAAAAGAAATTAATTCCTTGCTACTAATTAAATCTTCAACGGTGTAATTAAATTAATTATGCTCTCTAAAAAGTATTGCATTATTTATTACTAATTACTTATAGACATGAAACTAATCTTTTAATTCTTTCAAGTAAATAATATAAAATTGCACAAATTATTCTTGAACTGTCCAAAGTATTTAAAAGGATTAAAGGGTTGCATTAAAAACATACATTTTACCATTAGATGTTAAAATTTGATGTTAAATCAACTACTGTTTTACATAGTATTGTTCTAGTCTATACAGTATTTAATACAATTAGATAAGAAGTAACTGTAATTAAATTACAGAAAAAAATAAGAGTAATACCGTACTTTCAATTACAGTAATTAATTACACCCAACACTGTACACCATATTACTGTTTTTATGTATTTTTGATCAAATAAATGCAGTCTTGGTGAGTATAAGTGACTTCTTTCAAAAACATTTAACCAAAACTTTTGAATGAATGGTAGTGTACTTTGAGACAGCAGGCTGTCAAACATGCATAAATCAGATTTTAGCTTGTCTCTCTGTTTTTACAGGTCTGTTGGCTAACCAGCTGACAAAGAAGCCAAATCTGTTAAAACCGGGCTAAACCTTCATAAACCAGCAAAGACCAGCAAACTATCTTCTTAGGGTGGTTTAGTTGTGGTAAAATGCTTCACATTTATTACTTTACCTAACATCATATATTGCAATTCAAGTGATTGTTTTTCCATAGTTCAACCAAATAAATTGTTTTATCCCAAATGACCATTCGCCATTGGGAATTAATCAAATTCTACATTATAGTGTTGGATTTTTTGTTTTCTGTGTCTTGTACCTTGCGTGTGTGTGTGTGTGTTTTTTTTTTTTTGTTCTCAGATGTACCATAATGAGCTTTGATGTTCCAGCTCCACCGTCTGCTGTGAATTTTTATTTATTTATTTTTTGCCACCATCTAAATATGAGCTAGTAAATTATCTACTATTCTCATTGGAACATCTCCCATTAAATCAGCTTACATTGTAATCGTTTTGTGTTTTCTCACACTCCTCCACTGTCACATAGAGAGGATACCCCACTAATCATACACCCCCGATCTCACAACCTCCCCAAAAAAACACACAGACACACACGCTCTCCCAGTAACACAAGGTGTGGGTCGACACCTCACAATTACTCGCTCTGTGTTTGCAGAGAGGAGGTTTGTGATTCGCACTAACCCTTGTACAGGAGCCTGAGCTCAAATTACAGCCTTGGCCGCTGCGCTGGGAACTTTATTTACTCTGCCACCTTTTCTTTTCTTTCTCCGTCAGTGACAGTCGACAACAAAACCTAATTAGAGCTTTCAGCCCAACGCCCATTAACAGCAACCCGATCCCTCCGCAGCGCAGAAAAGACGTGGAAAATAATTATGACATTCCTAGTATTAAATCATTGGTTATGTCTTTATCTCCGCCGTGGAAATATGATTTGCTGCGCTACAAATTGTGGGACCTGCTCTCTGTTTGCTCGCACTTAATTACAGCCGTGGTATTTACAGGAAGTCATTTTGTTCAAAGGCTTTTTGCCAATAGAAGCAGCATGTCTTTAGCTCCTGTAAGAGACCGCCATCGGCCAACGCACTCACATGTGACGTGCCGGGCTAATAGCGAGAAAAAGATGTGTGTGCGTAAAATGCTCTTGTTGTTAGGGTCACTTTGAGGCGTAAAGAGGTGTAAGTGTGAGTAAAAACAAGTAAAAAGCCCAGATCCAATGAACTGTACAAAATGTGCACACACATTATGGCTGTATGTGTAAGCACTTGTTCACAAATCGTGACTATGAGTTTCAAGAAACACAAGCTTCTCCACTGTGATTTAGTGACTCAGCTATAAATCATCCATCATAGGAAAATATGCAAAGTTATACTAATATCAAATTGTATTCCCATAACGTATCCTGTAACACGCTCTCATGCGTAAACGACTTGTTACTTTCCAGATGCTTTTCATCTAACCTGATGAGTACCAATTGAATGGCCAGACGCCCTGAAGCAAACTCGGGTTGGATGTTTGGCTCCAGGACACAATGGGGATAAACCAGGATTGTGATCTCAGTAACTGTCCTGTTCCTGGGTCATCCCTGCTTGGAACCAAAACTGCAATCTTTGCATTAGCCATCCAGATCTTCAATGATTAGGATTACAGTACTTTATTCATTTGTAATTCGCAAAACGATATCCACATTTATATCAAACAACCTGGCAGGCATTGTGGCCCACTTACATTGTAAATTCTAAAATCTGGATCTGTTTATAGATGTTTTCCACAGTGTACGAGTTGTGTATCAGACATTGTTATTCATTATGGTTAAGCTCTTCCTTGCCACTTACGCTGATCCAATTTAAACCTGTCTCGACTGCATGCTGGATAAGGCAGAGAGCCTCTCTCTTTACCAAAGGTAAAGGGCATGTCAAGGAACTATGATTACAATTGCAAGTGTGTGTGTGTGTGTTATTAAAGTATGTGAGTGTGTGCGGAGGGAAATGTTAGTCAGGTGAGCATTAGAGTGTGTGAGAACATGTTGGGGGCAAAGGTGAGATGGGCTAATCTGCTAATCCAATTGAGCGGCTGTGTACAATTCACATGATCCCTTATTCCCTGAGACCCACACGCGTATATGTTTTAAAATATGAACAGACCGAATCCCGAATCAAATGCTGGTTAACGCAGAATCACGCAAGCGTACTTGTATAAATGGAACGAATGAACTTTGAAACTATCTCTCTTCGTCTGTCATGTGTATGTCTAGTCCTTGTGACACGGCATCGTTTGATGTCTCTGTGAGCGGATTATCAAAGGTGACTTCTGCGACCCGAGAGAATTCCGTCCCATAATTGGCAGAATTTATTAACCAATTAAAAGTGCATTCTAAAGAGCGTCACCGGAGTTATTCCACTGCTATTATTGGCCCCTGTGATCCGATCAGCTCAGAACATTGCAGACTCAATCTGTCTACATCCTGCATAATAAAAAACACATCTTGCGACTCACTGACAGGTCAATTTAGCTCAGTCATGGTCAGCCTCACCAGATTATACTAGACAAAATACTATAGGTTTATGCATCTGCGCAAACATTGTTTGTTTCCAAAACCGGAATATTGACTCAAAAGAAAATTATGGAGCCAAATTCACTCTTTGGGGCTGTTTACACAACACCGTTTCAACAAAGAAAATGTGCCGTTAATTTACACGTCAACGACGTTTTGTGGGTTTTCAACTTTTGAAAACAGGTTTCATAGTGCAAAGTGCTTACAGTTCTCGTTTCTGTGTATACTACAAAAACACGAATTTGTGAAAACGCTGACGTCATGCGCATGCGTAATACATGTTCAGTCTACATGCACAAAGTTTTTCTTTACAAAGATCCATCGCCAACTACTGGCCAGGAAGGAATAATACCAAGTTTTTGTGAACGGGAATTGTTCATGTGAACGGGAATTGTTTTGACAATGATGATGTCTGTACGCGAAAAATGCAAAGGTAAAACGTTTCCGTTTTTTGTACATCGTTGTCATGTAAATGTACCCTGAATCAATGCAACACATCTGGGGGATAAACAAGAGGCTGTTCACAATCGCATCCCCTATTCCATTTACCAAGCTGCACCTCACCCCCGGGCTCAGTGTGTATACATGTGTGTATGGTTATGTCTCTGTGTGTGTGTGGGGGTGTGTGTGTGTGGATAATTACAGGAGAGGGCTGCTCTTCCATGACATAATGCAGGGTTGCAGAATTTCGATATATTCATGAATACTTTTCTACAATCCTTTTGCATGAAACTCTTTTGAAGACTTTCCAACTTTTAAAAATAATAGAACATAAGTGTAGTTCAATATAATATAGAATTTATACTGTATATATTTTATATATATATATATATATAAACTATATATATAAACTATATATATATATATATATATATATATATATAGTATAATAAGTAATAATATAATATTTATAGTGATAATTTATTTGTTTTATTGATAATAAGATTAATGTTTCTAATTTATAATTCAATTTCGTATATCACAACGATACTTATAATAGAATTGTAGAGAGTTACAACAGCCCCAGTGATGCTGAAATTGGCATTTTCATTGAAATGTCTGGCCCGTGATATCCATCTCTACTTTTTTTTCTGCCTGTCCTCCTCCTTGTTCATTTTTACATTTGTTGTTATTGTTCTCAGAAAGGGGGATAAACGAAAGTAGCAGTGTACTGATAAAAGTGCATTATTTGCTTCTCTGTGTTTACTTCACTCAGCCTTCAAACATCTTTTTGACCTTGTTTACACCTAGTAATAACAGGTTGCAAATCGTCTTGTGTGACCACTTGTGATCTTGAGGGGAGGATCTCTGATTGTTTTGAGTATAAGCATGACATTGTGTGTGCGTTCTTGGTGTGTTACTGTGTTGACATGTGACAAAAAAGAACTTCAAGTCGTGTGTGTATGTGTGTGTGTAGAATTAATTTTGCACAGTTGTTAATTGACTAGTTAGTAAGCATCCCTTTGCTGTTGTCTTTAACACATCAGGATGGGTTTTTTTTTTCTTCGTGTTTACACTTTAAGTACAATGTCACCAAATATGTAGTCGAAGTGGGCAAATAAAAACTTTTTGGATGCCATTGACAACTGTACTTAGCGTTCTTTTGTTTCACACAGACCTCCTAAAAACAGATGTTAATACCAAATCTAATCCGGACCTTAGTCAAACACACTTACAGATACTGGCAGGAAGTGACACCATCCAGAGCATGAACCAAACAATCACCCCTGCAACACTCCGCCTTGCATTTAGGGTGGCTCTGAAATTGACAGACACCTCTGTGCGAGTATGGACAATGAAGCAGTGCCAAAGACAAATATACATCAGAGAGAGACAGATAGGTATCGAGAGAGAAAGAGAGCAGGAGAAGGGTGAGAATCTGCAGAGGCAATATTTGACTTGGCCAGATGGCCGCTACATGCAGACCAATCACATCTGTAGCTATTTAGTTTGCTTGCGAACCACCATGTTGATGAGTGTGTATGGTGTGTGTGTGTGTAAGTGGGAACGTTTCTTCCCCTATTAGGTCCTCAATGTGTGATTGGTGCGACATGACTATCTCAACCAAGAGAAGTGCAGTGCAGTGACATCACGTGCAAACAGGAGGGTATTGTAGTTTTATGAATGTTCGAATTTCATAATAGCTGAATAAGAGTAAAATTTTAACTTGAAACTTGATTTTTAAAATATAAAAACATGATGGGTGAGGGTCAAGCTGGCAAATAAGCCAAAAATATGAATCGGTGTCGTAAAGACTGTCTTTTTCTCTCTCTCTCTCTCTCGCTGTCTCATGGTGTGGTCTGTTGCATCACAACCCGTCCCCACCACGTTCAGAAGCTGTGCTTTCTCAGCTGTTTAATATAAATTCTCAGTGAATATCTTTGTCCAGATGGTTTATTTTTACAAACAATACACACAGCCCACATTCCAGTACAGCACCCCTTCACTGTCAGACTACTCGAGCACACAGACCGAGAAAGAGAGACATGAGGGTACATTCGAGGACGGATGCAGGATGAACAACAGATGGTTAGCTTACACAATAAAAAAGATATATGCACTTGTACAGGTACAGATACATAACACACACACACATTCATATTCAGAGAGGGTGTGTGGGCACATACATTAAGGGAGAGAGAGTGTGTGTATGACAGAGGGTTATTTCAAGATGACAAAGTGCTGTTTGTCATTGCTCACCAAATCTTTACATGGAACCATATGACAGTTGTTTAGTTTTATTAATGCCACTAACATCACCCCTAAAAATCTCTTCTGTTGTTACAAAGTACTGGCAAAAAAACTCCCTCAGACAGAGACACACATACACACATCCTTGGTTTCCTGCCGGCCTCTATAGACCCATTCACTCCCCGCAAGACAAAAGAAGCCCCTCCAGATAGAAAAAAAAGAGGCAGGGGTATTTGGCCAGGATTACAGCCCAGTAAGAGAGCTCAGCCTGGGCTTCCAAACGCCCCTCAGCCCTCCCCTCGCCTGGAGCTCACTGAAGCGAGGGAGAAGATAAAAAGAGCCTAGAAGGACAAGGCAAAATTATCAGAAGGAGAAATATACAGACATGGATTAAACTTAGATTACAGTAGAAGCTTTTCCTTGTAAGTTTCTTACCACATTAGTTGATGGACGGCTCCTTTCAAAATTCAATCATAAAGTAACTACAACAATTGCATTATAGTTAGGTGTGCTCTGAGGCTCCGCCTTCTTTGATGTGGAAATCTTCTCAGGTTAATTTCTCCTGTTCAGTCTGTAGAGTTCAGACGTCTGCAAGCCCAAACATGAACACACTGGAGAGCCGCTTCATAGAAGAAATTGAAGTTGTAATTGAAAGAGACATTGACACTGTTTTTCATGTTTAATACTGTAAAGCTGCTTGCTTAAAAGCAATCTATTGCATAAAGTGCTATATAGATAAACGTGACATGACTTTACTGGAGTGCTGAATTGCTGAGTTTGTGCAAACATATCCACATCATTATGATCAGATGTTTTCTTAACTGCTGTTTTCTCACCCCTGTAAATTTTGTTGTGCTTATTTTGTTGTTGAAAAGAAAGCGCACAGCACATATTTACATATTAATTTAAACGCCGTTCTCAGCAGTGTGAGCGGCGTCAGATGTTTGCTAACAGTATACCGCTGGTCACGTATTTCGAACTTCTTTTTACTCCTAAGTCAAGAACGAAAAAGAACTTCACCTCGAGTATATCAGGTCCTTAAGGGTCAGATAGTGGAAAATCCAAAACGAACAAAGTACTAATAACTCACTAAAGGCATAATAATTCATTATTCATATGAGATGACAAACCCCTTTATCCAAAAATGATTGTAATAATAAATAATATTAATAAACGTATACAAAAATGATTTTATTTATTCATTTATTGTAATGTGTAAAAAAAAGAATGTTGTAACTTTCTGTATAAGCCAAGTCGTACAAAATCTTTTGATTTTGTCATCTCATATAAATTATAAGTTATGTTGACTGTCACCTTTGTGTCGTGAAGCGAGCCATCTAACCCTAGCAATTGTTGCTAAAATAAGTCTAATGCAAGTCGTTTTGGTTAAAAATGTTTTCTAAGTATACTTCTGTTTTTAACTGTACTTTCCTGCACTCTTCTCTCCCCCACCCCCTACTCTTTCTCATTTAACTGTAGTGGAAGTCTTTCTGACAGGTGCATAAAGGCAGGAACCAGCAGTGCTAATGAAGCGTATGAAAAAACTGAATGAAAAAGTTCCATTTAGAACATAGCTGCCATTCCAGAGGTGAGGTCATCAACCTGAGACCACCGTCATTGAAGTTACAGGGATTTCCGTTCCCAGGGGAACTGAAGACAGTGGCAGAAAAAGCTATTGAGCTCACAAAGTATCCAATAACATCAGAGATATTTGTCATGAGAAAGACAAGGGCATGAGACTGGAGTATATGAGTTCTGAACATCTGCGGCCTCCTGAGCGAGACTGCAGATGGTTGTGGGTTTATGATAAAGGTGATTTTTAGCCTAATGGCTGCAGTTGATCATGGAAGCTGCTGTCAGAAGTCTGTCAAATGTTGATCTTTCAATCTTTCTCTTAAAGTAAAAACAGAGTTGGTAACACTTTACAGTAAGATTCAAGTCATTTTACAGTTATTAATGCACTGAAATAAAATTTGGTGTAGAAACTATTTCTATTCAGAAATTGCTAGTAAATTTCACAAATAATGACAAAGAAACTGCAAGTAACACATTGAATTAAACCTGAAAATTTGAAGTAGATAGACAGAAACAGACTTTTCTTGTAAAACATACTCTTCGAAAATAACCAAAAATTGGTTATGTATATCATAAACAATGAACAATTTTCATAGCATTTATTAATCTAGATTCACGTTCATTTCAAAATATGTTAATTTTTTTATATGATACATTTTCTATTATAAAATATTAATTTCACAATTTATACATTTTTGCTCATTGGTATTTCAAGTTTTTCATAATATATTAATGTTAAGTTTTATAATTTGAAATGTTAAAAGCTTGTATCGGTAAATATAGAAATTAACAAATGTACTGTTCATTATTAGTTCATGATACCTAATGCGTTAACTAATGCTAACATATTAAACCTAACCATAAAGTTAAAATCAGAGCTTCTTAAATTCATACGTGCACACGACAATATGTACATACACTCGTACCCACTTAACACCCCTCCACCACCCACTCACACTCCCTGGAGCCTCTCCCAGAGTTTGCCCCCAGAGGCTGATGTCTGGCCTCATCACGGAGCTCCTTAGCCAGGCTTGGCTCTCAACGCCACTCCCTGGCTGCAGCGGCGGGTTTGTGTGCGGACGCCAGCGCAGCGGCAGCCAGCCGGGCCCTTGTGATCCCAGTAATTGATGCCTTACTCTGGGGATATATTTAATCACTACTACAAGCCTCTCAGAGGAAGAAATGGCCTTGTAAAGACTCGCTGGCTATGCCGAAGCAACACGCGGGAATCAAAACTATGAAAAAAGGGTGGAGGTACAAGTTACGCCTTCTTACTACAAGTTCATTCTACCACACACACACACAGACCCAAACAACTCCCGCATGTCCACACATTGTTCACACACACACACAGATATATTCAGGCCAGAAAATCGGATTCCAGCTGCCCTAAAGCGACCAGTTTTAGAGGCCTGTAATTATTAGCGCTTTAGATGTGGCTGGGTCGAGAAAAGCAGTAAATGAAGAGGAGAGGGGGTGCCAGCCCTAAAGCTGTGAGAAAACTGAAAACAAATGATCAAGCCCTCCTCTGCTCTTCTCACTCCCCCTCACCCCCCACAAATTACACGTGGAAACATGTGCGGATGGAAGTGTGTGAAAAATATGAGGGACGATTGGCAATCCTGGTCATTTCTGGGTGGATAAATCGACAGCTTTAGGGTGCATTGTACCCCTTCTCTTGTCTCAGGAGCTCAGAGGAGAATTGGCAATGGTGCATGAGAGAGTTAGAGGAAGTGAGACAGGAGGACAGGTGCATTGGGATGTTACAGCTACTGACAGAGATAATTAGAAGAAGCTGTGAGCATATTTACACACATTGAACAGTGATGTATTCAGGTTTGAAGGTGAAATTATCTGTGATTTCTGTGTGTAAGACAGAGAGCGAGAGAAAGTGTGTGTGTGTGTGTGTGAGAGAGAGAGAGAGAGAGAGAGAGAGAGAGAGAGAGAGAGAGAGAGAGAGAGAGACCATGTCCGGATGACAGTACCTGGTCTAACACTAGAATGTGTGTCTGTTGTTCACTGTCTGGCCTGCCTGTCTGTAATCAAGTCTTTTAATGGTTCCAGCCAGTAATTGCACTGTATAGCCCCAAGATAGCAATCAAAGGACCCAAAGATGCTGGATTCTTCTCTCTTTCTCCTTCCCTCCAAGTCTATCGTTCTGTCTCTCAATTTTCTATGTAATTTTTTTTGCAGACCATGTAATAAAAGCATTTTGGCATCTGTTTCTTAGTGAAAAAATCAATTCAAACTGAGCTAATGGCAAAATGGATATTTCTTTGAAGACTGGCCTGGCCCCCAACCCCTCCCTCTATCTTCTGAGCATTGTTTTCCTCTTATCTTTTCCCCATTACTTGCCCACACTAATGGCCCTTTTAAGTCTGCGGCCATCTGCATTTGCTAAAAAATGATGTCCTCTTCATCTTGAGTTAAACACAGTCACTTTAAAGTTAAGTCTTAGGTCTGTTTCGCAGCGCGCGGTGTACATGGTGTGCATTTATTTTTTTTTATTTTTTTCATATTAACAGGTGACAGCATTCACTCCCAGCATAAGCATTGAAAACACAGGTGAAAGTAGAGTTTGTTGGTCGCTTTGGATAAACGCATCTGCTAAATGATTAATTATATTTTGTGATGTTCCAAAGTTTAGGGTTAATAAGATTTTTTAAATCTTTTCGAATCTTATACTCAGACAGGCTGCATTTATTTGATAAAAAATACAGTAAATCTCACAACCAATTCGTACAAATTCGTACGACTTGTCTAACCCACGTGATGGTTAGGTTTAGGGGCGGGGTCAGGTGTAGGTCATTCGTATGAAATCATACGAATTGGGCAACTCGTAAAATATGTACGATTTAGCTAAAATGAGGTCGTATAAATTAGTACGAATTAGCCACCTCGTAAAATTCGAAATACTGCTACAGTTTAAAATCATTGGTTTCTATTTCAATTCTGAAGGAAGATGAAGTGCAACACTGTCATTAGTAGATTGAATGTCAAACAGATGTAATTTATGAAGAAAAAGGCTACTATTCTAATCTTATATTGATTGGCTGACTCCATCAGTTGATGCCATTTACAATAGCTTCATCTCCACAAAATCTCTTTGTAAATGTAACTCTATAATCGTTCAGTAAACAATATAGAATGAGAGAGGAGGACACCTGCATATCAGCAGATGTTCCATCCATTATCACTCCACTCCTCCTCTCCTATTCTTCCTCCTATTGGTTTGGGCTTGTCAAGACACTGTTGCACTTCTCTGATGTTTTGTGTTATAAGGTAACCTGTACATTTACACTTGCGGTGTTTATATGCCCTTTACTTATTCGGCAAAACGTTAATCATTTTAACAAAATAAGAGGGGTTCATTTTTTAAGTCTGTTTGTCCTAAACAGTTAAACTGCCCACTGTTCTTCTTCAAAAAATAAAATAAAAATCTTCCAGGTCCGGCACATTTTCTTTGGTTTTCCAGTATCTTCTGCATATTTAAATCCATTCCAGCTGTGACTGTATAATTGTGAGATCCATTTTTTTTTCGCACTAACAACTGAGGGACTCATACGAATTATTAGGTGCAGACATTCACTAATGCTCAAGAAAGCAACACGATGCAGTAAGATCTGGTGATCCGGTGTCCTCTGGGAAACATGAAAAAAAAAACACATGGGAAATATCTGAAGAGCAGTACCAAATGAAAAAAAATAAGAGTCATCCTTTTCAGAAGTTTACTACTTGCATCATGTTTTCTTCTTGAGTATTAGAGAATGTTTGCATGTTTTGCAATAGTTGTGAATGAGTCCCACAATTGTCCTCTATGTGCAAAAAAAGTATCTCAAGATCATACCGTCACAGCTGGAAAGGTTTCAAATATGCAGAAGATGCTGGAAAACCAAAGAAAATGTGCAGGACCTGGAGCTTTTTCTTTAATATTTTTTTTTTTTTTAAAGAAATTAGAAGAAGAAGAGTGGGCAGTTTACATGCTTAGGACAAACAAGACCCTTGAAAAATGATCACATAAAAAAAGTATTTTTTTTACTATATGCAAACATCTCTTTAAATGAAATATAGCTTATTCGGGGTTGTGCTAAATAAAAAACAATCTGCAAATTCTGATGCCTTTTTTATTTTTTATAAATCTATTTAAAATTTTCAGATTCTACAAGGTGTGTTTAAACTTAAGGCTGCAAATGTGTATAGTAGTCTATTACCTCTGTGTAATACTTTCTGCAGAATAACGAATATTAATCTCTAAACCAGATAAAATATTAATATTATAATATTAATATTAATATAATATTATAAATATGAATCACATCTTGATATGCCTGATTTATCTTGGAATGTGCTTTTCACACTGTAGCTCACAAACAAATGATTTAAGGTCATAATTTATTCATCACTTACAAAAGTTGCTTGTAATTTAAAAAAATGAATGTTTAGGGTTTATAGTCACATGAGTGAGTTCCGTCCTCTGACATTTGTAAACAGCAGATACTTACGAGAAACAGAGAGAAAGAGAGAAGGATGTGCTTAATGTTTTTGCATTGTTTTGAAGTCTAGATGATCCAGAGAAAGGTTGCAGTCTTGTTTTGTAAGGCCTGTGTGTATATGTCTATTAGAGCGCAGCTGGTCGCTCTCCTTTTGCCCTGAACAGAATAACCACCACAGTCAGGTTAACACGACCCACAGAAAATGAAACACAGTGCAAATGAGAACACTTGTACTCTTTGCAGTGCTCTCATCTCCTTTTCTAGGAGTTTCACTTTTGCAGTTCCAGGGACAGTGGGGGAATTGGGAGCAGTGAGAGATCTCTGAATTTAGTACATCAGAATTTGCAAACTTGGGATAAATAGCACAGGTCAAATAGTCACTCGCATCATCATATATTATAGAGCCACTGCGTGAAATACTAACTCTCAACATTAACGTTGATGCCTTTGTTTTAGACTTAATGTGAGTAATTGTTCACATGTGTTCGACCATGAAGTTCCAAAGAAAAACAATGACATTCTAGATACGATTTTCCACTGAGGTGTAAAAGTAGTTTAAAGATGTGCAAGAAATCATCAACCTCAGGACACAAAATGATTATTAGGCTGTTTTTATTTATTTATTTATTCCAAACCCATTACCAAAACACGGCATGTCCCTGATTATTTCCCAACACAGGATCATTGGAAAAACATTTCCTATAGCAAAAATTAAATAAACTAAAAAAATGAAGTAAAAAATGTTCAATGTTTTGCTATACAAAAGATGAAGATCATGCAGTAATATTTGGCAATATGCTTTTTTTATTATTATTCTTAAAATACTTTTTAAAATTTGCTACAATGAAAATATTAAGTAGGAATCTTTTGAATTACATAAAATGTAATTATCTTAAGTAATAAAAATCCTTTATTTTATCTGTGACATTTAATCACTTAAACAATGCTAAAAATCGTTTTTGAGTTTGGCTACTTAGGGGTCAGGGCCTCATTTGACAGCCTCCAAAATCCACCTGTCTCTTCTCCTGTCTTATTCTTTGTAAAAACTCTGATCTGGTTAATATAGTCTCGCTGTCTCTTTCCAACTTTCAAATTTACGATGACAGGGGTTGAAAGTTGTAATAATATTTTGGTTGTTTCACAGAAAGGCTTGTGATGAATGCATAGGAGAATTCAGGCATTGAGATTCTGAGCATGATACTGGCACCAAACAACTTTATATGGCCACGGGCCATTCACAAAGGATGGAGTGGAATATTCTGGGGTGAGAGCGGGGGAGTGGAGAAGAATCTAAAGGACAAGGGCTTTATTTACACAAGGATTTTTGGGGTATTTAACATTCAAAAGAGACAGATCAGAAAAACAACATCAACAGCAAACACAAAAGTAAGTATCGTAGATGTGGACGTGTGGAATGAACTCATTTCTATGTGTAGCACTTTTCATCAGTTCATTTCGTCTTTATTTGGTGAGGTTTTACAAAGTGCGTTTAAATCATGTCCAGCTCACCTCGGCCCTCTAATGACTCCAGGCATATGCTTTTTGAAACCTTGTTCCCTCTCTTCCGCTCTCTCATTTTCCTCTCAGTGCCTCGGAGGCTGTGTGCTGGTTCCTGTAGTATTAAGGCATGGAGACTCCCATTACTAAATTGTATAGTGTCATTTCCACCAGGGCTTATGATTAGAGGAAAGAGGGTCTTCGTCCATCAGATAACATCAGTTGGGAGGGACGGGTGAGACCCCTGGCTGAAGGGTGTGTGTGGTTGTGTGTGTGTGTGTGTGTGTGTGTGTGTGTGTGTGTGTGTGTGTGTGTGTGTGTTTGCGTGCGTGAGCGAGCGAGAGAGCACTGGGGGTGTAAATCCCAAAACAAAGTACCAAGTATCCGCTTTCATTGTGAACATCCTCAGTGATAAGATCAGAGAGAGGGGTGTGCTAATGTTGTTGTGGTAGTAAATGTTTTACCTGTGTGGATTTGTAAAGAGCAGGATCTGCAGACGATATCTGCGATTTACAGGTTTACATGCTGATAAAAGACACAAAAGACCAGCCTGGGCCATGGAGACCAGTGATTTTAGCCACCCAGCTAGGAACATATCAGACTTAGACACGCATATCAGTCCTTTCAATACACCGCTGACTGCGCCATCAATTAGCAGAGGAGTGTGATAGCGTGATTGTGAGTGAGTTTGGGGGGGTGGGGGGGGGGGGGGGGGGGGGGGGGGGGTGGTGGTTTATAAGGGACAATGAGAAGGACATAGAGGAGGGTGGGAGAGAGATAAGTTTGTAGGGTATTGTCTCATGACAGAGACCTGGATAAATGCCTTGTCTTTCAGTTAATGGAATGAAAGGCAGAATTATTCATTTGTTTTTCATATGTAGCCAAGACAGCTGGAGAACAATGGAATACAAGGCCCCTTTCTGCTCCGCTGCCAAGCTACTGTACAGCACAGCTAAATACAGCTCAATCAATCACTGTATGATTAGCCTGAATGCAACAGGAATTGGAACACACATAATATACATATATGTACACTACCGTTCAAAAGTTTGGGGTCAGTAAATTGTTTATTTATTTTTAAGAAATTGTTCAGCAAGAATACGTTAAATTGAACTACTGCAACCGTAAATACATTCTTTCTTTTAAACTTTCTATTTATCAAAATATCCTGAAAACAAAATGTATCACAGTTTGGCTGATGATAATAATAAGGATTATTTATTGAGCAGCAAAACAGTACATTAGGATGATTTCTGAAGAATCGTGTTACAGATTTGCCATCACAGGAATACATTTTAAAATAAATTAAAAAAATATTACTGACCCCAAACTTTTGAACAGTTATGTATTGATTTATTTGATTAATCAAAAGTATTTTATTTACTTATTTTTAAAGCAAAAAAAGTAATATGATGTCAGAGGAAATGAAATAAAAAAATACTAATTCCTTGTTAATGTTTAAAATTGACACTGGTTAACAAACATCTTAAAATCTTCACTTAAAAACAAGCTACACATCTGGTGGTATTTGTTATCAGTTTCAAATAATCTTATCTATAGAATTAAACTCAATATCTTTTTAAAAACATCTCTGTAAAACATGTTTACACAAGGGATTACCAGGCCAAATAGCACAAATATATTTACAGCAATGTCAGGAATCACAATAGGATTTGCTGGTCTTTAATGCGTATATGGAACAGCTACGTATGTTTTCCGTTTTAAAGAGGATGAGTTTAATTTAGCGTGGCAATAATTATTTTGAAACAAGCCTGGCTGTGCTCCTAATCTCAGGCTTCAATCTGTACATATATAGTCAGATTAAATGCATTGCATCTTCCATCTGTTTTTCTGCATCCCCAGAAATACACATTTTCTTTAGTAGAAAACAAGAGCATGTGGATGTGAATGGCGCTCGGAGTGAGTGTCTACCAGATCAGGAGAGATTAATACTGGAGTCTCTCCCTGGCACACACGGGAGGAGGCACTTCTTTTGACGGACACAGAAACGCAACATTCCTATAGTTTCCAAAGTACACACTTAAATACGCTATTACGAATAAACACACATACATTGCTCTCATTACGGTGCCACTGACTTTATATGCAATCAGCTTGTATATTGCTTGGATGCGTTCTAAAAACCACAGCAGTGAATTAAGGGTTCAAATTGACAGAAGGATTAATCAAACGGATGATAAAACGGATGACATCATCACATCCCTGGACTGATTCAACCAGAAAGCTATGTCAGACAAAACAAACTCTCCCACTCTCTCTCTCACTAACTCCGTTTAGTTTTATGAATGTACTTAATTGTAGGTGTCCTTGTAGCTTTGATTGTTCTCCAGGCATTTGTTGTGTCTTTAGGTGACCGCTTTTTTAAAAGCTCTTAGGCCCACTCATGCTGCCGTTACCTCTCCACTCACTGACTCACTCACCTGTATTAAACACTGAGGAGGGGCAAAAAGGACAGGAGAAATTATGTTTGCAGGTCGCAAAGGATCAAGAGGCTTGTCAAAGTGCTTTTAAACATCTCAACTTTCCAGACTGCTTTTAAAAGAACAGTGAGAACTTCCAAGATGAAGCTCAGTAAACAAGCTGCTAGAATATTCCATATATAAAATCCCACTTTTGATCATCCAGTTACACAATGATGCAATGCTGTTCAGACCTGCAGCAACTGAAAATACAGCTTCTGATCATGGCCAAGTTTTCTAAAGCACTTAGCAGCACGAAAGTAACTGACAGCTGGGTCATTCTGTATCAACTCAACTAGAGGTCCCTGACTACATTTTTTTGATTTTGATCTTTTTTTTTTTTTCTGGTGAAAGAAGAAAGCCAAAATATTACATTTCATGAATGTATATTTACTGAGTAATTCACAGTTTTGTAGAGGGGGGTCAAAATGACAATTTTAACCTGAGATTTGGATCCAAATTAAAGGAGGTCAAATTGGAAAACAGATTTTACTCATAGACCTACCAATTTCTGTGTAAAAATAAATGTTCAAAAAAACATTCATCGTTAATTGTCAGTAATGTAACACCGAAGTAACTTTCAAACCAAGCAGCTTTATGTTGGTCAGCACAGCAAATGTAGGTGTCATGAGAAAAAACTGTGAACTTTTTCACTCTCACACAAAAAAAACTCAATCGTGTGGATTCCTATTGAAATGACTGGATTTCGTCCATGTAATTTCTTCAAGCAACGGTAACTGTGACCGCACCTTATACTGAAAGTGTAATTTACAAGGTTATCGAGAAACCAGTCATGTCACTGCTGAACAAATACATACCTAGGTTCTACTGCGTTGTAATACATGTGAATACGTTTTTGGTACAGATTCCCTATAAATGAGTCAAATCATTAGGGCTTTTCAAGTGCAGGTGTTTCATGTGAACTCGGTGAGATCTAGAGAAGGTGAAACTGAAACAGATGTGGCTTGATGCTTCGTTCTGTTATGATGGTTATCACGAGTTCATACCAATGAGGTGCAAGAATGAAAATGTTTCTGCTAGAAGTGGCTTGAAGAAGTTCTGAGGGTAGTTTTGGCCCATGCCAGGTCAGGAAAAGTCAAATTTTTTAGCAAATACACTCAAAAACTTTTTGGAGGAAAACAATGTCCATGCAATAGAATTTTGGATGCACTCGAGGACATAGCAGATGGTGTTACCTTCACCTGAGAAGGAATTTTGTTATGGCAAATTAAGTACATCTGTAATTGTATATTATATTTTCAACACGCTACTATACTATCTTCATTGACTGGCTAAATGCTAAACCGTACAGAGAGGTGGAATCTAGTGATGAGAAGATGAGCTTTACAACAACACATGTTAAAATGTGTTAACAGAGACTTAGCAACTGTCAGCAAGAGCTAAAGTGTCTTACTCCTGTCTGACTGACCTCAGTCTGTCTGGCTGTTTCACACTCCAGTTTTATTTTATCTGTAATCCTAATACTAAACAAAAGTCATAAATCTGCTCTGTCTCTGCAATAGTTTTCTCTGTAAGCTGCTTGCTTTTGCTCCTGTTTTTAATGAGCGTTGCAAATCAGATATGTGCAATTGGCAACACACCCCGTCCCCTCCAACAGCATGCTATTGTGTGTTGAGGGGACATGCAAGTGAGAGGGGTTTCTAGAGTCTATGTCTGTGATTTATGTCATAAGAAGTTGTATCACATTGTGCAAGCATGCTATAGCTTAGATTCCCATGTGTTTATGCGGCATGTATATTTGCGTTTCATTATGGATGCAAACAGATTGTCTCAGTGTTCGTGATGAGTATGTAACTATAGTCTCATGTTGCAAGCAGCTGTTGTGTTATAAAGCTTGCTCTTTTTTTTTTTTTTTTTGCTTTGACAGGCATAAATATGTGTGCCATTGGCTACTGGTGTTTGAGAGAGATACTAGACTTCTGTTCACAAGATTAAACTCATTTCAGGTGTTTCTTCAAATGTTTCTTTAAATTATGTCATTTATTTGGTTATTAGTCATTTAAGAATAAAGGTGAAGCAGTTTCAGAGAACATTTTTTAACAATTGGTTTGGAGGTTCATGGGAGTTTTGTGGCAGATCTTTAAGCAGTCACACAGACACACACTAGAACTGTTTGGAGTATAAAAAAAAACATCCATTCCACTTTATGAAGCAAGAAATAAATGTCACTCTCATTACAAAACAACAGGAAGATAATACACATATTTTTCACCATGCACACACACACACACACACACACACACACATGTGCGCTTACTTTACCAAAAAGAAATGGACGTTAAAAGCTGTCATAATTGACCGTGAAATATGTTGCCATATTTTGTACCTTTCCACAGTTGCATGATGGCAAAAGATGTGAAATTTCATAAGTACAGTTATGACACATCCTCTTGACTTGTGTAATGCTTACATTATTATTTTCAGCTAATGTCAAAGTCCTGTGTTAATCTATGGACATTAGCTGCAAATAGTAATACAAGCCTTATACCAGTCATGTTAACAAGTTTGGCTTAAAATCTACACTGATAATAATTATTCTGTGGTAAAGTAAATACTACAGAAAAAATATGTAATTTGATGTACAGATGTAATTTCTACAGTTAGTTTAGGCAAGCATAAAAAAAGTAAATTCTATATTAGTACTCAATTCAAACTTGTAGAAATTAAAGTTTGAGCTTAAAAATATCTTTTACTTGGAACTGTTTGTTGTGTTTACAATGATTATTTGAGTAAATATCAAAGTTATAAAATTCTATCTATCTCTCTCTCTCTCTCTATATATATATATATATATATATATATCTTTCTGTCTGTCTGTCTGTCTTTCTCTGTGTTATCTTTTTTTTAAGGAGAAGAGAGCTATGTGACAGACTGCATGGAAGAAAATCAAAACTCCCTCAGGTAAGCTACTTACGCTGTCTCAAGAGCCTCTTACACAGATCTCCATAAGGATGAGGGGGGATTCATATCTCATCAGCTTGTGCTTCTTGGCATGTCTTGTTATCACTGAGTGCTGATTCTGCGTGGCGATGTTAAACAGCATGATCACTGACCCAACGCTACTGTAGGGATCAAAATGTCAGCCTGTGTATGCGGTCACGGTAATTGTGTGGCTGCCCTCCAGGGTGACTGAACCGAGAGGGAGAGAGAGACAAACACAGCAGTTCAGACATCGCAATCACAACACAGTTTTTGGGTCAAACTTCTTGCCTACAGGTAGCTTCTTGTATGCATATGTGGATGGATGAATTGGAAAAGTATAAACAAATGAGGTGAATAAGAGCCACAAAGAATGAGAGAGGAAAGGAGTGATGGGCCTTCTCCACACACAGAGGTGCTTTGATAGAGGAGCATCTCTGTGCTAAAACACTCTACACTCATCTCTCTTTCTCTCTCTCTCTCTCTCTCTCTCCCTCGCTCACACTCTCTCTGTCACTTAAAGAATGCTCTCCGGTGCTGGATTAATTAAACTCTAAACATTAAATATTGATTGATGCATTATCAGCGCCTCCCAGTCGCTTCCGCCCGGATTGATTTCCGACGTGATTTATTGTCATATTTGTAGAGTCATTTCACTTGATAACAAAGAGGAATTGCTGCTCGCAACCTCAGACCACCCCCGTTTCTACTTCCTCTAGCCCCCCCAGCCCTCACTTTTCCCTCTGCTTCTATTTCACTCTCTCTCTCTCTCTCTCTCTCTCTCTCTCTCTCTCTCTCTCTCTCTCTCTCTCTCTCTCTCTCTCTCTCTCTCTCCCTCCCTCCATTTGTTAGGTGTAAGATATGTCTGCACACAGCCCATGTATATTATCATTATTCAAATTGAAATGATAAAACAGCCCATGACTGATGTTTTTCCTCTTTGTCCTGCTTGCCTATCATCACGCTCTGAAATGAATCCACAGAGAAAGGGGCTGGTTAAATCAGCAGCTATAATTCATGGACAGAGTCTTCACCTTTTATTCAGTTTAAATTCTCAGAGGTGTGTTGTTATTAGATTGAAGTGAGAAAAGTTTTGACTAAATTTGAATGTGATGAATGAAGGATATGGACCATATCAGAACCATCTCAACTAGGCTCACGTGCTGTCTAGGCCTTTGATTTATAAGCATTTGACTACATTTCACACTTAATGTTTCTCTTTCTCCCTTGTATGTCCACGTTAGACTTTATGTGAGAAAAATACGTTAAATTCTTATATACACAATACAATTTGCACATTGTTTTACACATACACTTGGCCTCTTTCTTTCTATGTTTTTGTATAGGCTATACAATTGCTTAATCTTTCATCTACCGAGGAACCACGCGGTCAAAGTTTCTTTGAGGATAATAACTCATCTAGGCCATCACACTTCCTTTTTTTACTCTCTTTTTTTCTGCTTATTGACAGCATATGTCAAGTATCACATTCTATTAAACAATTTGACCTTTTATTACATTCTCAGCATCTCAAACAGAATTTACAAATAAAATGAATGGACCTTTATTTCGACCGATTACACTTTTAGAAGTGTAAAAGTGTTTACCAATGACAGGATGAGGCTTTATGAATTGGATGTGGTGTGAGCAAGCATCTGCTTGACTGTTACATTCCAGTTAATGTCTCTTCCAATAATCCTAGTGGTATTTTTAAACTGTGCAGTAGCACACACAAGCTTTTATTCAAATTTGTGAACACTACATAATTCTATTTGTTCATGACTTCCCGACAAACAAATACTTCGTTTATATAAGCATTTTCTCTGTATATTTAGAATGTCTATTATTTTCAGCCGCATTTGGTGAAGAAACTCAATTTGACTCATGTCAATTGAATTTGGTGACATTGAATTATGAGATTTTGGTGGTGTCTTTGGGTCAGGAGTTTGACAGAGGCATGTTTATATATGTTGTGTGTTAGTAAGTATCCCCCGTGACTAACTCACAGGCTCATATTAAATATTCACTTATTGTATTTGTAAATTACAAGAAGCTCTCATTTGAGCCTTTAAGATGGTTCACGGGCAGGTTGAAAAGTTTACAAGAAAATGAGGATATTCAGTGTCATGCAAAAAAATACAAGAGATCCTCTTTCACCATTTTAGCACTAACAATTATCAAAATCAGCATAGTGGCAATAAGGTGAGTTCTTGACTTTTTTTATTAAAGACGGGATATCATTTTAATATTACAATTAAAAAAAAGAGTGAGAACATTGGACAGAATTACAAATCATCACTGAAGCATTGGAGAAATTGCACAGCAATTAACGGAATGACAGAACCAATTATGGAATATGTTAATATTGTTATTATTCAAATGGTTAATAACTATTAGCTGGGGGGTAAGTTAAGTGCACTTAACAAATTAATGGTTTGTGTAGAGAAATAACGCTACTCGTTTTGAACAACCTTTGAGACAGATAAATCACTTTTCTCATTACTGATACAATCAATCTCCCTTTCTGCAAAGGTTATAAGCCGCAGACATTACATTGTGTAATTGAATCATTAATATACCTAATCTCATTAACAGCAAAATTAAGGAACAAATTTGCCTTTTCTTTATAAACCTGCCACTGATGACCAATGAGAACTCTCAATATAATTATATTCATCATAATTAGTGCATAGTAATAAGTGATTAACATGCAATAATGGCTAAGAGAAGCTCTTTGTTCCTAATTGCTGAACATGTACTCTAGTTCATACCTCTTTTGTGTTTAATTGATACCCTTTTGCAAATGATTAATCTCATTCCTTGAGTGTTCTGGTATTCTAAATATCCTTATACTTTTAAATTTTGAAGCGTTATCACTGTATGTATGTATGAATATATGTGTGTGTGTATGAATGTACATTCATACAGTGTATATATAATATGAATGTACAGTGTATTTTAACACACACACAAAGTGAATATATATATATATATATATATATATATATATATATATATATATATATATATATATATATATATATATATATATATATATATATATATATATATATATATATATATATATATATTCACTTTGCAGGAATTTATTATTAAGCTTATTTTTATTCATTTACTTTACTTTATATTATTATGAAATTATATTTTACCCCACACTCATACAGACAGAAAACAACACACACTTTCTATTGTATTAGATTTAGCCTCCTCTGATCAATTGTATTGATCACCTCTGAAACGGCATGAGGATCGATAGAGTCTTAATGCGAGTTTGCTGTCCAATCAGAGCCTGTTAAAATCAAGAGAAGGTCTTCAATAGACTGTCTGCTTCCTGTCACATACACCAGGAGATAAATGTGCATAATGGTGTCCTATACAGCACACACACAGTCATCACAGATTTGAAATGTATGAATATAAAAAGTCATTATACATATATCAGCAAAGAAATTCTAAAACATAACAGTTTATATATTCCTGTGTCTACATGTCCTTGCATGCTAACATATGCATGGTTAACCATTTTATAATGAATACACACACACACATATATATATGTATATCTTCCCACATTCCTATCATGATAGCTCTGAAAGAGACTGATCAAGCGGCACCTCCTGTAGATGTTTGTCAGCTGTGTATGTTTGTTCTCACAGGGCCAAAGTTGGCTGTGACTCTAGAGGAGACTTTGTAAGTGCCTGGGCTCTTACTGTGAATATTAACGAGAGAGAGAAAAAGAAAGGAAGGAAAGGAAAAAGAAAGAAAGGAGAGCGAAACAGGGAGAGAATAAGGGCATGAAATCTTAGAAAACAGCTGAGATAGAGAAAGAAGGATAAAGAAACGGGAAAACTGGGCCAGAGAGGGTAATAGGCTAGCACTGTCACTTTTCTCTAAAACCTGCACAAAGGTAGAAAGGAAGTGATAGTGGGACAAGTGGGAGGGAGGCAGCCAATGGAAAAGGAAGCAATAAAAACAACATCAAACTTCCCTGCACAGGAACGTGTGTGTGTGTGAGACATCTAAGATGGTCAGTTGGGGGGCGGGGGGGGGGGGGGGGGGGGGGGGGGGGGGGGAGTCAGTGGGGCAGTTGTACTCAAACATATTTTGTTACATGAAGCTAAAAACATAAACAGAGACACTGTTACAGTTTATAATGAGAAAGAGGGAGAGAAAGAAAAACTTTGCACTGTATGTCAAGGAATTTTTACTCCGCATCTTTGGCTTAACTGATCACTTGCATGCTGAAAATGTCATACTTGTTTTTTTGTTTTTTTTCCCAACGAGTGTGCATGTGCATGTGTTTTACTGTGTGGTCTTTGTGAATGAGACTGCTTAGTCTGCTTTTCAAAGACAAACTCACATATTGCTTATCCTCCCTCCAGACAGTGGCAGTTTCAAACCACTGAAACCCCAGTTCCGTCTAATGTGTGTTATTGCTTGTTTTAAAGAACAATTAAAAATGAAAAGCTTGAAGTTAATGTAGTTTTCCCTTTGTCGGGTGCTGGAAAGATGTGAATGAAAGTGCAAACATCTTGAAACATTCATTTTACATTTCTCACATTGAAAATGCTTTGATTGTGCCATGCACTGCACCTCCTCCCAAATATCACAATTATTTCTAAAATGTGCTGGAAATTCCTTAACCGCTCAACAATAACAAAATCATATCATAATGTTCATGCAAAAACTATTTTTATATATATAAAAAAGCATAACTTTTGGCCTTTTTAAAGCTCTTTTTCAAGTTATTTATGTTTTTTCTCTTTTCACTTTTTGATACTCATTTTATTAATCTGATCACAAGACTCCAGCTAAAAGAGGCTTATTAGTGAATTGTGTATTTTTATATCATAAGCAGCTCTGTAGTCACACTCTTTCTCCTCATTCTTACACACTGACTCACTCTGTATCCGTGCGAGACTGCGAGTGTGTGTGTCCTAATATGTGTTCAGGCAAAGTGGATCTGTGAGAGCTCTTTCCCTTTTATCTGACATACAGGCAGAGGGTGGCAAGTGTGTGAAGTATGAATTAGTAATAACATTTATTAGTATTGAGTTGTTTCAAATTATGTAATTCGTTTAGCAATGTTTTACGTGTGATTTCTGGTTTTACAGGGTGAAATGTGTCGTCATAGACCCCCTCTGCCACAACTACATACTGAAGAGCTCTTACTCCAAATACCATTCGTCAGTGTCATAAGAGAAGTAGATGTGTTTCATGTAGGCTAGTCGTCATCAGCTCTGCACACCTCATTATTACTTTTTTAATGCTAACCATGCAGTGTTAGTTCATCAAAACTAACCATAAGCACATCTGATGGAGATTTTTGTTTGTATAAGTGAGAGTATCCACACACACACACAAACACACATACAAAAGCTGAACCAGACCGTGCATATTTTGACTAAAGAGTACATTTTGTTTTAGTGTAAGCATTTTTTTTTTTTGTTCTCCATCTCCAGCATTCAAACCGGATGAATTCAACACTGTACTTTTAAATATGTGTGAAATCCGGGATAAATTGTGCCATAACTATAGCCAACTCAAGAATCAGTAAATCAATCTTTTCTGAAGAAAAGAAACCTCCACATACTCACCTAAGATGCTTGCTTGTAAAGATGTGTAATTAAAAAATCAGGACATCCGAGCATGTGCAACAGCTTCATCTCTTTCCTTTCATTTGTGCTGTGGTGTTCTTTTTCCAGTGAGTATTTTGGGCTTTTACAGTGGTAAAACATTGGTAGTGGATGACTCCTCTCTATTCTGAGGAGGTCACTGAATTCTATGTCTTATTTTGATTCTACACTATTAGTATCATAATCTTCTTTTCTTGTGCACACAACAAGTACAAAAGTGTGGTTCTGTGACATTTTTATTGTTTACTTGTTTTCTCAAGCAGGACAGCTCCACTAGAGAGAGGTTCTCTCTGTGACAATGCAAAAACCCAAAAAATCTATTGATGTAGAGTGACTGCATTGGACAATGTCACTGCAACAATTACAGAGATAAAGCCTATGTTGGATCAAATGTTGGCTGTGAGCTTGTGTTTGTGGTTGTGGTAGTGGGAGGGAGGGTTCACTAGAGGACAAAAGCTCCACTCTGATCTCTTAATTAATGGTATTCTTATGGCAGGCCAGGTACAGTATTCTATCTATCTATCCATCCATCCAGCCATCTATATATATATATATATATATATATATATATATATATTTTTTTTTTTTTTTTTTTTTTTTTTTATATCATTCGTTTGTTCTATCATTCGTTCCAATGTTCTGTCTATCTACTGTAAAGGTTTGTAAATGTTTTAAAAGTTTGACATTTTTCCTTGTTTAAGAAAGAGCTAAGGGTGAATTTAGTATTATTATATTATTATATTATATTAGAAAATATTATATTATAATAATATATCATAGTTTAGATTGCAATTTGCCATACTCTCTCTCTTTCAGACATGTAGTATAACTGGAAAAAGGGGGAATTATTACTGACTTAATATATAATTAATTAATCCCTTTTTTTCCCTTTATGCTAAATGTCTGTAAAAAAGGTGTGTGTGTGTGTGTGTGTCATCTAAGATGGTCATGTTTAGGACATGGTCACTGGTCACTTAAAATCAGTATGATAAAGGCCTATTTGAAGCAGGCTATTCTGCTGTTCATTACTTTGATGAAATAGTTCAAATGAAAGTTATTTGCATAATAAAATAGAAATGTATTTTAATATTGATCATATGTTCAGTTAACTATTGATTACTAACACAGAGCAGCAGCTGAGGTAAATAAAACTATATGTTATTTATTTGTAATATAAAGCATTCACACCCTGAGGTCTGGAACTTAACACATTAGAAAAATGCCTCAGTGGCTGCAATAATCCCCGTCATCTGTTGATAACAGATGGTAGATGTCATCAGGAGGCGACTGTCTGCCGCTTGACATGATCATCACGCCTTCCATGGAGACAAGATCACAATTTACAACACCAGATATACGCACTTAAACTTTGTCCACTTTATAAAGAACAAGAAATCATTCATAACCATGATTTAAGATCCTTCCGTTTATCCACATCTCTAGAAACTATGAATAGGCTATCCCACTGTATTTTGCATGCCACTCTTATCCTGCAGTGCAGGAAGCGATCGAGCGCAAATGAATGTGGATAAACGAAGCTGAAAACAGTCGTGCTTCTACCTCCAACAGGCAGAGTGTAAATCAGCCTGATAAAAAAAATCTTCAAGAGGAAAAGTAAAGAGAACATATTTTATAACACAACAGTTAGAAGGATGCAAAGAGTTGGCGCTTTTCCCTGTAACATGAAGTTTAACATTTTATAAGTTCCTTCCTCTCATTCGCCACTGTTTCGATTGGATCCTATGCGAAGTGTGATCCAACTGTTTGTAATTCTCCGCGCAGAGCGTGCGGCAGTTCAGCTCCTCACTGAAGGCTACATGTTGAACTCTGCTAAAGATGATATCTTTTAAAAGAGATAAAGGACATAAAACGGTGATATCTGGCGTCTACACACACACACACACACACACACACACACACGAAGGCGAAAAAAAATCATCCATACTGCTTATGCTATTCAATTATGCGGTCAAACGCCCTCTGTTTCTGTGGAATGATCAATTATCGGTTGTCACTGATAATGGTGAATGATGACCCCACGCGCTCCCGCTGCTATATGCTTCTTATCGATTCGCTGGTGACACCCCGAGTGAGCGCGAGCATCTGCGCTCTAGAAAGAGCCCTGACTTGTTCGTTGCTCAATCTAAGGGACACGTAATCTTTGAGAATTCTTACATATTCTGATGCTCGTAATACATGTTTTCATGTATAACTTAAAAAGATGTTTCACTTTTCGTGCGCATCGGTAACGCGGTGTCACACAGATAATATTTCCAAACATGTGTCAGCCCTGCCAATTAATTGCCGCCGCATAATAGTAAGAGGGAGGGAGTGTTCGAGCGCTTTCACTTAACCCCTTCCCCCATTCTTGTGGTGCACCCCTGACTTCTCTCGAGTCACAGCCCAAATATCTCGCCGTTAGTGTCATTCACGTGGTGATTGTCCGAGCGCGCGCGGGGAATCTCATTTATAGCGTCTCGCGCTCGACTGAGCTGCAAATCAGCGTGTTTACAGCCCCACACCAACACTCACATCAATTAACCGAGCATCGATCCTCTCACCGGGGACATCACAATATTGCCCCCTTCTCACAGTCCGTATTCCTGCATTTATGGCATGATTCTCAGCTGTTGTTGCCCTGTCTTAACTTTTCTTTAATAGCCCTAGTTTATTATAACTTGGTGATGAGAAAGAAATAAAGACTTTGATATTATTAGTCCTGTTATGGAAGCTATTTTCGGGGGGAAAAAATATTTATGCAATTAATATGGACAGGTGGGACTGCGTAATAGGCCAGTGTAATAAAGGATTGAAATAATCTAAATAGCTTTGAAACAAAGACATAATCTGAAGAGCTTTAAAAGTAATAAATTGATTTTTACTCCGTATGTGATTTTTTCTCAACCCAAAGCACACGCCGTCCGTTTACTCCTCTCTTCTGTCCCTCTGTTCTTTCATTAATAAGTAAATAACAGTCGTCTTAAAGTATAGATAGCTGACGCTATAGGACCTGATCCATCTCGCCGGCAGCAGTTCGTTAAATATTCAGTGAGAAATAATGGCATCCGAGACATCACCTATAGTAACGTTATTATCTTCATTTCTCAAAATCAGCTAGACTGATAGCTTCGTTTGTCTTTTCCAGGGCATAAATCTTCAGCTTTGCTGGTCGTTGCAGTGCAATCCGGGGGGAATCTCTCTTCTTTAAAACACTGCCTATTTATACGTATAACATATTAATGGTAGATTATTATTTGTATTATTATTAGCCTATAAAAATATAATCATATAATGGAGCACTTCACACAAGATTTTTAATAACATCAAACGTAAAGTAACATGGACAGATTGCTACGTTTTGAGTGATAAAAAAAGTCTTTGTTTTCACATCCTTGCTAAAACATATTTGTTTTTGTCTTTTGCATATGTTGGCTACTGAAAAATGTATATATGTAAATCCTTAGGCTACTTTTTAAAAAGAAAGATATGCAAGTGATAGCTTCAGCCGATAATAAATGCAAAATTTTAAGTTGCTCATATTGTTTCCTCTTATTGCATTGGTCATTTATTATTTTTCATGTTTAATCCAAACTTTTGATTTTTGAAAATATATATTAAATTTGATTTGAAAATGTGTCAATATACAGCAAATCTCGTAAAAAGAGCAAACTGTTTAAGCAGAGACGTAGTTTTTAATCCTTGTTAAATCGATTTTAAATATAATTGTCGTTTCCAAACACTTTCTTGATGGTTTCCAGACTTTTGTCACCTTTGCGCGACTTCTAACGTTTTATCATTCAAGATGCATTAGATGAGGGCTTCTCTTCTCAGCGACCGCCTCGAAAGTTAATATGCTCAATTTGTTTTGCGAAATAATTTTCAAACAGGTTGATCTGGATGGGATGCGTTCGCACAGCTGACGAGGTTTGCTGTGAAGCGCGAGCGTTCCTGTGTCTCCGTCGCGCGGCGAGAGAGTGGGAAGGAGAGGAGGGTGCGACCGTGCAAGACTGAGAGAGACAGAGAGCGCGAGTTATGATAGAACAGAGCACTGACCAATAGAATAACAGAGGGTGGGGCTGACGATTTCTCACCGTTCTGCATGGGCCCTTAAAGTTTGTTTGTTCGCTCAATGCGGCGTGTGATGAAAACGTGTTACTGATCCCGTTCGGCAATAATCAGATGAATCTGATTTGGGACATCTGATACATTCTTTGGACTTTCGAGACGCCGATAGTTGCCATTACGCACGAAACTCAGTTGACCGACCTACTTTTAACACCGTTGCCTTGAGGAAAGAACGGCTTGGTTAGAAACGGTGCGCTTGTAATCGTCCAGGAGCTGAATTACAACAACTTTAATGCCAATCACAAACGAGGATACGCGATACGCTCCGCAACGTCTAGCGGAAAAGGCTTTGGAAGATCTGGCAGACAGTTTGGCTATCCGGACACTTTTGGGTGAATTGCAACTTTTGAGCACCAGTTTGATGCCCTGAAATATCAAAAGATACGGTTGGTCTTTCGAAAGAGAAATTGACATTCCTGTAGTGGCTAAGTTAAGGTCCAACGTAGCCACCAGATGGTTGCTAAGAAGGGTTAAACTGTATCTAAAGGGAGTTTGAAAATCCAGCCTTTCTTCCACACGGATCAACTCATTGGGTGGGAGCAGCAAGAGAGACAAGAGTCCCCAGCAAATCAGCGGCTAATTGATTAAAGAGACTTCATTTGAATAGGGGGCTGGCAAGGTGCCAATCGCCTTTCAGAGGACCCCCCAACCCCCAACCCCCTCCCTCCATGATTAATCGCGAGGCATTATTGATAATCATAACAGGACACATGCGCGGTGGATGGGCTCGATTTCCGTAATTTTGAGCAGATTTCATAGTAATTTTTTATTCTTTCGTGGCTGATGCGTGAGCCAGCATGTCGCGGAGGAAACAAGCGAAGCCGCAGCATTTCCAGTCCGACTCGCAGCTGGTCCCAACCGAGCACAATGGTGAGTTCAACCCCTTATTATTACACACATAAACTCACTCTGCACTTTTTTTTTACTAAAAAGGGATTTTTAACTTTATTTGTTTTTATTTTGTTTTGTTATTGTTGGTTTTAATGTATTTAGAGTGACTCTTCTTTGTTTTTAATCTCAGGCAATGAATTGGTAATCGTAATATCCCTATATTTGTGTGCTGCTGAAGAGCTCTATTATTTAAGTAGCCTACATTTGAAAACTTTTACACTCATCCTGTGATCATCAGAAACTATCACTTTATCCTAAAACAAAAACACGTTTAATCTAGTTATGTTCGATTATTTTAAGTAAGAATCACGTTGTGCCATTATTGTGTGTTTTTTAAAAGTTGGCTCATGAAAGCTGACTCGTGAAAGAAAGTGGCCTATAATATATGTGAAGTTATATTGTTTTATTTTTTAAATGGGTTTCCAAAATTCACCAGCAATCATTTGTAAAGGTTAAAACTCATGGAATTAGTTTTGTTCTGGCCCGTTGAAGGTGCCCACACAAGTGGGGATTCGCATGGTTTCAGCTTTTCACCCTCTTCCCCGCTTCTGTGGGATATTATATTGCATCTCTAGACCTCAGCAGCGTTTTATTCCATGTTATCACCGTAATCGAAAAGTAGACTATGTCATGCGACCGTTCTCAAAGGTGGAGGCTAATAGCCTACAGCTAAACTTATTTTGTTTAAAAATATTTTCCCCTAGTATCTCCTACTTTCGTGAAACTTTATAAGAGGTAATAATTCAACTAAATTAAACTTTAATGGCATGTAGTCACGGGCGATCGAACAACGAAATCACACAATCTCATGTAATCGAGCTTTTCCATTATGACTTCATAGTTTATATAATTTAGACATTTCGTCGTGTTCATTTTTGATGTAGCCTACCTTCTTATACAGTAGACGGGTATCGCAAAACTTGTTCGTTTGCTTTTAAATGAGTTTCAACTTGAGTTTTGTGATCAAGAGCTCACTAGCTATTGCAGGCTGTGCCATGTAGTTTCCGACACACACTGTGACCAAACTCATCTTTCATTCAGTGCGTTGTCAACTTTTAAAACAAGCATTTAGGCTACAACACATAGGGCCTATATTAAACGGTTTTCGACCTAAATGAGAGTGGAAATTATTATAAATGTATTATTTTCTTTGGACATGTAAAACAACGATACAAGCCTAATTATTTGATTTTTTTCTTCTAATATGCTTTCATACTAAATGTAGTCTTTATAATTTCATAGTTTTCAGCGTTGGAACAGTCAGGCAGGCAGTGACTGAAGGTTTTGCAACAGTCATTAACTAAACATTTTAAGTCTATAGCCTACCTGTTTTACCACTGCTAAACTGCATGTATCAAAGTTCGTCTCACGTCCCATCGAGCTATAAAGAATTTAAAAGGTATAGCCTACTGGACATTTTGATATGTAGGCTAAAGTGTCTTATTTGAAGCGTTTTAAAACGCAATGTTTCGGGGGAACTGTCCTATCCCTTGCTTAACTCAGCGTTTTCTATGCTATCATGTTTCTGATTGTGGGACCTTTGAAGAGATTTTGTTTCAAATCGAAACTAGATCCAACTAATTTTCTTCAATTTATTTATTTTTTATTCATTTTTTAATTTAATGCATTTTTAATTCCGTCCAGCAACGTGAATAATTATCAAAACTTACCTAGGCTACTTATACCGTTAATGCAAAAGGGAAAGCTAGTTGGCTATTATATATAGCACACCGTGACGTTTCTACGGCAATCTTTAGGGAAGATCCATAAAGAAACATTAATCACTGGCACACCGCGTGTATTAGTTCTCTAATAACGCAGTGGAGATCAACATTATATTACGCTTATTCTCTTTACATTAAGTTACTTTGAGTTTTAGTGTTCTAAATAAAACGATCTAAACTGCTTTTCTACTACAGTTCATGGGCCGCTATAGTAGCCTAGGCTACCCAGCACCAGTTGCATTCAGATGTCCGAACTTTAGTTTAAACGGTGTTCCTTAAACCTACAATGTAGCCTATTGATGTTTGCTTGTAAGAAAAACAAAACAAATATATAGACTATATATCAATGATAGATAATTATTAAATATTAAGATTCATTTTATTGTAAAAATACTGAGTTCCGCGGGTTTATGTGTTGAGATGCAATATTAGCCTAGTGCACAGCATCGTATTTTAACAGCTATAACAGTTAAACCATCTATAACGAACGTTCTCTACAAACTAATTTTTAGAGAACATGGATGTACAGAAATCAGCTCAGTGTTATTAAAAATGAATACGAGAACAGGCCCAGATTTACATAAGCAGTGGGTTAGCGTCTTACGTGCGAAATGCATTCATAAGTGAAGTGTATGTGATTACTCCTAGAATTTAAGAAACGGAAAAGAAAACAGTTTTTCAAAACCATACCATTGCTGGATTTTCCCATTTAAATTTAATAACGAAGTGAATGGTAGGATTTGTCAACCACTGTCAGCTGACCAAGTTCACATTTTTGCCAAATACAGCTTGCCTCATTCAAAGCAAGAGGCAAATGCACAACCTGTATGTTAGTGTTCACTGTTCAGAGATTTGTTGCTGTCTTTTTGACTCCAGCATTTCTTGGTAACTTTTTTTTTCTCCGAAAAATTAATGAAAACCAGACCTTAATAGGTAGGCCTACAGATAAACTTCCCTTGATGTCTTCTCTTTTGAGAAAAACTTCAAGCAGAGAAGCTAATTTTCTACCTATGCTTTGTGGCCTGTGTGGGATATTAGAAAGCAGTCTAGACAGCAGGCTAGACTGAGGTGAGGAGTCCTCTCTGGCCTGTCGCTAAGGGTGGGATGTAGAGCTTTTTTAACCTTTGCCAGGCTCCCTCGGTGGGGAGGCGAGAAGAGATCAGGTCACGGTGTGTTCATGTGTACCATGTCTCTGACCTCCAACATGCTGTGCTATAGCCGGCCAAACAGGGGCTCTTACTTTTTCTGGGGTGGTGTGTGTGGGGGTGAGGAGGTGGGGGTGATGTGGATTGAGATCAGTGTGGCTGCTTTCCCCTTTCACCACAGCAGATTTGCCACACACCCACCCAGAGAGATTGTTAGGGAGGTCCCACCTTCAAAATACACACACAAGCATTGCAAACAACAGGGATTTCGTATCTTGTCATTTTGCCAGTGTTTATAGTGGATGTTTTGGAAGTTGTTTCGACGTCCGAGTATTTTTCTTTATTTTTATTTTCCTATAGTCCCCTCTCAAACCAATGCTTTTAAGGGCATGTCAAAAGAATTGAGGATGAGGGCTCGGTGACCAGTAGAGTAGCCTTTCCCAGGCACACCATCTAGTGTTCAGTAGGAAGTTTTATATGGCTTGAGAGAGAAAGTGAGGGAGGGACGCAAAGGGAAAGAATGAAAGTTGAGGGCGGGTAGAAGAGAGTAAGGGACACAGAAGAAGGTTTTGAGTGAACGGTAACGCACTCTTCGAAGTCACAACTAGCAAGGCGCCTGCAGCTGAGAAAAGTAATGTAGACATTACAAATTATTCTCATGTATGTTTATCCTCTCTTTTTTCTAGTTACTCTTTTTTTATACTTACCACATTGCCAATTTTCTCTCCTTTCTCTGTCTTGATTTGCTTGGGATGAGATCTTTGACCTTGATCTGTAGCTTGCTGATGATGACCCAAAGCAATCACGCTGTAAAAAAACTGTTCTCATCAAAACTAGCTCTGTCTCACTAATCTACACAGCCGTACACAGAGTATAATAGCTTTCATAAACTAGCGTAAATTCTTGCTTTCTATGTACTATTGGCTGTAGACACACATCTGGCTTTGTACTGTGCCCATACGCATTGTCATTATTTTGGGTATAATTATTGTTCCCGAAAATATATGCTTTTCTAAAACTTAGAAAAATGTATTCAAAATGTGTTTCTGTTGCCTTGTCTTGTTTTTGAGACGAAAAATAATTCATAAAAGGATCATTTATTTATTCATTTGTTCTAATGCTAATTTACTTTATTTATTTTGGTGCATGAAGATGTGTTAATTTTTTTTTTTTTTGGTACCAGTGTCAAAATGATCTGATTTGATATGACATAAGAATTTATTTCATCATTCATATCTGTCATATGATGATCGTCAAATCATTGTTTAGCAGTTATTAGTTCAAATGTCGACATTGCTAGCAAATATATCTTGTTAGAAAACAAGGTATTTTTTAAATCTCAAAAAATATTTAATGAAATTTAAATTTCTAAAAAAAATACATTCAAAAAGTCCACAGTGGTGTAACTTTTGAATATGCATTTTTAAGGATAGCGTATCAACTTCTGTGCATAGCAATTACATTTTTTTTTTCAGAATTGTCCCCCCCCCCCCCCCCCCCCCCTGTTTGTAGGCCTTTATCAATGATTTCCAAAGACTTGTGCTGTTGTTCATCTTTTAGTAAGTTTCTTACAGTAGCCACATATTCACTGAGGGGGAGACAACAAAACAATTGTTAGTATTTTTTATTTTATGATGAGGTAAAGATGAAATTTGCCAACCGAAAACAAAGGTCTTCAACAGGTTGTAGTGAATACATTTAAGTTGTTTCATTTTTGAGCTGAATTATCATTACATATGACTGTAAATGAACAAGTGACTGGTAGTGTGCATTATTATTATGATTATTATTAATATTATTATCATCATCATATTATCAGTAATAATAGTTTTTCCTATGTGTTTTTATTGGTTGTTTATTGGTTGTTTTTGGGGGGGGGGGGGGTATATTTATGAAAATTAATTTCTTCCCAAGTAGTCTTTTTGTACCTACCCCAAAACTATATTCACGTTTTCCCTTTCATCGGCCTCACTTTAACAGATTTTAATATTAAAACGTATTTATCAAAAAAGTTGACTTTTCCGTCTGGGCAACACATCATTTGTGTGAGACACGGCTTTACTGTCATGGCAACTTTAACGTTATCTGATGTTCCAGCTCAGAGAGACACAGGGGGAAGATAATCCCTGAATTAAACAGGATCTGCTTTAGAGCCAGCCGTGATGAGCAGGCTGGGCCCTCGCCCCTCTCCCCTGCTCTGACACTCCCATGCTGGGGAACAATGGGGAGCCATCCTGTCTCTCCACAGGGCTGGGACACACTTCTTGCAGGGGTTTCATTTGCAAATGAATCTCCACGCTGATGAAAATGTTGAGAGCAAAGCCCCACAATGAGTTTGCCTCACAATTTGTAAATCAACTTGTATGTTAAACAGCATGATTTTTGAGGGACAAAAAGAGAGGAGGTGGGGTGAGAAAGAATGAGGAAACTGGAGAAAGGCCACAGCCCTAGAAGAAGGGAGGGAGGGAACAGAATAGTTTTTCAAATGCTTATGGTTCATTTTCTAGAAAATGTTTCAAAACCTGTTCCACTGTATAATTTAAATGAAAATCATCATGTGTTCGGCCACGTGATATTATTAATGTACACTTAAACTTTGTTTGAACAAGCAAAGAGTTTCTTGCTTAGTCAAATGTTCAGTAATAGTTTTTTTTTATTTGAGCTTGCATTGAAATGCTGCATAAATAATCACCTAAAATAGTTAGAATGTTCTTATTGATTTAATAATTATTTAGTATTCAAAATCATTTTAAAACAATGCGCCGTATTAAGATGATCATGAAATTACTTTATATACGCTTAGCCTGGTATGAATGAGTTTGAGCTTCTGCAGAGTGCATAGCAATCTGAATGCCGAAGGCTTACTTGTTCCTGTCAGATCCTGATTGCAGGCTGACTGGATACAAATTAGTTTAGTGACAGGGATAACCTGTCCGAGATGCCTGCCGTTGGTTGAAAATGAGCAAAGTTGACAGCAAATTGAAAGTCTAATAAGTCCTTCAAATGGTTGATTTGTGCCTAGTGGACATGTAGACAGTGAGGAGTATGAAATATTGGAAATCAATGACCCTCTATGAAATTTCATTAGGGCCCATTGTTCTCAGTTCATAGTATTTTTATGTTTTGATGGATTATCTGAAGAAAATGATTACCTAAGGTGGTTGAATTGATGGGACTTTGATACACATCTTCAAAGATCACTTTTAAGCAATATTGTAAAAGTGCTATTGATTTAGTCTCTTTTCTTATCCTATTTCATCATAGCTCTACATAGTGTGAAGGCCTTTTCTTTGTGTTATTTGGTATTTGTTTTTTAAACGTATGAGGGGGATAAGCATTAAACTGATTAACGGAAGATTAACAACAAAAGAATTTGAACAGATAAAGCTGCTTCTTCAGATACAAAACATCTCTAATCGCTAATCTCCTTGCCCCCCCCCCCCCCCCCCCCCCCCCTTATTTTCCTCTGCAGGGGACACAGAGACCAACCTGGACATCTCCCCCTGTAAAGACTCGGGTGCCCATGTCTGCAGCAGATGTTGCGAAGAGTTCTTTGAACTATCGGACCTTGAACAACACCAGAAGAATTGCACTAAGAATCAATTAGTTCTAATTGTGAATGAAAATCCAGTGTCTCCTTCCGGAACCTTCTCCCCAGGATCCTCTCCTCATAATCCTGATGAGCAGATGAATGATACAACTAATAACACAGATCAAGCAGAGTTGACCGACCTTTTGGAGCAGAACATACTTGACAAAGAGGAAGCCATGGACACAGAGATGTCAGGAGTCTCTGCACCCCATAACGATGGAAGTGGATGTATGGCAGGTGGCAGCCCACTCAGTGGTGTTGGAAGCAGCCATGGAGCTCTGGGCAGCTCAGGGTCCAGTATGGGGAACTCTGTCATCTCTGCCTCACTACCTCAGCTGGGTAACTTGACTGAGTTGGGCAATTTTTCCATGATCAACAGCAACGTCATTATTGAAAACCTACAGAGCACCAAAGTGGCTGTGGCCCAGTTCTCCCAAGAGACCAGAGGAGCGGGAGGGCAAAGGGTGGCTGTGCCAGCCCTCATGGAGCAGCTCTTGGCCCTACAGCAGCAGCAGATCCATCAGCTACAGCTCATCGAGCAGATTCGTCATCAGATTCTTCTGCTAGCGTCACAGTCACCTGAGCTTCAAGCACCACCTAGTTCTTCCCCTGTGACTTTAGGTTCAGGTACTAGCCCGCTAACCACTCTTAGTTCCCATTTATCTCAACAGTTGGCAGCTGCTGCAGGGTTGGCACAGAGCATAGCTAGCCAGTCTGCAAGCATTAGCAGTTTGAAACAGATGGCTAATGTTGTGCAGCTACCTCAGAGCAATTCCAGTGTGGGAGAGTCATCTCAAAGCCTCGGCGCACCAGTGCCAGCTACAGTTAATGCCCAACTTTCAGAGAAGAGGCCAAGCAATGCAGGAAGCTTGCATCCTCAGTTAGGAAACCCATCACTTGCAAAGTCATCCACACCTGCCTTTGCAATGGGAAGCCTTTTGAATCCTGTGGCTAATACCCTTCTACCTCAGCCCCCACCAGGCAACCCAATATTCTCCAGTGCACTGCCCAGTGTCGGTACCACAGTTGAGGATCTCAACTCACTGGCTGCACTGGCTCAGCAAAGAAAAGGCAAGCCACCTAATGTCTCATCTTTTGAACCGAAGAGTAGCTCTGAGGATACGTTTTTCAAGCATAAGTGCAGGTTTTGTGGCAAGGTGTTTGGTAGTGACAGTGCATTGCAGATTCACTTACGTTCTCATACAGGTGAGAGGCCATACAAGTGCAACATATGTGGCAACCGCTTTTCCACCCGTGGTAACTTGAAGGTTCATTTTCAGCGTCATAAAGAGAAGTATCCACATATTCAGATGAACCCATACCCTGTCCCAGAGCATCTAGACAATATTCCAACGAGTACTGGCATTCCCTATGGTATGTCTATGCCTCCTGAGAAGCCAGTGACTAGCTGGCTAGATAGTAAACCTGTCCTGTCTACTCTGACATCTTCTGTTGGCATGTTACTTCCACCAACTATACCAAGCCTGCCTCCATTCATCAAGAAAGAAGAGAATAACTCATTGGCTATAAGCAGCCCTTCTCATTCTACAAAAAGCGACTCAGGTCCTGCTGATACACCTATGAAGAACACAGAAAGTGTGTTGGAAGAAGGTGAGAGCACAACCCTGCCTACCTCAAATGGAAAAGCTGAAGAAAACAATCAGTCATCCAGTTTAACGACAAGCATGAGCTCTGCAGTGGAGGGTACCATTGAGTACACCACCTCCAACAGCCCTCCAATGGCCACTAACCCACTCATGCCCCTGATGTCAGAACAGTTCAAAGCTAAGTTTCCATTCGGAGGTCTCCTTGATCCTCTCCAAGGCTCAGAAACATCTAAGCTTCAGCAACTTGTTGAGAACATTGACAGGAAGTTGACAGACCCCAATGAGTGTGTTATTTGCCACCGTGTTCTTAGTTGTCAGAGTGCACTGAAAATGCACTACCGCACACACACTGGGGAGAGGCCTTTCAAATGTAAAGTGTGTGGTCGTGCCTTCACCACCAAGGGCAACCTCAAGACTCATTACAGTGTCCATCGAGCTATGCCGCCACTGAGGGTCCAACATTCCTGCCCTATTTGTCAGAAGAAGTTCACAAATGCTGTGGTACTGCAGCAGCATATTCGCATGCACATGGGTGGCCAGATCCCCAACACCCCTTTTCCTGACAACTATCCAGAATCCATGGGGTCCGATGCTGGCTCATTTGACGAAAGAAATTTCGATGATCTTGACTTCTCTGATGAAAACATGGAAGGAATTGAGGATGGACCAGACAGCAGTATTCCAGACACACCAAAGTCAGCTGATGCATCTCAAGACAGCCTCTGTTCATCCCCTACTGCACATGAGTCATTAGGTATGGAGAGCCAGAAGTGTGCCAACCAGGGAGCAGTAGAGGAAGTGCAGTGTGACCAAGGGAAATCATTGGAGAACGGATTAATGGAAGGAGACAGACTCACAAATGACTCCTCTTCACTTGGAGGCGACTTCGAAAGCCAAAGTGCCGGAAGTCCAGCTGTCTCTGAATCTACCTCTTCCATGCAAGCTCCATCACCCTCTAATGGTACTATACAACAGCAAAAGTCTCCGAGTCTGGAGGATCGACAGCAGAGAGCCTTGTCATTGGAGCACATTAGTGCGTGTCTCATGCAGTCTCATTCTGCCAGTCCTGGAGCTCTGGATCTTTCTTCAATTAACTCATCAAAAGATCCTCTTAGCATGCTTTTCCCCTTCCGGGAGCGAGGCACCCTAAAGAATACAGCATGTGACATCTGTGGCAAGACATTTGCCTGCCAGAGTGCCTTGGACATCCATTACCGTAGCCATACCAAAGAGAGACCGTTCATTTGCACAGCATGCAACCGGGGCTTTTCCACCAAGGGGAACTTGAAGCAACATATGCTGACGCATCAGATGCGAGATTTGCCCTCCCAGCTCTTCGAGCCCAACACCAGTCTTGCCTCCAGCCCAACTCCATCCCTTCTGTCAGTTGGACCATTGACCTCCATGATGAAGACTGAGGTCAATGGCTTTTTGCATAGTTTTCAACCTGAAGTAAAAGACTTGCCCTCAGCATTAGTGACCTCATCTGCTTCCACCTCTCCAGTACTTTCGACTGCCCCACCACGGAGGACGCCTAAGCAGCACTACTGTACCACTTGTGGGAAGACATTTTCCTCCTCCAGTGCCCTGCAAATCCATGAGAGAACCCATACAGGAGAGAAGCCCTTTGCTTGTACCATTTGTGGACGAGCATTTACCACCAAAGGAAATCTCAAGGTAATTATCACTGCATATTAGCTGCAAATAATTTTCTCAGATTTGATCAAATACATTATTTGAGCATTTCCAGATGTTTTTTCGCTCTTTATATTTGTGAAATGCCAGCCACAATGGGCATTGACCGTATAAACCAGTATTGATTAGGGAAAACAATTAGAATGCCTTGTGAATTATAAAGGGGGGAAAGCACAAGTATAATCAGCATTGCACAAAAACAAAGGTGTGTGTGTGTGTGTATGTATATATATATATGTATATATATATATATATGTATGTGTATATATATATATATATATATATATATATATATATATATATATATATATATATATATATATATATATGTATACTGAAATAATAAAGGGGATGCAGAAATGGGATGTTGAGTCATCTCATAAAGATGAATATTGGTATAAAACCTGAACTTAAAATTGGTTTAACATAGCCAGGAATGCTTTACTTAACAGGCTTTAATCAGAGTTACCAGCAGCTACCACCCTTAGCAGTGGCACGCTCACTTTTTTTTTTACAGTGTTTGTCTCATGAAAAACGTGGTATTGATATTCTGTATTAATAGTCTAATTTCACCGCATAAAATGTTGATTTTTTTTATTTACTCTTATGAATTAGCATTGCATTAAACAAAATCAATTTGAAAAGAATTTCATATGAATGGGAAATGGATCATTTTAGAGCTGTGCAATTGGTAAAAGTAGCTTGGTTAAAATTGCACCTCATAATGTTCAATGCTACACTAAGGGTTGCAACAATTAAACAAGATGCTTTCCCCCCTAAATGTATTGCATGCTTCAAGGGTGAACTGGGGGCAACTGTCAGATACAATACTGTCCAGCACAATGAGAGTGGACAGTGCAATTTTCTCAGAACACATGTCTACCACAGGCCCTTTCTTTCATATGCAGACCCCCATTCTCACTGAGTGAATGTTACATAATTTTAACCTTGTTTTAATAATTAGACAAATGCTGCTTCCAGTGGGCCTATTTTAATACTAATTATTATAGTACTACTCCCCTTTTTCCATTGCATCATCTCACGTGTTATTCATTTTAATGTTTCCAAACTTTAAATGGTGTAGCTTTCCTTATCCTTTGTTTTTTATACTCTTTAATCCTTTTTCTTCTACTTTCTTTTCTCTTTCTCTCTCTCTCCCTCTCTGTAGGTGCATATGGGTACCCACATGTGGAACAGTGCTCCTGCACGGCGTGGTCGCAGGCTTTCAGTAGATGGTCCCATGGCTTTCCTGGGCACCAACCCTGTAAAGTTTCCTGAGCTCTTCCAAAAGGACCTAACCAGTAGGGCTGGAAACGGAGACCCAACCAGCTTCTGGAATCAGTATGCTGCTGCTTTCTCTAACGGCCTGGCCATGAAAACCAACGAGATCTCTGTGATCCAGAATGGAGGTCTACCCCCTCCACTGTCAGGGAGTGTGGGCAATGGGGGCAGTTCTCCGATTGGAGGCTTGACAGGCAGCATGGAAAAGCTGCATAACTCTGAGCCCAATCCTGCTCTGGCTGGCCTAGAGAAAATGGCAAACACAGAGAACGGGACTCACTTCCGCTTCGCACGCTTCATGGAGGACAAGGAGATAGTGACAAACTAGAGAATCGTTTTTGTTGTGCTCATGAACAAACATACACTCTTTAACTGGCACACAAGTGCTCCAGAATATGCGTCCATGAAAGAGAAAAGCAAGGAAAAAAACTGTATCAGCTTTTGCTTGCCATTAAGACTTTATGAAGAGGAGTTTGAAAAGAACTTGCTTTTTTTGTACAATGTACAACACGTTATAGTTTTTGGAGCTTATTTATTAGTGATTATAACCTTGCTCGAAAACCAAGTGGAAATATTAACAGTTACTTAGTTTTTATGTTATTTTCCGTTTTATCAGCAGAGCAAATCTGTATGAGTGTTTTAAAGTGTGCTTTTGAAACTTAGCTTTTCTTGGTAGAAGACTTCACCATGGCATTAAATTATTTTCTATCTGTAGTATGTGTTAACAAAACTTGATGTTCATGTAATGATTTAGAGCTTAAAAAAGTGCAACGTAAGGCTGTAAATACTTTACACTTATCTGTGCTAGATGGTTTACAAGCTGTGTAGAAACTTTCCTCCGAGAAATATCAACATTTCATAAATCCAGGGACATAGGTTAGTCCTTTTCTCTCTGTCTTAGAAGGTAAAAAGAAATGTAAAAAAATTGGTTTCACCTCAGCTGTTTATTTAGACCTTAGTATTTTCCTTTTGCTTTTTATTACATTCAGTTCTCACTCTTAATTTGTGCAAATGGGATACAAAGCTTAAAGGGTTGTTAGATGACAACATGAAGTCCATTGTCCACACACTCATGAATGAGAGGGGAAAAGAAAAAAATGCCTTGTGTGATCTTTGAGGTTTATATTTTGCTGGGCTTTCAAACTGCTGCTAGGTACTAGCATCTACTGCACATCATGTGTTGACTCACCCTATACAATTTTTTTTTTCGAACGTGGAGCAACAAATTCCTTTACAACAATTGTACATAGTCTTACTCGAAGACAAAGTCCATTTCGGCCAGGGGACAAATGATGATAGTGTTTTTATAAATATTATATAAATATATATATATATGGACTGTTACATGCACTTTCTTGAAAAGTTGAAAGATCTTTTAGGGCCCAGTTTCTCTACAGTTTAATACCTACTAACAACTACGATACTGTAATTCTTTACTCTAATAATCAAATACATCAGTTTTCCAAAAGAAAGAGTGTCTGTCTTGATGATTTGTTTTGTGTTTTACCGCGTTTTATTTTTTCCATCTAAAATAATTTTGAGTTACCCCAGTCGATATCCTGTTTTTAGCTCTGGCAGAATTTCTTCTGCTGATGGACTATGGATTTGTTCTCCCGACAGAGTGCATTAAACGTGTGAAATGTTAATCCAAAATCGGTTACATATTTAACTTCAACGTGTCAGACCGAGTCCGTCAGGATGCAAATGCAATTACAGAGCGCTTCATTAAAACACATGCAGCTCCTCTGTAAGTCACATTTTTGAGTTCATCATTCTGGCGGTTGACAGGCTTCAGCATCTTTAATTAAACAATCGATCGTTTTAGAAGCCCCTTTCTTTCAGCGTTTGTTTAGATGGATTGGTTCACCGTTCCTGTCTCATAGGCTATAAGGGAAACTTTTCATATAGGCTAACCCGTTTTCTTTGAGTTAATAGCCTTTTTTAGCTGAAAATATTTTCATATTGTAATGATAGTTTGGAAGCTTTAATTTGGTAGCCTATGATTGTCTCATGTTTCCCGGAGATTTGGTCCCTTTAGCCAACATTTGATATAATGATAAAAAAATATAAATAGCCTATTTAGGCTATATTTATTTTGCGTTTTACAAACGAATAGTGGCATTTGCTTTATCCTCTGGATTTACCGTAGCCCTTTAACATTTAGTCCTCACCAACAAAAGCCTCAGCCTAAAAAATCCTGTTATCGGGGTATTTTATTGTTATTATATTGTTATCGATTCGTGGTGGGCTAACTATTCAACTACTTTTAAAACATTAAGGCAATAAACCCTTTAAGGACATGTCACTGATTAATAGTGGGCTTTAAAAAAAATAACTATCAATATATCATCGTTTAAAATAAAATATAGCCTATGTCCAGCTTTTTCACCAGCTACATTTAATTTAACACACCATTGCACTTCCTGAAACGCAGGATCTGTTAATTCGAGGTTTGCATCCTCTCGCCCCACACCGCCTCCTCCCCGGATTTTAGCTGGCTAAATTCCCCAATATTTACTAGATCGCGATGCTAAATGACCCTTGCAAACAGTCCGGGAGCGGCAGAGGGTCCCCGCCCCATCTCAATCTGTGCTCTCACCCCGCGACAGTCACTTGTTTGAACAGCCCAGCTTCCGGATTCTTTAATGACAGACCGCGCGCACTTTATTGACACCATTGACACCAAACCCCTCTCAATTATGACATTTGTCTCACGGTGTTTACAATAAAAGTGATTTGATTCACACCCGGTAAATTTTGCTCCTGGACCAATGCATTTCATAATTGCGTTAATTTCGTCAATGTATAGTACATTTCTTAAGTCCAATAATTTCATTGTAGCCTAATGTAAAAGTAGTAACGTTGAGCAACTAATAGTTTCTAAATTTTAAATCGTTGAATATTAGGCTATTAAACATAATGTATGCCTCCCACATAATGTGTTATGTTAACATTAGGACGTCAATCAATATAGTACATGAATAATAAAAAGGTTTTAAAGAATGCCCAATTTCATTTTAAACCACAATATGAGACACATATTGGTTACATTTCGATGGTTAAAAATATAAGAGAACCTATTTTCCTCATTATTACTAATGATAAAAAATAACAATAATAATAATAAATTAAAAAAAAAAACGTATTTAGTCATTTTCTACTTTTAAATGATAATTCCATATTTTTCATGTATTTTCTTAAAAATATATGAAGAAATATTTAATATTTTATGGAATTTTCGTGAACTAAAAAACAGAGAAATGTTAATATTTAATATTTATTTAATAATCTTTAGTCATGTTCTTATTTTGAGTTTTAAACATTACACTGCATATCTGTAATTTGCAGTATAATTGCCTAATTTGTATTTATTTTTCCTCTTCTTCTTCCTTTTATTATCAAAATAATACTAATAATAATTATTATTATTCACTGCTAAGTAAATGGTCGTCTTATTTAAACCAGTCAAAATGCATGGTTGTCTCTTAATGTGATTTAAACTGAAATCGAACATTTTCTGAAATAATCTTTTTATGAAGCAGACAATTCTGTACAAAGTAACTGATTCGATTTTTTTTTTTCAAAACACCCGAACAGCAGAATGATCAGCAGAATTGAGAATGATCCAGAAGAGAGAAAAATATTTGTGTGTGTATAAAGGCTTTCTGTACTTATATGCAAAAGACAGAGGTCAATTTTTATGAGATAATGAAGACACTAATGAGAGAAGGACATAAAATATAACATGCTATATAACATGCTATATAAAATATAATTAATAACAATAATAATAATAACACTCTTTACCCCCTGCCTTGCAGCATCCACAGAAATGAAAACAGCTACGGTACGTGACATGTTTTCTGAGACTTGTTGTTGCTTGAGCAAATAGGGCAGTGCATTTTTAAAAACACACAGAGATGAAGGAGCTGAGTGCACCTTTCCATCTTTGAGTTTCTCATTGTTTATTACTGTTGTTTGAGCAGTGTTAAGTGTGCTCTAGCTATTTCATGCTCATGCTTCAGAGTATTAATCAGTTTCACTGGCTTTTATGATACAGGACATGGGGTACGCTGTATGCAGTGCATCTATGCCACGTTATTTGAGGTTTTCATTATTTATAGTTTGACATTAGCATTTAGCTATATATTATGTGCAGGTTAGTCTATGTGAAGATGCAGTTTACTTCATTACGTTTAATAAAATGGGTAGAATGTGCACAAGAACAAGATTATAATGAGCCTGAAAAGGCTGATATAATGATAATATTATAGATGAGAGATCTCTGCAGTCTGCACATTTATGGAGGTGTGGTGTGAGCGAGTGAATAATAATGCAGGTGGCCGTTGTTTCAGTTTCTCAAAGGGGAAGGTTATGAGATCTGACAGGATTCAGTATGAGCCTCGGGGAGTTCTCAGCGGAGCGTGCGACCTCTTCACGTAACGGACCCACCTCTGCTCTATCGTGTCACTGGCTTTAGCCCCGGGGGCTGGCTGTGACTCCCTGCTGTGTTTTTGGTCTACGCAGGGGAGATCAAAGACACCTTTGGGACAATTGAAGTGCTGCTCGACCGAACCACTGCTCAGCACCACACCTGCCCACCTGTCAATCATTACCAGGTGACAGGCGTGTGTGGCATGAAGAGCAAAGGATACAATTAGGGCAATTAGCATTGTCTTTCCATGGATGACTGCTCATTTGGATTTTCATCTGTTCGTTGTCTGTTAGTGTTGTCCTTTATCCTCACTTTCATCCTGACTAGTCCGGTATTTTCTCCATTTTTCTTAACTCAAAGAAAAGAGCTGTTCTCATGGTTCATGATTTCCTGAGGAAAGAGTCTCAGTCTCTGAGACGTGTACACAGCTGGCTGAAAGAGAACCTCTAGATTGAAAGAGCAAACATGGAGAAAGATTTCTCAGCCTTTGTGTGTGTGTGTGTGTGTGTGTGTGTGTGTGTACGTGCGTGTGTGTGTGTTATCATGGCAGAGTAATCAAAGCCAGCATGTAGCATCTTTACACTGCAAGAACAGCACAGAAGCTGCATCCTGAGCAGCATGTATACAATGATAAGATGACTTTACAGATAGGGGCCTACTGTTTAATGCTGCATAAAGGAAGTATTAATGCAATAACAATTCACAATTGTATAAATAATTTTAAGAAATTCATTTTTGTTAATATATATTTTAAATATAGAATATTTAAATGGTACATTCTGAAATATATGCTCTGTCATGACAGAAACAAATAAAGGCTTCTTTGATTCATTTACACAGAGCCACATGTAATACTAAGGGCTGAGGTTGTATATTTTATAATATTTTATTTTCAATATTATATTCCATCATATTTATTGAATTAACTTTTGTGGACCACATTATTTTTGAATTACAATTCAGTGCATTCTTCCCCCTGTCATTAAAAAAAATACTCATGAATTGAAAGTGAACTCTGAACTCTGAATTCAATCAGAATTTGGAGCAGGTGCGAAGTCACCTGTTTGAAACAGTTCAGTAAAAAGTACAACTTTCTTAATATTTCTGTTTCTTACTCTTTCTGTCTCTCTCTCTCTTTCTCTCTGTCACTAAATCCTGAATCAGGGCTCTGTCTTCTGCGAGTCTGGCCGCAGGTTAGCTCTGAGGTGGGACAGGGGCCTGGCCGCAGTCCAATTGTGCAAGTCATTTATCTGTCCACTCCTTCAGCTTTTCTCCTGGCACGGAGCGACACACACACACAGATATTGTATTACAGCTGCCATTGTCCCTAGACAGACAGGTGGGACTCTCACTGTGGGGTCCTAAAAGCCAGGCAGCAGTGGGCAGACATTGGGTGCGTACTTTATTTGTGCACTCATGCCTGCAGAAGCCTCCCAACAGTACGAGGGGAGGGCGTACAGTAAGGTCTTGTCCCTCTCACAGAGCAATGGCTGTCTCAAGCTTGGGTTTATCATCACTGCTGAAATTGCTGGAAGTTCTTTTGTTGGGGTTTTATTGCAGGACGGGTATTTAGCCTCTTTCTGATGCTAATGCCTTAAATTTTAGGGACTCGGAGCTCATTCTCCAAGTCTCAAGGCCGCAAGGGTGGTGACACTGTTCGTTATGAAAACAGTTCCCTCTATCTCTCCCTCCTTTCTTTTTTCCCTTGTGAATAAAAGAAGAGAAGGGCTGCATTTAGGCCATCTGTGCTTCCAGTGCTTGAGTGTAATTTAATGTGTAGGTCCATTTTAAGATGAAGCCCATGTACTCTTGTGTGGTTTGTCTGTAGAATGGAGCCCAGATCGGTTTCCTCTCCCTTTAAGAGCAGTGGGAGATTAAGTAGGTTGATTGTGTTCCTTTCACCATCAGAATGAGGGCCGGTAACCTTAGCCTGCACTGTCTGCCATGGGGCTCAAAGACAGGTAGATGCTCACTCCTCCGTTAATGTCATCCCGTAGATTACGTTTCCTCATCGTCAAAGTGTCTGAAGATGCACTGTAAGGACATGCATTCCCCCCTCTATCCTCACAATTACTGTACAATGCCAACGGAGGAACTGTTGTCAGAAAGAAGGTAAAACGACATATTTTAGCCGTAAACACACATATATGAATTTCTATACACTGTGATCAGCCTCATTGTAGTATGAAGTCATTTAAATAGTTCACATATCTACACATATAAAATAGTCTTCTTTGCCCACTTTTTTTCCAGCCCCATTTTTTTTCCATTTTATATATATATGCTGGTACAAAAATATTTCATAAAAAAGATACTAAATGATTATAAGTATAATGATAATAAAAAAATCGATTATTATTTCTAATTATTAATAATTATTTCAGACAAGAGCAGTTTGGTACACTTTTAAAAATGATCAATAAGTTATGGAAACATGTTTTTATACATTCAATAAGTTAAGCAATTTAAACTTTTTTATAAGTCATAAGAAATTCAGCTTTTTTTTAAAGTCTGTTTAATATACTTCGTTTAAATGACATACAAAATTAATTTAATTCAACAAGTTCTATTACATGGATGGAAACTTCCTAAACCTTCTGTCAGTATTGCAAAATTAATCATTGTTCATCATATTCATCATGTGAACAATATGAGAAACTCAAGAATTACTGTAAATTCAGAAACAGCAATCTACGCAATTTAAACCTCGCGTCTGATTTTACTTATTTGTAAATCGCTTTGGATGAAATCAGATTAATTAATAAATGTAAATAAAAACTTTGTTTTGTTCAGCGTTTATCACTAATCTGTCCCCTCATTTTTTTTATCTTCACACCAGACCTACATGTTTGCTTTATTTCCTTTTTTCTATCACACTTGTGTTCATTTCATTCTCATTTTCTTTCTGTTTCCCCCTTAATCCATCTCTTTCTCTTTCTTTCTCTCTGGTGTGGTCTCAGGAGTAACGGCTGAGTTTTAATATTAACCTGTTGCGATGAGGGCCGTGAGGCAGCGCAATAACCCTTGTCAGCATGAATATGTATGTGTGTACTCTAAATGGTGGGAATGGAGATACAGGTCCTGATAGGTCTTTTTAGGGCTCTCTCACAGGAGCCATTAAGTTTCCAGTGTTGCATTATAGGCTTGGAAAAAAACCTGTAGACGTTCATACTGATATCAGTGGTTCTTTCCATGATGCCACAATTGACCCGGCTAGGATTTAAAACACCTGAAGCTTTCTGTGTTGCTGATCGAGATGTCGTAATCCTCAGGGCCACTGACCCAGATAACTTTTTTTATTAAGAGTTCAATCCAAATCTTGCTGAAGTGAGTCTTTGAATAGAAACGAATGCATCAAAAAGATGTTAGAGTGCTCTCGGGCCAGACCCATGGCATCTGGCATGAATAACAAATATTCCATCCTACAAGTTAATTTTTAATTGATCGACTGTTGGGAAAGCCCAGTTTTAACAGTCCAAATTAGCCCTGCAGAGATTTTTACAGTTTAAGATATTGTGTTTAGCAACTCATTGAAGAAAATATGAATTCTAGTTAGTTGCAAGTGACCAATAAAGTAGATTATGCTTTTATAATCTAAAATATCTCAAAAATCAATCATGACAAGACAGGAAATATTAATGAATAACCACAATTAAAGGGATGGTTTACTTGCGCTTGTTCCAAGAATACTTGTATTTTCTGCATCTGCAGCACAAAACATTTACTTTCCAATAGAAACAGAGTCCACCCTGTAGTTTAAAACCTCTAAGAGTCCTTTGGCTTTTTTTTTTTATTAGATAATCGATCCATCCATATTAAAACAACAGAGTAAACTTAGTGTTTCTCATATACTTTATTATTGCAGCCATTTGACCGGGCAGCATATTATAGCAAACTGCATGTCACAGACCATCAATACGGCTCTAATCAGGGTTAGTTATGGCTGTACTATAATGGCCAAGCCTCCTGTGGTCAGTGGTCCACTGTATGATTGCTCTTTGTGTGTGTGTGTGGTGGAAACATGGCGGAAAGAGATTGGGATGCTCAGCATTTGCACTAACAATTTGATTATGTTGTTGAATTACTGTTATATAGATCTGCTGAGGTATTCATTTCACGGTATGAAGAGAGGGAGATAGACAGTTTGCGGTATGTGAGTAGGCTACTATATGCGTGTTTGTTGTGGTATCTCCTTTTTGTGGTATTGGGTTTTATTTTATCACTGTTTATTTAGTTTACTGTGTGGGTGTTGTTTGTGTTCCTCTGAGAGATTTGCGGTGAAATACAACCCTTGAGCTGTCACTATTGTGAAAACATTTCCGATAGCCTGGTAACGGGAATGCTATATTTTGTCGGAGAACATTGTGCTGTGGACGGCAAGACTTATGCAGCCAGTGCGACTGCGACTCAATCAATGATAAAAACATTTAATTTCATTTTTAAGAACTTTACAGAAAATGCCATTTGACATTTAGTAGATGACATCGGCCTGTTAACAATGCCTGTGATTCTCAACCGTTGGTTTGTGACTCACTCAGTGTTGCAAGCCTTGTATCTTTACAGTGCTATATTTTGGACCAGTCGCCTCCATTCAGCAGCAGTGTGGACACAGGACAGGTGTCATCTTCCCTGGCCATGGAGGCAGGTAGGCCTGACCCAGGTAAGATTATCCTCTCTCCTCACCACATAACTCAAATCAGTCAGCGCTATCACCCAGCTCCACGAGGAGCCATGTCATGAAACTCAACACACGAACATGTGACACTTACACCCGTAAAACATCTAAGATATTTAATATTCAACGGCCGGTGTTATTTACATCTCACTCAGTGATAGATGATCAGCCTCCTACCAGAGATACTGCAATTCACAATAATCACTTTTACATATGTGTGGAATTTCTCAGGTGGCACATCTGATGGGGTCTTCAAAGTAGAAGAAGTGTCTTGAGACACTTCAAAGCGTAATGTCTTTTTATTTTAGATAATATATTAATGTAACTCTATCCTGACTTCTACATTTCTGTAACAGAACCCCTAAGTGATGTCAGATGGCAGTGATTAAATATGGATGGAGATTTGGTACATTTTCCTAGAGGGAGAGAAAGACAGAGATGGGGAGTGAGAGAGAGAGAGAGGAAGAAAGAGTATACTGGCTGGGGGCAGTTGGGGGTAACCGTTTTTTTTTTCTTTCTTTTTTGTACACCACCCCACTCCATCAGATTGAGGAATCTCAGAGGTCCTGCCAGTGTCATCTGCATTTAGAACTAATGGACTTAAAATCATCTCTACCTCCCAAGCTTTAATGAGTGTTAAATTAATGAAAGAATTCCATCCCCTCCTCCACCCCCTCCCTCTTTTTCTCTAATTCTCTCTTTCCTCTTGGTTTTTTGCATGACAACATTTTCAGATTGCGTTCTGAGACGGATCAGTCCCTTGTTGGCAGTAATTGGGTGCTGGCCTGGGTTAATGCGCTCACCACCATTAATGAAAACGTTGAGCTGTAAGTGGGACTGTATGAAACGGAGAACGTTCTCAATAGCCTCCAAACAGTCACCAGGGTCCATTCTGCAGCAGGCCGGGCCCAGCTTTTATTGGAGTGAAGTGAAGCATGAATTCTGTGAGGGAAAGATGGAGCCAGTTATATTCAAAGCTGTAAGCCAGACGGTTGAATGAAATAACCTTTTTTTTAGATAAAGAGAATCTCTTGGGTAAGTCAGGTGAATAAAGGCCCACACAGAGAGTAAAAATGCAATGAAAGACACACACACACAGACATTTGGGAAATATAGAGATCAAATCTGTTTATTTCTTAGGATACATTAATGATAAAATATACTTGTTTAAAAATTGCAAATGAAATAAAATGTGTGTGTGGGGGGGCACATATGTGGAAACACATAATTTCCAATAGCTTCTTCAGAGGTGGGCACAAATACATCAAAAACTATTTTGTTACAAAATACAAATACTGGCTCATGAAATGTAACAAAATAAAATACAAAATACTGATGTGAAAAATGTATTTAAATAAAATACAAGTAATTCGTATTTTGAAAATACAAAAGTACTCCCACAATAATCTTAAGTCTTTTTTTTTATTACTGAAAGGTCAATAACACAAATAGTAGCAATAACACAAATATGATAAATGTGTAAATTCAAAATGGCGAAGTAGCAAAATAAAAAAGTATGGGCATTTCACTAAATCTCTACAGGGCCTGAAATAGCTCCCTCTGACGTAAATGGCATGTATAGCTAAGTTCACATCAATGGTGTAGTTTTATACAAAATCAAGTCAAGTCAAGTCATCTTCATTTATATAGCGCTTTTAACAATGGATTGTTTCAAAGCAGCTTTACAGAGATAAACATATAATTTAAGGTAACAGATTGTTTTGGCATTATAGCGGTTCTTGAATAATGTTATTTCCAGCTAAAGTTAACTTTGATTGATTCACCTCCGTCGAAATGATCAGACTTTTAAACGCGAACCTGTGATTAACGCTGACGGCGATTACATGCTCATTCAGAATTGATTCTATAGTTATGTGCTTTTAAAATATGTGCGCAGGTTTAGAATTCATACAACCCAGCCTAAACAAACTACTTTTCTTGCCTATACATTTTGATACAGAATTTTGTTTTATTTTATCACTTCGGGGTACGCGAGCCAGAATTCACAACGCTTCATCTGTAGAGTATCAATATCAATATTTCTCATATGTAATGCGTTTATACGGTGGTCGAGAGGTGCAAAACAAATTACAATTCAGAAAACACAACAACAATTCAGGGAACACAACGACAATTCAGAACACACAACGACAATTCAGAAAACAAAATAACAATTCAGAAAACAAAATAACAATTCAGAAAACAAAATAACAATTCAGAAAACAAAATAACAATTCAGAAAACACAACAACAATTCAAAAAACACAACGACAATTCAGAAAACAAAATAACAATTCAGAAAACACAACGACAATTCATTCAAAACGGAAAAGGTAGGTATATTTTGAGAATGGCATACTTGTCGCTGATTGGACGAGACATCTGTCAATCAAGCCAGAACCGGAATCAAGCGATTACTGGAAGTACCCCGAGGGTAGAAAAGTGATTCGTTTTTACCATAGACTGTAAAAAAATAGTTCTCTTACGAGAGTATCTCTCGTACTGCGTAATAGCTTACGCTACGGGGAAAAACTCTTTTCCGCGAGATATTGAAGCCAAAAATTATCCTTAATTTTTTATTAATGTAAAACGCTTTGCAGCAGCAAGCAAACATAGGCGAAACAGCTCGCGCGCCTATTGGTTGCTCTGCAGCAAATGCAGCAGCCTATCGAGATAGACTCTGCGTGACGTAATGACCAATGGGGGCAATTCGCGCCCATATCGTCACGTCCCGCCAGAAGGGGCGTGGTCTCGCCCTATAAATATGCTCGTTAGGCTGATACAAGCTGATTTTTACCTCTTCAGCGAAGCTCTTGCATCGCTGGATCCGGAGTGAGAAGCCGCGCCGTCGAAGCAAGCTTTCAGCGGGACGAGCTCTGGAGTCGCTGGCCTCGCCGCCTTCAACTGCCGTACCTGCTGCGCTTTCCGGCGTTATATATCCTTTTCAATACTCTGTGTGTATTTCTCTGTTGTGAAGTGTTTGTCGCTTACTTGACGCGACTTGCATTTCCTCACAAAAGAGCAGCGTCTTTTTAAAGATGCCTTCATGTGGCTCGTGCCGCGCCCCACTCAGCGATGGAGATCGACACGTCATCTGTGTTACCTGTCTGGGTGTGGATCACGCGGCTATCGCGCTCGCTGACGGCGGATGCCCTCATTGCGAGCTTTTGCCCATGGTGACTCTGAGGACGCGCCTGGCATCATTCTCCGAGCCTTCACCACAGCCCGCCGTGGCGCCGCGCCGTAAAAAGCGCCGCGCCCAGCGCGCTCCCGAGCTATCTCCAGCCCGCCAAAGCTCGCCGGTTCGCCTGCCTGCTTCGCCGGCTTCGCTCGGATCGCTCTCCGACGGACAACGGCCGCCGCCTGCCGCCGCTTCCATCCACGAGCCTGACGAACTCTCCGAGGCGTGTTCTCTCCTGGCGTCCGATAGTGAGGATTGGGCGAGCTCCGTGGATCTCCCCTCCGCTAGTGTTTCCCGCCAGACCACTGGTAAGAGAGCCGGCATTGAGACTGAGCTGATGCGTCTGCTCTCTCAGGCCGTTGAAAGCATCGGCCTCGATTGGGAGGCGCCCGCGCAGCCGCCGCGCAACAGAATGGACGGACGCTTTCTCGGAAGTGACGAAGCTCCGTCGAAATCACGGCCCGCGCCCTTCCTCCCGGAACTTCACGACGAAGTAACGAAATCATGGAACGCCCCCTTCTCTGCCAGGCTTCGTACCTCTGCTTCTGCTGCTTTCTCCTCTGTGGATGGCGCGAAGGAAAGAGGATACCTTTCTGTTCCTCCTGTTGAACCAGCTGTAGCGTCTCATCTCTGCCCGCCCTCCGCTGGACGGCGCGCGCACACGACGCTTCCTTCTAAAGCCTGCCGGGTGACGTCTTCCATGCACGGTCGCGCTTACACCGCCGCCGGGCAAGCAGTTTCAGCGCTGCACACTATGGCCGTTCTGCAGATTTTCCAGGCCGACCTTCTCCTTAAACTGGACGAGGAAGGACCCGGAGCGATCTGCGTCGCGGATCTAAGAAGCGCTACAGACCTCGCTCTTCGCGCTACTAAAGCCGCTGCACAGGCCATAGGACGAAACATGGCCTCTCTCACCGTGGCTGAGAGACATTTATGGTTGACGATGTCCGAGATGACGGAAGCCGAGCGCTCTGTATTCCTCGACGCGCCCATTTCACAAGCGGGCCTTTTCGGATCTGCCGTCACAGACTTTGCGGATAGATTCATGGAGGTCCAAAAGACTTCGCAGGCCATGAAGCACTTCCTTCCGAAGCGCTCGAGCTCCGCTGCAGGTCGCTCTAAACCGCCGCCTGCTCGCAGCTCTCAGCCGCAGCCTGCACCGCCCGCCGCCGCCGCTTCACAGCGCCGCCACGCCCGAGACCAAAGACCGCGCTCTCGCTCTGCTGGACGCCGCCCCCCTCAGCGCGGGCCCCGGCCGAGGATTGAGATCAAGCCCGAGGCCTCAAAATCTTCCTAGCCATTCTAGGAAGGCGACGGTGTTCAGATCCCGCTGCGGCCGGATTTTCACCAAAACTTCTCGCTCGGTCAGTTCCAAACATCGCGACTGTCCCAGTGTATTTCGCAGAGAACCAGCCGGTGTCACAGCCCGTTGGCCTGCGCACAAAAGCCGTTTTTACGGCTACCCAGATAAATCCAATAAAAAGTGCATTTTCTGGTGTTCCGGCCACGGCCGATGGTGTTATGAGTGTTGTAAGAATGCCCACCCAGTGCCCATTCCCACACACAAACACAGCCCGCCACGGTGCAGGGCTAGCACAAATAAAATCGACTCCGGTCGATTGTGCAAACACTGTAGTGCAAGTGCCCATGTCAACATGCCCGCTCACACTACATGCTGCGTGTCCCTTGGTTTCTGTAAAAACGAAACCAACACACATTCAGTCGGCTATGAACGACAGTGTTTTCAGTGTATTAAATGTGCCCGCAGCCCCGCGCCCACATTTTCTCACAGACACGCCGATTCCCACGGGATCTCCCCCGCTCACTTTCTCTGCACAATCTGCCATAGAGAAGCTGAGCGCGGCCAGGCTGCCCGCTGTGATCAGCGCGCCCCCCGCCTCGAACGCTGTAAACACGGTGTTGTGTTCCCAGTATGCCCAGGCTCTCGAGCTGCCGTTTTGTCGCGGCCAGAGCCCGGATTTCATTCTGCCTCTAGCTATTCACGCAGATGCGTGGTCAAAGCTTCCCGGGGTTTCAGACTGGGTGCTGAACACTATAAAGAGAGGCTATTCGCTACAATTCGCTCGACGCCCGCGCCGTTATACGGCGCGCGTCGAAACTACGGTGAAAAACGAAGCATCTCATCTGCTTCGTGCCGAAATAGCGAAACTACTGAGCAAAGGGGCTATAGAACCTTTATCTCAGGCTCAGAGCGAAGGGGGCCTATACAGCAGATATTTTCTGGTACCGAAAAAGGATGGGGGTCTCAGACCCATTTTAGATCTGCGGCAGCTGAACAGAGTGCTTGTGAAACGCCAGTTCAGAATGCTCACGACCAGGAAAATCCTCGCGCAGGTGCGCTACGGGGACTGGTTTATGTCGATAGATCTGAAAGACGCCTATTTCCAAATACAAATAGTGTCCCATCACAGGCGATTCTTGAGATTCGCCTTCGAGGGCCAGGCATATCAATACACAGTCCTGCCGTTCGGCCTGTCCCTAGCGCCTCGTACATTTACGAAGTGCATGGACGCGGCGCTCGCGCCCCTGAGGCTTCAGGGCATGCGAGTCCTGAACTACTTGGACGATTGGCTGATTCTAGCTCGATCACGATCGGAGCTCATAGAACACAGGGCCGCATTACTCGAGCACCTCGAGAAGCTGGGCCTCACAGTCAATTGGGCAAAGAGCGCACTGTCTCCCAGTCAGAAAATTTCCTTTCTGGGAACCGTGTTGGACTCACTGTCCATGACAGCACACCTGTCACCAGAGCGAGTGCAAAATATTCAGCGCGGCGTGAAATCCTTCCGCCACGGCGCTATAGTCCCGCTCAAAAGGTTTCAGAAAATGCTGGGGCTGATGGCCTCAGCAGCCTCTGTACTCCAGTTGGGCCTGCTCCGCATGCGCCCACTGCAGATGTGGCTGAAGACGCGGGTTCCACCCAGGGCATGGACAGCGGGTCTGTTTCGCCTCAGGGTCGACCTTCAGTGTGTTTCAGCTCTGAAACCTTGGAAAGAGACCGACTGGTATCAGTCAGGTGTGAGTCTGGGGACCGCTTCGAGCGTGAAGGTGGTGTCTACGGACGCCTCCACCTCGGGGTGGGGAGCACTGCTCGAGGGCAGACCGCTAGCTGGCCTGTGGTCAGAACGGGAAAAGCTCCTTCACATAAACTGCTTGGAGATGATAGCAGTCGACAAAGCGCTACGGCGTTTTTGTCCCCAGATAACAGGCCACCACGTCTTGGTCCGGTCGGACAACATGTCGGTGGTGGCATACATAAATCACCAGGGCGGCGTCAGGTCACGAAGCCTTTACAGGTTGACGGAAAGCCTCCTGGTCTGGGCTCAGCACAACCTGCTCTCACTGAGAGCAGCGCACGTGCCTGGTCTCCTGAACGTGGGACCAGACAGACTGTCCAGGAACAATGTTCCAGCAGGGGAATGGTCGCTGCACCCGCAGACGGTCCAGCTGCTGTGGAAGACGTTCGGCAGAGCTCAGGTGGACCTATTCGCGTCCCACGAAAACGCTCATTGCCCGGAGTTTTTCTCGAAAAGCAAGGACGCGCTGGCTCATGTTTGGCCCCGCTGCCCCCTATATGCTTTTCCCCCTGTCTCGCTCCTGCCTCAGGTGTTGGAACGAATCAGGGAAAACGGATGCCCAGTGCTGCTTGTAGCCCCGCTCTGGACGAACCAGACGTGGTTCCCTGCCCTGATGCAGATGAACAGCACTGCCCCATGGCCTGTACCATTGAGGAGAGACCTCCTCTCTCAGGCAGAGGGCTCGATCTGGCACCCTCGCCCGGAGTTATGGTCCCTGCACGCATGGGCCATCAACGGGTACCCGCTAGCCTCCCAGAGGGAGTGTTAAACACGATCGCGCAGGCTAGAGCTCCGTCTACCAGGCGGCTCTACTCCTCGAAATGGTCTGTTTTCTCTGCGTGGTGTCAGGCCCAGAGCCTTTCACCTGTGGAGTGCGGGGTTTCGGAAGTGCTTTCCTTCCTTCAAGAGCTACTGGATAAGGGCAGGACCCCATCCACGCTCAAAGTATATGTGGCGGCCATAGCAACGTTTGCAAAACCGGTGTCTGGCCAGTCGCTTGGGAAAAACGACTTAGTCGTGCGTTTCCTTAAGGGAGCTCGGAGGCTGAACCCTCCAAGGCCCCCTTCAGTCCCGACGTGGGACCTTTCCACGGTCCTGGAGGCCATGAAAGGCGCCCCGTTCGAGCCGATCCAGCTGGTGGACATGAAACACCTGTCGTTCAAGACAGTGTTTCTCATGGCTCTCGCTTCAGTGAAGCGCATAGGGGACCTACAGGCGCTTTCAGTAAGCGCGTCGTGTATGGAGTTTGGGCCTAATGACTCAAAGGTCATTCTCAAACCGAAGCACGGGTACGTCCCGAAATCCCTCAATACGCCGTTCAGGGCCCAGGTCATTTCCCTGTCTGCCCTTCCGGTTCTCAGTGAGGAGGAGGATGCAAGTCTCCTTTGCCCCGTCAGGGCATTGAGAGCTTATGTGGCACGCTCGTCTGTTTTCAGACAGACAGAGCAGCTTTTTGTTTTGTTCGGCGGGCGCTCCAAGGGACTCGCCGCCTCAAAACAGAGCCTATCCAGATGGATAGTGGATGCCATCGCGCTCGCTTACTCTGCGAAGGGCTTACGGTGCCCCTTGGGTGTCAGGGCGCATTCCACGAGAGGCGTGGCCTCTTCGTGGGCATGGTCTAGCGGGGTTTCCCTGCAAGATATCTGTACGGCCGCGGGCTGGGCCTCGCCGTCTACATTTATAAAATACTATAACCTGGAGGTACCCGCCTTACAAGCTAAGCTTTTGGCGGTCTAAATTCAGTACTATCTGCCCCGCTGTGCGGCCCAGATGCTGAGTTTACTGCAGCCCCATGAGTATTGACTCACGTATGGCCGCCCAGATCAGGCTGAATGCTTTCACCCTGGCTGCGCGTTTGATTGTCGTATAATAGCCCCGCTGGGTGCTTTTTATAGGGAATGACGCTTCCAGCCTCTCTTCCTTTACTCTATGTGAGTTTATGGTGATTATGCACTACATGAGCCCTGGGCTTCGGCCCCTGGGACTTTGGTGTTGGATCCCTGTACGCACGGCGTGTTGCATTGTGTTCCCCATAGCGTAAGCTATTACGCAGTACGAGAGATACTCTCGTAAGAGAACGTACTCGGTTACTAACGTAACCTCGGTTCTCTCTAGAGAGGGAACGAGTACTGCGTATCTTGCCGTGCGTGGAATACGCTCTGGTTCGCTTCAGCGGTAAAAACCAGCTTGTATCAGCCTAACGAGCATATTTATAGGGCGAGACCACGCCCCTTCTGGCGGGACGTGACGATATGGGCGCGAATTGCCCCCATTGGTCATTACGTCACGCAGAGTCTATCTCGATAGGCTGCTGCATTTGCTGCAGAGCAACCAATAGGCGCGCGAGCTGTTTCGCCTATGTTTGCTTGCTGCTGCAAAGCGTTTTACATTAATAAAAAATTAAGGATAATTTTTGGCTTCAATATCTCGCGGAAAAGAGTTTTTCCCCGTAGCGTAAGCTATTACGCAGTACTCGTTCCCTCTCTAGAGAGAACCGAGGTTACGTTAGTAACCGAGTACGGTTTTTACATTGAAGTCTTCACGGTTACTTTTGTACATGCAGCTTTCTCTACCGTGAACGAGATTATAATGTTATTCGCCGATGTACAGATCAAACGTTAAATCTGAAGTAGTAGACATATATTTTTCTCGGTTGTTTAGTTTCCTTAACTTTATATCTCGGCGCTGTGCTGCAGAATTGGGGATTCCCTCAATCGTCATTGTCCAGGATCACCCTGCGGTCAGGACACTTAAAGTAACTCAATGGACAAAACACAGTACAATAAAAGACCAAACTCCCACCTTATTGGGGATTTAGGCTATATTAATAGGCTACAGGTAGCAGATGGACCAGAATATGAACGTAACGCGCTAAGTGATTCCCTGTGAAGTATAGGCTAATGTAACTGGCATAAGCTGGCCTAGATATTCGTACAATTAGGGACCGTGACCGTCTCTAAAGTTACATACGACATAGATGTCAGGCATGATGCACACTTTTTAGATAGTTGATATTAAAATTAATATGAGCTCATGCGGTACTGAAAAAAATATGTACAGATGATTCGACAGTTTATTTGATTAAAATACCAAAAACGAAGCGCTTTTCTACCCTCGGTACTTACAGTAATCGCTTGATTCCGGTTCTGGCTTGATTGACAGGTGTCTCGTCCAATCAGCGACAAGTATGCCATTCTCAAAATATACCTACCTTTTCCGTTTTGAATGAATTGTCATTGTGTTTTCTGAATTGTCGTTGTGTTTTCTGAATTGTTATTTTGTTTTCTGAATTGTCGTTGTTTTTTTAATTGTTGTTGTGTTTTCTGAATTGTTGTTGTGTTTTCTGAATTGTTGTTGTGTTTTCTGAATTGTTGTTGTGTTTTCTGAATTGTTGTTGTGTTTTCTGAATTGTTATTTTGTTTTCTGAATTGTTATTTTGTTTTTGGATTTGTTATTTTGTTTTCTGAATTGTAATTTGTTTTGCACCTCTCGGCCACCGTACGTTTATATTGTGAACGCTTGCTTAGCATGGATATTTCAGTGGAGTTACGAAAGACTCGCTGTTTCATAATAGGTAGGGCATATGATGTCTTTTTATGAATGACAACACAGTGCATTGATCTCATAAGGCACAATTATTTTCTCTATAATGCCATTCAGTGTGCAATATGTGTGTGTAGACTGTATATTTTTCACAAAACACTTTACCTTAAAGGTGCTATCAGCGATTTCAGGCCCAAAAAAGGCCGAAACATAAATGATCACATTCATCTAATTTTTCCTAGGGGGAAATCACCGACAAGGGGTGGGTGTTGTGAGGTTTTGCTCCGACTTCACGTGCAGCCGTGCACGAGTGCAAAACCTCACAACACTGTCGGTGATTGGTTGGAACACTGTTTATTTAGGTATTGGTGGTTGGTGAAACCCATTGTTTTTGTGTGCAGATCTCAGAGCATAGGCTGCCAGAGACGCGGCTTTTGGATGGCATGCTTATGGGGCGGGCCGCTAGCGGATCGCAAGGAAAAATTAGATGAATGTGATCATTTATGTTTCGGCCTTTTTTGGGCCTGAAATCGCTGATAGCACCTTTAATGCCGTTTTTAATAGGAGCAGCGCCACTTCTTCTCCTGTGTTCAAAACTCATTCACTTCTTGGAGGGAGCCCGGTCTACAGGGTGTCACGTGATTTTCGTGCATCTAACCTGGACATTGCCATTCCCAACACCAGACCGAAAATATGGCAAAATATTTTACTATGGTGATTTTTCTTAAGTATTTAAGTATTTGAAATACTCTAAATACACTCCCTCAAAATATTTTGTTACAAACTACATTTTATTTTTTTCACACCTGCAAAATACAAATTACAAAATACACTTAAGTAATTAAATACGTATTTAAAATACATTTAATTGAAATACTGCCCATGTCTGAGCTTCTTAGAGTCTCAGAGCTGCCACCAAATGAGAGCACAGCTAAAGGAAAAGTAAACACACACAAAAAAAGATTGTAAACTTTAGTCTATGATATAGGATCTATATGTATGTGTGTGTGTGTGTGTGTGTGTGTGTGTGCGGCATGTGCATGCGTGTGTTTGCGTGCATGTCCATACTGCACCACCAACAGACATTCAGTGGGGTCACCATCTCGGCATTGGTAACCATCGGCAACAGACCTCTTTAATAGGAGTTAATCATGTACCCTGAGGTGACATGAGCAAAGCGGTTCTGTGTGTTAAACTGTTCCATTGAGCTGGAATTGGTTGATGAGGGTTGTTACAGGATTTCCTGTCAACATTGTAGCTGCATTCACACAAACATTATATGGGAAAAACATGGTGTGTGAAATGGTGGATCAGTAACAAAAGTACGTTAGGATGTATGTCTTATTGTACTTCAAAAAAAGCTTTTGAGAACACTTCACAATAAGGTCAATTTTTATTAACTATTAACAAAGATAAATGAATGAATACGGTAACAAATGTATTGTTCATTGTTAGTTAATGCATTAACTAACATTAACTCATTGAACCTTATCGTAAAGTTTTACACTTTAGGTTTCATTTGTTAGCATTATTATTAGTTAACGTAAACTAATAATTATAAAATGCATTTATTAATCTTAATTCATGTTAATTCCAACATTTAATAAAACGTTATTAAAATAAAAAGTTGTATATATTTTATTTAATGGACCTGAGCTAACATGAACAGTTGTACTTTAATTACGTTAACTAAATAGACCAAATAATAGACCAATTTCCAGCCGGCGTCACAGTTGCGTCACGGCGCTAGCTGGTGGCAGAACAAGGGGAAAACTGGAGGCGGCAAATACAAACCAGCACAGATTCGGCTACAAAATAAGGATCTTAAATTCTTCTTCTTATTATTAAATGTCATCTTGTTGTGTTGTTGGGTGCAAGAATCAATGAAATATTAATATGCTTTATCTGCAATTTTTTATTTATAGAAAATATTCACCTCATTAAAATTGCACCGTAATGTCACTCTTTACATTGTCGTCTTTATGACGCTTTATGACGCTAAAGTTAAAGATTTATATGCCCTCCGTTTTTCTATCAGGTGTAGAAGTCAGGCCACTCAACCGGAGGTAGCGTTAACGTTAATCCTGTCAGATCGTCCAGCGTGTACAGTACGGGTAGGCCAATCTGGTTCTGTCCGTTAAAATGAACTTTTGCAAATGACAATCGCGGTCCTGGACAGTGAGTAGCCTTGCACATTAAGATAAAATCGGATTTTCTCCAGTCATTGTTAAAAGCAAGCTAACAAAACTTGCAAACTAACGTTAGTGAAGCGGCCAGAGGGATCGTTCTGCCACCACCTAAGCTCCGCCCACATAAAAACGTCACCATGTTTACTAACTGAAAATTGGTCTATGGGACCTTGCTGTGTTACCAAGATTTAATATAGCTTTTTCGCCTTAATTTCGTTTCTCACTCTGTTCCTCTTTCTCTCTATTTAACAGATTTTCTTTTGGCCTTGGCTTACATCAAGACACATACTAAGTGTTAAGTCAACTGTTTTTTAAATAATTAACTGTAATCTGAATGTGAATGTAGCATTTCATAATCACTTAAATGCTTAGGAGAAAAAAAGTTGCTACATAATCAGAAAAAGTACAACTACAAAGTACAAAGTATAGCTAAAAGAAGTGTGAGACCATGAGAGAGAGAGAGAGAGGGAAGAGATGAGATCTAATGAAGGGCTGGAGATGAACAGATTGCCTGGCAAGGAAGGGCAGTCTCACAGTGCGGATGTGACTGCCGTATCGACATATGCACAGAATCTGAAATCTGAATTTTAAATTCTGGAGGGCTGCTCACACTCTTTAGTGTCAAAGAAATGCCATCCTGTACAGCTGTCACATGACACCTCAGACCTCACACACACTCACACCATTAGCACACACACACATACACGGCACATACCTAAACTTGTGCATCCACACACACACGGCCGTGAAGGAACTAGTAAACACCGGTCTTGCCAAATCGCAACATCTTAGACACACATGCTGCCCAAAATTCTTGTGAAAAGTCGAGAATTAACAAGAAAAAAAGTTCGAAAATCTAAACTAAAACAAAAATGTAATACCCATGGCAGCACATTTTTTTTAGAAATGGATCACCTTGTATTATTTCCAGATTTGTTTTTTTCTGATATCAGTGTATGTAGTAACCATCTTTTTGTTTGCTCATTTTCTGTAGCCACTTTTTTAATTTACTGAATAGAAATCTCCAAGCAACACTTGTCAGAGGAAGAAATTAATATAATATAATATATATAAAATTTACAGCAATAAAGTTATACAAAAAAAAAATCAATTGCTAAGAAGCATCAGTCAATACTGAAGCCACATTTTCAAAACTCTTCACACATTAAGCGAAACAGTCTATGCTGACCAAAGTTATAGATCAGTGTGTTATGGGTGACAGTTTATGTTTTCTGAATGAGAATTGTAGTTAGGTTTGAAACGAGGTTTTTTTATACATATAGTAAGTTTTGTTGGCCTGAGTGAGTTTTGTTTGGCCAAGATTAATGTTGGTAATGCAGACTGTATGAGAGTTTTGAAAAAGTTGCTTCAGTATTTACTAAAGCTTCTTAGCAATTGAAAAAAATTTTTTTTTAAATAAAAATAATAATGCTGCTTTACTGCAACAGTTTACTGATATATATTACAGCAAAATTGTATATAAATAACTGATTAAATGACCAGAATAAATAGGATAAAATACAACAAATACACGTTTGCTCATCCAAGCAAAACACAGACTTACAACAGGAACGGTAATAGGTCAAGTGGAGTGATGTAAACAATGAAAACTGTATAACAAAACTGTTTGGGGTTTGGGTTTAGAGGACCCGAACTAACTGTTGTATAATAAATTATAATCTTTGCCAATAATTTACATACAGAAATTCTGATTCTTTAATATAGGCATGGTGAACCTTGTTAATGAGTAATGAGTGACGCATTGGGTGACTGCACAGAGAATAGAGGAAATAAACTTCATGAGTGTGTGTGTTTACGTCCGTCATGTCTGTGAATGCCTTTGTGTATGTGCCTGTCATGAATGGCTTTGTGTGTGTGTGTGTGTGTGTGAGTGATAAAAATCTTTAACAAGTCTATTGAGGGTGGCTACACACCCCACATCCAGTCCCCAACTGAATCAGATCTGTCTCTGTTGTCAGAGCACATTAGATACAGGCCAACACACACACACACACACACACACACACACACACACACGATCAGATGAACAAACTATGCACGCATTCCACAAAGATGCTCACATCCCCTGCTAACACACACACTGACATTAGCATTAGAAAATGGGCTATCAGCTGGAATAAGCGAGATGGAAAAGAGACAGCATGTGTGTGTGTGTGTGTGTGAGAGAGAGAGAGAGAGAGAGAGAGAGAGAGAGTTTACCATAAAACACAAATACTTTAGTATCAACAAATAGGTTTCAAAATATCGCATCATCCTTCCTGCTCAAAAACACAAGCACAAACATCTCACAATTGTTCAAGAGTGTGCTAGCATCAATTATCAACCAACTAGCTTCATGATAATTATTTAAAATCATTTTGCGACATCACAATGGGAGAACGAGTGCTCTCTGTACAGCTGCAAAAAAAAAAAAAAAACAACAGCTGCAAAAAAAAAAAGAAAAAAAAAAAAAGAAACCCATGCAGGGCCTGCATCCCCACAGAGAAGAACATTTCTGTGTCTTTCTGTGACTTTGTAACATAATTGAGTTTAAACACTCAATACAACATTAATTAGTTTAGCCGTCTGCTGGTGATACCATAGATAAGAGACTATGTAATTCATATTGATTGGAATATGCACATTGAATACAACCTCTTAAGACAAGCCTCCTTTATTAAGCTAGCACAAAGAGCAGGTCATCATTTGTACAAAGAGAGATCGCTTTAGATTTTATCTTTCTCATAAAAAGATTTGATTGGGTTTTCTCTCTAAAGAACCACGTTATTCTACTTTGATTATATTACCTCTTAATTAGTTTGTATATTGAGTTGAACAGAGTTTATTGATTTCACCAGCTTTCATTTGCATTGCAAAATTCTTCTAATCCAATATAATCTTATCCATAGCCACAGAGAGAATAATGACTTTCTTTCTGGCAGTTTTCTTTTATCCCCAACCTTTACACTTTTTATTTTTATTTTATTTTTTACTTTTACACATTATCGGAACGTTGTGTTTTTACATTATTTAGCTTTTTAGCTATTTGATGTTATTCAGTAAGATGCAGAAACCTTTATATCCTAACCATTAAAAACTTCTTTAAATTGGTACGTCAGATCTCACCTTCTGTATTTTTTAAACCAGAAGTGCTTTAATAGTTTTGCGATAACAAACATCATAATTTTGTATTTCATGAAATTTTCACCGTATGTGTGTTTGTATGCATGTTTCAATATTGCGATATATGTGAAGGATAGGCTTGCATGTATTTTCGTGTGTGTGTGAGAGCGAGACTTCCATGGAGAGGTTGATGAGGAGGTGTCAGGTCTGTAGCTGTTGATCTCACACACATTGCAGTGGCATCTTAAAATTTTAAACTATTCAGACTAATGAAACACAGGCCTGAGCTAATGACCTTCCTCGGGGAGTTGACCTGTCCTTCTGGCTCTCTCTCTCTCTCTCTCTCTCTCTCTCTCTCTCTCTCTTTCTGTTTGTATCTGCATGTTTTAGTATCGTCACCATGCTTGTTTTGACAGCCTGGTCTCACTGTTAATACGTAAGTATTAATACGTTTTTTTCAAAGATAGAAAACGTACTTTTTGTACGTTTCATAGATCCTGAAACGTATAATATGGACGTATCTGCAACATTTAAACGTAACATAATTACGTTTTTCCCGCTACAAAACGTTAACTGTTTACGTATATTTCATATCTGTATAATTTCCCTTTTACCATTTTATAGATAAATGTGAGATCCCTTAACCCTACTTCTAAACCTAAACATACCCATTTTATACAGAATATAAAAAGGATAAAACGTAATGGGCAGAGGTGTGTAGGGAAATGGTAGTTTTATTAACAATATAGCATTAAAATATATTTTGAGCCACTAATCCTACTCCCAATTTACCCCTAAACCTACCCATAACCATTCCTTAAAACTGCGTAGGCTAACGTTACAATTATGAAGAAAAACATAACAGACAGACAATTATAATCACAATAATTTATTTATTGCGAAAATGTCAAAACCGGTACCAAAAGTCGTTCATATCATTATGTGTTGCAGTCGCAGACGCAGTCCTCTCTGAGTAGAATTTAAGTTATTAATCCATGAAAATGTTAATCCGGTTTCGGCTCGCACTGTGAAGGCGCGCGCGCTTCTTCATTTCAAATGTTGCGCACCGACTGAACACGGAATTTCGCAATTTGTGACGAAGCAGGCGAGAGGGCGAGAGCCAATGAGCGTTTGATATCCCTGCTGTAAAACATGTCGTAACGCTTCTTCAGGGCGCATTTTTTGAATTTGAATTCATCACGAGCGCGGGACTTGACGTTTACGGTCGGTGATGAGAATGGAGATGAAAATCGCTGGATAAAGGGCTGAATTTGGATCTGTTTCTTGCAAACGTATGGATTCTAAAGATTTGGATTACATCAAGCTAATAAAATGTCTTTTGCGAATTTATGTTGTGTTTTGGTGTATTATGGTTCTATAGGAGAAAACGCATTTTGTGTCTCACGGTAGCCTAAATAAACTATATTACAAAATGGTTAAAAAATTAAGAAGGTAATGTTATTTTAAAGGGTTTAAAGTGTAGTCTTGTTTAACACAATGTAAGTTAACTTAGGCTAATCCTCTGAAACGAGTTTGCAGCAGAAGGCACGAGTGAAATATTATTTCCTAAATGAGTAAACTGCATTTAATAAATGCGACTGAAAAAGTAATTGATAAGACAGTTGAAAGCAAGAGTGAAAACATTAATGCCACGATTTTAATAAGCATAAATAGGAACAGGTACAAATTTGTACGTCGGTAGAGTCCATACGTAAATAATTTCCGTTTTTGTGCTGTCAATACGTAAATATTTTACGTTTTAGTGCTGTAAATACGTCAGTATTATACGTTTCTGAGTGTACAAAACGTAAGTAAATGTACGTGTGGTAGAACTACACTTAACGTAAAATACACACGTATTCTCATGAGATCACGTTGGTTTTGAAGTCATAGCTGGCTGGCAGAGGTGTTTTCCTGTGGACAGTGGTGATCTCATTCTATGTGTGAGTTTGTTTCATCAGTTCATGAGTTGGTTTCCATGCTGCATGTGAGAGTATATGTGAGAGTATGCAACCCCTGGCGCTCTGTATGTGTATGTGTGTGTTGGTGTCTTTGCTTTAGTCAGTGACTCATTCACCCCAGGTTGGATCAAAGGGCTTTTAAATGGGCCACACTGACTGAGGCAGAGTGAGTTACCCGGGGTTTACAGCACTATCAGCACCCAGACTATCTACACACATATGCACAGCGATCTAACTGAGCACTATGAATAACAGCATTGTTCTCCGAAGAGAGCTACAGATTTTCACTACACATTTAAAAAAAGTCTTATATGAAATTGATCAAATATAATTTGAAAATATTTATAAAACATTACATCATATTTGATAGAAGTTTGTTTATTATATATTTTGGAATATGTTAAATCTGACACAACTAATCTCAAATTGTAATTTATATAAGTAATCAAGCGTTGAATCCCCTTCTTCCATTTCCAGTCAGGACATCCCTTTTTACTGTAATGGTTATATACCAGATGGATTCCAGGCCGTTTGTACATGAACAATAGGCATGGTCAAGATCATGTTTATGTGTCTGGCAAAAGAGCCATGTAAGTTAGTATGGCATTACAGGAGGAAGTGGCTATGACTAACACTGAGGTTTCCAGATCAAATGCAAACAAAGAGTATTAGTTTTCAACATTTGTAACCGCCATGGCGTCTTCTGGTAAGACTGAATGTGTCACATATGTCGCTAAGAACAGCTGTTTTCAAACGTTTTGAGGCCACAGACCCCCAAATGAAAAACTGTGGCTGTCAATAGGATAGAATAATTATGATGAATATCATGAAAAGTTAATTTTTATTGATTTTATTTTGTTATCATTTATATAACATATATGGTTTAATTCTACATATATTACAAATTAAGCAAAGTCATATAGAAAATTCTAGCAGAGGCCTTTAGTTTGGTTTTGATCTGAAACCCAGTCCTTGTAAAGCATATCTCTTTAAACTTGACATAAAACAGCCTCCCAGTTTACTGGGACCAGTCGTAATAACATGGCTAAATACTTCTCCCACAGACCCTGCAGCCTGAGGGTGCCACATCACACTGAACTCTGACCTTATCAGGTGAGAAGGCGTAAGTGACTTGTAAAGCATGTAAATGAAGACCTGTGCCCTGCGAGGGGTTACATTAGCCCCTGAGGAGGGACAGAGGCGGGGGGGGGGGGAGAAGGAGAAAGAATCGGCTCACGTATGTACTGGAGTCCTGTTGCTTGATTGATACTGCTCTCGTAGAACTACTTTACTAACTACTGCTCAGAGATAGACGATGAATCTACGAAAGCTTTTATTTTAAGAGTTTGAAGAAAGAGCGGGTTTGTTTTTAAAAAAACAATTTTCCATAATTTTCACCACAAGTTCTTAAAGATTAAATTATGTTTAACAAAACAATAAAGGCAGATGGGCAAACCATATTAATTAAATATTTAAAATATTAAGCATAGGTCAATAACGGTTTTTAATGCTAGGTTATTATCATCTGCAAGAGCAAACATGAATTATTTTCATGCAGTCGCCATCTCTCCTCTGGTCTCCATTCTCTTGCCGTCAGTCTTCAGCGTCCCAGCAGGCACTGAATGATTTATTGACAGGGTAAACTCTATATGAATCAGACTTAATCTTTAGTTATACAGTTTACAATGTTTGAGTAACTAAACGGCATGTGTGTACACACAGTTTTCATCCAACTATTGGGCTGAAATCCGTAGGGAGCTGGGGTAAGCCGCATTGAAGGAAATCTCTGTGTCTTAATGCCGGATGAATTTAGAAATGCACCAGTGTGTATAAACTGCTCACGGTAGCAAGTGGACACCCATATAGATGTAATAATAAAAAACAGATCAGGTTTTCCAACACTGGTTTTTGAAGGTATCCGTGTTTTCTAGCATGTTACTTAGAATCATCAATTTTCCAAACAAAACAGTTCACATTTTACTCCTTTTTTTCCCAAAACATAAAATGTAATACCCCTTCACCTACCACTACAGAATAACTGAGGTGTTAAGAGAACATTTGAAATGGATGAATGAATACACACAGGAGATGACATTTTTTTGTATTGTATTTTTTTTAGGTTATCCCCTGTACTTTAGCAGCATGCATGCATCTGTGAAGTGGCATTTTTCTGGCATGTTTAAGTGCAGCTATTGTAAAAATGGCTGGCTTCCTGTTGCTCTGCTGAGCAAGTGGTTGTATTCAGCCGTAAGGAAGGGGAATAGTTTAAATGCAGATGTTTTCACCCTAAACACACCCATGAGACACAAAGAGTGTGCACAGCAGACAGAGAAACATGAAATTATTTGTTATTTGTCAACCAAAAAACTATTCTAAATTGATTTAAGGCCGGAAATGTAGTAGACAAAATTGGTCTTCATATATGTATATATTTTAAGAATTATGTTTGTACATATGCACTGTATGTATGTAGTGTATGTACATATGTTCTAGATTTTTTCTTTTGTCAAATCAACTTTTTTGACTTTCTGTTGATTAAACCAATCTCCTTCATATAGTAACTACATTTTTTATTTCAATGAACTTAAAATTTTAAGGTAACCAGGTTACTTACTTTTTTAAGTTAAACCAACAATATTTTGTATGTATTTATTTAAGTGACTTATAAATAATTGAATGTGTTGTCTAATGTTTTTCTTATTTACTTTGCATAATGACATCAATGAAATACAACAGTGGATTAAATTTGTCCCTCATATAACTCTTTAGCAGTTATGGAAAATGTACCATATGTAACAAACATAAAACTTGTGAAGAAGAGACAATATTTTAAGATAGTAAACTATTTGATTTAGGACTATACCTTTTCTACTGTTATTGCAATTATCTGTTATTTTATGAGGATTGTTTTGCTTGTTAACATTACAGTGAGTTTAATGTGCATAAAATTATTCCTGATGTAAAATTTATTAAGTGTTATATTTATAGCTGAAGTAGAATTACAGTGTACTTGTGTACTTCTTACAACCCCTACTATTCATCCAGCACAAATTGAGGAGATATATAAATTAAAGAGTAAATTAGAAACATTATCAGTCATTTTGCTTTGGGAGATTCTTGAATATGAACATGCAGTTGTAATCTCCATAACTTTCCTAAAAAGTACACAGCATATTCCCTCCTCCTGGTTACAATTATTTCCATCTTTTTAGAATGGCTGTGCAACAATTACCCCTTGGGTTTAATTTGTGTTGTGTTTGAGATGTCCTCTGATTACCGATTCCTTTTCAGACCTTTTAATATGATGTAATTGCTTCCATAGAGAGTTTGGGGGCAGAAGTGAGAGAAGCAAAGGGTTTTTATCAAAAAAGTATGTCACGACTTAAGAAGTGACTTTGTCTAATAACTAATGTAGTCAGTCTCTGTTGGTTTAAATTTTAAAATGATCCCAATGGACACTGAAACAGCAGTTACCTATAGGCTTAAAATAAATTAAAATATAAAATAAAGTTTAAAATGATGTAATGGATAACTTCATTTCATATGCATCATTTGCACATGAATGTATGGGATGAATTTGATGCAGAGGAAGCGCTCATGACCTCACTCCTTTGGTATGCTGCATCGCATCGGTCTTTGTGCTTTTTTTATTCTTCACATCCCACCATTACCTCTCCTCTTAGTTACCCCCTCTGCTTTCATCCCGCCGCTCACCCACCTTGGTCAGCTCTCTTTTGTCCTCACCCTCCCCTCCATTTTGTCAAGTGGTCATCAAGGGGTCAGTTGGGGTGACGTGAGGCTGTAAAATGGCCCGAACCATGCTGACCATAGAAAGAGAAGAGTTTAATCTCAGTGGTGCTGACCTCTGACTGCTGAGTCTGAGTTAATGTCAGTGCTGAGCCTCCAGCCCCGAGCTGCCAATACCACCATGATTATGACCAATCTGCCCCTCCTAATGCAATTATCTGATCAATCTCCCATTTTACTGAATAAATAACGAGGGAGAGATGGACAGAGGGATGAGAAATGAGGGCAAAAGAAAGAGAGAGAGAGAGAGCTTTGCAGCGGCACGATTCTGAACAAGAATTTTAAAGATGTTTGGGACACATATTTGACATCTGATGTATTCAGTAATAATGCTAATATAAAAGGTGTTAATGCTAATGTAAAACAGCCGCAGTAAAGGTGACTGTAGTAGCTTCTCAGAAATGTGACACAGTGTCCCAAACACCCAGATTTACTGATACCAGGACTTGATGGAAACCTCTTCGGGTTTGAAGCCTTCTGGATATTTTCATTCCGCCCAGTCTTTGGTTAGTTTGGACCTAGAAAAGAAGAGGCAAATTAGCAGATAAAGAGATGGTGCTTTTCAAAGAAGAAAGAGAAAGAAAATGAGACTTTTTTTTTTTCGATAGAGAGAGGTTGGAGCAATTCATATCTTTGCTTTTGATGCTAATCGGGTGATTATCGTTGAGGGCTAGGGTTCAGTCTCTCACACTGGGCTTCACATTACTTTGCTGAACCCTATAAATCTCTCTCACATGTAAGTTACAATCACTAGAGGACATGACGAACACAGCGGAGGGAGAGCGAGAACAGCATTTCTGAGTGACGTAACCAGACTGTGTTCTTCGGTGAGAATCCGAGAGCGTGTGTTGCCTGAGCCTTACACGATATTCAGCCGAGCTCAACCGACAAGGAAGTGACACGACAGTCCCTCGTCATTTATTTACCTGTGGCTTTTTGTTGCTCGCTTTACTGTGTGCACCTGACACCCGACTCCCCTCTCCTTTTCTTACTGTTCTCCTCGGTTCCTCCAGGCTTAGTTTACCTCTTTCTCTCTTTCTCTCATCATCTAACTTTAATCAAGTAAATGGATGCATTTAAATGCTACTAATTTCAGCTCGGGTAATTGCAATCCATTAATTAAATTTGATCAAAAAAGGCGTTGTAAGTGATTGGAAATGTCCAAAGTCACAGAGTGATTAAATCTTTTCCGTGCTTCGGAGGGAAGATATTGCCCTCTAGTTTTACAAACCTTCTGTACAGGCAGAAACGCAGGCATTGTTTGGTCTATCATCCGTAGAGGCGGTAAGCTAAAACGGATGGGTTTTTTTTTTTCTTAGAAGGGTCTATAAATGGTAGTTGAGTGTGGTAGGTGGCCAGCTGTGGACAGTAACAGTGCACTCTGAGTACGATAACATCTGGAGATCAGGTTAGTATAGAAGGACTGTTAAAGAGAGAGTCAACACCATGAGAGAGAGATGCCAGGATGAGGTAGTGCTTAAGAGCAGCAACAGGTGGCCGCTGGCAAGAGACGGTACATGTGTGTGTGTGTGCTGAATGAATCACAAGTGTGTATGTGACCCTTCTTTCATCTGTTGTCCTTCCACTGATAAGGGGAATCCCTACTTTAGATGCATCCATTGTGAAGACCCCTTTTTTATGGAATATTGCAGTATTTCTTATAAATTATTCATCTGTGTTATTTTTTTGTCTTATTTAAAAAAATTCATGTGGCCTCATAACCTTTAATCAAAATACCCTTTCTTTCCTCTTGCAGTGACATCTCTTCTCTGATGATGTTTACAGGCGCGAGGGCGAGACAACCTGTCACTCACATGAGATCACAGCAAAAGCAAACCACATTTGTTCTTATTCGCGAAGCCAAGGCTAGTTTGTTTGTCTGCAAGGATATACATTTTTGTTTACTTGTTTGAGTTCTTAACTCAAGTAACTCAATGTGAGATTGGTTGTAGTCATCCTGAACTGAAGGGTCTTATCTTACGCGTCTGTGGTTTCTAAGGATGGACTGTTTGAGCTGGCATGGAAACACAGGTCTTTCCGTTGATAGTGTTGAAGTCTGGTTGTTCAGTGAGTCTCACTGTTTCCACCATCTTTATCAGAGCAATGACAGAAAACAGGGCTGAAATTCAGACTTTCTCAGGACCTCACACACACACACACACACACACACACACACACACACACACACTGCATACAAAGACACATATGCAGACACTGACGTGAACACACACAGACTCACAGATAACAGGCTCGTAAATTGCTGCTGTTCTGCAAGATTGTGTGTGTGTGTGTGTGTGTGTGTGTGTGTGTGTGTGTGAGAGAGAGAGAGAGAGTGTGACAGCGAGTAATGTCTGTAAACTCAAGCATCTTCTAATCCTTCTAAATACATTTTTGTTTTAGTGTTATTGGTGATTAAAACACGTATGACAAGAAATGCACGAGTTGACTGTGTATCAGTGAGATGGAAATAGGACTTTGATATTTTAAATTGAGGGACAAACTTTAGAGGATGAATTTATTAAACCGATTGCAAGTAGGCCACAAACTCAAACAGAGTGGCTTTCCGGCATGACAAAAAAAGCATTCCGCTTGGAGGAACAACCGGTGGCTGCAACCAAGCAGCAGGGATGAGAGGAGAATGTAAAATGAAAGCAGCTGTATGCTGAGACTGAAACTTTGAGAGAAGAGGGCAGGAGAGAGCGTTGAATTTTCATTAATGAAAATAGAAAAAGAAAAGCAGGGAGAAATAAAGGGGTGTAAATGCACGTACACTATTTCAAACTTTGGGGTTGGTAAGATTTTTTAAATGTTTCTGAAAGAAGTCTCATAAGCTCACCAGGGCTGCATTTATTTGATCAAAATACAGTAACAACAGTAGTATTGTGAAATATGACTAATATTTAAAATAGCTTTTTTTTATGTGAATGTATTTTAAAATGTAATTTATTCCTGTGATGGCAAAGCTGAATTTTCAGCAGCCGTTAATACATTTGGTAACACTTTACCATTTCTTATCACTCTTTGTGTTTTCAATTACAGTAAAACAAAAAATATGATGAACAAATGTTTTTTTGAGCATCATAAATTGTGAGTATCTTTTATTTTTAAAGTGGATATAGTTTTTTGTGTAAATAAACCACTTTTCTATTGTTATGTCATAGTTGACAGTCGTTTCTTTAAATTATTTTATTGATACTAGCAACATTTGTGAATCATTCTTAACAGGCACTGAAAGGTGATGCTTGATAATAGGAAGTTGTGTACTCGTCCTCTTTACACATTCTCTTACTCTCTCTCATAATTAGCATGTTAGAAGAGGCTGGAACATATGTCAAGGTGAAGTGAGTATCAGGTGCTTGTCTATGTCCTATATGTCACCTCTAGCACATGTGGAGAATGTGTGTTATAACATTTAACTTTACGCAGAGTTCAGCTATTGTCCTAAGAGTGTCCTGTTGCTAAGCTTTTTTTAAGTAATAATTGAAATGTGTACACAATCTGTTCAAGGTGCACTGTTTATTTGGTTACAACACTTGACATTATTATTATTATTTTTTGTGTAAATGATTTTCAAAAATACATTAGATTTCTTGGCACTTGCATTTTAACTAGATTCTTAAAACAAATTTCATTTTCAACATCCTCATTTGTCATTGTAATTACCTAAAATAAAAATGATTACATCAAATAAAAAGCTAATTTAATATTCAGTTTGGCCCCCTGAGGTGGAGGTATTGTCTGAAGGCTAATTAGTCCTAATTCAATTCCATACATGGGAAGAAAAAGTTATCAGTTAAAAGCCCATAAAGGAAGCAACACATTCAGTTCCTTTGCTACTCATATCAAAGCCCAGTTTTCTTTTATTTTGTTGTGTCAATGTTTTGTTTAGCTGGAAATATATCTATAGTTAAGAGAAGACCTTGACTTCTCCTAGCACTAGGTCATGATTCTGCCATCATGGTTTGATGCCTCTTGCTATCTTCCGCTACCGTATCAAGGACACGTCCAGAGTGATGTAATATCAGTCAGCACGGTAACGGACACGGGTAGAACAGCGGATGGGCGATCTAGTGACTCTTAATTATGCAGCCCTCTCTTTTGGACTGAGCTGTGGAATGGACCATTAAGCAGGACACAACACACAGGCCATGGGTCAGAACAGTTGTTGCAGAGGGGACGTGACCTCTGAGTGTTCAGCTGAGATAAAATAACAGCCATGCTGGGATAAAGTAGATCAGTTTGATTTTAAGTTGGCCAATCTATAATCTGACTAACAATTCAATATGTAATTATTATGAAAGCAGGTTTTAAATGTATTGCTTTTACTCTGGGTCAGATACATGATACTCATTACTTTGTCTTGTCTATTAAATATTAATTAATTTATTAATTTATTTTTATATTTTTTATTGCTCATGAAAAAAATCTTGGAATGAAAACCTTAAGTAGCTTGGCACAATCTTTCATTATAATTTCTTATTAATATTTGGGGGGAAAAAATCATTCAAAACAAACATATGTGATCCAACCAGCATTCAGAAAAACTAAACAAAAAAACACAAAACAGCGAATTATATCGTAGAGAGGACCCTGTAGATCCTCGTGATTATGTCGAGGTCAATAATATCCTTTTTATGACAAGGCAAGGTTAGTTCAGGTTTGTCATGTCATGTGTAAAAATGAAATGCCAATAAAATGTAATTATTCATGATGTTTGTTCTAAATAATTACCTTTAAAATATATTTTAAACTTTCTTTACAATAATGATTGTGAAATGTTTTTGAAAATGGTATAAAGGCTTTTTTTTTTTGCGAAGAGTATAGAAGTAGATATTTTTTTAATAACCATTTTCTTTATTGTGGACACTCTTTTATGCCATTGACCCCTGTAACAGCAGTTTTTCGCCTGGGAGATATTGTACATGTTATGCTGTTGTTTAAATATGATGAGTTGAGCTCAACAGTCACTGTGGGAGAGCTTCAGGCCCTCTGTCATGTTTGACACGGCCTACTACATTGATGTAACTAGCATAATCCAGCATGAGAAATCACACGTGCTGTGTGTAAGATCAGTGTGTGTATGTGTGTGTGATAGCCCCTTTGAGATCCAGTGTGTTTTCATGGATGAAGCTCTGTTTGCTGTAAGTGTGTGACAGGGGGCCATCAGTGAGTATGACGGGCAGTGTAAGATATGAGCTGTGACAAGCGTGGCCGTCACGGGTTATGACTGCTGGAGGGGGCAACACAGTGTTTAAGGAAGAAAGAGAGTGTGAGTGTGAGAGAACATCCGGCACACGTGGCGGACTCGTGCTACATTATCCGGCTGATTGAGTTATGACAGCTGTGTTCCGCACAGGCAATCGCTCTCTCTCTCTCTCTCTCTCTCTCTCTCTCTCTCTCTCTCTCTCTCTCTCTCTCTCTCTCTCTCTCTCTCTCTCTCTCTCTCTCTCTCTCTCTCTATCTCTCTCTCTCTATCTCTCTATCTCTCTATCTCCCTCACACACACACACACACACACACACAGAGAGAGCTGATGATGATGAAGAGATCACTTTAAACAACAATCTCCATAATATTTCATGCTCAGTAAGCACCCGGAGGCTGCCGGCTCACTTCTCCATCAATTGATCTGATTCACTGCCGGGTTCCTGTGCATACCCACACCTATGCCTAGCACTCAGACTTGAAGATAAATGGCAGGTTAAATTAAAATAATATGTATGTCCATAGGAAATGGGAGTGTGTGTTTGTGTGTGTTGGAGAAAATGGGTAGTGGGCGGTTATTCGATATCAGACTAAAACATCACAGGAAGCATTGAGATGAATTATAACTGTCACATCCCTTCACACGACCCCACCCACCCTTTTATTCTTTAATTCCTCAAAGTGTGAAAAATATTGTGATGCGATGAAGACTCATAGAGCTCTGTGTTTTGTTTAAACAAGCATTCAGTTCAGTTAGCAAGATCACATATGATGTGTTCTGATGATTCCTTCAATGTTATTTAACTGAATTAGAGAACTGTTATAAATTCATCCCACAAACAAATTCTAATCACTGAGTTTTATTCTGTTCCATTCTATTTATATTAAATTTGAATAAATATTTTTTCCCATTTTGTTACATTATATTGAAGTTCTGTGTTCTATTCTTTTTAATCTATTATTTTCTGTTCCAATTTATTATTTTATTTACCCTCATTATTATTTGTTGCAATGTTCTAGTCTGTTTCTTAAACTTGACCTAAAATTATGGTTTGTTCTGTTATTTACGGCAATTGTCTTGCACATGAAAAAGTCTCAAGTAAAAAAAAGAGAGAATGAGACAAAGGCTAGCTTGCACGGCAGCTTCAGGATTCAAAGAAGAAGATGGGGGGGAAAACGTGGATGAAGGAGTGCAATGGATGTGTCAAGACATTGCTGGTAAAGTGTGTGTGTGGCCTGGTAAACCCTACATTATGGTGAGAAAATGTCCCCACAAAGATGTCAATATATGAAATCGTGTGCGTGTGTGTGTGTGTTGTGTTTCTTTATGCAAAATGAATGTATATCTGAGTGCATACATTTACCTTTGTCTCTAGTGGAAGTGGTTCTAGACTCTGGGGATATTTTCGTTGTTGAACAGTGTACTAATGAGTCCACTGGAGACTTCCTCTACTGGAAAGGGGAGAGAGAGAGAGACAGATAGGGAAAGAGTGAGAGAGGATAGGACTGTGGTAGGATTAAGTATCTCTTAAAGAGATCTACTTTCAGACTCTCAGTTATCAAACCAGTAGTGTGTATTAATTAAGCCTAATGTAGGAATGGGTTATTGGAACTCTCTCCTGAACACACGCTCTCATTATGCGTCTTCACAGACATCAACATGCTTCCATATAACACTCATGTCTGCATACAAGTGCAGACATGTCACTCTTAAACGCATAATTAGTTGCACAGCTGAAACACAACATGCTGTTTTAATCATAATATTAAGTAATGGCAGGTCTGTGTACCAGTGTTCTGGTTGTTTGGAGGAGAGCAGGTTTCAGGCAGCCCTCAAGCAAAGCTCTGCTTTGATGTCCGGGAACATGTTTCCTGGTGCGAGACTGGGATCATATTAACCGCCCCTTTCTCTCATCACTCTCTGCTGGGTCATCACTGCTGCTAGTTTCTGCCAAAATACCATAGTTACAGTAGTTGTAACAATAACACAATAATAAAATTGTACAATAATAAAACTGTATCAAGGTTTATTTACATTTAATAAACTATTAAAATGATTAAAGTTACAGTGGTAGTATCTGTAACAACCATTCTGCATCATTGTACATTTTTGTCAAAAAATGTATATATATATATGCATTACTATTGGTTCATTCTGTCATTGTGTGCATTTTGTGTAGTTTTAAGCATCTATGCATGCTTGATCAACTAGTATGGCACACAAAATCTCACTACAAATTATGTTAGAGAACATATCAGAAATTTCAGAAAAGGTGAAAGTAACACTGTGGTGTTCACGTACATTTTAAAGTAAGTGTGGGGAGAGAGGAGAGAGAGAGCTGGCAGGGGTGCACAACTGTCCTGGCATTCACCCTTTAACTGAATTGTTAAAGGCATGGTTTGCCAATGTTATGTCAAGGTTGTGCCAACATTTGTATCAGATTAGGCCAACTGTGCCACTTATGGGTGGTTTCTGATGTCCGCTTCCAATCAGAGATCAAGAAGGCCAAATGGAATAAAACAGCTGTAATTAGCATCTCTGTTAAAAGTTGGCTGTGTTGGTTCTGCTGCAGGGCCACAGAGCATACCCTCATTTTATAATGTCAGATTTCATCCCTAGTATCTAATAACATATACTGTAGCCTAAAACAAATTAAGCATAAAAAAACCCTTAACTTAGTGGTTAGTCTTAGTGGTTGACCTTTAAAAAGTAATTTATACATACGTTTGAAGGATAATTTTGAGCATTAAATAATATATATATATATATATATATATATAAGAAACAAAATGTGTTTATAAAAGAGTAACCATCTTATTGTGTTGTTCTTTCACCATTTTGTAAATGTAAATGTGTTAATGGTAATCTTTGATTTCTTCTGAGGCTGTCACTGTTGGACCTATTGATTCCCACCATGAGTCAACAGACATGCCACAGATGAGCCTTTCTCCCTTTCTCTTATTCTGTCTCTCTCGCTTCTTCATGCTTATTATACCAATTATTGGTAACAGAGAAACGTTTCACTTTTTTGACTCCCTGCTGTGTGATTTGAGCAGATCAATATCTCTGATCAGAGTTGCCTCTGCAGCATTCTTTATAGGGTCCAATCACATCTTGTAAAGAGGTTTGTCCATCAGATGTGTGAATCTAATCTGTACCAAATATCACACAGTAATGTGTTTTATGCAATGGCAATCAGCAAAGGTGGTGGTATATTTGCATGAATGGCACTGATGTCGTTTTATAAACCGCATTCGCCTCCGTAAACGTTACAGTGTGAGAGATGAGACCACCAAGAGCACAATAAGCCGCTGTCTGCCGCACATGTCTCACTCTCAGTGTAGCTCGGCATTGTCTAATTACACGCCACAATCACTGGAACTCATGGCCGTGTCTGACCTTAATACTAGACATAGAATCTACAGGCCAAAAGTAGATTAAGCACTCTGACTCCTCCAAAAATGCCCCCAGTTTTGAGCGAGACGGCATCGGACAACGTCCGCATGACCCGAACATCCAGCTGAGACTGAGCTCCGTATTCAGGCTCCGTTGTTTTCCCTGGTAATTTGATTGATAGGTTGTTTATCATGCAGCTGGGGCTGACACTTTCAGAGCTGGAGGGTGCACATGTGTTTGTGCGTTGCGTTGGGGGGAATATCCAATCTGTCTTACTCTCCCCCCTCAACAGCAGCTGACCCCTCTGGGTCGTCACGACTTAAGTAAGAGTGAAGTTGCTTAAACAGAAGAGCTCTGGTCAGAGGGGCCTGGCCCGAACCCACAGCTGCACCGATCTCCTCTCACGCTCAGGCCTGTCTGTGATCCTTTAAGAATCCATACATATTGATTCAGACTGATAATAAACAATTTGATTAGCCTTCTTCTATAGGCTGTCAGTCCAATCACTCTCAGCGAACCATCCGAGTGGAAGAGGAGGGGAGGGGAAGGAGGGAGATAGAGAGATAGAAAGTGAGCGAGAGAAAGCGGCGTAAAGCTGAAAAGGACGGATGGAAGGTACGCGGCCCAGGGGCGAGAAGAAGGGAGGGCAGAAAAAGGGATCCTGGTGTGATTAGGCGTCAGCGTTTGCTGAATTGGACAGGACAGCTGAGCTGCCTGGTTATTAACTCCCTCAGAAAATTCTCAGGCTCTCGCGAGCGTGCCTGAATACTGCCATCTGGATCGATAAGCAATCTCCGCTGTGTACTGAGCAACTGCACCTTTCATTTGTCTCAGGCGGTCCCACTCTCTTACTCTTGCCCTCTCACCATTGAACAGGTGTATTGTCCAGTCAAAAGACAGGGAGAAAGAAACTTCTTCTCCTCTCTTCCCATTTCTGTTTCTCTCTGGCCATCACTCAGATTTGGTCTTTCTTCTTTCCTCACTAACTCTTCTGCAGTCTCTAGCTAGGGACTCTATCACCACTAACATAATGACCCTGGGGGAGAAAAGGTGAAGCCATCACTCCCCAGCACAGGCGAGCATTCGGAGGGGATGCTAGGCTTTCGCTCGGAGGGGGATGGGTTTAATGTTTGATGCTTAACAGTGGAGCAGATGTCATGACCAGGGCTCCACCTCAGCCCAGAAAGGACAAGCATTTGGCAGACACTAGAGAGGGGGAAAAAATTAGAAAATGGGAATTGGACATGTTTCGCTAAACACAGTGGATGCCTTTAATAGGATGATCTAGCGAACACACCTGTTTAATAGACCCTTAAACACTCATTTGCGTTTGCAAAATGGGATCCGTGCTTGGGTTGAAGCATCCGCACATAATGGCAATGTTGTACAGTTTTAGCTAATGTTTTGGCTGCAGCGGGAGGGAGAGAGTGTAAATGTGTGTGCTAGCTTAACGCTGTGAATGGCCTGTGTGTGTGTACTAAAAAGATGAATGTCCATACTGATTGTGTGCGCGGATTGAGCAGGCCTTGGGCTGATCACTTTGAGTGATTCTGCAGGCCATTGATTGGGTGGATGGATCTATTGATGAGCCAGGCAGCTGATGGGATGAAGATGGGATGAACATTAGCCCGTCCTCTCACAGCACATACATTTAGTTCACTAGGATTCAGAGGATCAGAACTCAAATGAACACACAAACTGCATGAGGAAAATCATACAATGTATATGAGGACCCCAATTACTCACCATAAGCCTTATCTAAAACAGCTGTATAGAGAAATAGTACAATAGTACAGAAATATTTAGTGTATTGTTTACAATAAGTGACTTATTTTTGCAATAATGTCATTGTTTTTCCTTGACTATATCTATTATTGACCAGCACTAGATATTTTATTCTTATTTTTATGTACACATAGCATCGCTGTTGACCATATTTCAGAATTCTTTTTTCATAAATCAGTGCTATTGGTCATTCTTTTTACTTTTGTCTGTTGGATTCACAAGTATTATGCAAGAGCTATATTTTTTTACCTAAATCAGGTTACACTGCATTAAAGGAAACACAATCTCGTAGTCTCATTTTCACAGTAGACTGTTTGAGCAACAGGAATGCTCTTTTCAAAAGTAAGTCACAACAGGAAAATGATAAATGTGGAGGCACAACACACACGACAGTACACCCCTCACTAGGGATGTACTTGTCATAGGCAAACAATATACACTAATAGACACAATACAAACAGCACTCTAATGTCACCAGACAAAATAGGAAGAGCAAATCATGAATACACTTTTAATCAGTGCAAAGCTGCAGCTGTGTGGGTGTTTGGAAACACAGATTATGGAATACGGCTCCAATTTTCCCACATAATGATGGATAATTCCTTGTCCTGAGATATATTTAGAAGGAATGTCATAGCTGCTGTAATACTTAAAAATGGAATATGTGTACAGTAAATTCATGACAAACACTGGAACTAGAATCACTGTATATCAGTATTTTGAATAGTGATCTTTTTACTTTAAAATGCTTTTCTGGACTCCACTGGTTTCTTAAAAGCATAAAAAACTGTTCTTCCCCTACTATCAAACTAGGTTAATTTCCTGTTGATATTTCGCTGATGTAGACACTTTTCCCAACAAGGCTTTTTTTAGCATGTCTTTGTCCACTCTTCTTTCAAGGTCATTTCCAACCTGGAATCTATAAACCTCTAAATGGGCAAAGTTATATGAATTCTTACTTTTTAATGAGCAAGTAAAAATATTTCCCTCTCAGACTCACCTATTTAAAACGATCCCACAATCTACTGAGTGGAGAGGGTGAAATTACTGTGCAATTACTGCTTTCTCTTTCTGTCTTTCTCGCAGTCAATCGCACTCTGGGATGTGACATGTCTGTAGTCTCTCTTTTTGAAATTCAGAATGATTCTGACTGCTTGATATTGTTGGTGTCTGTCATTACTAAGCTTTTAGATGATGCAATTGTGAAGGCTGAGAAGTGATCCATGATCTGAAGATTGCACAGTCCGTCTCTCCGTTCTGCTATCAATAAAAAGCTCGGATTCACTGTCACTGGATATGTCTTCATAAAGCCCAAGGCTCAGTAGGCTCAGTAAACAAATACAATGTTTGGGAGCATGACAGTGATGGTAATATGTGGCTAGGTGAGCTGCCTCCTTGAGTTGGTCACCTTTCACCACCTGTCATCCGCACCTCATATCAAACACACACAACTACTCGCGTATGTTTTACTTGCTGAAGCATCTCAGAGGTGCTAACATGCCCTAACCCTGCTAACTTCTCAGGAAGATGCATCTGACGCTCTTTAGATTCCCCTCCAGACATGTCTCACTCTCTGGGGCATTGATATAAATGAGATGGGATTGCATGCTGTTTGTCTGAATCTTCTTTCTACCTGTTTGTGATCTATAATTAGTGTCCATGACACCTGCTGTCAATGGGTAAAAGTGTAAGGCAAGTTTATAAGCTTGTAGAGCAACACACATATCACTTATCAAACAGCCCGCTTCTGAAGATTTTGGTTACATTACATAAAACAAACAGTATAATGATAATGTGCTTATTAGCCTACTACTGTGCTTGCATTTAAGCACGCAGTAGAGATGCCATAGATTATGCTCTCTCAGCTGCTTCTTGAGAAAGTGCATATGTAGGCATCATACAAATTAGAATTCATTTGATGACTTATGGATTTAAATTTGCAACAAATTTGATTGAGGATGATTCACCGGCTTGGAACCGGATCCATCCAGCCTTCTGCCCACTGTGTCCCTTGATTGATTTTTAAGTTAGCGGGAAGCAATCGGTAAGCACCACCCAATCAAGGTCTACGAACATAGCGCAGATTAGACAATTTGTGGTAATCAATGAAAATATTCCATGATTTGCTAGCACTCAATCGGCACCGTAAATCAAGACCGTAATGCCTGAGTTAGTTAGCGATAAAACAAGAGCCCCTGACAGGACAAACTATAATGGATGAATTAGAAGGGCAGGTCAGGAAGTGGGGGGTATAATAAGGCTGATATACAGGTTTCATACCCACCAGAATACTGCGCCCGCACCAGAGCTGTCAACTGCTAATGGGTTAGCAAAAGTACTGGAGTTTATCATCTGTCTTCCGTCCACATATTTATTCTTTTATTTAGTACTCTGATGCAGAATCATCATTTTCAATGTTTAACATCCTGCCATCACACACACACGCACGCACACACACACACACACACACACACACACACACACACACACACACACACACACAGAGCCGGATTAACGCAAAGGCAAACTAGGCACGTGCCTAGGGCCCGATTGGCGGGATGGGGCCCAGACAGAGGGACAAAAATAAAAAAAATGTACAAATGTCCTATCTCGTTCAGGCGGCGATAATACACTCGCGTTTCGGAGTCGGAATAGACGGAATTGTCATTTGCATGGGCCAGCATTGCATCATGAGTAACTACAGGTTACCATTTGCACGTCTTAGGCTAAGTCTTACCAGTTTAAACATTCACGCGATCTTGAACTATTCGGGAGGCTATACTTGCGCGCTGTCTGAGAGATATTTTTTTCTGCACACATACAAGCCGCCTCACAAGCTCGCGGGTAACAACAGTTATTTTTCGTGGATTAAATCGCTTTAACATTAAAAAACATGCGAAAATTATGTCAATTTCGGTCTTGGTGAGTATCCTCTAAACACAGTCGGTTATGTCTTCAATAAGCATACATCGCACGTGACCGTATAATGTTAGTGGCTACAGGATCTGTGCACGAGCTCTTACAGTGACAGCAGCCGTGGTCTGTCATTAATTTGGTTGTCAAAACAACAAAACGTAGCTTTCATTTTAAGGAATCAGGATTAATATCCTGTATTTAATTTAGTTCTCAGGGCTAAAACACTACCCACTGTTATTTTGCATTTGATTAGGCCTACTTTATTCAGTCTCTGTAGTACTATTTCAGAATACTGGTGTCAGACCTAAGCAAAATCTTTTCTCTTTATAGGTATCTTTATTCTATTGTACTTTTGTGCTATTTTTTTCAATTTAATTCAAAGATTGAAATCAAGCTTCCTTGTGTTGCGTAAATTCTTAAGAACAAAATTACCCCATTAGGAGATAAATGTAGGCCTAATTTAAAAAAAAAATCTAAACTCCCACCTCAAATTAAAGAATCACCTAAGGGGGGATTTCCCCTCCATTTTTCAAAACGAAATGCAGGCCCTGCTGACAAACAGTTTATGACATCCTTCCAGAACTTCTGTATATCAGAACATTCCCATAGACAGTGAATTAGAGTTCCTTTATAATTTTGGCATTTTGTACATTTTAGGAATATTGCTAGACATATGATTGAGTTTTTCAGGTGTTATATAAACCCTTGTCAACCATTTATAATGTAATAATTTAAGCTGCGTGTTTATTTCTTTTTGGGCCTTTAAACATGCTTCAGTCCCTTCAAATTCCTCTATTTCTTCTTGAATGTCTTTCCTCCATGCATTTAATTTGTCTACAGCAGACTCTTTAGAGTTAAACATTATTAAATTATAATATTTTGACAATTGGCCCTTTTCACCTCTTTTACCAATTATTTCCTCTATTAATGACAGTTTGGGAATGTACATAATATCTGTACACCTGGAAGACATAAAACTTTTAAGCTGTGAATATTTTTTAAAAAATGTTTTGAGGGAATCTGGTGTTTATCACACAATTCTTGAAATGTAAGAAGTATTCCATCCATATACAAGTCTTTAATAGTCTGAATACCTTTAGTTTTCCATAGTTTAAATCCTCCATCCTTATATTTATTATTGTTAGACAGATTCTAAATGGTTTTGATGAATGTGAAGGGGTCATGTTTGTCTTTTTCTTAATTATAACATTTATAAATGTTGTAAGCTATTGCATTTTGCAGAAAATCTTAATTGAATGTGTTGATTAAATGTAAACAGAGCAAATAAGATAAACTTATTTGCTCTGTTTACATAGTTTACCTATTGGTTATTTACTGGCACTACTGCCTTAACAATGACACTCCCAATCGATAAGATGAGGATAATTTAATAGCATTTAATAGAGCCGTGTAATGACGTATAAATAATGAATATCAAAAAATAGTCTGATAGACTGTTTAATTTACAACACATGACTTATTTTGGCATAGAAACAACCAATTTGTAACCAAAGACTAGGCTATGTAAAATGTGAATTAACTTTTATCAGTAACTTTGGTAAGTTTCAGATTTCAATTCATAAATAACATGGGTGGAGGGGGGCCCAAAAAATGCAGCCTGCCTAGTGTAGTCCATTTATTTAATCCGGCTCTGCACACACACACACACACACACACACACAAAAGCTCCTGCTGAGCTCTATATTACAGTCATAAGACAATCAATTGAATGCTGTTTTTTTTTTGTAATGTTACTGTATATGCCGTTTGCATCACATTTTAAGCATATTTCATGACACAGTTCTGATACAACATTCTGCTGATAGAAGTGTCTACTAAAGTTCTGACCCTCTTCTCTTCAATTGTAAAAATAGTATTTAGCCTAAAATGAAAAGTATTTCAGCATTTACTCACCATTACGTTATTTGTTTATTTCTTTCTTTATCCCAAAAAAGGTCTAGGATTTACTTAAAAATTTTTTTTCAAATTGCTAGTAAATATAGTAAGTAATTATAAAGTAGCACATTGAGTTAAACATTACATTTTGATAAATATTTTCTTCATATATCACAATATCTAATCAGTTCTCATTTTAAAAACACAAATGGTCACATTCACTGAATGCAATTATTTTGATTTGTTTATAAAAACAAAATCTATTTGAACTAAAATGCAGTTTTCTAGAAATCACTCAGCACATGTGCAATGCTTTTACAAATGTTTTTAATGTTAAAAGAATTGAGCTCTTACACTGAGCCCTACAAACCCATAGGTCGACCCTGTCTCGACTCTTCGAAAAGGTAAAAATCATCTCATTTGGTTTGGAAAAGACAAGGATACCTTAGACTCTTTCCCTCTTGCCCACCTGTCTTGTTCTTTTGACAGGTGCTGGGTCTTTGTTTTCTGTTGTAATGGCTTGACTAGACTGATGCTCCAACGGCTGACCTCTACCAGAACATTTGATTCTATCATCCTCTACCCTGCTTTGGGGTCAGACTGCTTTATCAGAGGAATTACCTAAAGTGCCTGTTATTTCATCATCCTGCCCGCCAATACAGGCTATTCCTTTAATTTATAAACCCCCAAAACAACTGCAGTCTCCATATATCACCCTCTTCCTGCAAGAGGTAAAATATCACTCGCTCATCCGAGGCCAGGTGTAGAATCATTAACCTCCGTCGTAGTGAGAGCAAGGGGCTATTATGGGATGGAGGGGATGCCCATACAGAGAGAAAGAGAGAGGCTATTGTGACTTGAGCTGTCCTTTAATATACACTTCTCAGACAACGGCATGCATCAATACACTGACTTCCTGCTCCCATACGCAGCTGCTGAACTCAGCTGTGAACTGACGTGTAGGACTTGCATTTTGTGCAATTCTATCCTTTGATGAGGGGAAATCTAAGAAATAATTACTTTAAAGGAATATTCTCAGTTCGATAAGTTAAATGGGTCATGAGTTGAGAAATCACATTTTCAAAAGCTTCATGCGTGCGGTACAGTTTTGCATGTGTGTGAGACAGAGCTGCTTTTTTACAAAGTGAGACTTTGTTGTGTGCTTGTTTGTATGTGAGGTTAATCTAGTTGTTTAACCTAAAATTAAACCGAAATCGCAATTAGTGGGATTATAAAATCACAAAGTTGTCATTAAATAAGTATATGTGCAGCGTGTTTCAAAGTGAAGCGCTGCACTGAGATCAGAGCGGATCGATCGGTTCACACAGTAAATGCTAGTCCATCACTGCAAGTGCTGCGAGTATGAGTCAAAAGCAACACGCGCCAAACATCTTTCCAAATAATGAGAAGCGTTTACAAACCTATTGTCCAACATAAATATTTATGACATGTTTTTATTTCAAACTCACTTCTTAACATCAGTCAAATGTTTGAAAAAACTTCATTGTGTGATCTGACGTGGATTCATATCATAGAATGAGGCAGAAATGATATTATAGTGATAAATGTTGATTAGCATTGCATTATAAGTATACTTTATTCTTATGAAAATACCCAAGATATCTAGAAGAAAACAGATAAACCATATATTTATTGTATTTTTATTGTCTTCATGTTTCAGTTAGTGAAAACATCATTATCTACATTTTATTCTGCAACAGCAATTAGCTGGATGCCTTTGTCCATAAAAGAGACATACATATATGACTTCTATGAGTGTCACTTGAGGACTTTCTGTGCTAGGGCTATGAGTATGAATGAAACAGACATTAGTGTGTACTCATATACACTCACCTAAAGGATTATTAGGAACACCTGTTCAATTTCCCATTAATGCAATTATCTAATCAACCAATCACATGGCAGTTGCTACAATGCATTTAGGGGTGTGGTCCTGGTCAAGACAATCTCCTGAACTCCAAACTGAATGTCAGAATGGGAAAGAAAGGTGATTTAAGCTATTTTGAGCGTGGCATGGTTGTTGGTGCCAGACGGGCCGGTCTGAGTATTTCACAATCTGCTCAGTTACTGGGATTTTCACGCACAACCATTTCTAGGGTTTACAAAGAATGGTGTGAAAAGGGAAAAACATCCAGTATGCGGCAGTCCTGTGGGGGAAAATGCCTTGTTGATGCTAGAGGTCAGAGGAGAATGGGCCGACTGATTCAAGCTGATAGAAGAGCAACTTTGACTGAAATAACCACTCGTTACAACCGAGGTATGCAGCAAAGCATTTGTGAAGCCACAACACGCACAACCTTGAGGCGGATGAGCTACAACAGCAGAAGACCCCACCGGGTACCACTCATCTCCACTACAAATAGGAAAAAGAGGCTACAATTTGCAAGAGCTCACCAAAATTGGACAGTTGAAGACTGGAAAAATGTTGCCTGGTCTGATGAGTCTCGATTTCTGTTGAGACATTCAGATGGTAGAGTCAGAATTTGGCGTAAACAGATTGAGAACATGGATCCATCATGCCTTGTTACCACTGTGCAGGCTGGTGGTGGTGGTGTAATGGTGTGGGGGATGTTTTCTTGGCACACTTTAGGCTCCTTAGTGCCAATTGGGCATCGTTTAAATGCCACGGCCTACCTGAGCATTGTTTCTGACCATGTCCATCCCTTTATGGCCACCATGTACCCATCCTCTGATGGCTACTTCCAGCAGGATAATGCACCATGTCACAAAGCTCGAATCATTTCAAATTGGTTTCTTGAACATGACAATGAGTTCACTGTACTAAAATGGCCCCCACAGTCACCAGATCTCAACCCAATAGAGCATCTTTGGGATGTGGTGGAACGGGAGCTTCGTGCCCTGGATGTGCATCCCACAAATCTCCATCCACTGCAAGATGCTATCCTATCAATATGGGCCAACATTTCTAAAGAATGCTTTCAGCACCTTATTGAATCAATGCCACGTAGAATTAAGGCAGTTCTGAAGGCGAAAGGGAGTCAAACACAGTATTAGTATGGTGTTCCTAATAATCCTTTAGGTGAGTGTATTGTCACAGTCTTCTTCTGCACCTGTCTGTCTTAGTCTTCACTACACTACGCAGAATCCTTCTTGTCTCCACCCCTGAACTCAATCCCTCAATTACCCACCTGTTCATCGTCCTCATCATCTGTGTCACCTGTCCTCACCTCGTTAGAGTTCTTTTGTATCTGTATTTAGTCTCCTTCTGTTCAGTTAGTCTTGGCGGTTCTTGTAATGTTATAGTGTTTTGTGAGTGTACCCTCTGCCTGTCTGTACCTGTTTGTTGTTGCTTTTGAGTAAATCTTTGAATTGGAGCTTTTTGCCTCAGCCTGTCTTCATCTACACCACAACCGTGACAGAAGAACTGACCCAAAAGATGGACTTGGCTGGCCATGACCTGACTACTTCATCAGGATCCTGATTGAGAGAGGTCTCCGCATCACCATCACCCCAGTGATGGCTCCAGCCATCTTCGCCATGCCATCCATCCTCATCCATGATCCTGCGCCTGAGACCGCGTCCAGCCAGAGACCGCGTCCAGCCAGAGACCGCGTCCAGCCAGAGACCGCGTCCAGCCAGAGACCGCGTGTTCTAATCCCTCTTCGCCGCTGGGTCCGTCCAGCACCAAGCCCTCTTCGCCGCTGGGTCCGTCCAGCACCAAGCCCTCTTCACTGCTGGAGTATGTCAGGCACGCAGAGACTGTTCACGTCCCTTCTACCCAGCCAGAGACCGTTCACGTCTCGTCTGCCCAGCCAGAGACTCTTCCTGTGCCTGAGCCAGTGTCAGAGACCGTGTGTTCTAATCCCTCTTCGCCGCTGGGTCCGTCCAGCACCAAGCCCTCTTCCCTGCTGGTTCCGTCCAGCACCAAGCCCTCTTCACCGCTGGTTCCGTCCAGCACCAAGCCCTCTTCACTGCTGGAGTACGTCAGGCACGCAGAGACTGTTCACGTCCCTTCTGCCCAGCCAGAGACTCTTCCTGTGCCTGAGCCAGTGTCTGTTTCTGTGTTTGTGTCTGTCCTTGTGGCTGTTACTGTTCTAGTGGCTGCTGTTCCTGAGCCGGTGTCTGTTTCTGTGTTTGTGTCTGTCCTTGTGGCTGTTACTGTTCTAGTGGCTGCTGATCCTGAGCCGGTGTCTGTTCCCGATCCTGAGCCTGTCCCTAATCCGGGCACTCACTCCAAGTATTTTTTTTGGGGGGGGGGGGGCATAGCTCTTCATCCCGGCCGTCCAAGGGTCCACGGCCGCCCGAAGGGTCTTCACCGCCGTGGCCGCCTGAAGGGTCTTCACCGCCGTGGCCGCCCAAAGGGTCCTCTCCGCCGTGGCCGCCCAAAGGGTCCTCTCCGCCGTGGCCGCCCGAAGGGTCCTCTCCGCCGTGGCCGCCCAAAGGGTCCTCTCCGCCGTGGCCGCCCGAAGGGTCCTCTCCGCCGTGGCCGCCCGAAGGGTCCTCCACCGTGGTCACGCCCCACAGCCTGCTCCGCCCTGGACGCCCGAGGGTTCGTCTGCCCTGGCCACGCCCACGTCCTGCTCCGCCCTGGAGGCTTCCTGCTCCAAATCGGCCACCCCCTCGTCAGCCTCCAGGGCTGTGTTCTTAGTGTTCTTTTGTATCTGTATTTAGTCTCCTTCTGTTCAGTTAGTCTTGGTCGGTTCTTGTAATGTTATAGTGTTTTGTGAGTGTACCCTCTGCCTGCCTGTACCTGTTTGTTGTTGCTTTTGAGTAAATCTTTGAATTGGAGTTTTTTGCCTCAGCCTGTCTTCATCTACACCACAACCGTGACATACATTGTATGTTTACTTCAATTCTTTTTTTAGAGAGAAGCAATATAGTATTTATCCATACATTTTCTCCAGTATAGAGAAGTGTACAGGAGTTTTTTTTTCTCTCAGTGGATGCATAAGATTTCCTGACAAAAATTAGGATATTACCATTGCAGATTTTAATCATAATAATTTCATGTTTAAAAATAATACAACTTTAGACCTTTCTAATGATTTATAGGACAAAAGATATAAAAGATTGGATGACACGTAATTTTTCTTTTATTAAATCCAGACAAGACAGAGGTAATACTTATCGGTTGTAAAAACCGTCCACAAAACCTTTCACAGCACGACTTTAACATAGTAGGATGCCCTGTTACTTTATCCGCTACAGTAAAAGACCTGGGTGTTATATTACACTGCAACCTGTCTTTTGAAAAGCATATTTCATATGTTAACAAAACAGCCTTTTTCCACCTTAGAAACATTGCTAAGCTACGTAATATGCTATCAGTCTCTGATGCAGAAAATTTAGTTCATGCATTCATGACCTCGAGACTAGATTACTGTAATGCTTTATTAGCTGGTTCTCCTGCATCTTCAATAAACAAGCTACAGTTAGTCCAAAATGCAGCCGCTAGAGTTCTTACTAGATCAAGAAAATATGATCATATAACACCGATTTTATCATCACTTCATTGGTTACCTATAAAGTTCCGTATTAATTACAAGGTATTGCTTTTGACTTATAAAGCTCTAAATGGTTTAGCTCCAGTCTATTTAACGGATCTTCTATCGCCTTACAATCCATCGCGCTCTTTAAGATCACTAAATTTGAGGCTTCTGGTCATTCCTAGGATATCCAGATCCACCAAAGGAGGCAGAGCCTTTTCACATTTAGCTCCGAAGCTCTGGAATAGCCTTCCTGATATTGTTCGTTGCTCAGACTCGCTCTCCCAGTTTAAAACTAGACTGAAGACGCATCTATTTAGCCAGGCATTCATATACATTTTTTATCTTACAGTTACTGTAAATTCGGCCTCTAGTTCATAAACGCCACAGGAGAACTGGCCCCCGACTGAGCCTGGGTTCTCCCAAGGTTTTTTTTTCTCCATTGGGCCATCTGATGGTGTGTTAGGACACCTTTAGGTCACTGGATGGAGTTTTTCGGTTCCTTGCCACTGTTGCCTTTGGCTTGCTCAGTTGGGGATATTCAAATTAATTAACCAATCATAACATTGATCAGCTCTACCAAACTTGGATGTCTTTTTTTCCAGTAATAAACAAACATTGTTAAGTTGTTTTGATTGATACTGTGAAGCAGCTTTGATACAATCTGTATTGTGAAAAGCGCTATATAAATATATTTGACTTGACTTTGACTTGACAATTAAGCAAGTGCTCAACCAAAACGGATGGATGTTGTTGTTGATATTAGGCTATATAAAGAAAATTGACAGTGTTATTTTCCTGGAGTCTGACATTTCTGGCAAGAAAATGTTTGTCTGAAAACATTTCTTGTTATGGTTTGGATTTTGTGTGCTCTGTATGGAACTTTAATGTCCTTTGTCAGTCACATGCCCGTTTAAGTGATAAACTGCACTACTTGTGGTTGTTTTGGTAAGAGATGGTAACAGACGTGTTATCCTTGTGCTACAATTGTGTGGCCTGTGCTACAAAATGTTCTTTCTTGTGTAGCACCACTGCTATGTGCAAAAAAATTATAATATTACGTACAGCCCTGAGATCATTGTTCTATAAAAATATCAATAGCTTTAGACCTCAAAACTTCCTTGTTAGTCCAAAAACTGCTTTTCTTGAATCCAAGCGGCAAAAATAAATGATAGAGATGCTTTCGAAGATTACCAGATGTTTTGCAGTGCCAAGTTGTGGAAAAACACAGTCTTTGCATTGAACTTTATTTTTAAAGAAGGACCAGAATGCATCAGCAAGACACTGTTCATTTGTTTGCTTGCTTTTACTCTGGATTCTTTTTTAAACAAGACAGTTTTAACGCAGTATTTTAAGAACGACATAATAAAAGATGATGCAGTGCCTATATACACTATCTGACAGTAATGGCGCAAAACACACAAGTGTGAGTACAATGTTTTTACCATGTGTCACTATTTTTTGTCTGTTACAGATCGTTTCATATACTCCCTTTACTTTCACTATACTGAAAATGATGAACCTCGATGAATATAAGAAGCGACAAACGAATTATTCATAATTAGTTCACACAAAACACCATGTTATCCTTTGTCAACTATACCTGTGGTAACTCCAAGTACTTAAACTGTATTTGCAATAACAAAGACTTATAAAGCATATGTAACTAGATTGACTGTCAGTCAAATCAATAATATTGTTGAATATTAAGTGTCCCAACTAAGCAAGCCAAAGGCGACAGTGGCATGGAACTTAATGGAGAAAAAAAAACCTTGGGAGAAAACAGGCTCAGTTCTCCTCTGGCCAACGAACAAACACGGTGCGATTATGATTCAGGCTGCATCACAAGTCAGAAATCAGATTGTGGATCAGTAACATTCAAATATTTCATCCAGTTCCTTTTGCTTGAAGATTGGATTCATCACGCCAGTTTGAAGACGAAGCTAGTCATAGGGTCTGTGCAGAGGAATTGTCTGGTTCTTGTGGTCTTTGCATCGGTGCCTATGGCTGTCATGATGACAAGGCCTTCACAGGGGATTGTCTAGTTGACAGGATCTCTGCTGACCTTCAGGGCTTCGTTGGGGTCGTGTCTAGGTGCAGGTCCACCATTTGATCTGGATATGGACTGGATACGGCTGACTACAGTAACCTCGGGATAAACAGAGAGACTAAAGCCGCTTTTCCACCGTCAGGCCAAACCATTCTCTTTGCTTAACCATTCCATTCCATGCCGATCAGGGCCAGCCGGTACAGATATGGTTTCATTTTCCACTGTGGAGCTGATGTAATACAAATGTGTCAGTCTAGTAAGAACTTTTTAAGTGCCTCCCTGTAAATCAATTATTTGTGATAATCACATGTGCTGTCGGTTGACCTTAACGCTTGCCATAGTATGTGAAAAGTTTACTAAAGGACCGTATAACTATGAGAATCAGTCTCCTTAAAATCAGTATCAATGTGTTGTAGTATACCATTCTGCTTTAACAAGACCCCTGTGAGAATGCGCTTCAGCAATCTGTCTGTAGCTGTAGTATGTTGATGTTACAGTAAGGGCTTGCCTGACTTTGCTTACCCTTGGAAAGCTTCTTTCTCCCTATGATCCAACATCTGAAGAGATGATAAAAACCCCCTGGTAGCCTCAGAGCAGCTGCCTGGCTTAACATTGTCAAAAAGCTTTTTTTACTCCCCCCATCGCTTCAACCTCTGGTGTGTATTTTATTGAGCCGTTCTCATCCCTCCCAACTGCATAAGCTGTGTTCAAAATGTATTTCCCTGCTCATTAAAACGGACAGGCATGCACACTACATACAGACACTTTCTTGTTCTGAGATCAGGCTATGAATGTTCTCTGAACTTACTTTTAAGTTTTCACAGAATGAACTTCATTAATATTCTATAACTTTGATAAGTAAAAGTAAAAAAAAAAAATTCCATCTGCACTTTTTAATCATTTGTCTTTGTGCAGGTTCATCAGACAGATGAACTTATACACATCCAAACTATTTTAAGATGCCTGAGGTAGTTTGAAACATGCATTTCCAGACCCTTTCTTTCTGTTGCACTCCAGCTGTTTTTGAACACAAGAACAGCCTCACCTGTCCTCAGTAAGTGTTCCATGTTGCCTTTAATAGCAGTATGGCTACAACGGTAGGGATGTTAAATACGGTTCAGTGGGCATATAATTGTGAGTTGTTTTTTTTTATAATTATTCACAGAAAATTTACGTGTTAAATTGACAGCCCTATTAATAATACACTGTATGGATATACAAGAAAGCACAACTATTAAAAAAATCACACCATGCAGAAGCTTACCTATGTATACTACAGGTTTCAAACCTTAATATACCTAATTTACTAAACTATAAAAACTGTGTGTATATTATAATGTTGATATTATTTTTTTTATCATCAATATTTACAATGGTTCCAAAAATGTATAGCATACAGTAAATAAAGTTCCCTTTAGAACCAATTCTATGGAGCATCATCATATCTTGAGATCATTTAGATATTAATTCTTTACAGGATTCGAATCTTTTTCATGTTGACATCTCTAAAACACTCAGTAGCTATTCAGTAATTTGTCTCTAGGAATGCACAAATACAATGGCTGAGGTAAAGTTGTGGACAGAAGAACTCTCTTGAGACTTACAAAGGCTACACTTAAAGCATTGCACTTCTGGAATCCCATGCACACCTTAAATGTCTTCACTGATGATGACTTGCTAAACTCAGCCTCATGTGTAAAAATGCACCAGCACAAATCTTTCTAACACCAGGCAGACCTTTTCTTCAATGCATTAAGACCAAACTCCCTAAGCGCCCTCACAAGGGTACAGACAGCTCCCAGTACACTTCACGGGCTGTTTTCGTCTTATCTCCCATCATACAGAGCAAATATCAAAAATGTGATTAGAATGTCAGGGAAAATTGTCAATGAAGGACAAAGGAAAGAGGTTGGCTACAAAATGACAAACTCTTTCAAAAGCACATTCAGTTTTCTTTTATTGGAATCAAACGAGCCGTCTTCCCTCTCTCTTTCCTGTATTCCCTTATGTAAAGACCTCATGACTGAGAGAGGGAGAGAGATGAAGAGAAAGTGAGGGAGGGAGAGAAAGCCCTCGCTTCTCCAGACGGTAGGCTAACAGCCCAGAAGGTTAATTGAAGTCTGGGAGAGTGACTTTGGTGGCCTATCTTTAACAGGATGACCTATAAATGTTTAAATGTTTGATTTCTGCTTAGCTATAGAAAAATGGATCTTGTGATCTTTTTTGCATGGTTAATGTCCTTGGACAAGGACTTTGGACAGGTTATTGAGTTAGTGCACTAGATAAATCTGAACACCAGTCTTACATTACTCAACTAATGAGCTAATGAAATTTGAAAAATCTGTGCACTTCCTTCAGGGGATTGGACAGGAACCGAGGCATTAGCAGGTGGCATGAAGATTGTTTGGAACTTTGAAAAATGCCCTGACTTATAGAGGAATCGGTCAACAGCGTTTCATCCATCAATGGGAACCTACAGATATTTCAAAGCCATGAAACTTCAGGCCTATCTGAGAATGAAATCTGCAGAGCATCCTAAATCTTTAAAAACTAATTTAGTTAATGACTTACCGCTGGCGATTAAAAGCTCTGCCTCCAGTTATACTGGCCTACTGATCAAAGTGTTTCATGATTTACTCTGCAGCATTTGTGTGTCCCTGCGTGTTTGAGTGTGCGCGGGCATAATCCTCCTTTTGCATCCTCGTCATTTGCGAGATAACCTTGTCATCGATCCACAAAAAATGCCTGTAGATGAAACGTGCATTCTTGAGTTCTCTTAATCAAGAAGCTTATTGATTATATGACTAATGATGGACCATTAAGATATGGCTGAAATGAATGGTCTGTCGTATCATACTGAGCTCTCAGCTAATAGGATGTTTCAATCAAGAGATGTTCATGATATCGCTTCTGTTACAACTGCTCTCTAATTTTATCTGTTCTTTAAGATAAGTTAATGTCCTTGTTATGTCTAGAATGCTATTGATTTGCCACTGCTTGGGTATTACAACACTATTTCATCTCTTTTCCTCTGCACATAAAAGTATGATACGCTCTGGAGGGGGGCAGAAGCAGTGGACAGGTGTGCTAAATGACTGACTGAGCAAATATTTCACTTCCTGTGTCTTTCGTATATTTTACAATGACTTTTCCCATTTCGTTTTTATGTACTTGTGTTTTTTTGGAACCATTTCAGAGAGAAATTAAATTACATTTAAACAAACTCAGCTGAGAAAACAATGCAGGTCAAAGAGGGTCAGGCAGTAAAATTAGAAAAGAAGAAAGAAAGAAGAAAAGTATAGCAAGGTTCAGTCTCAGGTGTACTTTGTTGCTGTTCCTAAGATTACTAATTTTCTTTTGTTAGTATCACATGAGCTGTAAGTTGACTGAGATGTGAATTGTGTTAGTTGTTAATATATATATATATATCTCTTTAAAAGGTAGTGCCAAAGCTAATGGTTTAAAAATGGGGTGTTCGGATTGGTTTGAGGCTAAATAAATTGTAAGAAAATATATAATAAAATAAAACTGAATATCTAAAATAATATAGTACAAAATAATAATTTAAAAACAATAAATACAATTATATACATTACCTTTCAAAAGTTTGGGGTCAGTATGATGTTTTTAAAGAAATTAATACTTTTATTCAGCAAAGATGCATTCAATTTATCAAAAGTGACAAAGACTTTCACATGTAACGGTACACAGATGTCATGGTTCGGTAAGTACCTCGGTTTGGGGGTCACGGTTCGATACGAGTTCGAGTCATTTGCATGCCCCCCCCCCCCCACAACAATCAGTAACTGATGTGTTACTCTAATTGATACTCTAATTGATAGATTGGCCAATGCTGCGTGGTAAAATACAACGACTGTTTTCAAATTTATTGGTTTGATTAACGTCATCAAAATGGCGCTGTCATTTTCTTTTTGGTGAGAGTTCATCAAAGTTTAATATTACGCTTTTTCAAGAAATCATGGAAAGATTAGCGAGAAAGAGAAAATGTGCTTTCTACATCTACTTAGTTCACCTTTCCACAAGGAGACAGCGAGTGAAGTGGCTTCCCATTTCCAGGACACGCATATTTCACCACTGGACTGTAGTGAGACTTCCACGACACAAATCGGCACAATGCCACATGATTTTGTCTCATTATAACAGTGGAAACAACTTAAATAATCTTTAAATTTATGGTCAAACGACTTCCGGGTGTGCTCATGGAGTAGTCGGTCGCATTGAAACCTCTCTCCCACTTTAACCTCGAAAATCCCGTTTGAACTCGCAATTCTGTTTGTTATTTTTAACAAAATAATTCATGAAAGGGAGAAGAAGCATACTAGGCCACAAAAAAATCGATAAAAATGCCCAAAGCTCATAATAAAAGTGCCTCAGCCGCAAAAGCTAATACCCAACCGGACCAAGCTAGCGACGTCACGGCTGGCACGGGAACGGGGAGCCCCGGGAAAAGCATGGACACCGCTGGGGTACTTAAGGCAATAGAGGACTTAAAATCCGATCTACAAGGAGACAATGCAAAGCTCAAACAGGATATTGGCCAATTGGGACAAGAAATCAACGGTAAACTGGATAATATTGCAACCGATGTACAAGGCCTATCACATCGCATGGATGAGGCGGAGGCCCGCGTGAACCAGGTGGAGGGCTGGGCAGAGGAGGCGACTGAGGCGAACAGCAGAGGAAACTTCAGATCAAAGTGCTTGACTTAGAATCACGATCCAGAAGAAATAACATACGTGTCTTTGGGGTACCAGAAGGGCAAGAGGGGGTCTCTGTAACGCAGTTTATTGAGAAGCTTTTGCAGAGCCAGCTACAACTACCGGAGGACTTTAACCTTAAAATACAACGCGCACATCGGGCTCTTGCAAGTAAACCCCCGCCCGGAGCATCACCGAGGGCTGTAATTGTTCATTTTCTGGAGTTTTCTACGAAAGAAATGATCTTGAGGGAAGTGTGGAAAAAAGGCAAGATACAGGTGGGCACCGCATTTATACACTTCGACCATGATTACGCACCCGAGATTGTTAAGAGGCGCAAAGAATACAACGCCATTAAAAAAATACTCAAGGACAAAGGCATACGTTTCCAAACGCCGTTCACTAACATGAGGATCCACTGGGAGACTGGCGTGCGCACATACTCCAGCGCTCGGGAAGCTTACAAGGAGCTGAAGAGACGCGGATTTCAAGTGGAGGAGCCGGTTACAGTCGACGGAGGGACCAGCGTGGAGTCTCGTCTTCGGGAGTTATTGGGCTGGCAGCCGGCGTGCAGCAGCGGACCCGCCGTGGCGCTCAGAGCGAAGGCCAAGTTGCAAGAATTCCAGAGGGATCAATCGGATTAGAAAGGAGCAGGGCATCATGCTACAACGCGATGTTTTTTATTGTTTTTTTCGTTTTTGTTTTAAGGCCAGGACTTGATTATCTACTACGTGGGAGAGGCCACACTTTATCGTCTACGTTGGACAAATAAGATGGACGTGTTTACACATCTAGACACATCTACTGTCTTTTTCGGGCCCTCTCATCCAGAGAGACTTAACCCTCAACCTGCCAACGGGGTTACAGGGGAGGAGGAAGGATCCTCTTTCCGTTTGGAAGTCAGTTCATTAAGGTTCTTTTTTGTTATTGTTCAATTTGTATTTTTAGGGGTCGCTAAACCATGTAAGTGTTTTTGTTATAATCAGTGTCATACGATTTAAAAATTGCTTCTTTAAATGTAAATGGCTTGAGTAATACAGTGAAAAGAAAAAGGGTTCTAGCTAAATTGAGAAGAGATGGGATACAAGTAGCTTTTCTACAGGAGACGCATATGTCTAAGCAAGAACATGATAAGTTTAAAGCATTAGGGTACTCTAATACATTTCATAGCTGGTGTAAAAACAGTAGGAAAAGAGGGGTGGCTACTCTCATTTCCAACTCTTTAAACTTTGAATTAATCTCTGAAAAGGTTGATAAAGAAGGCAGGTTTATTATTATAAAAGGAAGAATTGATAATGTTGTGGTCACGTTCGCTAACATTTACGTCCCACCGGAAAGTGACAGGAAATTTTTTAAATTGCTTTTTGATACAATGATCTCAGTAAGTGAGGGGATTCTAGTTTGTGCTGGAGATTGGAATACAATTCTAAATTATGCCATGGATACAACCAGCTCCAAAAAACATAAAACTGGCAGGTCAAAAGATCTTAATATTTTAATTAGAGAGACGGGTATGTTTGATGTCTGGAGGGATTTCCACATTAAAGAGAGAGATTTTACCCATTATTCTCTCACACATAAAGTTCACTCCAGGATTGACTTCTTTTTGATGAACACCACTGACAGGTTTAGAGTAAAGGAATGCAAAATTGGAACTTCTGATATATCTGACCACAATATTGTTTATTTGTCTATTAATTTATCTAACCAACCAAAAACAACTTTATGGCGCTTAAATATAAGCGTTCTCAACAAGGAAACCACAAGGAATGACATTAAGAAGGAAATAGTAGAATGTGTAGAGGATAATAACAATGGTCAGGTAAATCCGGCTCTGGTTTGGGATACTGTAAAAGCAGTAATGAGAGGCAGACTCATTTCAAGAACTGCCTATTTGAAGAAGATAAAACGATTAAAATATGATATGTTGGAAAAGACACTTAGGAGTTTAGAACTAAAACAGCAAGAAAGTACTAATGATCAAGAATTGACAGAACAAATAACAGTTATTAAAAATAATATAAATGATATGATACACGAGGAGATAAGAGAAAAAATTACGATTTTCAAAGCAGACTTTTTACGAATCTGGTCCAAAAGCCACAAGAATTCTAGCAAGGCGCCTCCGAAAGCAGCAATTGAAGCACTCGATTACCAAAATTAGAGACCCTTTAACTGATAGTTTGACTTATGATATTAATCAAGTTCATAAAATCTTTGAAAATTATTATCAAACACTATACACACCCTCAAAATCAGTAAATGAAAGCGTTATTACACAGTATTTGAGAGGTTTAGACCTGCCTTCCCTAGGATTAATACAAAATGGCGCATTAACTACCCCTATCACTCGAAAAGAATTGGACGCAGCTATTGGAAATCTGAAAACTAACAAATGCCCAGGTAGCGATGGGTTTTCAAATGAGTGGTACAAGATTTTCAAGGAGGAGCTTGCTCCTGTTCTGCTGGAGTCTTTTAATTGGACTCTGAGTAGAGCAGAGCTACCGCCATCATGGAGAGAGGCGGTAATATCTGTCCTTCCTAAGGAAGGAAAAAATATAGAATATTGTGAGTCATATCGCCCGATCTCAATACTGAATGTTGATTACAAACTCTTTACTTCTATAATCTCTAAGAGAATGGAGTATTATCTTATAGATTTGATTCATGAGGACCAAACAGGATTCATTAAAGGCCGTCAAACTCACGACAGTATAAGACGAACATTGCATGTCATAGACCAAGCCAAGAAACAACAACTGAGTTTGGCTTTAGTCAGCCTCGACGCGGAGAAAGCCTTTGATCGGGTCAGCTGGCCATTTTTATACAAGGTACTTGAGCGTCTTGGCTTTAATAATTAATTTGTTAGGTGTATCCAGTCACTGTATGATAGACCGATGGCCAGGGTAAAAATTAATGGCCACCTAACTGATAGCTTTCAACTGTTTAGAGGTACTCGACAAGGCTGTTGCCTCAGTCCAGCGCTCTTCGCGTTATTCATAGAGCCCTTGGCACAGGCTATTAGGCAAAATGAAGAGCTTAAAGGCATTACTATTGCCAGTACTGAACATATAATTGGACTTTTTGCAGATGATGTTATCGCCTACCTTCAAAACCCAGAGGTAAGCCTCCCTAAACTTATGAGAACTCTGACAGAGTTTGGTCAGCTGTCTGGTTATAACCTAAACATTACCAAAACACAAGTCTTGACCATTAACTACTCCCCCAGTAAATCCATACGGCACAATTATAAACTTAATTGGGAAGCTAAAAAGTTAAAGTATCTAGGTGTGTTTATCTCTCAAGATCTAGATGATTTGTCTAGAATTTTGAGAAAGTTATTGACTCAATACAAAAAGACATGAAGCGCTGGACAATGCTGACACTAGACTTCAATTCTAGATTGGAAATAGTGAAAATGAATCTGCTTCCCAGATTTTTGTATCTTTTCATGTCATTGCCTATCCGGATTTCTGACTCACACTTTCACCCTTGGGACCGGTTAATATCACGATTTATTTGGGCAGGGGCTAGACCAAGGATCAAATTTAGAACACTTCAGATCGATAAAGATCATGGCGGTTTAGCCCTTCCAAAACTGAAGGAATATTACTACGCATCTCAAATGAGATATATGGTTTACTGGTGTTCCCCAGAAATCAAGGCTCGATGGAGACTGATTGAACTAACCCAGGGACAGAGCCAACCTCAAACCCGTCTAGGAGGTAAAATTATCACAAACAAAGATGGGAATCGTATTGTCACAGTCTTCGTCTGCACTGTTCTGTCCTGTTTGCACTACATCTCCCAGAATCCCTCTTGTCTCCACACCTGATCTCACTCCATCATTTCCTCATCATCATCTGTCTCACCTGTTTGCACATCATTAGTGTTCATTGGTTTGTGTATTTAGTTCCCTCTGTTCAGTCATTCCTGGTCGGTCTTTGTTTATACGTCACCTTTGTGTGTGCCTTAACCTGATCCTGGAAATGGAATAAATCTATGTTTGAATTGGAACTTGTCGACCATCGTCTTCTTCAACCCGTACACACCAGTGACATAAAGACCGACCTTAAAGAAAAGAAAAAAGGGAAGATGGAGATCTGGAAGCAAACCTTTGTGGGAACCCGCCAAGCTGTGTTCCGTGGGAACCGTGGAGGGCACAGGGGAGGATATGGGCGATATAGTCCAGGTAAACCAGAACCAGTCATCTGCACAGTCAAGTTTATTAACGAGTTTGATGACTTCACCGATCTTCCTCCTCTCATCGGTCCAGAAGTGCCAAAGCCCTCTTCGCCGCTGGTCCTGTCCAGCTCTAAGCCCTCTTCGCCGCTGGTCCTGTCCAGCTCTAAGCCCTCTTCGCCGCTGGTCCTGTCCAGCTCTAAGCCCTCTTCGCCGCTGGTCCTGTCCAGCTCTAAGCCCTCTTCGCCGCTGGTCCTGTCCAGCTCACAGTCCTCTTCGCCGCTGGTCCTGTCCAGCTCAAAGTCCTCTTCGCCGCTGGTCCTGTCCAGCTCAGAGCCCTCTTTGCCGCTGGTCCTGTCCAGCTCAGAGCCCTCTTCGCCGCTGGTCCTGTCCAGCTCAGAGATCTCTTCGCCGCTGGTCCTGTCCAGCTCAGAGCCCTCTTCGCCGCTGGTCCTGTCCAGCTCAAAGCCCTCTTCGCCGCTGGTCCTGTCCAGCTCAAAGCCCTCTTCGCCGCTGGTCCTGTCCAGCCCAGAGCCGTCTTCGCCACTGGTCCTGTCCAGCTCCAAGCCCTCTTCGCCGCTGGTCCTGTCCAGCTCAAAGCCCTCTTCGCCACTGGTCCTGTCCAGCTCAGAGCCCTCTTCGCCGCTGGTCCTGTCCAGCTCAAAGCCCTCTTCGCCGCTGGTCCTGTCCAGCTCAGAGCTCTCTTCACCGCTGGTCCTGTCCAGCTCAGAACTCTCTTCACCGCTGGTTCCGCCCAGCTCAAAGCCCACTTCACCGCTGGTTCCGCCCAGCTCAAAGCCCTCTTCAACGCTGGTCCTGCCCAGCTCAAAACCTTCGCCACTGGTCCCGTCCAGCAAAGAGCCCTCACCGCTTGTCCAGCCAGAGACTGTTAACGTCCCGTCTGCCCAACCAGAGACTGTTAACGTCCCGTTTGCCCAGCCTGAGGTGTTTTACGGCACGTCTGCCCAGCCTGTCACAGAGCCTGTCCCTCATCCAGTCACTCTCCCCAAGAATTTTGGGGGGGGGGGGGCCATAGGTCTCCGCCATGGCCGCCCGAAGGGTCTCCACCACCATGGCCACCCGAAGGGTCCTCACCACCATGGCCACCTGAAGGGTCCTCTCCGCCATGGCCACCCAAAGGGTCCTCACCACCATGGCCATCCGAAGGGTCCTCTCCGCCATGGTAGCCCGAAGGGTCCTCTCCGCCATGGCCACCCAAAGGGTCCTCACCACCATGGTCATCCGAAGGGTCCTCTCCGCCATGGTCGCCCGAAGGGTCCTCACCACCATGGCCATCCGAAGGGTCCTCTCCGCCATGGTCGCCCGAAGGGTCCTCTCCGCCATGGCCACCCAAAGGGTCCTCACCACCATGGCCCTCCGAAGGGTCCTCTCCGCCATGGTCGCCCGAAGGGTCTCCACCACCATGGCCGCCCGAAGGGTCCTCACCACCATGGCCACCTGAAGGGTCCTCTCCGCCATGGCCACCCAAAGGGTCCTCACCACCATGGCCATCCGAAGGGTCCTCACCACCATGGCCATCCGAAGGGTCCTCTCCGCCATGGTCGCCCGAAGGGTCCTCTCCGCCATGGCCACCCAAAGGGTGCTCACCACCATGGCCATTCGAAGGGTCCTCTCCACCATGGTCGCCAGAAGGGTCCTCACCACCATGGCCACCCGAAGGGTCCTCACCACCATGGCCACCCGAAGGGACCCCCCCACCCCTATTGATGTTATACGGCGCGAGGTCGCGCCTATTTGAGGGGGGCGTTATGTCACAGTCTTCGTCTGCACTGTTCTGTCCTGTTTGCACTACATCTCCCAGAATCCCTCTTGTCTCCACACCTGATCTCACTCCATCATTTCCTCGTCATCATCTGTCTCACCTGTTTGCACATCATTAGTGTTCATTGGTTTGTGTATTTAGTTCCCTCTGTTCAGTCATTCCTGGTCGGTCTTTGTTTATACATCACCTTTGTGTGTATGCTTTGTGTATGCCTTAACCTGATCCTGGAAATGGAATAAATCTATGTTTGAATTGGAACCTGTCGACCATCGTCTTCTTCAACCCGCACACACCCGTGACACGTATAGTTGAAGATACGCTTTTAATTTGGAAAGAGGTTGTAAATAAGTACAAATTGGCTAATGATATTAATCTCTTGATCTGGCCCTCCTGCAACCCGAGTTTTCGACTAGGTGAAATAAACTATTCATTCTTGAGTTGGAAAGATCAAGGCCTCATGGCCCTGTGCCAGTTTGTAGACGGCAATACCTTTAAGACATTCGAACAACTCAAGAGACAATATAAACTAGAGAACCTATTCAAATATTTTCAAGTGAGACATTTCTATAACAGTGAAATAAGAGTAGGTATTTCTCCTGAAGGCAATGACATTGTTAAAGTTTTTATTAATGCTTATAACCTCCTGCCAAGTAAAACTGTCTCTAAATTGTATAAAGCTCTGCAGAAACAAAATGGAAATGATACCTTGTATATTAAGTCAAAATGGGAAAAGGAGTTGTGTATGGAAGTGTCAGAGGGTGATTGGCTTTCGATGTGTGTGACTCAACAGACGTCTACTAGCTCGAAAAGATGGAGGGAATTTGGGTGGAAGAATCTGGTCAGATTTTTCATTACACCTCATATTATTAATAAACAAAGGGGTGAACAACAGCAATGCTGGCGACAGTGTGGGCATTGGAACGCCAATCACTCTCATATATTTTGGACGTGCTCAAAGTTAGAACAATTTTGGGACAATATCTTCTTAATTACTGGGAGTATAATGGGTTATGTCATTCCTAGAGATCCTAAGATTTTCTTGTTAGGTCTACTACCTGGTGAGGTGGTCCAAAAAGATGACATTTATCTTTTTAAAATTCTAATGATTGCATGTAAAAAGGCTATCACTCGGTCTTGGCTAAAAATCTACCCACCTCGGACTGAGCAATGGAAAGAAATAGTGGAGGAGATACACTCAATGGAGAAAATGACATACTTTCTACGTATCAAAGGTCACATATATAATAAGCACAGGAAAAAATGGTTTGCATATAAAGAAGCGGAACAATTCTAATACTTTAACTGTAACACTTTATTTTGTTATTATACAATATATAGTGCCCCTTGTTCTTTGTCTTTGTATGTTGTGTTGTAATAAGAAAAATGCCAAATAAAGAGTTTAAAAAAAAAAAAATTATAGTCAAACATAAGAGTAAGATATCATTCCAAACTGCAAAGGTCTATTTTTATTTGTGTTCAGTCACAATAAAAACTAAACATTGTGCTTTTGTAAAATAAAGAAAACAAACAGGATCCCACTTTCTGCCATTCCGGTTTCTTTTTCCGTGAAGCTTGTGGAGCATGTCACAAAAATGAATCGAAACTCAGTGTATAGGCGACTAGCAAGCTCTTGCATGCCATCTGAACTCTTGTTTTGGATTGGTGCAAAGATAGTCTCTTCTTCTTCTGCTCTTTTTCCAGTTGTGTAAGTTAGCAAGAAGCATTGTATGAACGCGTGCTTTTGAACCCCTTCTGGATTAGAGTGTGGAATACCTGTGATTGAATGTATTCGTCGTCTGACTGTCTGCACCGAACCGTGACATGCACTATCATGTACAGTTACACCCCTTATATATATATATATTAGGGGTGTAACGGTTTAGTTTAGTTTATTTAATTTATTTAACAGGGATTTTGCACAAAAAATATTGTGCCAGAGTTACCTAGATAGCTCATTTGCATCTGTGGTCCCTAGGCAGGATGTTGTTACATAAAATTACAGCACTCCATTACAATCCAGAAAAAAGAAGAAATTAATAATAATATTGTCACGGGTTGGTTCAGAGAAGACAGACGAAGAACGTAGTAAAAACTTTCTTTAATTGTAGAGACTCAGGATACACGGGAACAGGTGAGACAGCGTGAGACAGGTGAGAGCGATTGTGGCGGGAAACACACGTGAGAAATCAAAACAAACTGAAAGTCAAAAGAGCCTAATGGTGACAAATATCACATCACAATATCAATGATCACATGATTGATTTTTCTTAAGCCATAGTTTAAGTGCAGTTTTAAAAATACTAAATGATGTCACTTTCTAATATTAACAGGCACTGAATTCCATCTTTCTGCTGCTCTAAATGAAAAAGCTGATTGTCCAAAGACAGTTTTCTTAAACTTAACTGAACTGTTGCCTCTAATGGATGCCATGGTTTCCCTAGAATTGTCCTTACAGAAAGTCACACATTGTTTAAGAGTTGGTGGTGCAAACTCATGGATTGCTCAAGGTTCGATTTGTATCACGATTTTAGGCTCACGGTTTCGGTACGGTTCGGTATGTGCAATGTTCATGGGAAAAAGGACTACTGTCAAATAAAAATAAAGAAAATAAGAACAAATACAACAAGAACAAGAACAAATATTTATATACTGTATATATATATATATATATATATATAAAATGCCGTGCAAAATCAGTTTTTGTGTGTTTTTTGTAATTGTTCGTTTGGTATGTTTGAGTTGCTTAATAGCCTAGGCTACTATTACACAGGAGCCTAAACTCCTGTGTAATAAAAAAAAAATGCTAACGTTAAGCGTACCAGAATAAAAAATGAATCGCTACTTTTTAAAAAGTGAATCGATACTTTTTCAAAAGTGAATCGATACTTTTTCAAAAAAGAATCGCTACTTTATCGAAAGTGAATCGATACTTTTTAGAAAAAGAATCGCTACTTTGTAAAAAGTAAATGGCTACTTTTTCAAAAAGAATAGCTACTTTTTCAAAAATGAATGGCTACTTTTTCAAAAGTGAATCGCTACTTTTTCACAAATGAATTGCTACTTTTTCACAAATGAATTGCTACTTTTTCAAGTGAATCGATAATTTTTCAAAAATGAATCGCTACTATTTCGAAAGTGAATCGCCGCTACTTTTTCAAAAAAGAATCGATACTTTTTTTTTTAAATTGCTACTTTTTCAAAAAAGAATCGCTACTTTTTAACACTAATCTATAATAACACTACTGTATAATTAAATTGTAATAAACGTATAATTACAATGTAATAAATGTATAATAAGACTGTAACAAACGTATAATAACAATTTTTACGCTACTTTTTCCAAAAAGAATCGCTACTTTTTCCCAAAAGAATCACTACTTTTTCCAAAAAGAATCACTATATCAAAAAGAATATTGTAACAAAATAATAATGTAACAAATGAATAATAATAATGTAACAAATGTATAATAACACTGTAACAAATGTATAATTACATTGTAATAAACGTATAATTACATTGTAGTAAATGTATAATAACACGTAATAAATGTACAATTACATTGTAATAAACGTATAATTACATTGTAATGTATAATAACACATAATAAATGTATAATTACATTGTAATAAATGTATAATAACACTGTGAACAATGTATAATTACATTGTAATAAACATAATTACATTGTAAAAAAATGTATAATAACAACCTTGAAAAGAATCGCTACATTTCTCGAAAAGAATCGCTACTTTTTTCCTTCAGAAGTAAACAGTGTAGCTGACTTAATGTTTAGCTGACAGAATGTTTATTTTTAAACCACAATTTTTAAACCACAACCCACTCTAATGCCAGATTTTTTTTTTTAAACCACAACTTCAATGTGTGCTTCTTTTACAGATATATTTAACGATATCTTTTGCATTTCTAATCCGAACAACGTCAAACTCGGCACTGCACTTACTTGTGCCCGTAGCAAGTCACCTGTCAAGTTTGGAATCCATCGGACTAACGGTTCGAGAAATATTCGATTAAAAGACAGACAGACACACATATAGACAGAAGTTCCTGTAATTTATAGATAGACTAGTGCAATGCCCGTGCAAAATCTGTTTTTAGTAATTGTTGGTTTGGTGTGTTTGAGTTGCTGAATAGCCTAGGCTACTGTTACACAGGAGCCCCCCCATCCGCGCGCTTTTTTAAGTGGGTCTGCGGAAATCCTTGACGTTTCCTAGTGGGTATACGGAAATCCTTGACATTTTCTAGTGGGTATACGGCGTATACCTGCGTATCACGTAGACTACACCACTGACAGGAGCCTAAACTGAGAAAACGTTAAGCGAACCAGAATAAAAAATAATATTCATAATTAAACAGTGTAGCTGACCTACAGATTCAGTTAACATCCACAAATGAATAAACGCGACGATTCAGGGAGCAGGCTACACAGTGAACTCCGAGAAAACGCTACGTTTGAGCAAACAATTTGTGATAGGCTACAACAAATGATGGCCGTGAATAAAATATAATATTCAGATATTTTTAAACCACAACCACAATATTTTTATTTTGGGGAGTGGCCACTCAGTGTGCAGTGTGGAGGGGGAGTGGCCTCAGTGTGCAGTGTGAGAGGGGGAGTGGCATCAGTGTGCAGTGTGAGAGGGGGAGTGGCCACTCAGTGTGCAGTGTGGAGGGGGAGTGGCCTCAGTGTGCAGTGTGAGAGGGGGAGTGGCCACTCAGTGTGCAGTGTGAGGGGGAGTGGCCACTCATTGTGCAGTGTGAGAGGGGGAGTGGCCACTCAGTGTGCAGTGTGAGAGGGGGAGTGGCCACTCAGTGTGCAGTGTGAGAGGGGGAGTGGCCACTCATTGTGCAGTGTGAGAGGGGGAGTGACCACTCAGTGTGCAGTGTGAGAGGGGGAGTGACCACTCAGTGTGCAGTGTGAGGGGGAGTGGCCACTCATTGTGCAGTGTGAGAGGGGGAGTGGCCACTCAGTGTGCAGTGTGAGAGGGGGAGTGGCCACTCAGTGTGCAGTGTGAGAGGGGGAGTGGCCACTCATTGTGCAGTGTGAGAGGGGGAGTGGCCACTCAGTGTGCAGTGTGAGAGGGGGAGTGGCCACTCATTGTGCAGTGTGAGAGGGGGAGTGGCCACTCAGTGTGCAGTGTGAGAGGGGGAGTGGCCACTCAGTGTGCAGTGTGAGAGGTGCAGTGTGAGAGGGGGAGTGGCCACTCAGTGTGCAGTGTGAATATCAGACACACAGACAGACGTTTCTGTAATTTATAGATTTATAGATGCAACAAATTTTTTAACCACAACCCTCTCTAATGTCAGAATGTCTATTTTTAAACCACAACTTCAATGTGTGCTTCTTTTACCGACATATTTAATCCAAACAACATCAAACTCGGCACTGCACTTAAGACACCTGTCAAGTTTGAAATCAATCGGACCAACGATTTGAGAGATATTCGATTAACAGACAGACAGACGTTCCTGTAATTTATAGATATATTTGGGTAAAGAAACCAAAAGAATATGAATCATATTAGTTGGCTTAATTTCAGTAATTTTTTTCCAGTTAAGTTAAAATCTATTGTACGAGCTTCTGTTACTTTTACTGTTCATTCTATTGCTCTGTCATGTTTTATCTATCATTTAATTGCAAAGCACATATTTAGAGCTGTTGCAGCAGGGCTCAGTGCTGAGGATTCAGGAGGCAGTGGTTCAAATGTTTAGACACCAGTGAAATATCACAATTCTCTATTCAATTTTGATACTATAGGAATACAAGCCTATTAATGTAAATTTAAAACATTATAAAATACAAGTAAGCAGTCAGTAATAAAATAGGAACAAATAATCAAATTACAAGTAGCACAAATAAATACAAAATAACTAAGTAAGGCTACAAATGAAGGTAGGTCTAATAGTTTTCAGGTAGGCTAAATAATTTAAATAAAATAATCACATGTGAAATAATATTGCATATTCATCACGGTATAAATTAAATAGATGAATCTTTATAAAGTTACAAAAGTAATTCAGTCAACAGCAGTGAGTGATACTTTGTCTTTTGTAAGGTTTATTAGGCTGCTGTCCCTTTAAGACCGAATGCACGGATGCAATATAGCCTGGCCTATTGTACATGCGTTTTCTTTGTTTACGTTCATAAAGATATAACAGACTATGCTCACCAGGATACTCGCCAAGATGGACGTTTTACATAATTTTGTGTGCATTTGTTCAAGCGCAAGACGTGAAAGAATTAAATTCAACCCAAACTTCTTAACCTGCAAACGTCCTGTAATAATGTAGGGAACCACTCGTTATACATAAATCTCGCAAAAGTTTATGTTTTACTTACACGATTTAGTTTTAATCCAAATTATGCATGTGTGCTGAGTAAACAATCAGCAATCAAGAGCATCCAACAGAAGCTCTCTCTCTCTCTCTCTAACGCAAGTGATACATACCTTGTTTTACTTTTTTTGCCATTTACATTTCCGACCGAACTACAAACTTTCCAATGACGTCTGTGCAAGGGATGCGCTCGACAAGCTTAATCCACTGCCTGTTTTCGCTTATCAGCTTGCACATAATAGTTATATAGGTCTTACTATATTTTGTTTAATATTTCACTAATTAGATACATTTACTCAGTAGACATCCTTTTCTTTTATCCCCATTATACTCTCTATTGTCAGTGTTCCTTTGTCTGGACACAAACACTGTACACACTCTACGTGGTATCGGCTGTTGGTATTGGAGCATTTTTATGAGTACGAGTACACGAGCGCAGTATCGGGCACGATACCGATACGTGCATCCCTACCAGATGGCAAGACTTTGTTGACTTCTGCACTGGTGTGTTTGTGCAGAACGCCGGCCCTCCAGAGTGGTGTTGTGTTTCACAATACACAAAGGCCATAAGTGGTGTAAGCTTTGTTTAACAGAGAAGATTCAATAGCTTGAAGACGGGGTTCAGCTACATCCCCGACCAGAAGGGAAGCACGACAGACATCCCAGGGGCGTGTGTGTAACCTTCACTATTGAAAGGGCCACTGACAGTTTCCACATGGTGTGAGGGGGTGTGCATGAAGCCGGTGAATGAAGACCACCACAAACATGTTACCAGATGCACTGCAGACCAGGTGTCAAACAGCCAGTACCCAGAACGCACCACTGCATGTCAGGGGACATCTATAGACTACGAAGAGGTGTTCAAATGAGTGTAAATCCATCTCTATGAGACAGATCTGACTCCTATGATGGAGGTCGATCATCTGAAGCATAGACTGAGATTTGTTGTACGCTTGATCTTGAACGAGTAATGAAACGAACAGAAAGAATAATGTTGAAAATGTCCATCCCGTGATCCCGAACAACTCCTGACCCCAGTGTATGTGTGCTAGAGTGCATCACCTGTCTGGGCTTCAGCTCAGTTGTCAATTCTGTCTGCATCTCTGCCACGTCCTTGTCTGCTACATCTCCCTCCCCGATCTTGGGTTCACGCGGCTATAATGGCAGGCGCATAAACAGAGTGTGCAGCTTGTCAGACCTAATGGTGCAATGTTGAAACATGAGGCCTCTTGGGGTCCATATAGCGTCGCACCCACAGACCATCAAACCCCCTGCCCTCAGCCAGTATTATGATCAAAAGCTTCACCTTGCAGCCGAAGGTGGAGAGAGGCAGAGGAGGGATGAGGAAGAGTCCTCATTATGGCTCTGAGACATCCATTTGGGCATTTTTAATATGTGTATCCTATTAAGCTCTTTAAGTGCTTTTTGATAATTGTGCTTTGTACTTTTACAGCACTCCAGTCTATTCCCAGTTCAATTTCCTCTTTTATCGGACGTTTGAAATATTGATCTCTGACAGATAAAAGCAAACACTATAATCTTGCTCCTGAGAGAGAGAAAGCGAGAAAAGGAGAGAGCGAGGCAGCGCTATAGGAATGCACTGGGGACCAAACCCTCTTTGTTTTATTGCGTTTCTTTGTCAACAGAATTTGCTTACTGCTTACCGAGATGCTTATGTAAAGCACCTGCTCGCTGATGGCTCGTTGATATGACTGTCTCCCTCGGTCTCATTTACCTCTATCTGACTCTCTCTCTCACGCTCTCCATCTCCCTTCATCCGCCCCCTCCCTCGTCCCCCATCAAATCCCACACACCCCCCTCGACATTTTGCGGAGCGGAGCGGAGGGGCGGCAGAGGTGCTTTCGATGATTGCCACAGCTTAAACGGCTGTCACGCCAGCCTGAATAAGCATGATTTATCCCCGTAGTGCTTTATGGAAGTTAGTGTTTTCTGTTAACCTGAGCTCTCAAATGCAGCTTGCTGCTGCCTGGCCGTCACATTAACCTGAATCAATCACATCTTGATTTTTCCATAAAAGAAAAGCCAGCTGTAAATAACTGGGTGGACGCCGTGCGAGGATGAATGTGCGGTGCGGCGTATGGCCGGCTGCTGCGGCTGCCACTCAGCGCTCCAGCGGGGACTTATTACAGCACTGCTGTTTCTCCACCGGGTCTTTTCTGGAGGCTAGGAGACACGCTGTTGGGGTCTCTTACTTACACATTTTACATTCACTCAGTAACTATAAGGATGATGTGTCTCTGTCTCACTCCTCAGAGCATTGTTCTTATGTGAGCGTCTGTGAGCTGAGACTCCCAACCCTTCTGACGACTCAGGGATCTCAGACTTTTGCAGTTCTGTCAGTTTTTTATTAGGTAGACAGCAGAGAAAGAAAAACCTAAAGCAGCTCTTCCATTTTTCTGCTGCCGTTTTCAGTCTTTTTAGCTTTCACAGACACTATTTAAGATTTACTGCAAACATTTGAGCATCCAACCCACTGTATTGACTCCGTTTGACAAGCGTAATCCTTCTCCTCTTTCTCGTCGTTTCCATCCCAAGATCAATCACCTCATCAATGCTGCCTGACTGCTATGAAGTGCAGGCAGGAGGTTCGATTCCTGCTCAGCACCCTTACGGACTTGCTATAATATAGAAATTGATTAATCTTCAAAGTTTTTTAAGTGCTCGCCCTGGTGTTGGGGGATGTCACTGGTTTTGTGGAAACCAAAGTGGAACTTCTAAGAAAATAGCCCACACAAATGGATCACAACAATAACTAAAAGCTTCTCTGTAGCTGTGAGGTTTTTCTTTGTCTGAAATAGTATGAAGTAATTCAATCATTTCACCAGCCATGATATCAACATATATGACAGACAGTTGCTATACTTTAGTGTGGAGCAAATATGAACTAAATATTTATAAATTCATAATGAAATCTTACAACATGGAATTGGATATATTTGAATAGGCATCCAGCAAAACAAGAAGATAATGGAATTAAATATAGATATTACAATATAATTGCAATATACAGTATTTGAATAATGAATTAAACAAATAATATATTGAATAATTACATTTAAATAAAAAAAAATAATAAAAAAATCTCACATTCAAATATAAAAGCAATGAATCTGAATAGAATGGAAATGTATATATAATTATGTGGGTAACCACATAAAGAAATTTTAAATAATATTCTGTGCAAAAGAGGGAGAGAAAGGGAACAGAGAACGAGACACCAGACACACTTTTGGTCATTCATTTTCTTCAATTCTACTCGGCCCAGACAATAACTTATAGCTTTTCAAAATGCCTCTGACATATTCATAGACCCACAGCTCAACCCAGAGAATCGAGACTGTCAATTTTACTTTAGTCCCCTCTTTCATTCAAAGAATACAACTGAAATGGACATCTCTCTCTCTCTCTCTCCCTCTCTCTCCTCTCTAGTTCTCTTTCTTTCTCTCACGCCCAGTTGATGAGTACACATGTTTCTTAGAAAGCAATCTCCACGCGTGTGAGCTATATATTCACAGTATAGCCACATTGTGGACTCTAGTTCTTGCTAATATGCCTAGGTTAGCATTAGGAGAGCGAGTGTAGGGGTAGAGCTGCTGCTGCTAGTGTTTTGGGAAGTGTAGTAATTACTGTTCGGATGGTGTCAGCGACCTCCAGATTGCAGGATCTTGTCTCTTTTGTCTTGGCTGTGCCACTCTCTACACCGGTTGAAATTGTATCTATTCACTTTGGCTCTGTTAAAAAAATGCTGGTAGTATTGGGAGCCAGTGAGCCGTGATAGTAAGGGCTTCTTCTCTCGCCCAGTAAACACACACACACACACACACACACACACTTAAATGTAAGGTTCGTACAGAGCAGCTGGGCCACAGGGTATCAAAGGTTATTGAATGTGTGTAAGTGTGTGTGTGTAGAAAGCTAGGGAGAAGTGAGGAAAAGGAAGAGAAAGCATGAAAGGATAGGAAACAGAAAGCAGCATGCTGTGTGTATAATTTGATGATTATCAGGTGAATGCCATGCCCCACCCGGACTATTGACAGATGTCAGGTGACATGTAGACCATGGCAATATTTGTCAGCTGTCTCTCTGAGTATCTCTGGAGTCTTGAGTCATGCATGCACACACACACACATCACGCAAATATATTTAATTCAATCAGTCACTGTGTTTGCGCTTCCCCCCTAAAATTTCACACTCTACATCCTCAATGTTTTCCTTAACACAACAAGTCTGTACTGCCCGCTGCTTGTCTGTGGGTCCCATTAAGATGCTTTAAGCCTGATACACACCAGCACTTTGGCCTAAGTTAGCATAAGCGGTTAGCGTCAACATGCTAATTGGTATTCTGCAGCGTGGTGGGAGGCTGTTCAGGATGTGGGAGAGTGAACCAGTGTTCGATCCTATAAGAACAAACACTCTGTTCCCTGCCCTGCTGTCAGAGCATGGCGATACGAAGGAGAACAGGACCTGACATTGCATACACACGATACAGAATAGCTCAAACACACATCTACACCGTGGGATTTAAAATGCATGCTGCCATTTATATCATTGGATATTAAATGGATTACTATTTGGTGATAGATTTTTCTAAACCTTTTTCATCTCAATGTTGGCCTGTTTGTATTTTATCAGGGAATGAAATTCACTAATAAGTCTGTTAATTTCTGTTTGACCGGTTCAAAGCTATTTGTCACTCTCAAATAGCATTTTATAAGCAATGGTGACCATGAAGCACAGGACAAATTCTGAAATAATCCTTTAACCTTTTACATGGACCGTAAATATGCATGGCACAAATCAATATCATTAGCTGCAACAAAATACATAAAATAAAATCAATGCTAATAAAGTGACATCAGTCATATACTCTGCTTCATTTCCACCCTTAGCCTATTGCACCACGATTCCCATAATTCTTTGCGCTACCATATGCTACGGCATGGATCTTTTTCATTACAAGTGAGGTCGGGTCAATTAACAGAGCTGTTAACAGTCTTTAGCTTAAGTTCACACACCAGCCAGCTGTTACTACCATCCTATTCTAAAGTAAAAGGGTCCTGCCCTTTAATCTACTCTGTGTGAAGAGACAAACTCATAAAAAAAAAAGAAGAAAAACTGTATAATGCTTCTCTTTTCAGAGACGATGACCAAACAATATATGATTTAAGTTATATTTTATAATGTGCCACACTACTACAGTAAAAATATCATACACAAAACAGAAACAACATCTGTAAATCATTTAAAAATACATTTAAGCTCATCCATGTGATGAACTTTCCAAAAAAACAGGGAGAAAAATATGGGTAAATATGTCATTGGTTCAAATTTTCCTGCAATGATCTTGTCAAGGCATTTCTGCATTGTGTATTTTTCTTTTATGTTTGTGAGTGTATGTGAGAGTCTGTGTTTGTGAGTAAGGCAGTGTGCTTGTAGACCCTCATACCTGTGGGAACCCTGTGGAGCCCAGCGTGTTTCCTGCTCTTGAGTTTGAAGTGCTCTCCAGCTCAACCGTGGCCTCCGAAAATCATTAACACGCCTTTGTTTCCCAACGTCATCCTGCAAAAAAAAAAGAGAATGAGAGCAGGTTTTTAAAAAAATATAAAAGGCAAGCAAAATGAGTAGATGCTAGATGTTAAAGTGTTTAAATTCATATCCTCTAAAGTAATAATTTAACAAGATATGATTTTCATTCCTTAATAGTTTTTAATACTTTATATAAATACTGCTGCATCATGCTTTGTGGAAACGACATTTCAAAAAAGTAAATTACACTTTTTATAAATCCACATCATTTAAAACAAGTATCCATGTTATATTGTCTTATGTTTTTTTTTAGCTTAAACACATTTCATTACACAAAATTGTATTTAAGCTAGTAGAAACATCCGAGGCCAGATGCATGGCATTGCATTAAAATAAATGCAAAGACTGAATTTAAAGCAGTCATGGATTTATTATAGAGAGAGGGGTTAAAGTGTTGCACTGTTAAATTTAATTTAGTAAATAAATAAAGGTTTAATAGATTTTTTAATACTTACATTTCTTACTGATTTAAGCCTTTTCGATGAGAATAGCTTCATAGTGTTTTGGTTTGTGAACCCAGAGAGAGATTTACGGTATGACCCTCCTCTTTTTGACGACATTTTAACAGGAAACCTGCACAACGCATTCACACACACACACACACACACACACACGGACTCTAGGGGTTTTGTACCCATGCCAGTCTTGCATAAACATGCATACACTTTGGGAGTCGTGTAAATTGCCCTAGAAGGGAGGTCAACTAAGTGTAATTGTGCTGAAATTGGCCATGTATCCGCCCTGCCATTCCTCCATTCACTACCTCTAAAATAAAAACTCCCACAAACCTAGGTGAAGGAACACAGTAAAGAATCAATAAAACAAAAACTCAAGTACAAATGAGTTTTATTTTTTACAAATATATATATATTTTTTATTTAATCGTGCAATTTTCATCATGTCTTTTGCATTAGGCTATATTATGCAGTTTATAGGCTATTAGCTTTAAATACCTACATTATAAAACGAAAGACATAATGACCATAGTCTTTTTTTGCACTTTTTCTACATTTCTTATTTAATGTATTCTTTTTTTTTTTAAATTACTGTAATGTACATTTGACCAATAATCATCTTTTAGTCTATTTACAAAAATGTTTTGATTAAATTAAAACATATTTTAAACAAATATTGTGATGCATGCTTTTTATTTAATACACAAATAGGCAATAAATAATTTTGGTTTTCACCCACAAAACTGAAGCCGAATAAAATCAGAATGAAAATCAGCACAGGTGAACTGAAACCGAATTACTGTTTGTCCTACAAACCCAGATATTTCACTCACTGTGCAGAATAACCCTTTATTTGATTTAAAGTGCTATGTTATTTGTCTTTTCTCCAAGTTAAGCACATTCCCATCTGACAATGACATCTGTCTGCACTGCAGATTTAAAATGACATTAGCTGTATCCGCTCAGCTATGTGAGATTGGACACACGGCCGATAGACAGAACCCTTTCCTGACATTAAAGCTCTTTGTGTAAAATAATAATAAACAAATACATACATAGATGAATTCTATGTCTAAAGCAAGCCTCACTCGACATTTGAGATTGCATGTGTGTGAAACCTAAAAAAAACACGCTGTTGAATTCGTACTGTTAAAGTTATGTTGTGGACTGGAGTGCAACGCCTCCTAGTGGCTGCACATGGGAGCGCGACTCGTTTCTCCAGCCGTTCACATGCGCGCTCGAAAAGACCGAGATCAAGAGCGAATTTCCATAAAGGCACGAGAGATCCCGTGCCGTTTATCTTTTGATCAGCTATGACTGATGCTCAGTTAGGCTAATTCAAATATAACGTCCGGGGAGAAAGCTTCATTAATGTGCGTGTGTGTGTTTGTGTGTGTGTGTGTGTGTGCGTGTGTGTGTTTGTGTGAAGGAGAGATGCTGGAATGCAGATGTGAGAGGAATAGCAGGTAATTAGTAGATAATAGTTCTCATTTGAGTGCAATATACACATCATACATAATAAAATGACTCGTATTATTATTATTATTATTCACATAGAATAGGCCTACCCAACAGAATATAGCCTAAATAGTAGGCTAAGACCAAAAATAAACATTGTGTGAGGTTTAACGAGCTGAAGAAATTTCAGTGTGTGTAGCCTACGTAAACTGGAATGAGATGTGTAGGTTTAACAAATGCTTGGTGCGCGAGAACAAGAGCTGAAAAAATAGAAGAGCTGCAGATAATGCTGTAGTATAATCGTTAAAAAATATGTAAATACATTTTAAAAGAAGTTGCCAATATTGACACTCCCACTAAATCACATCCAGAGAATCTTAGGACTGTAGTAATAAAACCTTACTCTTCTAAGCAAGATTATAAATAAGATAATAATAAAACATTTATACATAAGGTGTTTTTAAACAAGTGACTTGCTCTGAACCGGCTCTACCCTGCATGGCTATTAAGCTATATTATGTTTTACTGGCCCTGAATCCGATTTATTTTTCATGTATGCGCTGCAGCAATTTTAAATGCAATTCTAATTAATTTAATTGATTTTTGACTTTCATGAATAATGATTGCTGAATTTTTAAGAATTGTCAAACAGTTTTGTGTATACCATCTCCTCAAGGCAGGCTATTTTCTGATTTGGTTCTGTGTAAATATCATGCAGTAATAAATAAATAAAAAATAAGAACAGAATTTTTATTGATAATTTCATGTTCTCATTAATTGTTTCATTCATATTTGAATCATTAATATTCATAATTAAAACAATTTATACCGTAATTTCTACATTCGTAATTCCTGTGTAAATGCATTTATGTAAACTATGTCAGATATTTGCAGTTTAAAGGTGACAAAAGCTTTTTGCATTTATCCAGAATTAATGACAATGACAACACACACACACGCACACACACACACACACACACACACACACACACACACACACACACACTCTGTATGAGACAGAGAACCGAACATTTTCATGATAAAAACTCAACTGGGCGGTCTAATTATTAAGCACAAAAAAGTTCAAACATTTCACAAAAGCTACAACTAAATGGAGTAAATTAGAATGTTGTCTGTCCCTAAGAATTAAAACTGTCAGAATTCCTGAAAAGAAAAAGAAAAGTCCTGACAATGTACAGAGTCAGCAAATGCTGCCTTGCCATAGAGACACAGACAGACCTAGTTACTGAACACTCAACTACAAAACCATTTTCAGTTTATATCCACTATCTTTGATAAAAGTATCAATTAATTAATTATTATATATTTCCCAATTTCTTGCTATGAAACCCTATGTTTTTCATTCCTAATAAAACTTCTTTAAATCATAATAAAAGGACGACTGTTGTTATTGTCAGTGGACACACTGTTTGCGTTCCTCTTTATTACTTTTTGCTACCCCCTTCCCCCTCTCGTCATTCTCAGATACTTTTAAGTCTTTCACACACACTTAGTTACACATAAGTACACGCATTCACACTCTGTTTCACACACTTGTTAGCTGGATAAGTTATTTGAACACTGTACAAGGACCTGTTGACTGGAAGTGTGTCACTTTAACCCCTACTCACTCAAAACACACACACACACACACACACTAAAGTGTCATCCCACTCACCGCGGTGGTCCACATGCTGTTGAGAGAGCACTGCAGAACCACTCCTGACACACACACACACTCGCTCATGCTCTCTATCTCTCTAGTAGCACAGGGGGTGTTAGTAGAGCTGTAAGAACATGAGAGTGATGGTAGCAAAGGCGATGTGTGTTTGTTTATGGATTAAAAGGATATTGTGGCAAACTCAGTGAGCTGTACATCATTATAATGAAGGGAGAGAAAATAGTCTATGAGTGTTTTATTCTGGAAAGGTGACAGCGGTGAGGAAAAAACGTCATCAGTTCCCAAAGCAGCAGAGTGGTTTAGACCAGGAACACACGTTTCTGGACAGTACAATAGCACACATATGCGCTTAAGAAAAAACTACAGTATTTTTATCCTTTAGGAAATGTTCTTACTACATGTGTTCACACACAAAAAGACCTTTTACATTTGGTGTAATCTGGATGTCTTGTTCTCTCTTTTAGACCTCGGGCTATAAGAGGAAATTTAGTCTCAATTGTGTGTGTGTGTGTGTGTGTTTCTCAGAAAGTATGTTTACATGCACTTTAAAGGCTTGAGTTCAGTCGAACTAAAGCAATAATTTGTCATGATTTAACTAACCTGTATGCAAGTTTAAAGGTATTTTAGCATGTCCTGAGCATTAAAGGGTTAGTTCACCCAAAAATGAAAATTAAGTCATTAATTACTCACCCCCATGCTGTACCAACCCCGTAAGACCTTCGTTCGTCTTCGGAACACAAATTAAGATATTTATGAAATATCTGAGAGGTGGATGACTGCTACATAGGCTGCCTAAGGGAATGAAACTTGAAGGCCCAGAAAGTCATTAAAGAAAATGTTTAAATATTCCATGTGACAACAGTGGCTCAACTATAAGTTTATCAAGCGACGAGAATACTTTTTGTGCGGAAATAAAACAAAAATAACGACTTTATTCGACTATTCCTTTTCTTCCTTGTAGGCCTGAAACGAGTCTTCAAGAGATTTCCACGACGCGCGCGCGAGAACTTAACTGAAGTAGTTGAAGGAGATCGCAATTCTCGCGCATGCGTCGTGGAAATCTCTTGAAGTCTCGTTTCAGGCCTACAAGGAAGAAAAGGAATAGTCGAATAAAGTCGTTATTTTTGTTTTATTTCCGCACAAAAAGTATTCTCGTCGCTTGATAAACTTATAGTTGAGCCACTGTTGTGACATGGAATATTTAAACATTTTCGTCATTGACTTTCTGGGCCGTCCGGTGTCATTCCCTTAGGGAGCCTATGGAGGAGTGATCCAGCGGTCAAATTTAATCATAAATATCTTCATTTGTGTTCCGAAGACGAACGAAGGTCTTACGAGGTTGGTACAGCATGGGGGTGAGTAATTAATGACTTAATTTTCATTTTTGGGTGAACTAACCCTTTAATGAGAATGCAAAAAGGACCAAATATATTAGTTATAACTGAAAAATATATCATGTTAACATGTTATATATGTTTGCCATTTTTTTTATGAAAATACAGTAAAATAATATTGTGAAAGTATTATTACAATTTAAAATAACTAATTTATTGCTGTAATCATTAATATGCGGATATCAATATGCTGATTTGGTGCTCAAGTAACATGTCTTGTTATTATTAATGTTGAAAACTTAACGTTGTGCTTATATTTTTGTGGGAACTATGATACTTTTTCAAGATTTTTGATTAATAGAAAGTTAAAAAAAAACTGAATTTATTTAAATAGAAATCTTTTGTAAGATTATACATGTATTTACTGTCACTTTTGATCAATTTAATGCATCCTTGCTGAATTATTTAATTTTTTTTAATCGTACATTACAACACTAGAGTATACAATATATACACAAGCATAATTTTTTGCATTATTGTAAAATACTGTTCTGTCAGGCTTTCAAAAGGTCTACCATTGTCATCCGTGTCTGTGTGTGCGTACAAGTATGTGTACTTTTCTGTCTATCAAAGAAAGGGCTGTGTCACTTTGTGTATCAGTTTGTCAAAGAGTGTGTTTATCTGTCCATAGAAATGTTTGGTTAATGCTACCTTTTTTCAGCCTCCCTCTCTTGCTCTCTGTCTCCCTGTTTTATTGAATGCATTACCAATGTTTGTCTTCAAACATCATTCATTCTGGCTTAGGTTTAGAGATGTTCTCCATATTAGTGATAATAGGCAAATAGTTAAGAGGAAAGCAAAGAGGGTGAAACTCAAGATTGCAAGTGCAAAGTGAACTGACTCACTGTGGGCAATAATTGGCCAAATTGAGGAAGAATGCCTTGTGAGCAGAGTGGTTTTCATGGATGCACTGAAATAAACAAAATAATAAAATTAGTTAATGTTATTAAATATTACTATTAAGATAATATTATAAAATATTAAATAAAACAGCACGTGTATAGCTGTTTACAGAATTAAAGTAAATTGTTTCGTCATTCAGTCTGTATTTGTGGAGAAGCAGGTGCTCTTCTGCTCAGCCCTGTGCAAGGGTCTCCAGACGGAGGTGGGGTAAAGCCGGTAGGGGTCACCAGGTAGAACAAGGCTAAAATCTAGTCAGGAGCCCTGTGGTTGTCATTTAACCCCAATCCAGCACCTCACATACATACACCGAGTCCCCCGGTCTGAGGCCAGGAGAGACGGGCTATTGATCGTTAGCAATGAGAGAGCCAGCTGCCATTACACCATTACAGCTCTGACAGAAGAACTGCACTGCATTGATCTGCAGGCCAAGGCCCTCCTGCTGGTATTTATAGAGGTAGAGCGAGAAACATCCTTACCCCATCCTTCTTTATCTTTCTCTCACTCGCTCATCCTCCCTCCCTCCTTTCTTTCTCTCTCTCTCTCTCTCTCTCTCTCTCTGATGAGGTGTAATTGATTGTAAATGAGAATGTGTTTCCTACCTGACCCCAGTGCACTGTGGGTAAGATTGATTACATCTAGCACAATTATGATTGATATGATTCAGTTCCTGAACACAACATTTTACAATGGATTTTTCATAATTGAACTACATTCTAAGTATATACACAATGCACCATCAAATATTTCAAGTATTAAATATACATTGCGAGTCACCTCTGTCTTTTGGAGCAAGTGCACAAGTTGTAGTTTGATTATAAACGTAAACATGATGAACAAAGCATGTGTTACAATCACAATCAATCTGGGTGGTTGTGCTGGTACGATTTCAGTCGGACTAAAGTATTTAGAGCTGGGCAATGACCAGGGTCATGGCTAAACCCTTTTAACTGGGCCACAAGCCCCATTAAAGTTTTGTTGTTCCCCAGTAAAATTTTCCTGATAAATCATTGTCTGATGAGGTAGATTACAGATATGTCTAAAAGCAGGCTTTCCTATTCATTATCATTTACATAATTTGAATAATTTAAACCTTGAAGACTGAAAACCAGCCAGCTGAAGCGAAAATATCCAGTCAGACAGACGATTATTCATAATACAATGTTGTACAGTAGCTGAGTACAGTAACTACAGTAACACTTATCGCTATTATAATGAATAGTAACGCTATGATAATAGTGTGTATTATTTAGTTGAATGAGGACATACACATTATACAGAATACACATATGACCCAGAGGGGCTGCATATGGAGAAGCACTGGGGTGTCCAGCCCACTGGGTGGAAAGTTTCAACCCCAGGAGTGGCAAGGTGTCTTGCCAAGGGAAAGACACATGCTCGGAGAGGCTTACAGTAGAAATACACATGTGGGGGTCACCAGTGGGGAACCAAGCACATGGAGGCACCTAGCCAACGCGAAAGCTACCGCAGGCATAGACTCTGGCGTTGACGTCAACAGCGCTGGAGGAACTCAGCGCTTGGGGAAAGCTCATCTGAGGAATATAAACGCACGTATCCAGTCCGTGGAGTGGAATGGCGAGCAAGCAAAGACACCTGATGGGTCCCCTCTGGGTCCCCTCTGACACCCCTCTGGGTCCTAGTACCGGCTGGTTGAAGCGAGTACATGGGAGGACACTGGCTCCACTCTGAGATTGTAGAATCTGGCGAATGTGTTGGGTGTCGACCAGCCTGCACCTCTGCAGATGTCTGTTAGCGAGGCGCCATGCGCTAGAGGCAAAGAGGACGCCACTCTCCGGGTGGAGTGAGCTTTCACACCAAGGGGGCACGGTCGACCATGCTGCTGGCGTGCCAAAGCAATGGCGTCCACTATCCAGTGAGACAGCCTCTGCTTGGAGAGAGCCTTTCCCTTCAGCTTCCCACCATAACAGACAAAGAGCTGGTCTGAGGTCCTGACACACTGTGTTCCATTTATGTAAGCGTACAGTGCGTACTGGACAGAGCAGTGCCAAGGCTGGGTCTGCCTCCTCCAGGGGCAGCGCTTGCAGGTTCACTACCTGATCTCGAAAGGGAGTGGTGGGAACCTTGGGCACATATCCAGGTCGGGGTCTCAGGATCACGTAAGAATAGGCCGGCCCGAATTCCAGGCACGCTTCATCAACGGAAAATGCGTGCAGGTCCCCTACCCTCTTAATGGAGGCCAATGCAACCAGGAGCGCTGTCCGCGGGCGCGATAGTCTCGCTTTTTTTCTTATCAGTGCAAAAGAAACTCAAAATACTCTGTTGATTTTGATCTAACATATTAAGTGTTGTACATCATTAGATCCTGATAAGTGTCTATTTTTTTTGTGGATACTCACAATAAAAACAAAGTGTTGTGCTTTTCGCCAAATAAAGAAAAACAAACATGATGCGCGTTCTGTGATGCGCGAAAATTAACTGTAATTCCGCGAATACTTGTCATACAGGCACGAGTGTTTTTCCATAATGATGCTTGAACTCTCTTCTTTTAAATGAATTAATTTATATAAAAAACAAATATTCTCAGTTTATGTAATCTGTATAAAAAGAGAGAGATGTCAGTATTTTTCTTTCCAGCTCATTATACCTAATTACGCGTTAATGTGCCACGCCCACGGAGAGCGCGCGGTATTCAACCGCAAATGAACTAAGGAAAGCCATTCAAACATGCCAACGCCCACCAGCTGGATTATAAAACACATCGTGTTTAGTAAGTATCTTGTACAGCTGTGTACACAGCGTATCCTTTCGCTGTGAGGAATAATACTATCTAATAACCCTGGAAAATGTACCAGAAGTGCTAGTAGTTTCATTTCGAGGAGCAACAGATCCAGCTGATGTAGTAAGTCATTTATTCTTAAGTGCTTTGTTCTAATCGCGATATTGAATAGTGTCTGACTGTAAACCGCAAAAAGACTGTTTAAATATGAATTGCGTGTCTGTGTGTAGGCTAAATGATGAATGAACGGCACAGGCGCGCGCGCTTTGTTTACTACAGTTATACAGCGCGTGCCTTTTCATTCACTCTCGCACCTACATTAGTAAACGTTATGTTTACATGAACACATCCAAACTATATTGCTATAGCCTACTAAGATGAGTAAAACTAGACTGGAATATGTTGAAATAAAATGTCGGTATAAGCAACAAGCTGCAAATTCACATGTATATACTAATATATCATACACAATATATTACAGACTAAATATGAATGTTTAGATAAGATTTTGTGATTAGTTTTGGATAGATTATAAAGTTTTGACTGTAAAAAAAGACTACTGTCACATTAAATAGGTACGCTTTTGTTCACCAATTTCTGCTCATAGTTAAATGTACTATAGTATGATGTTTTGTCAAAAATAAAGTAGGTATATTGAATTATCAACTAAGATCTTATTATAGTGTTTGTTCCAATATTCAAACTAATGAATCCTTACCTTTTTTAATACGTATGATAAAATTTATACTTTTTACAAAGAAATACACTTGAAATATTGTTAAAATTGTAATTGTTGTTGTAATTGTAACCTATTTGTAATTGGTTACAATTTCTAATTGTAAAATATGTATATATAGATAATTTCTTTTGTCCTTGCATTCTTTGGGATCCTGTGACACACCTGTGTGAAAGGGCTAATTAATATGCAGCTCATTATGCGGCACATTATCCGGCCTTTGTCTTCTCAGGTGTGAACACGCCTCCACGCATATTGCCTTTCCAAACAAAAGGTGTCAAATAAAATTTAAATCAATCTATGTTTTTGTGTAAATGATTAGGCAGGATGATTTTCAGATCATTTTGAAGCAAAAATTCTAGGCAACAACACCCATTAGTCAAAAGTCTTGTGGACACATATTTAGTATGTGTTTTGTGGCCTTATTTCAGACACTTTAAGTTTTAGTTTTTTCAATAACCATGCATAAGCAATATTCTCTCAAAAATACAAACATGTACATACATGTTGCACAGATATTACGGTAGCCCCGTTTGTGCTATATTGAGTGAATTTACACCTTTGCCATTAACATCTTTAAAAATAACTGAAAAAAGCACAAATGTCAGAGCATGTCAGAACATCTCAAGGACCCCAAAAACCCCTTAGACCTCAGAGGGTTAACTGACAGGAACTTAAGCTCCACTGATTGCAGAGGCTCAAGGGGAGCACTCTGCAGGGTAGTTAGAACCACTGAGAGGTCACAAGAGGGAACGAGAGGAGGGCGAGGAGGATTCGGTCTCCTCGCTCCTCTCAGGAACCTGATGACCAAGTCGTGCATTCCCACGAACTTACCCTCAACTGCGTCGTGATGTGCGGCGATAGCGGCAACGTACACTTTTAGGGTGGAGGGAGGTACACTTGCAGGAAGGAAAGCACGACACTGATTGAGCACTTTCTGGGGTCTTCTTCGTGAGAAGAGCACCAGTTGACGAAGAGGTTCCACTTCAACGCATAGGAATGTCGAGTGGAGGTTCCAAAGATCGGGACGAGGGTGCCATAGGGTGCCCCGTCTCTGAGAAAGTGTCCATCCTCAGAGGAATTGGCCAGGGAGGTGCTGTCACGAGGAGTACAAATTCGGAGAACCAGGTCCGGCTGGGCCAATGAGGCGCAACCAATATGACCTGCTCCTTGTCCTCCCTGATCTTGCACAGGGTCTGTGCAAGAAGGCTCACTGGGGGAAACGCATACTTGCAGAGGCCCTGCGGCTAGCTGGTCAGGTCTCGGTCAGGGAGTAAAACAGGTCGCAATGGGATGAGTCGTGGGAGGCAAACAGGTCTACCTATGCGTCCCCGAACTGATCCCAAATCAGCTGAACCAACTGGGGATGGAGTCACCATTCTCCAGTAAGAGGCTGAGACGTGAAAGCTCGTCGGCTGCACAATTCAGGTCACAATTGCACGTGCCTTGTTGCCATGCCCACCTCGGGACTCGTTCGCGAAGCCATAGCTGAAGCGGTCTCATATGAAGCAATCCGAGCGGCGTTGCTGCGGATGCCATATGCCCAGGAGCAGTGTTGTGGGTAACGCGTTATAAAGTAACGCGTTAGAGTACTCTAATTACCTTTTCTGTGATGTGCGTTAAGTAATCAGCAACTTCGTTGTTTTTTTTAAAAAGTAATCCGTTATTTTAAGGAAAGGAAAATCCTGACTGCAGCCTGTTTTTTGTCCGACAGTAGTATGCCTAGGTCTACTGTGCCACCTGCGGATGTATCAGCGGAGCCGAAGCGCTGTAATCATAAAGTCAATGGCTGTGATACGTCTGTGCCCTGCTCCCCCTTGTGTGTGTGTGTGTGTGTGTTTTCGAACTCCCGGCAAGAAGGCAGAGAGGACAGCGTTTGCAGTATGGAAGTACGCACATCATTTTCAATTTGTCAACGAAAAGGAAAGGAACATAACGGTAAAATGCACACTCTGCGTTGGTGAAAAGCTTCTGTCGACCGCCAAAAATTCTACCTCAAATTTAAAAAAACATCTCACATCCAAACACCAATCTAGCACTCTGGTAGCAAAGCCTGCTGAGGAGGACGACGGTGGTACACTAGCTCCAAAGCAACAGCATTTGAGTTTTAACTCCGCTAAAACAGTCCCCATCAGTGAAGTTCACAAACTTGTGTCCGGTTATGTAGTTGAGGAGATGCTTCCAATTACAACTGTGGAGTCTCCATCTAGGCTACCCGGGCTGGGAAGGTGTGAATTTTGATTAATATGTTCTGTGATAATAAATAAATAAAACACTATGTGGAATAGCCTATTGATGACTGTCTTTCCTGTTATTGTTATCCCGCAGTGTTAATTTAGTCGGATGACTGACGTTATTCATTGCCAGGAGTCACGACTCCTAGGTGCATTTAAAGGGGTCCGTGTCTGTCAATTAAGCTGCAGCATGTGTGAAGGCGCTGCAAACGGCTTTTAATTTTTGGTAATGCATGAGTACTCTAACGCGCTCCTTTTATGAATAGATAACGCTGTAACGTAACTGATTACTTTTAATTGATGGTAACGTTGTAATCTAATTAACTACTTTCCAAAGTAACTATACCCAACACTGCCCAGGAGCCTCTGAAATAATTTTCGCCCTCGAACTAAGGCAAGTCAGCAGTGACTGCGCGCACGCGCTTGTTCGTAAGCTCCGCACACATGGCGATCGAGTCGATTTCCATATCGAGAAAAGAGATCCTCTGCACGGGGCAAAGTTTGCTCTTTTCCCAGTTGACCCGAAGGCCCAGACGAGCTAGGTACCGGCGCACTAGGTCCCTGTGTTCGCAAACCTGGTCTCGAGAGTGATTAATTAGTAATTAGAGTACCCGAGAGTGATCTAGGATCAGCCAGTCGTCGAGATAGTTCAGGATGCGAACCCCGTGTTGCCGAGCGGCACAAGGGCTGCCTCGACGACTTTCGTGAAGGCGCGAGGAGACAGGGCTAGCCCGAATGGGAGAACCGCGTACCCACCTCTCGAAAACAAGCTGAGGGAACAGTCTGTGTCGAGGAAGAAAGGAGACATGGAAGAAGGGCGTCCTTCAGGTCGATCGCTGCAAACCAATCCTGTGGCCACACACATTCGAAAATGTGTTTGGCCGTGAGCATCTTGAAACGGAAGCCTTTTTAGAAGGGAACGGTTTAAGACGCGCAGGTCCAGGATTGGTCGAACCCACCGGTTTTCTTGGGTACAATGAGGTCGGGGCTGAAGAAGCTGGACTTCATTTTGGCTGGAGGGGTGGTCTCGATTGTACCCTTCGCCAGTAGGGTGACGACCTCCGTACGCATGACAGGGACATTGCCACCCACCACGGTACAGCGGATTACCCAGAGCGGGGAGGAGACCGTGCGAACTGAATCGCATAGCCGAACCTGATGATTCTCGTGAGCCAGCGGGACAGATTGGAAGCTCCAAAACTGAACCAACGGGGTCATGTGAACCACAGACGTACCCAAGATGGGGCAGCGAGGCGGGATGACTGGCCAAGACATGGGAGGCGGAGCGTCCCGATGTGGGGGCACGGTCATATACCGCATTCTGACAGAGGAAGGCCAGGGAAGGACCAGCGTTCCATGGGGACCTGCTCTGTCAGGGGTCTGGCGACAGAGGGGGACGAGAGTGGCGAGGCCTGTAAACGGTGCACACTGCCATCCGCGCCCTCTGGGGGCTCAGAGATGGGATGTCAGTTCTTTGGAGAAGAGGTTCTCCCCCGGCCATCCACCAGGGGAAGGAGTGGCAACCACTTCCTGAAAGAACTGCAACCCATCTCTGAGTTGCCCGTAATGGGTGCGCCGCATCGCCTGGGGTTCAGCAGGCTGCGGGACTGGTACGGGCTGGGGCGCCTTCCTGCCACCACCTCCATGGCGCGGCCTGGTGCTGTTGGGGCCGGGGGGGGAGGGGGCGGAAGTCACAGGAGGGCGCGTTCGGCGGCAAGCGGACAGAGGCGTCTGAGCCGGCGGCTGGGTGGCAGCAGCTGGCCACGGGGTCAGAACATGTTTGGTAGCCTCAGTCTGCTTCTGGGCGGCCGAGAACTGTTGGGCAGATTCCTCGATTCGCACCGCCGAAGAGGCCAGCCTGGGATATGGGGGAGTTGAGGAAGTGGGTTCGCTCAGCCTCACGCATATCAACCAGGTTAAGCCTGAGATGTCTGACCACACATGTGGACATCACCTGACCCAGGGAGCGTGCGGTCACCTTTGTTGCTCGTAGAGTGAGGTCGGTGGCGGCAGGCAGCTCTTGGATGAGCCCTGAATCAGCCCTACCCTCGTGCATGTCATTGAGCACACTCAAGGATGGCAATAACATGCAGTGAGGCGGCAGCCTTCCCCGCAGCTCTATAGGTCTTTGCCACCGGAGTAGATAAAAAACCTACAAGCATTGGAGGGGTGTTTAGGGTCGCCACGCCATGTGGAGGCGCTGTGGGGACACAGATGTGTTGCCACAGAACACTCCACAGGGGGAACCCCAGTGTACCCTTGACCGTGGCCTCTGCGAGGGCAGAGGTGGTGGAAGAGGCCGCTGAGCAGTCGTGAAAAAGCAGTCGCGGCGGCCCGGGAAAGCATAGGTGTTAACTCTGGATCAGACTCGTTATGCTAGCACACCCGAGAGTGGCAGCACAGACGAGCCCTCATCTCCAGAGGACTCCAGGTCACCTTGTGATGCGGCGATAGACATGATTTCATCAGCCGGGGAACCGAATGAGATGCCCGCTGGGCCCGCCCGCGGCTCTGGTCAGCGAACTCATTCAGAACCACACGGGTTGCAATGTGAAAGAGGGGGGTGTGGATTGAGGATATTTCGTCGGTTTAGTTCCACACCAGCCGCCTCAGGTCACCCTGGCCACCAGCCGAAGTATTCTCTCGCGTGGAGAAAATAGATTGGGGTGTGGATGAGGGGAGCACTTAGCATTGAGCCCTGCTAAAGCAGCTCTAAATAAAGATAAAATAGTATAGAGCAAAAGAAAGAACAGTGAAAGTAACAAAGGCTTGTATAATACTTTTTAACAATTATAATTAAGCGTGAAAATAACTAAAGGGAATAAATATTTGCTAAAAAAATTAAATCAACGAATATGTTTCATATACTTTTAGTTTCTCTGCCTAGTATATTTAAAAATGACAAATGCAGTGAAAATACAGGTATTGGTATCGGCGAGTACCAAGAATTAGTAGTATCGTACTGGGAAAAGTATCGTATTGGGAAAAGGGGTATCGGTGTAGTTTTAAAACTACAGTATGTATCTATCGTTATAGTTACCATCCTTGGTGTGAACGGCCTTAATGCTGTGTTCCATTAACCTCGGAAGAAGGACGTAGGAGCTGGGAATGACGTCACACCCAAGGTGACTGCATTCCAGTGCAGAAGTCGAAAAACTAAGATGGGACGCATCCAGACAAACCTTTGTTGTGCTTGCTTTTTTCAGAATACAAACACATAAAAAAGCAGTATTTTGCACAGATAATGCCGAATATGTCCACAAATAGAGGTTAGATAGTACTGCGTGCACCACTGTGTGAGTTACAGACAAACAGTTTCTACTACTGTTTCACTATGGTTGATGTGCTAAGCAGCCAAATTGAATTCTGAAATCAGGGTTGTTTCACTTCACCAGAGTTTCCCAGTCGCAAATCCTACTTGAGGGGCGATTCCAGTTAAAAGTTCCTACTGGGGCCTAAATGAAACACACCATAAAAGATTGATTCTTGTGATTAGAATAAACCTGGTGTCCTTCATGATTCCTATTCTTTCCGAGCTCATTCTTCACAAGTGGGAAGAAGGAAATTTCCGATAGCATGTGAAGGCAGCATTAAGAATCGATATTAGTTCATCAAAATGAGAATCGATTAAAATAAGATACAATATTTTCAACCCAGCCCTACTTTACATGACATTTTAAAAAGCTGAATTATAGCTTTAGTCCAGCTAAAAGTTTTAAAGAGCATCTAAATGTCTGTGTGTATTTGTGATCTATTTCCCACAGATCCATGAAAAGTTTACACAATCAAAGTTTGTACATCCACAAAAGAAACCAATATGAAAAAACGGATGTTTAAAATCTCACTTAATAAATCGCACTCTCTCTCTCTCTCTCTCTCTCTCTCTCTCTCTCTCTCTCTCTCTCTCTCTCTCTCTCTCTCTCTTTCCCTTTTCACCCTGTGATATAGCACATAATCATATTTTCTTTGCCAGTGTTGTGACAGCCCACTGTGCCACGGTGAATATTTCAGTATGTGTAAACGTTGACGCAATCAGCACCGGTCTTATACTGCTTGCTTAGCAGGTGGTGTTAAAAAGTATTGGCAGCTGACATAGCCTGACTTAATATCCAGCGAAGTGATTAAATAGCTTCTGTTGGATGCTTAACTGCTGTTTTTTCTTGTATTGATTTATGAGCTCATCAAATGTACAGTGACTTTTCACCCACCATGGGAGCTATTGAACCCACCATTTGATATTTCATATCAGCTCAATACAGTAATTACGCACAATTTGGCAACCTTTCCATCTGAGAATATAAGGTGTGGAGACATCACAGCAAGAATGTGAGTCAGTGAGAGATGTTTGTTCTATTTTGGATGCTTGAGAACATGCAAATGCATGTATGTGTCTGGTTGCTTCTATATCAATTTTAACTAAAAGTTATTTTGCTGTATGTAAATCCATCATAGTTACTAATGTGTGCTTCTCACTAGCTGCCTTTAGCCAAAATAGTGCCTACATGTTGAGCATTAGGTGAATAACATCAGTGTGTCCAAGAATCCCAAGAACTACCATATCTTCCCTGTCAATAACCAACATACGGCTCCCCATCAATCCATCTCTCCATCTTTTTATCTGTTGGAGTTTTGTCCTCCATAATTCAGTTGTCGTGGGAAACCATAATGAAATTTCTGCATTGTTTGTTATTCTCTCAGTCTTTAATTCATCCCATCATACAACTAAATTGAAGTGTCCTTCTGCCTGTTAAATGCAGAGAAAGAGTCCCTTTATATGACCCGGTTATATTTCAGACCTTTCTGGGCAGCCTGTCTCTCTGAGGGGAATTAAGTTAAGCATGTGGTTGAAATGGTTGGTTATGAGTGGAAGCATTACAGCAACAGGCTTTTAAAATCCATTTTGCTTTCTCTGATTAGATTTGGTGTTATCATCACTGCAGTGCTGAAATGACTGTAGCTTGTTCATATTTCTGAAGAAAAGCATAAATCCAGATAATTGTGGCCTGTCTGCTCCAGTTAAGGCTGATGAAGAAATATTGCCCACAAAAACCACAAGTGACTTATGGCTCCTTTTAAGGCTGCGCCTGGGGTCTCTCTGTTTCTTGCATACCCTCATCCATCCATAGTACTATATCTACACTGATGAATGAGTTCAGTAAGGTTATTTGTTCATTTATTTATTTTAATTGTTTTATTGGTAACACTTTACAATAAGGTTCATTCGGTAACATTAGTTAACTACATTAGTTAGCATGAACTAATAATGAACTGCACTTATACAGCATTTATTAATCTTTGTTAATGTTAATTTTAACATTTACTAATCCTTTATTAAAATCTTGTTAACATTAGTTAATGCACTGTGATCTTACATGAACAAACAATGAACAGCTGTATTTTTATTAACTAATATTAACAAAGATTAATAAATACTGTAACAAATGTATTGCTCATGGTTAGTTCATGTTAGTTAATACATTAACTAATGTTAGCTAATGAACCTTATTGTAAAGTGTTACCGTTTTGTTTAACACATTAAATTGATTAAAATGGACAGTAAAGACATTTTTACTGTTACAATCGATTTTTATTTCAAATAAATGTTCTTTTGCATTTGCATCTTTTCACCAAAAGATCCTGAAAAAAATTATGGATCACAGTTACCAACAAAAATAATAAGCAACACATCTTTTCAACAATGATAACAATAAGAAATGATTATTGAGCACCAAATTAGCATATTTGAAAGATCACATTTCTGAAGGATAATGTAAACACTGAAGACTGGAGTACTGATGCTGAAAATTCAGCTTTCCTATCACAGGGTTAGAATTAAAATGGAAATGAAATGGAAAAACAGTTACTTTTTAAATTGTAATAATTTTACTGTATTTTTTCTCAAATAAAAGCAGCCTTGGTAAGCATCATTTACATTTACATTTAGTCATTTAGCAGACGCTTTTATCCAAAGCGACTTACAATTGAGGACTAAACCAAGCGAGTCATCGTGAAGAGGCAAAAACAACGCAAGAAGTGCTCAAAATACAAAGTTCAGACATTGCTCGGAGTAGCATAAGCCAGGCAAGCGAGGATTTAAAGGAAATGATTTTTTTTTTTTTATGACCCCAAACATTTACCCCAAACATAAATGTTTCTTGAACAACAAATCAGCATTTTTGGCATCAGATGGTGTTGTACAGCATATCTAAAAACAGCATGACATTTTGTTCATATTTTTAGGACTGCCAAATTTCTCAAACATTCAGAGCCAAAATGCTGCAAGTGAAGTCAAACTAACAAGCAAGTCTCTCACAACATTTACAAAGTTAAATCCTTTTCCTTGGGGTTACATTACCCTCATGGCAAAGTGTAAAGCAACCAGCTGTGTAAAACTATACTAATCTGGCAACGCTATTGTAGTGAACCAACACTACAAAACTGGCAATCACTAAGTATGGGATGCCATTCACTTTGAGTGTGAGCAAAGCTAAAACTCCGCGTTTTGCCAGAGTTCCTAGCACCTGCAGAGCGGTGGAGTGTGTTGTAATTGCAGTTGTATAATGGCCTGTTTAACACCATGAATAGGAACAGTGCACCTGATGAAAACAATGAGCAAACCCAGGAGATTGAGTGTCTGCCAACACTAAACCCAACCATTCAAACTGCACACAGATAAAGTTACAGTTCACTACTCTAGACTGCATTAAACTAATGGCGTTCATTGATATGGCTCAAAATGGAGTTGTTTTTCAAAATATTCTTTAGAATAAGGAATGGCTTGAGTGCTTAACATATGGCTCAGCAGATTACTAATTGAATATTCCGTCTCTTATTTTGTGTATCACCTTTCGTCAAGGCAGCATACAACCTCTCACATATTGCATATGTTATTTCGTCCATAAATTACATGTGGCGTCACATGATATTATCAGCTGTAATCATGAATAGGGAGGCAGTTGGCCATTAGTGTGGGAGGATGAAGATGAGTAGATTAACTCATTGCTTATCACATTTTGCTAGAGAGCATGTGAAATCTATACAATACACACCATATTTAGATTGAAAACTATCTCTGTAATATATATGGACATTTTGGGTAAAAGTTAAAAGCATGTCTAATTATTGGACATTACATGCACTATTCTGTTAGAATGTTTGGGGTCAGTAAAGTTTTTTTATTAGAAATTAATATTTTTATTCACCTAAGATGCATTAAATTGATCAAAAGTGATAATAAAAGACATTTATGTTTTATTTCAAATAAAGGCTGTTTTTTGCAGCACAACATTTATAGTAATAAGAAATGTTTCTTGAACAACAAATCAGCATTTTAGAATGATTTCTCAAGGATTATGTGGCACTAAAAACAGGAGATATGCCTGCTGAAAATTCAGTTTGAAAGCACAATTTGACAATTTTAATTGTTATAATATTTCACAATTTTAACATTTTATTGTATTTTTGATCGAATAAATACTGCCTTGATAAGCAGACGTCTTTCAAAAACATATATATACACACACATACAGTAGGCCTGTGTGTGTGTGTGTGTGTGTGTGTGTGTGTGTGTGTGTGTTTTTTTTATTTGTTATTTTATCATAAGAGAAGCAGTGCAGTGATAATGTTTTGGGTTGGTTTTCAAAGGTACAGCAAAGGCATAGAGATTTCTAATCACCCCCCTTTTTTCTGAGATTCTGTTTGAATGGTTTGTTCAGATTAACATATGTTAAAAGAGGGAGCAATAAATGATTTTAGTTTGCTTTTAATGCAAGGACTGTAGCCTTAACCATAACTCTGACACAAGCCCACTGTCTAGGGCTGTTTTATGATTACATCACAATGGTAAAGTTATGGTATGGCTGTATTGTTTTGGATCAGTGGTATATTGCTTTTGATATCTGTGCTTTTATAATAAGTACAGGCTCCATTTGGGTCATTATGTTCTCTCTAATGCCTGTTCCTTTTGTCAAAATGTTCTACAATATATCTAGCAAGGCATGCTTTGTGTGAATAATTGAAGATATCAGAATTTTAGAAATTAATAAGCTCAGCGTTCAGCCATGTTAGAGGCGTACTTTGACAAATGCATTATATTTCCTCCTCCCTGATGCACTTACTATCTGTTACAGCTAATATAAATATGCAAATCTGCCTGTTGAACTTTACTGGGGCTGCTGTGATTCGTCTCTTTAAGATATTCATTTGCATGACCGAAGCACCCATGCATCATGCCAGTGTCATTCTGAAAGCAAATATTAATCAATTTTGTGTCATGTACCCCATCCCCCAGAAATCCCTGTTTCTTTGTTTGACTGTAACATTTGCTTTTTAACATTTATTTGCTTTACAATTTAAGAATGGTCTTTGTGCATGACCCAGCTATTGTTGTATCTGGCCCTTGTACAATAGTGAACAGAGATGGTGGCATAATGAAATTGATTCTGTGTGAATTGATCTGTGTGAATTACATATGAATTTAATTAGATTGAGTTATGTCCAATATCATCACAAAGGCTCTCTTTGAACTTTAAACTAATATTTCCATGAACGGGTGATGTTCTTCGGTTCTGATTGACAGTGGTGTGGTTTACGTGTGGTAGGGTGTTCATACAACACTAAAAAGGAGAATTCAGTGACTCCAGGATAAAACCAGAACCTGAAATCCATGAATGCAATTAGAATAATAAGACATTATTATAGGGGTATTTCCAATCAAATAATTATCTTTGCACTGGAGAGGTGGCACAGAAGCTGCATCTGAAGTGGCATTTAGTTGTATTTTCACAGACTGTTTAAATGCTGCTCAGAGATGCCATGAATGCATATACACTCACCTAAAGGATTATTAGAAACACCTGTTCAATTTCTCATTAATGCAATTATCTAATCAACCTATCACATGGCAGTTGCTTCAATGCATTTAGGGGTGTGGTCCTGGTCAAGACAATCTCCTGAACTCCAAACTGAATGTCAGAATGGGAAAGAAAGTTGATTTAAGCAATTTTGAGTGTGGCATGGTTGTTGGTGCCAGATGGGCCGGTCTGAGTATTTCACAATCTACTCAGTTACTGGAATTTTAACGTACAACCATTTCTAGGGTTTACAAAGAATGGTGTGAAAAGGGAAAAACATCCAGTATGCGGCAGTCCTGTGGGGGAAAATGCCTTGTTGATGCTAGAGGTCAGAGGAGAATGGACCGACTGATTCAAGCTGATAGAAGAGCAACTTTGACTGAAATAACCACTCGTTACAACCGAGGTATGCAGCAAAGTGTGGTGGCAATTTTAATGATATTCATTGATCTTTAGTTAAATATAGATGATTCAAAGAATGTCACATGTGTGTCTCTCACTTGTAGTGAGAAAGGATTCTGTTTATGTACCTGGGGAGGCAGAAGAGGGAGACACTCCAGAGAACAGACGAACAAGGACCTCTGACCTAGATGTCAGAAGGCCATTTGGTGCAGGGGAGCTTAGTGGGCCAACTAGTGACGTCTATGGAAAACTACTGGGAGGAAGGCTCTGGGGGGAAGAAGGCCTTGAAACTAAGATAAAAGCTAGTTCAGTCTGTTTGGGGGTGTGTCACTCTTCTGCACAGGGTAACAACTGTGTATTAGACTGCTCCTATTCTTGCAAGAATAAATACTTCTATTTTATATAATTTGACTCTGAGTGTCTCTTACGCAGTGATGTTTGTTTGAGAATTTTTGCCACAACAAAAGCATTTGTGAAGCCACAACACGCACAACCTTGAGGCGGATGGGCTACAACAGCAGAAGACCCCACCGGGTACCACTCATCTCCACTACAAATAGGAAAAAGAGGCTACAATTTGCAAGAGCTCACCAAAATTGGACAGTTGAAGACTGGAAAAATGTTGCCTGGTCTGATGAGTCTCGATTTCTGTTGAGACGTTCAGATGGTAGAGTCAGAATTTGGCGTAAACAGAATGAGAACATGGATCCATCATGCCTTGTTACCACTGTGCAGGCTGGTGGTGGTGGTGTAATGGTGTGGGGGATGTTTTCTTGGCACACTTTAGGCCCCTTAGTGCCAATTGGGCATCGTTTAAATCCCACGGCCTACCTGAGCATTGTTTCTGACCATGTCCATCCCTTTACGGCCACCATGTACCCATCCTCTGATGGCTACTTCCAGCAGGATAATCTACCATGTCACAAAGCTCGAATCATTTCAAATTGGTTTCTTGAACTTGACAATGAGTTCACAGTACTAAAATGGCCCCCACAGTCACCAGATCTCAACCCAATAGAGCATCTTTGGGATGTGGTGGAATGGGAGCTTCGTGCCCTGGATGTGCATCCCACAAGTCTCCATCAACTGCAAGATGCTATCCTATCAATATGGGCCAACATTTCTAAAGAATGCTTTCAGCACCTTGTTGAATCAATGCCACGTAGAATTAAGGCAGTTCTGAAGGCGAAAGGGGGTCAAACACAGTATTAGTATGGTGCTCCTAATAATCCTTTAGGTGAGTGTACACCGCAGTTACAATTGCATAAATAATGTTAAAGGGGAACTAGAAAGCTGTTCAGTTACGCTAAAAAAACTGCAGAGTTATTGGAATGGTTATATGACTTTTTTCGGGTTGAATGGTGGCCGTCTCGGTTGAATGGTGGCCGATTTTAATTAATTAATTATACCATTGAATAACGTTTAAAACAGAGATGATCTCAAGGCTGTGCCGGTGGGCAGAGATGGTATTTCAAAACTGGACTATCCGACCTAAAACCGGACAGATGGCCACCCTAGGTAGGCATTGCAGTATCTGCAAGAACTCATCTGGAATAATGCATACAAACCCTACATTTACACTTACCAACTACAGTAAATGTTTTATTCTAATCTCTGTCATGCTCAGGAACATTTAAGGACACACAGATATGGGTCTGACGCACTCCCTGAATTAGAGAGAATGGGATAGGAGTCAGCATGCTTTCTTTCTTTCTACTCTGTGTACTCTCTCACCCTCTCCAGCAGGATTAAGAGCATTGAACTGCACATATATTCATAACACAAATAAACTAGATGTTAGATAAATAGCCAGTTATTACTCGAAATAAAATACAAACCCATCCAGAGGGCCTGCTCTTTGTCTCTCTCTCTCTCTCTCTCTCTCTCTCTCTCTCTCTCTCTCTCTCTCTCTCTCTCTCTCTCTCTCTCAGACACGGCTCCGGTGGGATCCCCAGTCAGACAAACAATGATAAAGTAGTGCTCTTATGCCTTTGACACTCTGAGGAGATGCAGACCTCAAAACGTCTAACTAATAAACCCTGTCTGACTGCCACAAACCTGTGTACACAGATATCAAATGTATTGTTAGCGATGCCTGTGTATTTCTTGAAGAACATTGTTTATTAAGGTATTGCACATGTTCCCCAATCCCATTGGAAAAGGTCAATGTAAGGTAAAATAAAGTAAATCAGGCCATTTTTTGTCACTGAGGTGATTTTTTTGTTTTTCAGAATTAAGTCTAATAGCCACTGAAAAAGACAACATGTGGTCCAGATGAGCAATCTTCCCTAAAGACTGGCTCAGACCGCAGGAGTTTTTACACGTAAGTTTAAAATATTCTAACTGACCCCCCAGCGTGAGTTTTTCAAGGCGACCGTTATTTAGAACTTGTCACTTTAATGTTTCCATGGTGACGCGTCATTGCTTGTCACATGACAACCACAACACAGCGCTGAATGAATGATGATCTGCTTTTATGTAATTTTTCCTTTTTTATTAAAAATATTCACAAATGTATTAGCTATAACATGAAACACTGATATTCCGATTGTCAAATATGTGCAAGTGGATGGGTTTTGTTGTTTAAACATCTTTATAACAATCGCGTTAGTTGAGCTGTATTCAAAATGGGCGGCGCCATTTTAGTTTGTTGTACAGTTCAGAGAATCGGATCTGTTGGATTTACAACACGTCAATTCCTCCATTTCTCACGAAATACATGAAAGTAAGTTGCCGGTGAACTGGGAGAAGAATAGGGTCAAATGTAAAGCTACTTACACAATGTGTATCTGATATGAATAAAACGTGTCGCCTTATTATAATGGAAAGGCTTATTATTGCTGCTTCCATAGACATCAGTGTGTATTTTACAAACTCAAAATCATTGTTTTGCTAGTACTTATGTGTATTTAAATGTCTGAAACCTAAAATAAACATTATGTGGTTGAACACACTCAATAGTTGTGATATATGACAGTACTGAGTGCGTCCGTCTCTGGCTCAGCACCAGCCAACGCGCGAAAGCTCATTTGAATTTAGCAGTTGATCACGTGATGCACTGACCGTTCTAATCACACCGGTGTGATCGTACGCTCCAGGGACCAGCCAAGACTGATCACACCGGTGTGATCGTACGCGTGAAAGGGTTAAACGATTGTGAAATCTGGTTGCATCACGCACATAAGGAGAATCTTTACAGATTTTCTTCTTTCAAAGGTCAAACCTGCACACGCTACAAAATTAAAAAATCGAGGTGCATCACACACCACAAGATATTCTTAAGATTATCATGCCAGATTTAGCACGTCACGTGATCTCATGGGGAAGCGGATGTAAACGAAATGGATACTGTGTCACGGCAACTGTCACGTTGTTGCCACACTTCGTCCCGCCGTTCCTCCATCTCCGTTGTCCACCGGACCCGTACAGCTGCTTGTTGTTTTACGGTTCTCATTGTCTATTGTCGAAGTGCTGACATAATCATAGTCACAATCATTCCAATTAAAAATCCTAAATATCAAACATGTTTGATATTGTCGGGGCAGATCGGGAGGTGTAAGATTTTAACGCCTCACATTACCAGATAAATAGGCCGAACATCGGAGCCAACTGATGCCCTGGACGTGATTTTTTCTCCAAAAGTCGGGAGGGGTAAATCGAGAATAAATCGAACTGAAACTCCTGTAGTCTGAGCCCGGCTTAAAGGGCCCTTATTATGCTATTTTAAAGTTCCCTAATGTTGTTGTGGAGTCTCCTACAACATGTTTAATTTCCTCATAATATACATTTGCACATCATCATATTTTCAATGATTCTCAAACAATCGTCAAATTACTCAATCCCTCTAAATCCCTTCTTTCCGCGAGCTACTCTGTTCTGATTGGCCAGACAGCTCAGTCTGTTGTGATTGGCCTACCGTGTACAGCGCCTCGAGAAAAAAAAACGCCCATTGCCATAACAACGTCAACTCTGCGTGTCCTGGTCCTGAGGCTTCCTACACTGTAAACCAAAACTAAACACAACGAACAATGACGTCGATTTGACCATATCAATGCGAGCGCGAGTCTGATGATGAAACACTGCAAGAGCTCGTTATTCAACCTGAACCTCCATCGCAAGGACGACTCGAGCAGGACGTTTCACGGTGATAGGCCTACACTACTCAGTCAGTTTGAGGTAACGTTACATTATAAGATGTTGCAACTGTAATTCCTCACCATCAGCATTAAAAAGTGCATGTCCATCAACAAACCGATTCTTTTACTTGTACTAATTTATTTCTCGATAATTTTTCTAATATATTGCGGTGAACACGTGGAAACTTTATCAATAACAGAGTACATTAGCCGAGCTCTAGAGTGAATGATCTGATGTAACAAACATTAATAAAACAAATATTTCCTCAAAGTAGTGAGAACGACAGACAATCTGCATTAAAGGGTTAGTTCACCCAAAAATGAAAATTAAGTCATTAATTACTCACCCCCATGCTGTACCAACCCCGTAAGACCTTCGTTCGTCTTCGGAACACAAATGAAGATATTTATGATTAAATCTGAGAGGTGTATCACACTCCTCCATAAACTAACCCTTTAAATTATAGGTAATAGACGTGGCCCACAGCTGATCAGCAGAAATATTTCAGTAAGACGGTAATAATGTGAGTTAGCAGGAGACCTACACAATATAAAACGCAAAACTAAGTTTTTTGAACACCATCTTTCAAGAGCAAGCGGTTTGCGAATCCTGCAATAAACTGGCTTTATTTTCAGATTATAGTGCACAGCGTCTTCTCGACATGATGCTGTCCAGTATCCACAGGAATCAGCTCCTCGGTTTGAGGTTCAAGTTTTTTCTTGGTGTCTGCACGTGCGTGGGCGGGCTAATGTTTCATCTTCTTGACGTCACAACGAAACGGCTTATGACTCGTTTGAAAAACGATTCATTTAATTGACTCAGAGTCGACTCTTACTTTTGAAAGACAATAACTTAATATACGGTGCACTTTCAGATTTAAAACTTTGCAGGATGTGTTTATTCACTTAGAGCTATGTTACAAACTACATGAAAGGTCCTTTTCAAAAATCCATAATAGGGGCCCTTTAAGTGAACAAAACGACTGTGTTTCATCTGGTCCCGCTGAAGTAAAAGGGCACATGAGGAGAGCAAAAAGTTTGGTTGTGCGCAAGACCCGCGGAGTTACGGAGGGAGGACGGATGAGTGGATGGGTGGGGGTGCGGTTGCCGAAAGGTCAAGCATGTAATATAAGAGCAGGATCTTGGCCGTCTCCGTCAGACAAAATCCTCCTGCGGCAGACACTCCTCTGTTCTCTCTATTCTCTTAATTACAGTCATATCACCCTGCCACCGCCGCCTGTCCTTAACATATTCCTCTTTATTTGGAGTCCTTTTTTCTCAGCTAATGGAATGTCAGCTCTCTGCTATTCCCTCTCCTCATCTCACACCGATCAAAGTGACCTCTGCCTCTCCGCCAGCGCGCAAATCAATACGCACACTGACAGAAAACCACACAACATATAATAAATGACAATCTGCGCACACACGCACACGAGTCGTCCCGTGGCATATCTGACAAAAGCCTTTCATAGCAGTCATTCTGGCACGATGGCAGTGAGTTATGTTTAAGAGAGGATTGGCGGAGCGCTCGGGTCTGCGCAGGTGTGGATATTACAGGGCAGGGTCGGTTAAAGCATCTCTCCTCGGTGTGTGAGAACGCCTGTCCTGGCCCGGGGCTGACAGCACCAATGCCATTACAGTTGTAGCTGTTTATTGTGGTTGTCTTGCTGGGAGAGGTTCTATCCAAAGCAATTTTCCTCTTAAAGGGGCAAATTGCTGGCGGAAAATTGTATGTGCTGTCGCTCAGCCATGATTGGCAGGGAGGCCGAGTTTGGCAACAGCGAATAAAGGAGAATAAAAGGATTTCATACTCGGAGCCGAGAGCAAGTGAGCAATGGAGGGACGGATGGAAGAAGGAACGAGAAAAAGCACAGTGCATATTAAAATGTGTTGTGAAAAACGGGTGTGAAATTTCACACAATTCTAAAAACGACTGCTGTTCTTCCAGGTGGAGAGAGAGAAGCCAGGTGTTTGTGAAGACCTCATAGAACTAGTAAATCTCTCCCTCTATCTTTTTTTCCATCGGTGTGCGCTAGCTTTGTAAAGGATCAGGAGGATTTGTAACAGCTGGCATTCTTCCAGTCACTTGAAACAAAGAGAGAGAGAGGAGGAAAACAGTGAAGTGATGGAGAGAACGGCAGACGCTTGCATTCAGCCAACTTTGATAGTAGTTATTATCTGCAGACACTCTTATTGAAATAAAGGGTGAAGTGCTGTGAACTAGTTGAGTTGTCTAAACTCTTTCCTTCTTTGTTTCTATTGCATTAACAGTGTGGGCAGCCTCTCTCTTTGTGTTCTGTCTGGTTTGCTTTTTTCTGTTTTTAAACAAATATGAAATATACTTTCTTTCTTTCTTTCTCCCTCCCGCCCTCTACCTTCCATCTACCTACCCTCCATTTCTTTCTTTCTTTCTTTCTTTCTTTCTTTCTTTCTTTCTTTCTTTCTTTCTTTCTTTCTTTCTTTCTTTCTTTCTTTCTTTCTTTCTCCCTCTACCTTCCATCTTACATCTACCTACCCTCCATTTCTTTCTTTCTTTCTTTCTTTCTTTCTTTCTTTCTTTCTTTCTATCTATCTATCTTTCTTTCTTTCTTTCTTTCTTTCTTTCTTTCTTTCTCCCTCCCTCTACCTTCCATCTACCTACCCTCCATTTCTTTCTTTCTTTCTTTCTTTCTTTCTTTCTTTCTTTCTTTCTTTCTTTCGTTCCTTGCTGTCCAAACCTCCTTATTTTCTGTCCATGCTTCTTTCTTTTCCTTCCCCCCATCCCTACCTCGGTTCTTACTATCTTCCTCCCTCCCATCCTCTTCCTTTCTTTCTTTCTTTCTTTTTCTTTCTTTCCTTCTTTCCTGTTTATCCTTTTCTTTCTTTATGTCTTTCCTGTTTATCCTTTTCTTTCTTTCTTTCTTTTTTCTTCCTTTCTTTCTTTCTTTCTTTCTTTCTTTCTTTCTTTCTTTCTTTCTTTCTTTCTCCCTCTACCTTCCATCTTACATCTACCTACCCTCCATTTCTTTCTTTCTTTCTATCTTTCTTTCTTTCTTTCTTTGTTTCTTTCTTTCTTTCTCCCTCCCTCTACCTTCCATCTACCTACCCTCCATTTCTTTCTTTCCTTTCTTTCTTTCTTTCTTTCTTTCTTTCTTTCTTTCTTTCTTTCTTTCTTTCTTTCTTTCTTTCTTTCTTTCTTTCTTTCTTTCGTTCCTTGCTGTCCAAACCTCCTTATTTTCTGTCCATGCTTCTTTCTTTTCCTTCCCCCCATCCCTACCTCGGTTCTTACTATCTTCCTCCCTCCCATCCTCTTCCTTTCTTTCTTTCTTTTTCTTTCTTTCCTTCTTTCCTGTTTATCCTTTTCTTTCTTTCTGTCTTCCCTGTTTATCCTTTTCTTTCTTTCTTTCTTTCTTTCTTTCTTTCTTTTTTCTTCCTTTCTTTCTTTATTTATTTATTTATTTCTTTCCCAAACTTCCTTATTTTCGGTCCATGCTTCTCTCTTTTCCTTTATCCTATCCCTCCTTTCCTCAGTTCATTCTCTCTTTCCTGTCCATCTTTCTTTCTTTCTCTTTCTTTATTTCTCCCTCCTTCCCTCCCTCTACCGTCCATAGTTTTTTCTTTCTGTCTGTCTTTCTTTCTTTCTCCCTCTACCTTGCATCCTTCCTTTCTTCCTTCCTTCCTTCCTTCGCTCTCCAAACGTCCTTATTTTCTGTCCATGCTTATTTCTTTTCCTTCCTCCTATCCCTCCCTCCTTCTTCCCTCAGATCTTTCTTTCTTTCTTTCTTTCTTTCTTTCTTTCCTTCTGTCTCTCCTTCTTTCTCTCTTTCTTTCTTTCCTGTCCATCCATCCATCTTTCAGTCTTTCTTTCGTTCCTATCCATCCTTTTCTTTCTTTCTTTCTTTCTTTCTTTCTTTCTTTCTTTCTTTCTTTCTTTCTTTCTTTCTTTCTCTTTCTCTTTCTTTCTTTCTCTTTCTTTCTTTCTTTCTCCCTCCCTTCCTCTACCTTCCATCGTTTTTTTTCTTTCTTTCTCTCTCATTTTTCTTTCTTTCTCCGTCCCTCTACCTTGCATCCTTCCTTCCTTCCTTCTTTCCTTCCCTCTCATCTGGCTCTATCTCTCCTCCCTCTGCAGATGGCGACTCAGCCTCATCCATTAACTGTTATTGTTTTTCCTGAACATGACATTGATTCAATTTAACACCAATCAATTTCAAACGCTTCTGACATTCAGATCTGACCTTAAGGCAAACGACTCATGAACTATGATCAGAATTAAACTTTTGCTAACGAGGTGATCTCTCAGCCATGCCCAACAGCAATGTTCGCTAAAAATTAGATCAATTATTATAAGGCAAACAGACCCTAAGTTGATTACCCTGCCCTCACTAATTTGTGTAATTAATAACCAGGCCAGGACTAGAATAAGAAGTTTATTAATCCATATCTACAAGCCGGTAATGAAATTGCATGGGCAGGTCATCCATTTAGATGGTAATGTCATAATCAATGCTGCCACACCATACATGTTAATGAGCATTGTTATGAATTGTTACAGTTAGAGCTGTGTGTATGGAGACGTCGGCCTTTTTATGTTGTTATGTATGGCAATCAGACGCGTGAAAATGGCAAATCTAATTAGGAATTCCGACTGGAGCGGCTGGGAACACAGAGAGCAGTAGACGGTATCGGAGCTGACAGCTGCCAGCCGGAACGGCGAGTGTCGGAACAAAACCAGCATTCTGCGCCACAACAGGAATGACAGGAAAAAAGGATGTATCACAAACGAATAACTGCACTCTGCGTGGCCTCTTGCCATATAGCACAATAGAACTGCCAGCACAGGAAGAAGATGCTATTGTGTGTGTACAAGCACTCTTTATTAGTTTTACCTTAGAGTCGAGGGATAGACTCGTTTCATCTGCATGGCGATGAGGCTCCTGTTCTCACGTTCAGTCTTCCTCCGCGGGCCCTGTGTGGTCCTCCTCTTCTGCATGCTAGATACTGCACTGCATTCATCTGCTAAATTCACACATATAGAGAACTCATTCTAGTTATAAGGGTTTACACTAATTCATAATATAAGGTTTCCTTATATTATGAATAGTGTGTTAAATTTTTATTGTGATGCAAGGGCCTTAAAGATTTGCCATGAGAAAAGTCTGCCACATTGGGGCCATTGGATCCCTTTGAAATTAAATATTCTATGCGTCCACTACCTTTTAAAAGTTTAGGGTAGATACGATTTTTTTATGTGGTTTGAAACAAAGTCGCTTCTGCTCTGATTTTGATTAAACCCCTCCTTCCGAAATACAAAATGTCCTTTGATTGGTTAGCTAGCCCAGTGTGTTTTGATTGGCAGTGCTTAGCGAGTGTTCTGGAAATACCCCACCCCTCCATAACTGCCTTTTATTATTACACCCCTTTAATTATACATTATAGATTCGATGTTATCCACCCCTTAATCATAAAATTTGTCGAAAAACTAAGGTAATACAAACAGTAATCGATCACAGAACCATGGTTAATTTTCCTAAGGAGCGGTGAACCGTCTTACAAAAGCGAGAGCTTACAAAAGCAACAGAAAACAAGCTGTTCTCCATAAAATCTGCAGCGCACTGATAAACGTTGGGGTTATAATGTTCAGGAACAGTGTTTAAAATAAATTAACCACTCTAAGTTCGTCAGCTTTAGGAAGGTCAAACAAATGAGTTTTGGAAACGTGGAAAAAAACAGTGTCTCTTTGATATGGTGCACTGGGACGGTTTGCAGTTGAAAAAGTGGAAAAGCATAATAGGACCCCTTTAAAAAGGAAGTGTATATGTGGGGTATACAGAGAGACATGCCATTCACTCACATTGATTCACTACTACTATTACTACTATAGTATATATTTGATAAAACCTGAATTTACTGTAAGTGTACTGTAAGTAACAGTCCTCGTGTCCTAGTAAGCACCTGTAAATAATGCAGCATTTGAGACAGATGAAAGGAAAGATGAAATGAAAAGTGCACAGATGTGTAGTCAAACACACCAGTCCTGCCACAAGTTGCACACCGATGCTAACTGCTTTTAGCGCCTTACACATGCCACTCTGTGTAAGGGTGTGTGGTGCCTGTTATAAGCTTAAATATTTTACACATGCACACTGCATATGTAGCTCTGCAACACCTGTTCTTCAGAGCCAACTGCAGCATCTGCTACACAGCTCATTAATGACCACACAGATCACACCAACATGTATTTCAACAATGTGTATTTTTCTCCTATCTCTCACACCTTTCGCAGCTGTATTAAACCTCTATAAATTTCCCTTTGATTAGTGAAGACTGTGTTTTACAACTAAAATGACAAAGTCTGATCTAAGTTTGATCACAGGCATCAAGATGATCATTAAGAGCTTGAGATGAAACTTAATCAAAGAGATTGTTTAAAGAAGGGTGAATAAGAAGAGGTAATGCTATCATCAGTCATCATCCCGCATTACCTTCTCTGGTTTTTGAGCTTTGAAGACGGCCAATAAAAGCTGCAGTTAGGATGAAGTTAAAGTGATTCTCTGGGTTTATATTGGGTTAGTACTGATTGGCTTTAAATTGCTCTGTCTCGAGATTCCCTTTCATCTTTACCGCTGGAAATCACTGTTTTCCTGTTGTCTGAGTAGGTTTAAACATTTACTTTCTCTCTCTCTCTCTCTCTCTCTCTCTCTCTCTCTCTCTCTCTCTCTCTCTCTCTCTCTCTCTCTCTCTCTCCCCGGTTTGCATGGATGTTTTCCGTTGGAAACATGAGGAGGAACAGCTCAAGGAGGGAATTTCAAATAACTAGCAGTAAAGGTGAAGAACAAGACACATTGAATCAGTAAACAATTGTCAAATCACAGCCAACGTTTGTATATTTACATGCTGAGTGCACAGATTATAGGTGCACTATGGTAAACCAGATTTAAGGCGAAGCTGAAGGCCAACCTGTGAAAGATGCATATTCACACGCAGGATTAAGAAAGACATGAAGTGATATTTGCTTCTTGAATCTCTTTCATTAATTTTCAACATACGTTATCTTTGTGTCAAGAAGGCAGCGGCTCATAAGCTTCAATGCTACAGATACGTACTCAAAAATATTTTCGACTGAACTAATTCTAAATGTGGACAGTAGCCTACATGTTGGAAATTAGATTTCTTAACATGACATTTCCATGTCAAATCAACTTCACTGACACTGGCCAAGTTACTCTAAAACGATGTTTTGGAATTTGCATACAGAGGCTTGGGATAGTTCTACACCACACGAGCACTTTAAGGACAAAAACCTGACAAATGTCGTGAAATGAAACATGTGAACAATGTCTTATGGTAGCTGTGGTATTGAAAAATAATGCAAAGCTAACCCACGTCAATTATTCATTTTTTCCTTATGTAGGCCTATATTCAATATTATTTATTAGAGTAAGCATAACATTTTAATATGCTGATACATAAGATAGTTTTCCAGAAACGTTGAATAGCTACCTTTAGCGTGAAGGTCGATCGTCTTAATGTTGTTTTGTCCTGTTGTGGGACACTTTCTCAAGATTGAATTGTGTGCGTAATTTTCGCATAATTTCCATACACTGCGCTGCACCGGAAGTTGTGGTGGCAACTGAGGCTATATGCAAAACCATTGTGCTGCTCATTAGAAAACGCAAAATACACTATACAGTCACCACTTAGCGCCACTTTTAAGCATTATGGTTACTGCCAAAACTTACTCAAAAACATAAAAATAAGACTTAACTTCAACATTTACTCTCCCAATCAAAGCATGCTGGAAATTAGAAATCCTCTGGCCATTTTCAGTTAATGGCAACAGATTTTTTTTTCCATGTAGTCCCAACATAAACGGATTAACCACTTTAACCCGAAGTGTTACTCTCCTAAATGCAGAATTATTTGCTGATAAATTTTAAAAAAAACTTTTTTTGTCAACATCATACAGCTCAGATAGTCATGTGTCATTTGAAGGGTCTCACGGGGTAGAATACAAAAAGCACAATTGTTTGGGGCTTTGACTAAACTTGAGCGAGTTTTTTGTACGTGAAGCTTGCAAGCCCCATATGTAAATAATCCAAAATTTGTCACGTCTTCGCTCGTAACTTCATGATCGTGGAAAATAACACAATATTACAGATTTATAGATTCTCAGATATGACAAATAAAACTCCACAGGCGCTAACTAAAAACAAATATGTAGCTTCATTAAACATGCACAGATAGTAGAAAATGGCACATTAGCCTACTTACAGTGGATGCTCCCAACTTAAATGAGTCCAAAATCAACATAATCCGTCGATAACGAGGAACAACCATTTTAAAAATGCCAATTAGGTGTTGTCAAGGGCTAAACAAAAAGGTTTCAAATGCTGTAACTTTTGATTACTTAAAGGTGCACTGTGTAATATTTAGGAGGATCTGTTGACAGAAATGCAATATCATATACAACTATGTTTTCAGTGGTGTATAGACCTTAGATAATGAACCGTTATGTTTTAATTACCTTAGAATGAGCCATTTCTATCTACATACACCGCTGGTCCCCTTACATTGAAATAGACATTTTGCACTGGTATGTTTCTACAGTAGCCCTAAACGGACAAGCGTTTCGTCACCATGTTCTTCATGCAAAGAAGCTAGCTAAAGTGAGCGCATAAAACACTGACACAATGATGAAAAGATAACAATAAAATATAAATATAAAATATCGTTTCACTGAATAATCAAGTAAACCTAATTTCTTATTTTATCTGTGTAAAGAAACCTCATTGAGCTACTCTCTGCTGTCTCAGACAACGATTTCTTTTCCTGCCGGCCACCGTAACTTCTTTTGGTTGCAATTCGCCACCTCACCACTAGATGCCGCTAAACATTACACAGTGCACCTTTAAGGCTATCACCAAACAATTTGATCCAGATGCAGCTCATATGCCGGGACACTTTACCAAAAAATTATTATCCTCCTACTTAATTTCCTTCTTGAGTTATCGCATGTCAAATAAGAAAGATATGTAAAATTATTGTTTTTAAATAATATATTTTTTGTCTTTTATCAGCAGTTTCTCAGCATAAGATTGTCCAAATGTAATGAATTTTTTTCTAAAAATTAAAAAAGTTTTCTATCAAACAATGCCTACCTTTTGACTCCTTGCTATAGTTTTGGAGTTATGAGTCTACTTTTGTGTATGTCACAAAAACAACTATCTTCAGGGCTTAAGGGGTTAAGCAAACTTCTGTTTTACAAATTTAAGTGGATTCCACACAAATAAAGTTAAGTTAAATAAAATGTTCAAGAATTGTGTTCTGTTAGCTTATTAAGCAGCAAAATCATTTTTTTGACTCCGCAAAGCAAAAGCACACATTAAAACCAATCGTTATATTCCTGAACTATCATCGGGAGTGTACACCTCTAACAACAGCAGATCTTCTGTTTGTCAGAATCAAATTTGACAGAGAAGGAACCCATATGCTTTGATTTTATTTGACATTCACCCCCCAAGGCGATAGTCTAATGGTGAGAATGGCAATACTGTTCTCCATCTGGTCAGGTAGCGCCAACGTAGGCTAAATTAGCACGTGGCACACAGCAGGCATATGCCACTGCATAAAGCTACAAGAGAGCATTGTGAGCCAGCTGTTGTGACGACAAATACTAGCATGACAATTGTGCAGTTCGCAGGCTTGAAATGGACGAGAAACGACAAGACTAAAAGGCAGAGATGTGTTTGAGTTGCTTAAGTGGCTTAAGTTACATTTTTATTTGTGAGAAACAATTTATAAAACTCCAACAGACTTAATTATGAGTCTAAAAATTATAATTATTACATTTTTCAAATGTACAGTTGACGAAAAACAATTAATTTTAATGTGTCCTTGTTACACGTTACATTACTATTGTAACAAGAGTAAATTATCGATAATTATCAACTAACACTACGGTAAACACTACGCTAAACCTATAGTAAGTACATGCTTTTAATTAATTACTCAGTACGTATTTGTGTAATTACACCATAACAAGGACACATTAAAATAACCCAGAAATGTATATAGCTACATCTACTGGTACAACTGAACATGTAATGGCCATGACCATACGAGGTCATCAGGAGCAGGGACTCAAAGTGGGTGTGTTTGTGTGTGTGTGTGTGTGTGTGTGTCTCTAGTTGCTGAGCCTTCACTACACATCAGCCCCATCTGTCCAGCATTGGTGTGTTTGCTTCCGAGACCACATCATGGCCCGGCCTTGACACCATGTTAATGAGATCCACAGAGGTGACAGGTGAAAGCAGCAGCACCGCTGGCAGTAGACAAATCCCCACACAAACACTTGCAGACTTATGACAACACTGAAGACAATGGACATCCAAACACACCTCGCCCGTCTGCCTGCTGAAGACAGTCTACAAACACACTTTCACACACGTGGCAGATGAAAACACTGTTGGCATCAAAGCACAAATGCTGCACACATCTCGGTGACATGCGAAGACAGAGATTCTCACAGCTTGGTGGCACATCTGTCAACTTTTCAAGGTAAATATCCACTTCACATACACACACAAACTGCACTCCTTCCTCTTGCTTGTCTTCACTTCTATTAAAAAAAAAAAAAACTCATTTTACCAGACATAATCCCAAATGAGCAAATCAAAAGCAGTGCAGCCATTACCACAAAAAGCTGTTTTCAAAATGGCGTTTTAATTTAGTTAACATTTAGGAGAACAGCACAGAGATAATAAAGTCCACCTGGCTTCATTTTACAAAAGTACACCAGTCGTCATCCTTTCTCCCATTACAGCCGCTCACGGGGAATCTCTCCCATAGTGTACGGTTACATTAGCAGAGATTAAAAAACAATCCCAGTGCATGTTTCGTTTCATAGCTCTTCAGTTATAACCAGGCTGTGTAAACAATCCAGTAACCCATAGGTAAAGTGTGTGTGTATGGTACATCAAACCAGTATTTCAATGAACAGTATTACTGCAAATTAGCCAACAGTGCTACAGTATAGCGAGACAGCTCTTGCCCATTCAACCTCAGCAGTGACCACTCAAACCAGAGCATGTCATTTACAAACAGGAACTTGAATCAGCTTTGAAACTTTTTGAATATCATAATGTTATCATAATACTTGCAAAAATTGACTTGTATCTGTCACAAGTAACTTACTGATATTTTTACCACTTCGAGAGCATGGCCTGGGGAGCTGCTATTATTTTTTTATATATTTAAAAAAAACAATATCTATATTTATAAAAACAATAATTATAATAAAATGAAATAACTCCTAATTCAAGAAGAAAAAGCTCAATTATATTATTCTTCATGTCAAAAAAAATTGTGTGCTTAATCACCTTATTCGTCGGACCAGTGCATGGCAGTCGAGGGCTTTATGTATGTGAACACACCTGACAAAGACTTCACAGCAAAATATAAAGGCAAAAAAACAGGGACTACACACAGTCCGTCTGAACTATGATTAATGCTGGATGCTGCAGTGCATTAAAATGGGTCGTTGATGAGTGGAAGCATTCAGACGGAAGGGAAACATCTCGGTTTGCTCCTTCATCCAAGGCTTCATTTACAGGGGTAGAGTATGTTGCCGTTTGGAGGGGTCAGTTCTAGCGGAAGGAGGAGGAGAATGTTAAGCCATCAGGTGAGTAAGTGTCTGCGATATGCTGGAAAGGGCTGGAAAGATCGTGGATTCTCTCCATGTAGCAAAACGCCACTCCGAACACTCAAGAGTTTGAGCTCAAAGACGGCACAAATCAGAGAAAACAACAACACTTCAACAAACACACAAACACATACGCGCTCTCAAACAGTGCAAATAGGCTTTTTCCTTCATTCTCTTGATCTCCCCTTCGCTCATATGGCCGTATTTACCCTGCGGTATGTACAGAGATGCAGAAGAGAGGATGAGGCAACTGGACATGGGATATTCAATCTTGAGTGCGTCTTCCTGGGCACTTTTCTTCTTTTTTTTCTTCCTTATTCTCTCTTCACCACAGCCCCTTTGTTCCCTCGTTCCATAATCTCTCTCCTTCTCGGCCATTTTCTTTCCTACCTTTCCGTCCGTCTTTATTTCTCCCTCTCTATTTATAGAGGCTCATGGTAGGACTCTGGTACATGCACATATAGGCGTCACAGAGAAGTCTGCGTGCATAGCCCTGGATGTTCTTGGGGTCCAGCGCGTGGAGTTCCTCTGGGGTCATCTTCAGGTAGGCCCCTACTTCTGGGCACGGGGATACCTGTGGGATGTTAAACCCGTTCTGACCACCTGCCACCAAAAACGGAGAAAAAAAACAGACAAACAAAAGAGTAAATTCAATAAAAGGTAAGAATGGTGCGTCAATTTATTATTGTGACTCAAAAATGAGTGAAAGTTCAATTGAAATCAAAAAACAATAACACAAAAAAGGTTTACAAGTCCTCTGTACCGTCGCGGTCAGCCATACTATCGAAGAACAGCCAGGCCGAGTCTGCGGATCCGTATTTGACAAAGGCGACATAGTGGCTTGTCTCAATGCAGAGCACGGCAAACAGCTCCATCTGCTGGTGAGGGTAAGATCCCTGTCTCCACACTGACTCCTGCAACTCTTTAGGGACAGATAACTTAACATACCGATGAGACTTACGCCGTGGGTGCAGATGTACCTAAAGGTCCAGGAAGTGAACACATATTCAGTGTCAAATATTCTGAAAAAACAGGTACACACAAATATGCACATTAATCTATATTCAACCAATGTAAGGAACTGTTATAGTTGTCTGAACTTAGGGAAATGCATTTGAACAATTATTTATTTGGAAAAGCCTCCATCTAGTGGATATCAAAGGTATTGCAGACAAGATGAGATCCAGAAGAGCACCTTTGTGCTTAAATGTGCATGTCTGTCATGTGTGTGTGTGTCCTACCTGTGTATTGCACTTTTCACAGAACTGCTTTATCTTTCCTGGTGTGATGTCACAATCTTCGTAGCACTCTCTGCACTCGTAAAGAGCCAAACAACCACAGATTCGACATTCTCTAGGGGCTGACAAAAACATTTGTTATACCATTTTCCTTTAAAAACTGAAAACGCAGAGCACAGCTAGAATGATACATTACTATAAAATTAGTTCTTTATCTCAAACACAGATTCATTACTTTGGTATGTGGAATTTTATTCAAAAAACTGCAATCCATTCAGTTATTGAACTGACTCACTGTCATCTAATAGATCTGTGATGTCAAGCTCCAAAGAAGGGAAGATCTTATTAAACATCTTGAAGTCCTTCCCAAAGCGAGGCATCTGAATTATAAGGCAAGAAGGGGCCTGGACAGAAACAAACAGACAAGAACATGACAGTCCCCTTCATTTGTCCTAAGCAACAATATTTGGATGTGTAAATTCTCCTCTGAATGCATCTTTCTCTTTTAATTTTGTGATTGTTCTATGTGCTTATCTGGAGAAATTCAACATCTAATTTATAAAATAATTATAATAATAGTAGTAGTCATATAATGTGCAGAATAAATGTAAAAGTTCAGAAACAGTACCTCAAATTGATTTACCAATTACTCTACCGTTCAAAAGTTCAAGTTTTTTTTTTTTTATGATCATTTTATTTAGCAAGGTCCAAAATTGATTAAAAGTAACAATAAAGACATTTATAAATCGATCAAAAGTAACAATAAAGACATTTATAATGTAACAAAAGATTTATATTTTTTTAATCAATGCTGTTTTTTTTTTCTTTCTATTTATCTAAAAAAATATCATGGTTCAAATATGATAATAATAAGATTTTTTTTTTTGCACCAAATCAGCATATCAGATTGATTTCTAAAGGATCATGTGAGACTGAAGACTGGAAGACACCGCTTTACCATCACAGGAAAAAAATACACTTTAAAATAAACCCAAATAGAAATATTTGATCCAATACATGCATCCTTTGTGAGCATAAGAAAGTTCTTTCAAAAATATTTTACAAATTTTACTGACCTCAAACCTTTTAAGTGAGTTTATATATTAAAAAATGTTAAATATTTTTATTAAGATATTGTAAAGAACAATAAAATATGGAAGTAAAAGTGGCCTCTCCACGAACTACAGTCAAACCAAAAAAAATTCAGACACCTTCAACATTTCTCACATTATCACATTTTATTCACTATAGTTTCGAAAATGGTAATAAAATTTGACAAGAACTCTAGAGTTATCAAATCAGTTGATATTTCACTGGCTTTGGCCATCCTTCTGTTAGACTTTCTCACAAATGAATTAGGTTGAATAGCTGTCACCTGTCATCTGTTAAATTTGAGTACACAATTAGATAATACCAATTTAGTTCAACCAAGCAAAGCTTAATTTTGTTCAGTCTGTGGTGTTAAAAGCCCGCATTAGCAATTAAAGAAAAAAAATCTTAAGCAAAACATGGTCAGGCCAAAGTGTCTGAATAAATTGTGGTCCCAAATTTGTATAAATTTTACTGGTAGTCCACTGTATGAAGAATTTTTGAGTATAATATGTCACAGTTTACTTTATTTTGCTATCCTCACTTACATAAATGAACGATAGTATCCTGCACCCACTAGTAAAAAAATATCAGAAATGATATCTGGTGTCTGAATCATTTTTGATTTGACTGTATATGGTTATCAATGATACAGAGCATGCTTTGTGTACATACCTCTGCAAATTTGAGATCACTGTTGATGAAGGACCACTCCAGAAGTTGCTGGCTGGTTGGCACCATAACTTTATCTTTCTTGTCCATAAAGATTTGATAGAAGTAACAGTCCTGAACCTTCTGCCCTGCAGACCTGCAAAAAAGATAAGATAAAAGATAAAAACACCACTTTTTAATACTAGCTTTGTTGAGTTCCCAAATATGCTGATTCTAGCATGGAGTTGAAGGGTGTGTGAGAGGCGCACCGAAGTTTGAGAAGAGGGTCGACTCTCAGGATGTGATGAAACAGGATGTTGAGGAACTCTTCAGGATCTGAACAGAGAGAATAACTTATTTCAATTCACACCATACAACTCAAAATGTGAAATAACTTAAAACAATTCATCTATCAATTATTTGTAGTTTTTTTTAGGTGTTTAATATATATCCCATTGAGGTCCCACATAATTTAAACGTACAGTAAAATAAATATTTAGCATTTAATACATATTTGGTGCTATAGATCATGTGTGTTTTGATGAACAACTAGGTTTTGAAAACAAAAAAATTAGTATCCTTAGAATTAATGACTTTATCTGTAACATTTTTTTACTCTGCTTGTACAAAGAATGTAATGTTCTGTGTGTCATAACAGGGCTTCATAAAAGCACAAAGTGGACATGACTGTGCCACCAATGTTTCAGTATGGAAGCACAATGTTCCCAAAAACAGCAGGATGTACTCAAAATAAAAGTAAATTGGAAAAACCCATTCCCAAATCACTTGGTATAATAATAACAGTTTTTGAGAGGATACTATAGTATGTTTTATGTTTTAACATCTAAGAACAAGATTTCATATAACAATATTATGACAGGTCTGATATAGTTTTGCAGTCGCATTGTGTAACTGAAAACATTATTTCTTCATATTTCATAGTATAGAGTACTGTTTTCCAAACAATACAATGTAGTATCAACATTTCCTGTAAACAATCATATGGATAAACCTCTAATAATTAATTCTCTATTTTTGTTGTTCCTCAATATTGCAGATGCTCAAAATGAAAATAACTCAACTGCTGAATAAAACAATGTAATTTTTTAAGAGTGAAAATCATTTTCTGTTTGCACCTACAGAGGGCAGTATCAATACATTTCTTCTACAGTGACATGAAACATGAGACTTTTCTCACCCTTCTCTTCTGAAGTGAATCCTGACGCGGCCTCCACTTTCTCCAATATCCTCCTAAGTTTCATGATTTTAGTGGCGCACACGTAGCCATGTCTAAAAAATACGCATGAACACAGATTAATAAAAGATTATAACCAGGCCTGTCACAGAGAATAGGTAAAAGAGAATTTGGATGAATATTTACATGAACAATATTATATTGGCTAATAGAGATAAAGCAGCCAAATAATGTGCGGTAATAAACTGTGTTTCACTCACATTCGTAGTGGGTTGACTATTTCTGTGCGCAGTAACTCTTGAGTCTCTTTGTAATATTCTACATCAGTCTTGGATCTTGGCCTTAAGAGTACTGTATCCAACACAGAACTAAAAGAGAATAAACTGACATACAGAGAGAGACAGAGAAATACATATTTACAATTGTAACATTAAATATTAGTTTATAATCTGTTAAGCATCTTCTATGCATTGCATGTCAAACAAATGTAATGTCTCTGTGTAGATATCATGGAGATACAGATAATAAACACTTGTGTGTAAGTCACTATGTGTGTATGTGTGTGTGTGTGTGTGTGTGTGTAGTGTACTGATTCAGCCCGTTCTCATCCTTTGTCGTCATACATGTGACGCTTTGTACATTTCGTCGAAATCTTATGCACATGGCATCCTTTAGCATCAATATGAGACGCAGAACCCAAGGCGTCATACAGGTGACGCTCGTCTAAATTAACCGTAACCCTACCCCAGACCTAAACCTACCCAAACAGTGCGTGTTATATTGACGCTAAAGGATGCCATGTGCGTAAGATTTCGACGAAATGTCATATGGCGTCACCACCTATATGACGCCAAAGGATGAGAATGCGTTGCAGCCCGACTGATTTCACCTACATTGTGAGGACCATCTTTATATTGTAGTGTGTATTCAGGTTTCAGGCCACAGCCCCTACATTATAAGGATATGCCGATGTCCTTGTAATTCAAAAAGCTAAATAAACATTCTAAATAATTGTTTATTAAAAATGTAAAAATGCAGAAAGTTTTTTAGGGTAGGTTTAGGGTTAGGGGCTAGGAAATGTCATTAGCTCAGTATAAAAACCATTACACCATAAAGGTTATGAATGTCCTTATTGGACTACCAACATGTGATGTCTGTCTGTCTGTGTGTGTGTGTGTGTGTGTGTGTCTTGAGATTCCCTACTTTCCGATGACTTTTTGCTGGTCCTCACAAGGAAAATTGATTAATAAACATAATAAAAGTGTTTTGTTTTTTTTAAATGTAAAAATGCAGAAAGTTTTGTGTGATGGGTAGGTTTAGGGTTAGTGTAAAGGGGGCCTCTATGAAGGTCCTCACAAGTATAGCTAAACAAACGTGTGTGTGTGTGTGTGTGTGTGTTCACCAGAACAGCGTAGAGTCCAGATAGCAGGAGTTATAATGTCCTTGAATTCCTTTCTTCTTCCCCACCATCACCTCCAAACCGTCATTCTCCGTCCGAGGAGGAGTGTTCTCATTAACCACTTCACTCAGATAACCCCCAAAAGCTGCAGCAAAACATACTGATGAGTCACATCAATCAAGTACAATATGAGCTTCAATGTTCTGAGATTTAAAAAAATGGGTTTTGACATCAATACATATTACTACATATACCACAAAAAAGTCAACTTTAACTTTCAGTTAACAAAATATACAATATAAAAACATGCTATTTTCAGAGTATAGTCACAAAACAGTTTTATTGTACATGTTAACAAAAAAAAGTGTGAAAGAATCACTTCCTACTCTTATCTGTGCAAAGTTTTATTCAAACTGTTTTGTCATGGAGAAGTAAGATTATGCATGATTCACAAAAAGATACCAGAAAAGGATTTGATATACACCTATCAGTAAACCACTTTAAACTTCAATGCAAACTTCACCCACACGTCTGTAACACATAACCGGTAAGTTCATCCACTTTGAAAAATATTCGCACAAAAAGAACTGTACAGATAAAAAATAAACATTCCAAAAATACTGCGTTTAAACCCTCTGGAATGCTGGTTCATTCACTCTTAAGCCAAAAGTATATTTCCCTTCCCTGACTTCGCAAAGTCTTCGTAATGTAATTTTCATCGTCAGCAAATAATTTTAGCGCTCAAATACAAAGGTCCACTAGGTAGTGTGCACGCGCCAAATACGTCTAACCACGTTCAGGGTCAATAGAGTATACTTTTAAGGGCTTGCACTCTCAATAATGTACTAGACAGAGCAGAATGTGGAAAAAGAAGAATACCTGGGCCTTTAATGTATTAATGTAACTGCAATATCTGCTCTAGATCAGGCCCTTCCTATCGGAGCAGAACTCCTTGTCCAAGCTCTTGTTCGATCCAGACGGGCATGCACTGTCAAACCAACTGATCCAGAGTGCTGCATCAAGAGTGATCTTTAACAAGCCGAAGAGAGTGTACTGTACGTCACACCTCTCCTCGTCAATTTGCACGGGTTGACTATAGCCGCTAACATCAAATTCAAGGCACTGTCATTTGCCTATAGAACGACCACTGGCTCTGCACCCCTATAGCTAATCTCACCGCTTCAGATGTATGTGCCCTCCAGAAGCTTGCATTCTGCAAGTGAACGGCGTCTTGTGGTACCATCCCAAAGGGGCACAAAATCACTTTCACTGATCTTTACCTGGAGTGTTCCCTGCTGGTGGAATGACCTGCCTATCTCAACCTGAGCTGCTGAGTCTTTAGCCACTTTCAAAATAAACAGCTAAAGATGTGTCCATCATCTAAAGAAGACCATCATCTATTTCGTCAATACTTGACCAATAATTACACTTTCTACACTATTCTGTCCATCTATTTATTTTTTATTTGTTAAAAAAAACTTGCAACATGTACTGTGCTAGACTAACTGGGATTGGTCACAGTACTTACATATTGTTGTCCTATTCTTGGATATTGCTTTGGATAAAAGCGTCTGCTAAATGATTAAATGTAAAAGTAAACAATACTGTAGGCTTATCATAACCGTATGCACTGACACATCTCTGACACTTGAAGTGTGTTTTTTACCTATGGAGTTGCATCGTTCTATGGGATTGGGTGAATGATGTAAGGATGGGAATCGTGAGTCTGGCCTGCAACACTTCAGTTTGACAAACAGAGCTTTCTTTGGTGGACACGTGAAATAACGGATCCCTTTAAATGTGCCATCAGTGCAGCCCACACACTCTTCCTCCTAAACACACACATAAGAAACAAACACTTTATAACACAGCAAATTTATATACACTAATTTACACTACCTTTCAACAATTTGGGATTGGTAAGAATTTTTTATCTTTTGGAAATAAGTCTCTTATGCTCACCAAGATTGCATTTATTTGATCAAAAATACAATGAAAACGATAATATTGTGAAACATTATTACAATTTAAAATAACTGTTTTATATTTTAAAATTATATTTTGTTATTTATTCATGTGATGGCTGAATTTTCAGCAGCCATATCTCCAGTTTTCAGTGTCACATGATCCCTCAGAAATCATGCTGATTTGCTGCTGAAGAAACATTTCTTATTATTATCAATGTTGAAAACAGATTTCGATTTCAAATGTAATGCTTCCTTGCAAAGTATTAATCTCTTAAGTATTAATCTCTTCAGAAAAAAAATCAAACTGACCCAAAACGTTTGAATGCTAGTGTTGTTATATTCACTTCATAGTTACAGTACAGCAAACATGCATGAATCTACTGACCAGCTCTAAACCAGCTAGTGGCTCTTGTAGTCCTGGAGGTAAACCAACCCAACGGATGACCCCACACAGCGGTGGGTTCTCTTTGACCTCCACCATTGACCCAACCTCTAACCCTGGCTGGCCTTGTGGTGGTGATGGAGGCCTCTGGACAGGCGTGGTAGCAGGTGGCAGGACCTCCTGCTGCTCTCCCATCACTGAGCCAGCAGACAGGGAGAGGGGGCCGTGGCTCATGCTCCCATTGGGGCCAACTTTGCGGCTCAAGCTGAAGGGCAGGGAGTGGAACTTGTTATCAATGGACATCGAAGGGGTTGTGGGTGGAGCTCGAGAGGGGGACGAGCTTGGGTTGAAGTCTGGGGGCATGTCCGTCAGGGATTTGGCCGGGTCCTCACCGACTATCAAGAAACAAAGCCAAAGAAATGAGAGGTACCAAGAGGTCATAACAACCAGAAAATGCATCAGTGTGTGACGGACCAGGAACTGATCAATCAATATAAACCATCAGATGACATCACAGCTAATGTTATGAAATTATAATAAATGGTTCAAATGGCTTAAATGAAACAGTTATCTGTCATTAAAGAGATTTACATTTATACACTGCTGTTCAAAAGTTTAAAGGGGTCATCTTATGCCCTTTTACGAAGTCTTGATTTAGTTGATTTAGAATATGTTTTCATGCTTGATTGTTCAAAAAACACATTATTTTTCACATATTTTACATTATTACAGCCTCTCTCCTGGTCTGGCTCGAACACTCCGATTTCAATAAAGCCCCTCCTTCCGAAATATGAAATGTGCTGTGATTGTTAAGCTGGCCCAGTGTGTTGTGATTGGCAGCACTTAGCGAGTGTTCTGGAAATATCCCGTCTCTCCATATAATAACTGCGAGTTCTTCTCTAGTGTAAATATTAAGGTTATTTCAAACCAGTTCGAGCCCGATTCAGACCCTGACAATGTTAATGAACAAGAGGATCGTGCAGAATAGATTTCATGCACAGACTTTGCAAGCACGGATTTCACAGGTTTCAGAGTGGTATGTTTTTTTTGTAATTTTATTATCCATTATAGATACGATGTTATCCAACATTTAATTGTGATATTTGTCGAAAAACTAAGGTAATACAAACAGTAATCGATCACAGAACCATGGTTAATTTTCCTAAGGAGCGGTGAACCGTCTTACAAAAGCGAGAGCTTACAAAAGCAACAGAAAACAAGCTGTTCTCCATAAAATCTGCAGCGGACTGATAAACGCTGGGGTTATAATGTTCAGGAACAGTGTTTAAAATAAATTAACCACTCTAAGTTTGTCAGCCTTAAGCCGGTGCGATTTTTGCTGTCGTGCGAGCTCACAGGCGATTTTTTTCACTCGGGCAATCTACCTATTGTAGCTCAAACTAGTCGTTCATTGTAGTTCTTGAAAAGGGGATTCTGTAAAATAAAATATCTCTTTGGAGTGGACTTTGAGCTTTGTAAACTTGCAGATCTTTTTTATGCTTAAACAGCAACATTACACACTAACTAAAGTTGGGGAAAAATAAAGTGAAAAAGCATAACAAAACCCCTTTAAGGTTGGAAAGATTAATAAATAAGGTTGGTAATATTTTTGTAAGAAGTCTCTTATGCTCACTAAAATGCATTTATTTGATAAAATACAGTAAATAATAACAGTAATAGTAACTAGTAATATTGAGAAATATTAATATAAATAATATAATTCAATTGTTTTCTATTTTAATATATTTTGAAAAAAAATCTGTGATGGCAAAGCTGGATTTTCAGCATCATTACTCCAGTCTTCAGTCATATGATCCTCCAGAAATCATTCTAATATGATGATTTGGTGCTCAATAAACATTCATTTTTATTATTAATGTTGAAAACATGATAAAAAAAATCTTTAACACTTTACGGTAAGGGTACATGAATTATCATACATTCATGCATTAATATCTCATGAATCATCAGGAACTAACACGAGTTCAACGTTTTTCATTCATGACTTCATGGATGAACAACACCTTAATTAAAACATGAACTAAGATGAGTACATCATCATGAATTATGATTTATTACGCATGATCATTATGTTTTCTTTCGTCACAGTTATGCCACCATTAATAGCACATTGTTCATCAGTGTTTCAAAGGACCTAGTCACCACTTTAGTTGAGCAGCCACACACATGATGAAGTCATTGATAGATATGATATGAATACTGTATTGGACAGACCACAAAATAGACCAATCACAGCTCATAGCACACAAATTCTGTTGACATTCAAATACGGTAGTCATCATGTACCCTTACCGTAAAGTGTTACCAAAAATTCTGTATTCTCTGAGGAATAGAACGTAAAATAAAAAGCTGTTCTTGTTCATGTTTACAACGGTTTTCAACATTCATAATAAGAAATGTTTCATTGAAATGGAAAACTTTTGTCACATTATAAATGCCATCACTGTATTTTGATCATTTAATGCATACTTTAAAATTATGGATAAAAGGATGAAGAATAAAAGAATGAATTTCATTTAAAAAAAATCTTACTGACCCAAACATTTGAACAGTAATGTAGTGTATACTAAACCACAGCTTAGCCAAAATATGATGTCCTCTCAGAGCTGATCAGTACTGGTTATTTTCTCCTCACTGAAGCACATACCAACACATAAAATATGAAGATATTGGTAAACATTGTTATGTGTTGCAGAAAAAAAGTCACCATAGGAATCAAGCATAAGAATTGTGGTGAACAGATGGTGAAGAACAAAAGCAGCACAGGCCATAAACACAACATAAAACCCATAACCAATAACAAGCCGCCCCTGCAACATCCTCCAATAGTGCATGTTAGTATAGTGTGACATGAAATATGAAATAGTTACACAGATGAAAGCAATGTTATAAGGAATACAGTGTCCCAATATGTTTAACGCCAAATACACATACAAACACATACAATCACAAACATTTACACAATGGATGAGTGGAGATATGGCTTGATTGTACCAGCAATACCAAATATAAAAGGCTTTCACAAATCATACAAACATAAAACTACTGGTAGTCACAAATACTAAATATGCCACATATGCTGCAACTAACAAATTAATGCAGTTTACAAAAAAAAAGAAATTCAAATAAATAAATACTTAATTTACTATTTTTTTTATTAAACTGTTTTTTAATTAATTAATTTTGTATTGCCTTATAGCTACCGGTAAGTATGAAATGCAAGCACAAATGTCTGTAGTACAGAACATTCAGAAAAACACCTGAGATGTTCATTTTCTGAACAATGATGTCATGCTATGAGGTCGCATACCACTCACGTCACAGTGAACCAGACTCCCAATAAAAGATCTCAGCAGCAAGTTGCTTTTAAAATCACAGCTGATGTATTCAAAGACATTGATTAACATGTGATGACTTATTCATGACAAGATTATTAAAGAAACCTAAAGTGAAGTGAGCTCTAATTTTAGGCTAGATATCAGAATGATGGCACCTTGCTGTTAAGATGTTTATCAATAGAGTTCTGCAGTCTTCCATTTGTATTGATTATTGATTACCTTCATCTATGTACCATGTGCTTTTGGCTTTGGACTGGGCAGGGTGATCGACCGAGCTGCCATTTAGTGTATAATAAAACTCAGACTTGCTCCTGCTGCCAGGCTGCAGGCCTAACCCTGAATAAGAGTCACGATAGGAAGATAGACAGTAAATAGTGTGAGTCTGTGTGTGTGTGTGTGTGTGTGTGTGTGTGTGAGAGAGAGAGAGAGAGAGAGAGAGAGAGAGAGAGAGAGAGAGAGAGAGAGAGAGAGAGAGAGAGAGAGAGAGAGAGAGAGACAGAGACAGAGACAGAGACAGAGACAGAGAGAGAGAGAGAGAGAGACAGAGACAGAGAGAGAGAGAGAGAGAGAGAGAGAGAGAGGGAGAGAGAGAGAGAGAGAGAGAGAGAGAGAGAGAATGCAAGAAAGGGGGGATTGGAATATGTGTTTCTACATCTGGGATTAAGCAAAATCTAAGATGTGTACATGGATGTCATGTCACCATAACAACTCAGACATTTGTGTGTATTCTTGGAGAAATTAGTGAGTGAGTGAGTGAGTGAGTGAGTGAGTGAGTGAGTGAGTGAGTGAGTGAGTGAGTGAGTGAGTGAGAGAGAGAGAGAGAGAGAGAGAGAGAGAGAGAGAAGAGAGAGAGAGAGAGAGAGAGAGAGAGAGAGAGAGAGAGAGAGAGAGAGAGAGAGAGAGAGAGAGAGAGAGAGAGAGAGAGAGAGAGAGAGAGAGAGAGACTCCAAAGCAAGTCATGCAGTGTTTAGCAAAGCTTATTATGTCATATCCAGTTCATGTTAAGATAATAGAGAATGGTTCTAGAGAGGGATAAAAAAACTCAAAAACACCATTTCCTTAAAGAGGTCATGACATGGATTTTTAAAAATTATATTTTAACATGTTTCTTTAGGTTTACTTATAATGTTTACAAAGTTTTTTTGCACAAAAACAAACAAATATATATGCAGAGAAATTATTATTTTCAACCTTCATTCTGACACGCTGTATGAAATTATGTTTTTTAGAGTCAAAACGCCAACAACCAATCAGAATAAAGACGTCCTTCACTCTGGCTGATTCCGGAGAAACATACGATGTGAACTTTCGTTCCTACCAAAACATTAGTTCCGAGAAAATGGAGGAGAAGCTGATAATCGCTGTTGCTGGGTTTCCTATCATATATGATATGACGTTGTTTGCTTACAGGGACCAGTCACAAAAGAACGAGGCATGGGATAAAATACAACTTTTATTTGAAATATTTACGAACGCTCGTTTTAAGCGGGAATGCAATTCATTTGCTCACGGTGACAACGATTTGACCAATTGCACTAATGCAAATAATAGCCTAATGCAAATAATAATAATAATAATAATAATAGCTAATTATTATTTTTTTCCCCGACCAAATGTGACCAAAACGGTTATAAAAATGCTGTCATTATAAAAGGCTTCTTCAATGTATTGCTTGTTTTTTCTGTTTATTACATTTCATGTTGTGACACTTCTCTTCTCCCTGCTACGTCAGAGCGTCAACGAGCTTCCCCGTGCTTTTTGACAAGCGTCCTTGACAGAGCGGCCAGAGCTTCTTTGACGCTCAAGTCGGCGGCGGTGTGAACGTACAGTAAAGGCCCATTCACACCAAGCACGATAACTATAAAGATAACGATAAAGATATAATTCTAAAAATCGTTCTCCATATTAAAGAATAACAGAGTTCACACCACAACTATAACGATAAAGACATGAGGAACGATATCGTTGGGATCACTTTCAGAACGATTTTTTTCCAGCTGCCGAACGATAAAACACTGACAGCCAATCAGAATCCATTCTAATTTAAAGGTCTACTTTGAAACCGCAGCGCCATGAACTGCGCTCTCAATGATGACGACGAGGACGTATCAGCAATGGATTAATTGATTTCTAGCCCTTGCATTAGCTTTACTAGGCTACTATATATATTTATGGAGATGAGAAATAAAAACCCGCCCTGTTCAGCTATGTTCGCCGAGGCATAGGCGCGCCCGGATTTGTTTGTTTTTTTGACGATGTAGTTAAGGCAGTAGCCGCCTTATTTTCAAAGTGCTGCGGGGAACCCTGAACTATTCATCGATGTCTTGCTCTGGAGTCATATGCAAATGTATTTTTTGTGAAGTCACAGATCCCACATTATCAAACAGAGTCGTTTTTGGAGCTTGATAAAATAAATGTTTTAATTGTACAAAGACCTCTTGTCAAGAGATCAAGGCAAATTTGATTTCTCATGTCATGACCACTTTAAAGGATGTCCATCAGTACCAAAGAATGGCTGTTTTTCTGCTTTCTTTTTTTGTTAACATTTCTTTCAAACAAGCAGTTTTTCAAACCAGACTTTCATCATATCAAGTAAATAAAATCCAACAATTTTAACAACGGGCGTATGATCTTTATGTATCCCTCACTGTCAATACCAGTGATACCTATTAAGAAGAATCCAACAGAAATTGCACTACACAATTCTAAAAACCGTAAATAAACATTTTTAAAATTTCACCAAAATGGATATTAGGCATAATAAATGCATACTATAACATCACAATAGAGTGCCGAAATTATGACGTCACTTTGTAGGACAACTCGGAAGCTAGCGGCGCATGGGTTCCCTCGATCGAAAAGCTATGCATTTTCCCCATAGACTTTTGGAAAATCGCAAAAAATAAGATCTGTGTTCAACAAAGAGTTGTGACCCTTCCACGTTTTGTCTATCAAGATAATCTTTACAAGTTCATCCAAAATGTATACATTTTGAAGACTAAATAAAGCCGTCAGATATTTTTAAGACACAATAAAGTTTAAAAAACCACAAGCAGGTTATAACTGGTGTGTTTTATGTCATAGATCAAAACGTGAAAATATTTAGAGGCTTTGTTAACCACAGACCTTATTTCAGGCGATTTAGCAAAAACCCATTCAAAAAACCCATAGACTTTAGGGCGAGGGAACCGGAAGTGCTAAAATGCTAACTCACTTCCGCGTTTTGGCCTACAGAGTGACGTCATAACTTCGGCACTCTATATATAGTGTCTGACAGGCGTCTTCCTGTATGCATGCTCTGAGATAGAGCAGGATGAGGACAGGTAAAGTATTCTTTGGGCTTAAAGGCCATTTCACATGGGACACAGCAGTGGTGAGTTTCTAGTTTATTTTTCAAAGGAGATATGTTGAAAGGGTTAAGATGTAGGCAGTTTTTCTGATTGCACGCAACCAGTAAAATCTTGCCTAGTCAATCCTTGCTAGTCATTTGGGCTCATGACTAAATGGTCAAATACTCACAAAAATATGTCAAAATCTCCATCTTGAAGAGCATTCACGTAAAAAACTGTTGATTATGTCTTAAGTGAATGTAAACAGTTGGGAGAAATTCGCATTGTATATCAATAATATATATGATCCGTGCATTAGGTCTTAAAGTGATAATAGCCTACTGCTGTCTATGCCTTTATTTTAATCAAACAACAAAAGAAAAAGAGAAAATCACTCACAGCTCTTGACTGAATAACTTTAATGACTGTTTACTTATATTCAATCATCATTTAAAGTTGCAGTCCGTGGCTTTTTTTGGGTTAAAAATTATCCAAAATACATATTTGAGAAAATACATAACCAGCCAGTGTTCAAAACTCTCTGCTTGCCGTAGCTCGATTCAAAGCGGTAAGCCTGTAATAATGTTTTTAATTCCAGTGGTACTGGTGGATTTCCGCGGGAGATTCGAGTATGTCTTTGCGTCATTACGTCACATCTGTACACATAAAGAAGGAGTCTCGGCTAGTAGGCTATATTGCGTGTGAGGATGTGGAGGTGGAGATTTATAGCCTTTTCTCACAGCACTTGATATGATTAAACTTATCAATTTGATGGCGGATCCAGAAAGGTTCAAACGACAATCACCAGTGACAACAGATCCCGCTGTAAAATGCAAAAGACTTCGTTCGGACTTCGGAGTGGCTACAGAAAAAAAGAGACTGCGACCGGACCCATGCGAAAACAAGGATACATATCGGAAGGACATTACATGTAGTCACGCAATACTGATGTTGTTAACATTAACAATTTGAGAACAAAGTATAATTTGCACAGTTTTGCGTGATATGATAAGCGATTGTTAGATTTAATCAGCGCGATTTACTGCAATGTCGGAACCAGAACAAAAGTGGATGTTTCTTGTTCAGATGACATTTTCCCGGTGAAAATTCGTATGTTGGTCATACTTCCAAAAATAATAATCTGTGATTCTGAATGACAGTATCCACACCGGCGCGGTGACTGACAGCCTCACAGTCTCCTCAAACATTGTTCATCCGCGCTGTGCCGTGTCGAGGGTGTTGAAGTACAACTCACGTAAAGTTGATAATTCCGCGAATGACTGCAATTGCAGATTTCGAACAGAGATGGCGACAAAGAGGAAAAACGCCGGACTGCAGCTTTAATATCTTTTTATTTACTTTGGCTATGCTAGTATTAGTCTTTGATGTGGTCTTGAATTGAAAAAAATCATTAGCATTAGTTATGTTGTAAAAACATACAGACTACTGTACATACAGATATAACCGGACACTTACCTTTGCTCTTTGGTTTGCTCTGGCTGCCAGGTTTGTCACTGCCGCCCCTGCAGGCAAAGACTTTGGTCAACCTCTGATCTTGCATGGAGTATTCTGTAAGCAAATAAAGACACACAAACTGCTCACATATTCTATCAACATTTAATCATGTTATTCAAAATCCATAAGATTATCTTCCTTACATGGGACAAAGGAGATATTTTTCTCACTTAAATATATATATATATATATATATAGATATATATAGATATATATAGATATATATATATATATATATATATATATATATATATATATATATATATATATAGATATATATATATATTTTTTTTTTTTTTTTTTTTTTAGTTATTGGATTTATCCAATAACCTCAATAATATAATAATCTGAACTTTCGCTTTGATTCCAAAAATGTCCACATTTTGCGTGCGAGTTGATATTGTTGATATTGCGAAGTTGATATTCTAATCGTATTTTTTTCTCAAGCACATTTTACCAATTCCAAACCACATCAATCTTAATAACTACTATTAATTTTGTATTTAATCATTTATAAGTGATATATAATTGTTAAGGAAAGCTGGAAGTGAAAAACGCCTTAAATTCGGGTGTTAAGCAGGTTTACTTTTACAGGTAAAATTTGCCAAAAGAGATTTAACTCGCACCGAAAAGTAAAAAAAAAAAAATATTTCACATCACTTCAGCTTGTGATTCTTATTAATTGTGTTTTATATTTCAGGATTCTTTACCATAGCAAAGTCTCTGAGATCCTGACACATTGTACTTCTGAGACTCCAGGTAGGTTGCCGTTGGCAAATGGAGACTAAAGGGTTCCTGATGGTTTCACATCTAATTCTTCACCTTAATTCCTTTTCTTTTTGCAGTTAACATGTATTTTCTTTTTGGTCTGTTTTTGTATGACCCTGCTGAATCAATGAGCTTTTTGCTGTCCATTGGTTACGCCTTAATTTAGCAATTTATACTATTGCATTGGTATTGCATTCTTCTCATGGGCATTTCATATTTTTTTTACTTTTTAGTGCGAGTTGAATCTCTTTTTTTGGCCCATTTTTACTGAAAAGGAAACCTGCTTAATAAATATGCACAACTAAATATAAGGCGAATATGTATACCGGTAGTAGTTATTAAGATTAATGTGGTTTTAAATTGGTAAAATGTGCTTGAAAAAAATATGATCTGAATATCAACTTCCATAATAATTATGCACGCACTGTATATAAATCGCATACAGTATCACACATAGAGCAGCAGGCTATACCCTGTTAACTGCATTAAATATCCCTTTGGTTTCACAGATTGAATAAGAAAGAGTGGTAGCTTTAAGACATAAACAACCGAGACATCTTGCCCACACACATAAACATGCACACAAACAAACAAATCATTAAATAGAGAGAACAAAGAGAGCTCCACACACTCCACTCACAAAAACAAGACCTTTAGACAAAAGAGCTTCTGTTTCCAAGTTAACATGACTCACACACACACACACACACACACACACACACACACGCACACGCGCACGCTTTCTGACAACAAATATTTAGCCTACACCCTGACTTGAAGTCTAAAACACACAATGAAATCTATATCTATAAACAATAACTCGATAGAAAAGCAATTTAATAAACTATACATTTTTAAATAAATGTAATGAATGTTTTTTTACGTTTTGAAATTATACAACAATTTGATATTTTATAAAAACTTTCTTGTCCTATGATTTTTATATTCATTGGTACTTAACATCCAAAGTACTTGTTGTAAAACTTTGCATCTGAGGTGCTCAAACTCAATCTAGGTTTCTAGCACCAAGTAACCACACTAAAAGCCAGAATAAAATCCAATACAGAAGTATGAAGTGAGAACCCTTACCTGGCATCACATCACAGATCGGGACGAGACGGGTGTGTTCAAGACTAGCAAAATTACACAGCTGTTTACCGTCGATGATCCCATCCCAGTCTCCAATGGGATTGTCCTGAGGGCGAGAGGTACAGCACCCTATTACTGCACCTGACCTAGATCATCTCACAAGCATTCACATCTACAACACTGTAATTTCCACCTCAAAATAAACACTTTCCAAACAAAAGTTGGCCTGTCTCTATCTTCAACTGCGTTCCTTTTCTGACCCAGACAGGACCCATTTCACTAACTGAGAGCTGTAATTCTCTAATGGCTACACTACACAACCTACACTATCATCAGAATGACTGATGTATCTGAACTCTAAACTCACACCCTTCACATGCCAGATCTCCACTGTTTTGTGTTTTAATTTATATTTCTAATGTATAGCCCTTTCCTTGATACTATTTTATGCATCTACTCGACCAAATAAAGCCAAACTTGTCATCAAATCTTATTCAAATACAGCACTTAACTTACAAAATAGATACAAACATATCAAATCTAATCTATACAATCTATTATTAAAGACCAATAGCAAACTAAAAGTAATAAAACTCCTCAAAACCTAAATGCTATTCACATTATTTAGATCTCAGTGATAGCAAGTCCAGCTGAGCTCTGCTGAAAGAGCAGTAGAAGCTTAACAGAAGAGAGAGAAACAAAGGGTGAACAGAGGAGAACAGTGGAATGGCGTGTGTTGGTTGTGTCTTGTGTGAGCATTTGGCAGCACGCCATCATGGTGGTCACACAAAGCAAACTGAGCTGTCTCTACATTTCTCCTTCAATCCATCCCTCCACTCTGAGGTTTTTTATCTTATAAAGTCTCTAAAACTCTGCATTTTGTTTATCAAAATTACAATAAAAACAGTTATTTGGTGAAATATTATTAGATTTTTAAATAACTTTTTCATTGTAATATATTTTAAAATGTTGATTGATTCCTGTTATGGAAAAGCTGATATCTCAGCCGCCATTACTCCAGTCTTCAGTGTCACATGATCCTTCAGAATCATTCTAATTTGCTGATTTTGTGCTCAGGAAACAACCAAGATTCTTTAAAAAGAAACAGCATTAATTTGAAATAGAAATCTTTTGTAACATTAGAAATGTGTTTACAGTTGCTTTTAATCAATTTAATGTGTTCTTACTGAATAAAAGTATTATTTCTTCCGAAAATTTTTTTATTACCAACACTAAACACTACACTAAACTAAACACTAAACTTTTGCGTACGGTACAGTATGGCATACGGTGGCGTATTTTATAATGTATTTTATATTTTTATAGGCTGACATTACTGTTTGTTTTGTTTGTTTGTTTGTTTTTGGAGGGGAGGGGGGGGGGGCATCAGTTGACAGTGGATATTTATTTGTTCATGCTCATTTCTCCTACCTTTGCCATCATCTAACACTCACTTAAAGTTAATCTTTAAACACACTAATACCATTCCTTGTATTTTAATAATAATAATAAACTTCACATAAAAAGCACCTTCTAAAATATCTGATCTACCTGAAAAAATGCATATCTTAATGCGAATGCTAATATTAAACTCTAACTAAGCTAAGAACAGTTATTCATCATCTGAAAAGTCTAATTAATTTACCATATCAACACCAACGTAGTATCCAAGACTCTCGTTGCCAGGCAGTAAGTCACAGAAGATAACAGTGCCCCGTTCCGGGCCGTCCCGTGTCTGCACCAACACTCGAGAGTTGATCTCCAGTGGTGGTACTTCGCCTTCCACTTCTGGGTCATTATCCTCTAGCGTCACACGATCCACCTCCAGGTCCTCATCTTCCCAGAGCTCAAGTTTATCCAGTGCAACGAAGACACCGCATTCATCTTCACAACGAAACAGCTGCTGACCCTGATAAGAACCCTCTGTGAAACCTTGACCCCGGCCCTCCTCCTGAAAGACAGAAAGGTTTTGAGAGGATAAAAAGACATTGCATACACCAATCCAGTCATAAGAACTCACATAAATAATGTCACAAATTTGCCATATGAACAAAGGTTATTGTTGATGTGTGAAGTTTGAGTCTGGCCTTCACCCACACAACAGCCTACAGGCTATAGTTATGTTTGTTCAAATCTTCAAGCTGAGCCCTGGAGACAAATGTAGCTTTGTCCTGTATTGATCACACGCTCAAGGGCTGAACCCAAAACCAGACAAACAACGCAAACAAGACAAACAGCATTGCTCACCAGTAACTCAACACCAAACCAGATACCACTCAGCGCCCGGTCAGGCAGCAGAGCTCCTTTAAAGCGGACCACGCCTGGAAGGGCCTCGTCCCCAGACCTCAGCTGCACTCGGACTTTTGATCCACAGTTGATGTCATGGGCCCTGTCCAGGCGCGCTCTGTTGCACAGCAAACTGTAACGCTCTTCGCAGTTGGTGATGGGGAACAGCAGCTCCGCCAGCTTCTCCTCCAGCTCCATCACATCCCGTTCATCCACGCTCACCACCACATTGGTCTGGTCCAGGATGCGTAGGCTGCGTTTACCCTTGCTGGGAGGGATCGTGCGACCAAGGCTGTTACGTTCCTGGCAGGCCTGACCAAGGCTGCCGCGTGGGATGCGCTGAGTCTTTTGACCCGGCTTTTCCACAGTGCACTCCTTCACCACAATGTAGAAACGCCAATCGTCCCGGAAACTGCCAGCAGGCTTCTCCTGGCTCCATAGCGCAGAGCTCATGGCTGCATAGCAGGAGTGGGTTGAAGATGACAGGAACACACGTCGAAGGTCAGAGGGTCGTGAGGGGTCAGTGGGACCAGGAAGAGGGAGCTTTCATGACCTTTTCAATGGGAAAGGGATAGATGGATTGAACGGACATAAAGAGCTGTAAAAGAGAGAAAGTGGAGATTTAATAAACAGAGAAAGTATAGAGGTTTAAGAATGAGGTTGGTCTTGTTTTTTTTGCCTGTTTCAGATCTTGAGTAAGTTTTAGGATGCCCCCGACTGAATATTTTCTAGTCAACTAGTAGAGCTGCACGATTCAAACACCCACACAATCTTATTCCTAAATGACAATTTTATTGTTATGTCTATTAAACATTTGACAAGTGCGATCACAGTGAAACACAGTGTTGCTGCTGACTCAGAGAGAGCAGTTGTCATGTACAGGTATGAAACAGCTTCAGAAACATAAACCACACAGTATAATTATTTCTCTGTTACAAATAGTTCAAATTATCACAAAAGTACTGGAATAAAAGTGTATAGTTCAGATATAAACAATGATGTCTACAGTAGCGATCAAAATACAGCAAATCACCTTTTGAAAGTAACTTGATGCTTCAAATAAAGATTGTAACGTTTACATCGTTACACCCGTAGTTGGTGACAAGTGACTGTTAATAAAATGTAGTGCTGCCGCGATTAGTCGACGTAATCGACGGCAATTTTTTTAGTCGACGTGTCGTTTTACTATTGACCGCTATTTATTTTTGGTCTCCCGTCACAAACAGCTCACTGTAATTCACCTCCACACACCAGTCTGTGTGCCGTGCGCGCCCTGCTGGTTTATCTGCTATCATTTTCCTTCACGTTCCCGCCCACCTTCACTGCTTTGATATGAAAAATTGCGGAGGCAGGTGACGGAGCTTTCACAGTGGGCTCGTTTGCTGCGGTCCGAGTCCGAGCGCGAGCGCGATTGTTCCCGGCGCCCTCCGCAGCGTTGGTCTGGTTTCACACTCAATTCTTTCGAACCCTGTTGAGTTTGCGTGCATCTTATGCCATCGCAAACGTGCACGGCGCATGATAGAAAACAGAACGCGGGTCAATAGTATATTGTGTTTTTCAAACGGACTCTTTTGAGGAGACAGTGGATTTCCAAATGTGTTGCCCTGATTGCACGCGCAATGCGCGAATACACTGCAGACTCAACTCTCGGGTATCCAAGGTAAATCATCAACACTATCATCCCTTACATGTGTTTTATTTAACTAAATGCATCATAATCAGCTAAAACGCATGGGCAGGTTACTTCTTCCTGAACAAGCGCTCCCGAGTCCGTGTTGCTTTCACATTCACGCGAACCGCGGCACGGGCCCGCCATGCACGCAAGTGTAAACGCGAGCTACATAACTGCGTGCCTGCCTGCTTTCAGCGCGACTCATAGTGGGCTAGTCCAGACTCTTTCAATTCAATTCCAATTTATTCGTATAGCGCTTTTCACAGAAAATGCATTGCATCTACTTTACTATTCAGAGTGATGTTATCAGTTATGCTTTTCAGAAATGTACATAAATTAATCATTATTAGCTTACTGTACATTTTTTAAGGCAGAACAAAGAGCTAATTTAAGTAATACATACATGTTTGTTATTAGAGGATTAGATTAGGACTCTGACTAATATGGTATAGCCTAATGGAAATGCAGATACTTAATGCTTAGATTGTTAATACATAATGTTTTTGAACAGGTGACATTTTATGTTTTGGCCCTTCAGTTGAGTTCAAAATAAAATGGACACAACGAAATAAACACTTGATTTTTTTTAATTAGTCGTTTAGATTAGTCGACTAATCGAAAAATTAGTCGAAAGATTAGTCGTTAGAAAATTAGTCGTTAGTGGCAGCACTAATAAAATGTATTCGTCATTGAATCATTAATTTAAGAGATTCCTTCAAAAACACTTATTCATCCAGTAATGAATGAAACAAGTGAAGTCTTTATGAGTGAGTCAATGAATCATTCATTTAAAGCTGCAGTCTGTAGCTTTTTTTGGGTTAAAAATTATCCAAAATACATATTTGAGAAAACGCATAACCAGCCAGCGTTCAATGCTATCTGCTTGCCTTAGCTCGATTCAAAGCGGTAAGCTTGTAATAATGTTTTTAATTCCAGTGGTACTGGTGGATTTCCGCAGGAGATTCGAGCATTGGCCTAAAAAAGAATCCCCGATTTTTTCACAAAAAAATCCGATTTACGATTTAAATCGATTTGTTTCTCTCCCTACTTAAAATCAATCTGCAGATGACAAAGAAATTGTTCAAAACAAGTTTTAACTTTATTTTGTTTTGATATTCCCTTCTGGGATATTATCTGGATTAAAGTGCAATCAGAAATAACAAGCCAAAAAGACAAGAGGGCAGGCCCTGTCATTGTAAACAGTGTAAATGTAACATAACATAAAATGGGTGGATTGGGATTGGGGGGATGTGTAAAAAAAAAAAAAACTTGCATCACAATAAGTTTATTGTGATTGTCAAATTATTTGGTAACTAAACATAATTTTACCAAGTTTATTAACTATGTAAACACAATGTTTACATGGTACAAAGACTGGTATGCTACTGTTTTTATTATTGCTTAACACAGATTTCACAATTTCAATTCAATTCTTGTGATTTGATTCTGATATCGATTCAATATCAATTCCTTAGATAAATATTAGTAGATAGCCTAAGTTAATGTGTTGTTAATTGTTCTCCAAAAATAAATCACCTAATGCTGTAAACATACAGAGAGACCCTGTCAGCTGGTATTATTAAAGGTTAAAACTAACTCAAATTAAATATAATGCGTATTTTATAACAAACAACGTTATAATATGTTAATGATGTAAAAATATAATAAATGTGTAATATAGTTATATTTAGCGAAATACTCCTCTCTATAGCAATTATTTTAAGTCCAACTAGTGATACACCGATGTGAAAATTTTGGCCGATACGATAACTGATATTAATATTGCTGTTATGGCCGATACCGATATTTACCTGTTTATACCATGGTCTGGGTGAATACTCGATTCTGATTGGCTGCAGGGTGTCCGTTAAAAAAGTGATAGAGGACACCAAGTAAAGGAGTTCTGTTGAAACTGACTGTTTACCGTTCGAAATTAATAAATAAATGCGCTGCCTACAACAGCTGTGAGTAACCATAGCAACAGGCAGGCAAAGTATCCGTTAACAATTTGCTCTATCAGAACAAACATCTAACGTTAGTTAGATATTACATAGCCTACTAATACAACAATGAGCGACTTCATTATTTTTTTTAACATTTATGGAGAATATGACAACTTTGACGACTGGGATGCTGCTGAAGAAAGAAAAAATGTAAATAAAACGGAGATTGATCTGATTAAGCGCAAATCGCTGGAGCGCAGAAGTATTTTTTTTTTTTTTTTATTGTTGTTTGATTAATTGTTTTATCTGTAACAAAAAAATAACTATGCATACCTTTGTGTTTCATGAAAAAAAATGCATTTTTGAACCTGAAGGGTTCTACAAGCTGAGCGGACTATAAATATCTCCGGTTGCTAAATAAACCGTCAGGCAAGTTATTATTTGTAAAAACTAGAGATCCTCCGCTGCGCGTCGGCCGGTTTACACCTCGCCGTCGTCCATTAAAACCTTACAACGCACACCTCGTCGGGCATTAACCCTTACATAGAAAACACATAGCGAGGATTAGGGCTGCACCATTTTGGTAAAAAATGACGTTGCGATATAAAAACAATTTCACCAGATGACTTGAATAGCTCTATTTGGAAAGAATGAATCATTCTAGAATGACTGGGGTGGTTTTGTCATGGAGTAAATCCCCATAGAAACTAATATTAATAGAATGTAAACTAATGTAGTTAACTAGACTTTAATAAATTTAACCATTGTAAAGTGTTTCCGATTTATGTCTCTTGAGTTCAGTGTTGGACAGATCAGTTGTTTTAACCATTCATTAAAGTGAATCGGTTCAAAGGAGTCATTAGTTCGCGAATCGGACGTGTCATTAACCGACCACGGCACACGTTGTGTGATTGTCCCGGCAGTTTAGGACATCGCACAAGATTAGTCTCAACACAGAAAACATTTCATCACTAGATAGATTTTGGTTTTGTTTATTGAAAGTGTGGTTTATGTCATCTGAATGTGTGGAAAGCTTTTCAGACAAGATGAGGTAACGTTTTAGCACAATTCACAACCAGTGGTAGTTCAGAAAAAAAAAACTTCGGTCTTCCGACCTTTTATCATCGTGTATTCTCAAAGATATTCAGTCAACTCAATGCATTAATATGCGCGAGGGAGGGAGAGAGCAAAACAGTTTGAAGACGGTGGCGCGCGCGACCGGGGCTTTCGCTCTCTGCTCGTTCTCTCAGTTAAACAAGCGCAGCAGTCGGTCATCTACATCACTCACCGGTCAAATAAAGCTTCGGCGGGACAAAAATACGCCTTAGTAAGGCTGACAGAAAACAGCGTGCAAGTTCCAGTCTTCTTGCGCTTGATGTTTTAACTGACAGGACTTGAGCTTGTAATGAATGCGCTCGTGCAAAAACAAACATCCCCGCCCCCGCACTCACATCTACACACGAATGATTATCTGCCTGTTCACATCGGCCATATTTTGACATCGGAACGATACCGATGTGTAAAAAATTTACCATATCGGCCGATGTTATATCGGCGGCCGATATATCGTGCACCACTAAGTCCAACTAACATGCGTGCTATGGGTCATTAAAAGGCATTCCTGAGGTAAATGTAACATTACGTGATGTTGTTCTCCAGCTGTTTTATGGACATCTGTCCGCGGTTGAAAAACACTGACCGATTGATTTTATTAGCTACATTTCGGTAAGTTAGTAGTGAAGAGTAATGGTGTGTTCACACCGAACGCGAATTTAATTATTTGCGCTAGTGGATTACATACAAAGTCAATGCAAAAACGCGAATAGACGGATCATTCGCCCCGGGCGTTGCGAATGACGCGAGTTGGGCGACGCGTTTGCCGCGAATGTCTTCCGCGCAAGTTGAAAAATTTGAACTCGAGCGAATGTTCAAGCGTCTAACTAGACGCGTATTTGACGCTCTATTCGCGTTCGGTGTAAACACACCATAACAAATGATCGGTTCACGTGCCGCTTGAACTGAGATCTGTCAGCGATCTTCCACGTCACATTTACAAGCGCCAAAACGGTGTTTATTGTTTGAATTTCGTAATAAAGTTGACAGAATCTGAGAGCTGAGAATCTGTTTCATATCAACAGTAACCTGCTCTGTCTAGTCTGTCGGTGTCCTCTTTGCTTCGCGATGTTTCTCTGCATGAGAAAATAGATGTGCGGCGTGAGAGCGTGTAAAAAGTGACAATTGCGTCTCTCACAGTGAACTCGTGAGAGTTGGCGGCCCTGCAGATTCAGTTAGTAAATGTTTTCGGCGGGTGTGCTTCTGCTGCCGCGGTCTTGTTCATTTGCCATGTTGTTTGTGTGTATCTCTATGGCCCGTTCGTAACTACGGGAGCCCAGTTGGGCGCGTCGGCGGTTGTTAAAGAGAAAACCGATTTTCATTAAAAAAAATCGTCGTAAACTACACATTCGAGTTAACCGATAAAATCGATTTATCGCCCAGCCCTAATCTGTACACATAAAGAAGGAAGGCTTGTTCGACTTGAACCGGCGCTGCACAGACCGATCGGTGAATGACATCAAAATACCGCGGGAGCGATTAGAGAGCAGACGGCACCGCATGCCTTTCAATCGCTCTCGCGTTACTGTGATGTCATAAATCGATCGGTCTGTGCAGCGCCGGTTCAAGTCGAACAAGCCTGGAGTCTCGGCTAGTAGGGTATATTGCGTGTGAGGATGTTGGAGGTGGAGATTTATAGCCTTTTCTCACAGCACAGTATATTAAACTTATCAATTTGATGACAGGTCCAGAAAGGTTCAAACGACAATCACCAGTGACAACAGATTCACCCGCTGTAAAATGCAAAAGACTTCGTTCGGACTTCGGAGTGGCTACAGAAAAAAAGAGACTGCAACCGGACCCATGCGAAAACAAGGATACATATCGGAAGGACATTACATGTAGTCACGCAATGCTGATGTTGTTAACATTAACAATTTGAGAACAAAGTATAATTTGCACGGTTTTGCGTGATATGATAAGAGATTGTTAGATTTAATCAGCCCGATTTACTGCAATGTCAGAACCAGAACAAAGGTGGATGTTTCTTGCTTGTTCAGATGACATTTTCCGGTGAAAATTATTATGTAGGTCATACTTCCAAAAATAATAATCTGTGATTCTGAATGACCGTATCCACACCGGCGCGGCGACTGACAGCCGCACACTTTCCTCAAACATTGTGTTCATCCGCGCTGAATATATTTCATGTTCTAGCAAAACATTACACGTAGAAGACAATATTCCTCCGCCCAGGCGAGCAACTACCAAGAAAAGGTGTTAACACCAATTCTCGCCCAGAACAACTGGAAGCTGCTAGGGACTGGAAGATGCTGGCTGATCTTGATCAACGGCTTATTTTTCCACCTGAGATTGCCACCACTAACCTACGACCAGATATTGTTTTGTGGTCTGGATCAGCACGCATTGTTCAACTGATAAGAGTTAACAGTGCCATGGGAGGATGCGGTAGATGAGGCATATGAGAGGAAGAAACGGCGGTATGCTCATCTGGCCGCTGAAGCAGAACAGCGAGGATGGAGAGTCCAGGTTTATCCAGTGAAAGTGAGTTGTCGAGGTTTTGTGGCACACTCTACAACCCGGTTCCTCAGAGACGTCGGATTCAGTGGCCAAGAGTTGCGTCGCACAGTAAAGAACTTATCCGAAGCAGCAGAAAGGAGCAGCAACTGGCTGTGGTTGAGACGGAAAGATTCTGGCTGGCTGTGTACAGGCCGCCACGCTACGGTTTTGTAGAATTCTTGAAAAACTTGAAGAGTCTGTTGGTTTATTTGTGTAGGTTGTATATTATTTACAGTCATTACGTTCCTGTGTGTATTGCATGAATGACGGGTGGTTGGGCAGATATTGTGTTTTGCGGTAGGTGGTATGCCATACGGAACCGTTGCCACTGAAACTGCATTAACGCACCAGTGGGGCTCGACAACCTTAGTCAAACGGGTTGGCACGTATGGTTGGGTTGCGGAGAGATTGTGGTTAGGTCTCAGCAGCAGGAGGGATGTAGAGGTCAGTAAGCTGGGCTGAGTTGAGTGGGGGACGGAGGGGGGTGACTCTGGGACGCCAGAGTCACTGTCGAGCCCTCTTAAGGTGTCGTGGGCTAGTCGACGAAACACTGAGGACGGAAGGTGCCCACTTGAAGACCCTAGAGATGTCCCCTACTCGCCTCAATCCAGACGGTTGTCGTGCTGGTCCACTAGGGAGACCACACTGTAGTTGCAGCCGTCGCGTGTGCTGACGCGCCAAGTACACTGCAGTCGTTAACGCCGGACAGAAGGGGAGTCACACCACCATATGGAAAGAAGCGTAAATGGATGGAGAAGCATAGTTTACTGTAAAGCTACGTCTTAGTGTTGCTTATCTTGGCGAAAGCAGAGTACAAATCAGCATGAAGTTTTAACATCTACTCTCGTGTAATGGAAATCATGAATATAATTAAACCTTTTTAGCATGTTTGGGTGATTCCAGGGAGTTAAAGCAGAATTTGAGGTAGCATTGTTTTGACCCTAATTACAAGTTTCCAGCAGGTTGTTGACCGGGTTGTCCACCCAGGTTGTGATCCTCAGACATCATAAATTTCATTTTTATATGACAACCTTTTACAGCAGTCCATGTCTGCTAAACCCCCTTTGCCCCCTGGGTATCTATTTTGCATTTAGTAACTAAAGAAAACTGAGTGATTAACAGGAACACCTGCCAATATTAAATTTTTAGTAGTAGTAGTAGTGGTATAGTTTTCTTTTTCTTTATAGTTACCAAAGAAGAACTCAGTGGCAAAAAATAACAAGTGTCAATTGATGAAATTGGCCAAAAGGATCAAGAAAAAAGGAGTCTTATATGGATGAGGGCAAAACAGAGGCAGAGAGAGAAGTTGAGGACCATAAACAATATACTGAACCTGAACCCAGAGTCTTTAAATGTCACACCTGACATCCCAGTGGCTGAAGTGCCACAGGAACCACATTTGGCATCAGACCCTGACAACATCTTCTACTTTAAAGGTGCTATATGTAACTTTTCTTCTAAAATGAATCCTTTTTTATTGCCTGTGTGTGAAGGGGTTGTAATCACACATTACAATGATCCACTTGTTGGGTTTTGCTATTACCTCTGAAGGCCAGTATTCCTATTTCTATGTGAAGTCTCCGGGTCGGATTTTCTGCGAAATCCTGATGTGACGTGCATGCGCGCTCCCGAGCCTCTATCCTTTTTATATACAGTCTATGCGACGGCACTGCAGCTCACGACATGGAGTCTGATAACACCAAACAACGAACTGCCTCCAGCACAACACACACTCCAACACAAACTCCACATAAATATAAAAAACAAAACAAAAATTTATCTGCTGAAGCTCGTCAGGCCAAACGTGAATCGGATCGACTTAGGACAAAAACACGGATCAACATCGACAGAGCGTTTGAATTATGGAGAGACCGCCGCTATTTTTATTGTGATAAATTACAAGTTTTCAGATATGCTGAAATAATGGTAAACTGTAATGAAATGGCAAGGTAAACTACAACATATGAGACATGAAATGAATACAAAAGACTGTTCCAGGATAACAAAAAGTAGGGTGCTTTAGGATGTAACTTTTATTTTATGTACTCTACTGTCTAACGTCACTCATCCCCCTACTATCATATTGTTTATAATACACATTTCCAGACACGTTCAGTACAGTAATGTTACTTCCTACGATCTTACTGTTACACTGAAATTGTTCAGTCTAGTTCACTAACCGTTTTCGTTATCATATTATACATTCACCTATGATGACATTGCTGATTGTGAAAGATACACGAATAGTTAGTGAAATGCCTTATGCTAGATAACACCACAAATGTAAAGTTATCATAGTACGAGCATGGAGCATTAGTTCAACGTCAAGCTGATAAAAGTAGCCTATTGTAACGTTGCAGTGGGAGTTTACATGAGTTTCCAGCATGTTTGTGCGATGCTTTCTCCGGTGTGTTGAAAGTCTCAGTGTGGCCGTGTACCATGAGTGCTCGCTCTTGTGTTCGAGCATGCGCAAGAGCACGAGCGCTCTTGTAAAAATTGGTTGCAATCTGAAACATCACCGATAGAGGCCGCTAAAAAATACATATAGCACCTTTAAAGAAGACGTGCAACTATTATTGAGCCAGGACCTCTAAATTCATGGTCCTCAAGATTATGCTCCAAACAGGATGACTTTGATGAATCTAACAATCTAATCTAATCTAAATGTTTAACAATTTAAACATTTGTTCCAAGAACAATTAAATGCTTCAATGTTTTAATTACTTTAATATCATTAACAATATGAGTTATATGTAAATATGTTGGTTCCAATAACAATAAAATCAAGTGTAGCGTCAGTTCTGGCAGGTCACGTTAGTCAATCTCGCCTCAATGACTCTCAGCTTATCCACGTCTACCTATAGGAATACGACTCCTATCACTGTAGCTCCTTCAGTATTATCAGCAGCTATCGCGTTTCTCAGGAGCTCATCACCCTCCTCCATCCCCAGCTCCTCCTCTCGGCCAGTCAGGATTTGGCATTCTGATTCCCCTTGAATCAGAATAAATTCTCAAATTATGTTGTACATTAAAATATGGAATTAATGATATCTTTTCTACTTTTTCTACATTTCCCTGTGCAATGTTTTACTTTAATATGTAGGACGGTTTATAGTCCAATAAAATGATTACATTTATGAGATTTGTGGCAAGGTTATTTTAGATTTCTTCTGTGGTACACTGTACACACTATATACTATTTTAACATCAATTTCAAATCAGGTTTTTTCATGAATAATTATCTGCAAATTAGTCTAATACTTTTAGAAATATTCATGGTTAAACCGAATGACTTTTTTGGTGACAAATTTTGTTCATCTTGTAAAAAAATGACATAAGCAGTGTTAGTTGATTGTACAAACCACATAATCTCATTGTTAACACTTGAAACAAAAAAATGGTTTCAAAATTAATCATATCTCCATTAATTTTTTTTTTACTTTTAAAAACCTTATCCATCAATGACCCATTGACCCATTACAGAGAAATACTAAACCATAATAATGAGCCTTCAAAATATGAATTAAGGGCTTAAGCGCACACATAACTCTTGCCACAATAGTAATGATTATGAGTGTGTCGGGAAAAAAACAGAAAGGAGACTGTCTTAACATTTTAAAAATGTATTAATGAACTAGTATTTCCTGAATCAGTGTCAGCTGCAAAGAGAAAGTTGACAATGTTGACTCGTCATCTCCGCAGTATAGTGGATGCGAAGTGCAAAACATACAAAAATTTATATCAGCAGTAATAGTAATCTGGTTGACACTGCAACATAGTAGGTGGTGGTATTTCTCCACCCGTCACTTAATGGAAAAAACAACGCAGTGTGCAGGTTTCACTGTGAAACAAAATCTTGTCAAAGGTGACGGCAGACAAAAGTGAGACGCTCTGCCTGCACCTGAAAAATGTGAGCTCGCCATTCCGTAATAAAGATGTGGTGTTAACGACCCAGTCAGCAAGTAGCGCTGATCAACAACAAGTTCTTTTTGTAAGCATGTGTACTGTACAGTTCGGGTGACGGATAGCTAACCAGTGTTTCCCCTACCATTGTTTTGGGGTTGTTTTCACGGCAAGGTCTTCACGGCAACCCGTCAAAATAAAAGTTCGGTTTAACTTGACAGAAATATATTACTGTTGTACAGTAGAATTTAGATATATCCCAATGTAATAATACTAACACTATACCAAATAAATTATCAAAACAAAATTTTTTAAGGAATAATCAATTTTTCTTCCATGTTTTAATTTTAACAGTAAAGCCCATTGTGCAGCACGTTATTTGACAAAAAGTTTATTTCATTTCATATGATTAAAATTGATGATAAATGATAAAATGTGTGTTTTATGTCTTCATTTTATTACCAGAAAAAAACACAACACAGAAAGAGTGACATTTTTTTCATAGATTTAAAAAAAAAAAGTTTAATGATTATAAGTTTAATGATTCATCATACATGATTTCAATTAATTAGACATGCTTTTTGATTATTAAAAAATTTAAACCTCGTATCCGTAACACGCCCGCTCTAGCAGTATATAACACTAGCAGTACCCCCCCCCCCCCCCCCTGAAAAAAAATCCTAGGGGAAACACTGCTAACAGATCAGAGAAAATGCATGAATTGACCAAGTGTAAATAGGGCCTTTCGTCTAGAACAATTCGCTTTTTTTAATTAGCTTGATCAGCCAGAAATACCGTATATACCCGAATATAAGACGACCCTGAATATAAGACGACCCCCCCATTTTCCAGACTTATTTTTGTGGAAAAATAGATTTTTGTGGAAAAAATCTGGTTTTCAACAGAAAATAATTTTAAGAGCAAATTTCCGAGGCGTTGTTCCAAATGCCTCGCATCACCTGTGCCTCGTGCAGAGGCCCGCTCGTCGGCGGAGACCGGCACATATGCGGTTCCTGATTGGCCATGACTGCGGCTGCCCTGAGTGCGACGGGATGGATTTAACCCTGCGGGGTCGTCTGGCCGATTTCGACGACGATCCGGTTCCCGCTCTCTCTCTCTCTCTCTCTGCTCGAGCCGCGCAAGAAAAAGCGCCGTTCAGAGAGGATGCCAGAGCGGATGAAGACAAGCGAGCAGAGACCCCGCCCGTTCACATATCGCGTCTTTTGCGCGCTCAAGTTCGTTATTTCAAATGTAGGCGCGCGCTCATAATGAAAGCGACGCGCTCGTTTTTTCCAAGCGCGTCCGCGCCGCATCGAGATCCTCGGCACTCTCGTCAGTCGACGGCGCGGGAGAAAAAGGCTATCAATCGATTCCTCCACTCGAATATAAGATGACCCTGAATATAAGACGACCCCCCATTTTTCAGCCTATTTTTAGGACAAAAACCTCGTCTTATATTCGGGTATATACGGTACTTTTTTTTTTTTTTTTTAGTTTTTGCATGATCTGAGCTAAAGAAGTCAATTTATGATAACATTGTTGTAAGATTGTATTCCTGATTTCAAATATGTTATTGAGATACAATGTTGACAAACAGTTATGTCGATTTTGTCTTTCTCAAGGGGATAAATAGGAACGGTAAATGCATGCTGGAAATAGCTGTCTGGGGTTGTTACAATTATGGCCGCCGAGTGAGCTCTCTTCCCTTAAAGGGACTTTGGTACCCTTCGTGTTGCCACCTAAAATTACCAGCTCTGACCAATCCTTCCTGCTCCCCTCTAAGGAACTTGCAATGGCCCACTAGCATTTGCCATATTATTAACATAATTAGCAACTGCAAGGCGATGGCTGGGGACATTCGTCTACTGCCAGATTCGTCTCATGCAGTTATGCCTAAACAAGCTTAAAATTCAGTCGTTTAACATGAGATTAAAGAATATGAGAATTGCTCAATATAAATTGTTGTCGACATCTTTTAGGACAATGATGCTAAACAATGTTGCATCGGTTTCATTTGATTAATGTTCCCATGTTTTAAATAAGAAAATAATAAAAGCAGACACAGATGACTTATGACAACTATTTTAAATTTAATGAATGCAAATTAAATTGTGTAAAATGTAATACACATACCCATACCCATACCCATTCAGAGTACTTTGACCTTGGTTCTGTTCTTAACTAACACAAAGCTAAATCAGTCTCTCATACACTACATCAAGGCTACAACCAGCTACAGATACTGATGATTGTTCAGTAACTTACAATCATGTAGTAAGTCATGCATTGCATTAAAGTTTGCATGCAGCTGAACAACCCCATAAAATCGCTAATCGGAATCAGTCAGATTATAATGGGTTCTATTCGCATTCAGTGTAAACAGAGTGTAACCTGCCAGTTTACACCAATGAGACTAGAATCAACAGTGTCTCATTTCCATATCAATGGTTGCTTCTCATTTCTAATTTGTGCATCCTCGTTTCCTTTCCTTGCATCTCAGCTCCACCCTCCATAGGAGCGAGGAAATGGAGTAACCCCAGAGTGCAGTCTGGACGATGGGGCGGGGCGACACATTTAGGCAGGGCAACACGTGTCGCTCCGCCCACACCCGATTTTATTGGTTTATAATACAGCAATCTCAGAGCCGATCCTCCCTATACGCACACTACGCAAGTTGCGTAGGGCCCCGCAAATAACTCAAGGCCCCGCCTCCCCCTCGTGTCAAAGCGCGTCAATCAAAGTTTACAACATCGATGAGATAACTAAGCGGAACTATCCTTCTGGTCACGAAAAGAGACTGAGAAAAACACCATGTGAGTGAATTGAAAGCGCGTATCTATACCACGAATTTAATTTCTTGTGCCATTTGTACACCAAAAATAGTTTTTGCGTGCATGATACGCACTTTTTGGCGTATAATATGCACGCACTCCCTACCCAAGAAATTTACAGTGCGTAGCTTATGCACGCAAAAAAAAACATTTTTGGCGTATAAATAGCACGAGAAATTAAATTCGTGGTATAGATACGCACTTTCATGAGATTACGTTTGATAATACAAAGGGCAACGGACAACGTTATTTGTTTATAAACTGCAGCTCGGAAAAGATAACCGCGTCGTGCGTTAACATGAGTTCATATGCGCGTGCAGGAAATGAAACGCGCACTTTCCAGTGAAACATATGGGGACCAGTTACCAGTACAATATGGGCGTGATGGCACTCCTCATTAGGCGCTCATACTTTTAAAACAAGACAATTGATTATCTAGTCTCCAAGTCAGTTTAGTTACAACTCTGCAATAAAGCAAGATGGAAAGCAATCTATTGACATTGACTATATTGCATTTAAAATGTTGATTGGCTGGACATACTGGTCAATATGGATGCACATCCCTCAGTAAATAATAACCATCAAGTATCAATTATTGCTTTTATCATTTAAAACACAGTGACATGCAATGGCAAGCCATTTTAGCTTTTATTAATTCACAGGATGCATTTTTGATATCAATAATTAAATTTGTACTATTTAAAATGTGAATTATTGATATTAATATAAAATATGTCTTTCTGATATCAGGAATTACATTTTCATTAGTACTAACTAAACGAGGGAGGATTGTAGTGGGAGAACTGGGGTGTCAGGTGTGACTGTGTGGCAATGGCAAATGGTTTACATGGCTCATGGGTCAGGTAGGGGCCCCTTAACAGATTTTTGCTTAGGGCCCCAGGGAGGTCAGGATCGGCTCTGAGCAATCTTATTGGTGTAGTAGACGCTTGAGGCATGCGCATGCGCATTCCTTTATGTACGAGTCTATGGTACGAGTTTATGAATGATCTACGACGCTGTTTGGCCGTACTATAGAAATATTAAGTGATAACATGGCGATTTCAGTAATGATCAATTGGATAATGTTTTGATGAACTTACGAATCAAGTTAGATGAAGTTACTGTCAAAATGTATTCGTATAGCGGTCAATTCACATAGTTTCAAAGCAGCTTTACAAAAAGTCATATTGTAAGCTTTAAATGTACAATATGTAGGATTTTTCACCACCAGGGGTGGCTAACCTCTTACAATAACAAAGGCGTATTGATGACGCAAAGCATTAAGCGAAATTATGGATCTTGTCGTCAAGCTGATGGATCTTTTATGGATGAGTAAATACTTTGGTGTGTTTATCATGACTGTGGTATGAAGCAGGGCTAATGAGAGACGCGTTACCAGCGCCACACGCAACGCGAGTCCCGCGGATATAAACAAATAAGGGCATTTCATTCTACCGAACACAGTCAGTTTATTAGACGAATTGAACTTGAGGTAACGCAGCGCTGTTTCACTTGCTCTAACAGTTACACTATCACACTAAACGGCATTTGAGTGTGTTGAATGTTGTTAGTTAGGTTGTTTGTTGGCTATATGAGACTAGCAGTAAGCTAGATCAATATTAGAATAAGATACAGATTATATTCTAGCATTTCATCATGTTGAACTAAATAACATTGATTAGTTTTATGTACACTTGCTCACCTGTCTAATAAAGTAACGTTACATGCAACACTTGCTTCTCTGTCGAGTCGAAGTTAGTCGTGGACGTGGAGCTCTCGTCATCTCGAAAGATGTTGATCTTCGTTTTAGTACTCCTTACCAATATATATTTAAAGCTGCAGTCCGTAGCTTTTTTTGGGTTAAAAATTATCCAAAATACATATTTGAGAAAATACGTAACCAGCCAGTGTTCAAAACTCTCTGCTTGCCGTAGCTCGATTCAAAGCGGTAAGCTTGTAATAATGTTTTTAATTCTAGTGGTACTGGTGGATTTCCGCGGGAGATTCGAGCATGTCTTTGCGTCATTACGTCACATCTGTACACATAAAGAAGGAGTCTCGGCTAGTAGGCTATATTGCGTGTGAGGATGTTGGAGGTGGAGATTTATAGCCTTTTCTCACAGCACTTGATATGATTAAACTTATCAATTTGATGGCGGATCCAGAAAGGTTCAAACGACAATCACCAGTGACAACAGATTCACCCGCTGTAAAATGCAAAAGACTTCGTTCGGACTTCGGAGTGGCTACAGAAAAAAAGAGACTGCGACCGGACCCATGCGAAAACAAGGATACATATCGGAAGGACATTACATGTAGTCACGCAATGCTGATGTTGTTAACATTAACAATTTGAGAACAAAGTATAATTTGCACAGTTTTGCGTGATATGATAAGCGATTGTTAGATTTAATCAGCGCGATTTACTGCAATGTCAGAACCAGAACAAAAGTGGATGTTTCTTAGCCTACTTGTTCAGATGACATTTTCCGGTGAAAATTCTTATATTTCCAAAAAGAATAATCTGTGATTCTGAATGACAGTATCCACACCGGCGCGGTGACTGACAGCTGCACAGTCTCCTCAAACATTGTGTTCTTCCGCGCTGTGCCGTGTCGAGGGTGTTGAAGTACAACTCACGTAAAGTTAATTCCGCGAATGACTGCAATTGTAGATTTCGAACAGGGATGGCGACAAAGAGGAAAAACGCCAGACTGCAGCTTTAATGTCATGCTCATTGCCCACTAAAAGTGGCACTGACTTATCTACAGGGTATATAATATATATTTAATATATACGGGTATATATTATATACCCTGCAGATAAGTCAGTGCCACTTTTAGTGGGCAATGAGCATGACTGCATGAAATGACGTGGCATATCAAAGGAGAGATCATTTCTATATGCTGATTTAGACAATATTTTTCCGCATGTCATGCAGGGCTCCGTAATTTTACATCATTCGTTTATGCTTCTTCGTTTTTCCATTAGGATCAGTGAATAAACAGAAACAGAAACTCGTCGGGATTTTACACAAATGATGATAATTCACTGTATTTCAGTAAAACATCGGATAAAGTGTGTTTTATTTTAAAGCAAAACCACGGTGACAAATAAGACAATAATAGGCTACCAAATAGCATACAAGCCCTGGCCATTGGGTTTTGTGCATACAATGGGAATAAAAACCGTGCAGGGCTGAAATGTGAAAATAAATAAATAAATAAATGTTTTTACTAAAACAGATGTTGTGTCGATCTATAGCAAATATTAGCTATTATTTATGTGCTCAAGAGCGTATTTAAGCAATAGGCCTACATGTTCATATCACTTATCTGCTGGATATTTTATTTATTATATTATATTATAATTGCACAGATTTACAGCAGTGGGGTTATTTTTATGGTTATGCAGCAGGCCTATATGTGAGTGTTAATATTTGAAACCATTTTTATCCCGTAGCCCACATACGCAGATTATAACATGAACACACAATGCGGGGTTGGATGAATAAATAATTGGATTTTTAATATAGGCTACCTGATGTCACAGTCACAGATAGTGGTACATGTTAACCGGTTGACACTTATTAGAAAACACGAATCTTTAAAAACTATAACATAGGGCTTTACAAAACCAATATATAGGCCCTCATATTTTATTAACAGGTAAACAACAAGGAAACATTTGCCATTAAAAATTTTATTTGCACTTTGTACCAAATAATGCAAGCATCAACAAATCTCGTTAAAAAAATGACAACAAAAAACGGCCGTGCTTTAGAATTTAAAATCAGCTGCTTACATTCTTACAGTGATTTATCGTCATTTGCGTAAAACCCCGAGTTTGAGCTGATCCACCGATCCTGATAGAAATATGAAGAAGCCAAGTGAATGACTCTGAAGTACAGGTGCCGTCACCAAGTGTTCTGTGTCTTAAGTACAATAAAACATTAGCCAATAGATCTTAACTAAAATTACCATGGTAAACCGATAATAGGATACGATTAAAGTTAGCATTTAATATTTCTTTAATACGGCCAAATCATTCACAAAATTGTACATAAAGGAATGCGCATGCTCAGACCTGAATCGTCTACTACACCAATAAGATTGTGAAATTATAAACCAATTAAATTGGGGGTGGGCGGAGCGACACGTGTTGCCCGCCCAAATGTGTCACCCCGCCCCATCGTCCAGACTGCACTCTGGGGTACTTGGAGAAATGACTAAGCATCAATTTGAGTATTGAGAAGCACACAATGACTTTTTACTTCAGTGTTTCTTTAGTGCAGCTGCCGGACTACCAGTGAAAACAACTTCTGCGTTTAGCATTCAGACACAATATAACACAATATGCTTTTAAAAAAATCAATATAAATGCTTCTTGTTTGCTGATTGGCTACAGTTTGATAATTTACATAATTAAAGTATAAATAGAGTTGCAAAAGATTGCGATCTCGATTCAAACACCCAAACGATCTCATTCTAGCCTAGCATGCCAGACCTACATCAGGATGTTAGGTTTGGGAACTCACCATTGACAGGGCTCAATACAAGGATATAGTCAGGTATATCCCAATTAAACAACTAAATCATTCCTGAAAAATAACAATATAAATACAGAATTAAATAGTAAGTGCTGTAAAATAGTATAAACTCCTACATACCAAAAAAATCTAGGTTCCAAAAATGCGATCCTGAAACTGCAGCCTCTGGTATTGCAGGAATACCCTACTCCTTCAAATAATGATTGTACAGATTACATCGTTATGCCACCAGGTGGCAACAAGTGACTGTAAAAAATGTATTTGCAATTGAATCATTCACTCAAGAGATTGATTCAAAAATGCTGATTCATCCAGTAATGCCTGCTACAGACTGTAAGATTTCAACAATCCTATAAGATCATTACAAATCGCACTATACGACATGCATCCAATAAACTTGGGTATGACATGAATGTAGACTGTATGATGATGACCCCTATTGAATCGTAGGCTACGACGCAAAGTTAGTATAGAATAAAATGTCATCAGCATGTGCTACAAGTAGAGCAAGATGAATCACACTTGTGGCAATTGTGGTTTTTATAGGCTATGCGCTGAAAAATATGGAGAAAGAGGAGAATATGGACGCGGTCATGGATAGGGAAAAGATGCCAACTTGGCTGGCATGCCAATTTTGCAAATGGAGCATGAGGTAAGTAGTTTAAAGTTTTATGTTCCGTTGATCATTACACCATTTCATGTTGCATTTTTATTGGCTAGTCAGTAGACGTACAGTAGGTCATAGGTCGTAGCAGCAAACACACTGTGAGATGATCATGCTAAATTTTCGATACTGTCAGAAAATGATCGCAGGATATCGTTGGCCGCAAGAGAGTGACAACAGCCGTCTTTGAACCTCTCTCACTGTACGACGTAGGACAACTGTTTAGGATCCACAACCACAGAAATTGCCACGATTGGTCATCTTTCATCTGGGACACCCAAAATCATACAATGTGAACGAGACATAATGAAACAAGTGAAGACTTTATGAGTGAGTCATTGAATCATTCATTCAAACCGTTTTCTAAAATAATTCATTACAATTAATTAAATATTTTAAATAGACTGCAGCAATTAACATTTTGTCAGTAAATTAGGCTACATGTTATTTTGTTTAGTTGTCTGTTCAGAATCGTGGGAGAATCGTGATCTCTGTTTGAAACCAAAAAAAATTTGTGATTTTCAATTTAACCACAATCGCACAGCTCTACTCTGTATTATTTCTATTCACAAGGTTTTTTGTTGCTCCTTGGAAAACTAACGATAATGATATTTCAACTGTCAAGTCAAATCAAATCTGAAATGTGGTTTTCAATGACATGAATTAAGTGAATAATAGTAATAATGATTATTATTATTATTATTATAATATACACCTAAATATATTTTATATATATATATATATATATATATATATATATATATATATATATATATATATATATATATATATATTAGGGCTGTCAGTTAAACGCGTTATTAACGCCGTTAACGCAAACCCATTTTAACGGCGTCAATTTTTTTATCGCGCGATTAACGTTTTTTTTGGCCTAGCAAACTTTGTAGTTTTTTTCACATGCTTTTGCAACAGGACGCGGCATGCCCGGCGCTATGAAACCCATTCATGTCAATGCCTTGCACCGCGTGAGGACGTTTTGTTGCTTCGTCGACCAAAGTGCAAGCGGATCTAGCTAGACCAGAAACAAAACAACAGGCACGCCGCACACACTTGTTTGGGCTTGCGAGCCGGCCAAATAGTTGGTTAACGTTACGCTTTGAGTGGATGGCGAGCGCGAGACGCCGAAAGGGATGCCAATAAGATTCTGAATGGAAAGTTTACTTTTAAAAAATTGCCAAATGGTTCCATTGACAAGACCAAAGTGACCTGTGTGTTTTGTCGTTGTGAACTGAGCTATCATCATCGCAGCGCGTCCAGTCTGAAATACCACTTGATGGCCAAGCACACACACACACACACACACAACTGATGCGAATTCTCCGCCCCCTCGTCAATATCAGGACCTCGTAATTTTTTCTTTCACCCTTTTATTGATGTTACAGTGTTACATTGAGAGATTATTTGCTCCAAGTGAGAATGTTAGTGAGAAATTGAACACAGTATTTGTCAATGTTGTTTTCAATAAAAAACATTTGCACAAAGCACTTTTCCATGTTGACAAGAGCATTAAAATGAGAAAAAATAATGGGACAAAAAGGAAATCAAGAGACATTTAGAATAGATAAAAATAATTGCGATTAATCGCGAGTTAACTATGACATTAATGCGATTAATCGCGATTAAATATTTTTATCGTTTGACAGCCCTAATATATATATATATATATATATATATATATATATATATATATATATATATATATATATATATATATATACATACAGTAGCGTACCGTGGGGTTTCAGTCAGGGCCTTCAGTAACGACCGCAACCCCCCATCCCCCCCTCCCCCGCGCGGAACGGAAAACGCGTGCATGCTAGTAGAACCTACGCCTATTTTTCACGCGACACGCAAGCGTGTTTGAAGCGTTTCCAGGCTAAATAGAATAGGAAAAGATGTTTATGTTATTTATTTTCTACACGAATACATATTAATAAATTACATTTTGATGGTTGAAAGTCTAGGTTTTGACAAATTCAGATGCAAATATAATTTATAAATAAATAAATAATTATAAATTTTTAATTATTGCATCTGTACCGAAATATTCTGTAGTCTATTTTGCTGTCAATAGTGCTGACAGTGTCTTTATCAGTATCAATGAATGAGCAGCTCCTTATCTATGGCAATAGATGCCAGTGCAGAGAGTCGTGTTTGTCCAGTTGTATTCCTTAAAAATTTGTATGCGCTTGAGAGCGGAGAAAGATCGCTTAACTGATGGATAACTGTGGACACTGGAATGGTCACGATCAAGCATGTGAGGGCATAAAGCTGACATTTACTGACATTGCTCACAACCCGCCGAATTTTCAAACGGCTGATGACATCAGCGGGGGCTAGCGCCGATACACATAGCAGCCCCCCGTTTATGCCCTCACATGCCTGTGTGTATATATATATATATATATATATATATATATATATATATATATATATATATATATATATATATATATATATATATTAACACAGACTCACCTAAAGGATTATTAGGAACACCATACAAGCGCTGTCAACTTTAGTCGTTTAGTCGAATCGGTCGATGCCGTCTTGGTCGACTGACATTCTTATTGGTCGACCAGTTGCATTTTTTTTTTTTTAACCAATAGAAAGAAATTTTCAATGATTTACTCGTTGATATTTATTCCTTTATAAGCAGTTATATATTACTGTATTCTAAATATAATTAGCCTATGGTTTATCCCCAACTTTAAATGCTTTAATTTAGGCTATTTTGTAACAGCGCCACAGTTTAGCGCACACACATAGAACACTCGGTTCGCGCCTGTGGCTGGCTGCGCTGCTGCTTCGTGCTCAGTAAGCGATATAGGTAGTTTAGCTGTATTCATTCAGTTAGAACGCTACTTGTTTCGGTTTTTATACACTATATGTTTTTATCTCGATGCGGCGTGGACGCACTTGGAAAAAAAAAAGAGCGCGTCGCACTTGACGCATTTGAAAATAGCCTAAATAATGTAACAAAACGAAAATAAACCTATATGCGGTCATACAATATAGCCTATTATTGTTAGGATTGTTTTTTTTAGGCTCTTTGGGGTTTTTTGTGTGTTTGTTTTGATCGGCTGGACAAAAGTTAACCCATAGCTTTGAAAGTAAAGAAGAACATACAGCCTGTATAAACGAGAGCTTTTGTTAGGATTTTTCATTGTGGCAGATGAATATATTTTTTGTAGCGTGTGGTGTGGTCAGGTGCGCGATTGTGACTGTTACTATAGACCTAGGACAGTGCTCACTTTTTGCAGTTAAAAAAAATCACTTAATTTTTAAAGAATTGTATTATTATTATAGTTTTATGTATTTTCAATGTTTTTTCGTTGTTGTTTTATAAATGCTCTATGACAATTGTTAAAAAATGTTCAATCAAAACACTGCGTCTTTTTTTTTTCTTTCTTTTTTTTAGTCGACTAATCGTTGCGCAGGACAAGACTTTGGTCGACTAAGGATTTCTTTGGTTGACTACAGCCCTACACCATACTAATACTGTGTTTGACCCCCTTTCGCCTTCAGAACCGCCTTAATTCTACGTGGCATTGATTCAACAAGGTGCTGAAAGCATTCTTTAGAAATGTTGGCCCATATTGATAGGATAGCATCTTGCAGATGATGGAGACTTGTGGGATGCACATCCAGGGCACGAAGCTCCCGTTCCACCACATCCCAAAGATGCTCTATTGGGTTGAGATCTGGTGACTGTGGGGGCCATTTTAGTACAGTGAACTCATTGTCATGTTCAAGAAACCAATTTTAAATGATTCGAGCTTTGTGTGACATGGTGCATTATCCTGCTATCCTGCTTATTCTGACATTCAGTTTGGAGTTCAGGAGATTGTCTTGACCAGGACCACACCCCTAAATGCCTTGAAGCAACTGCCATGTGATTGGTTGATTAGATAATTGCATTAATGAGAAATTGAACCGGTGTTCCTAATAATCCTTTAGGTGAGTGTATATATACACTCCACTGATCAAAAGTTTGGGATCGATAAGGTTTTTTAAACGTTTTTGAAAGTAGTCTCTTATGCTTACCACGACTGGTCAAAAATACAGTAAAACAGTAATATTGTATAAAATTGTATAATAGTATAAAATGTATTTTTTTTTTCCTGTTACTCCAGTCTTCTTTGGTGTCACAAGATCATTCAGTGCTCATGCTAATATGCAGGTGCTCAATAAACATTTCTGATTATTATTATTAGCTGAAAATGTGGTTATTAGCTGAAAATTAGGTGTTTTTTTAATCAGAATTTTTTGATGAACTGAAAGATTGAAATAGAGATATGAAATGATAAATCTATTTTTCAATCTATTTTTCAAAAACAGGATATCTTCTAATGGAGGGATAAATATGATTATTTTTTACTAAAATTCTATTAAAAACATTCACTCAATATTAGAGTTAAAATCACAGTAGAAAAAAAGGGTTTTTAAGAGTTTCAGGAAAGGAAGAACTGAAAATTCTTCTGTAAAAATTCCCCTATGGATATTTCCTAAACAAGATTTTGTAACAAGTCTAACTTGGATCTTTACTGAATGAAAGTATCAGTTTTTTTTATATAGAATCGTGCTGACCCCAAACATTTGAATTGTGTAAATATAATAATAGGCCTAATTATAAAAAATGCTGAATAATCATCAACATTTAAATTTATTTAGGGAAGTCTACATTTTATTTGATGGGGGCCGGTAAGGGACCTAGATAATGGGTAGGGGGCTCTGGCCCAAAATACGCTGAGAACCACTGATCTAGGCCTCCACGGGTTTAGTCTAGTTAACTTTTTAGGAAGAAATTGTGCTGAAAAATGGCACAACATCTTTTAAATCATATTTTAAATTAGTGGATCTCAACTGGTTGGTCGCAGCCCAAAAATAGGTCACACGTCTGTTTTGACAGGGTTTCGGAGAGCAGGGAAAAATGGCACTAAGCGAATGCAAATAATAAAATGCATCTATGCAACTTGTGCAAAAAGTTTTAGTCATAGTAGAAAGTAATATGTCTATTACCTTTTCGAAGGAAAGAGAAAAATGCTTCCCATATTTTTGTTCCTGACAAAAAAAAAAATGCAGTGCATCCAAACAAAAGGTATTTTGGTAAAAATGCATCTGTCATTTATAGAAGCTTGCCAAAATGGACCAGTAGACATGCCCTTAACCTCAAAACAAAAACCATGACCAAAACATCTCAGGGTAAAGAAAATTTAACCCAGACTACATAATATGGGCTCACTTAGAACGAGAATAAACATGGGTTTGTGGTGACCAAAACGTCCAACAGTTGACAGTTTCATGTGATTAGTTATCGGCTGTCAAGAGCATAAAACTATCAAAAATCAATTTATAGAAAATAAAAAATATACACTTTAAAAAATATACGTTTGTGTATTAAAAAAATATTGATTTTCAACAAAATTATATGGTAATAACTTTTTTGGTCCTGTGTGTGCAGTACAATTGATTTTATTTGTGTTTAACCCTTTCATGCAAGAATTATGACAAACTGAGTCAGGATTAACCCTGTGTTTTTAATGCTCTTATGGGGCATCAAAAAACAGATTTTTTTACACATTTTCAAATAAATTTTCAGATGTCTATTTGGTTGTAACTGAAGAGATACTTTATTAAACATAATACAGTAATAACACAGCAATATTGTGTGTATTTAACAAACCAATGAATAAAATTATATCAAATCATGTGAAAACTATGAAATATATTTAAAAAATATAAACGCTAAATTTCTCGTGTCTTTGATATCAGAACATGAGGACGTGATTCCATCAAAGATCTCTACAACCGGTGAAGGTACAACTCTGTGGAATGTGGAACCCAACTCAGATTATGTAGATAACGCTCAACGCTCCATCCAGTCTGTTTACCGATTTGTCGATTTACCATTATTAGCTAATAATTCTGATGATGTTCAAGATGGACACATTTCTAGCGCTCCTCGCTGAGAAAACCTCAGACTGAAATCTACATTAATCTATTGATGTTTTCCTTTGTGTTTTTCAATCTCATCTGACATGAGCAGTGTCAGGGGTAACGGTAACAGATTACAAGTAACATGCATTGATGCTACAACATTTTTTTTTCCTGCAAGAGTCTCCTAGGACAGAAGGAATGGATGGACATTCCGGAGCAACTTGGTTTGGAGAAAAAAATGTGACATACAGTACAACGGCTTGCCATTTGGTGGCAGTGTATAGGATGATGCATATGGGTCCACTGTAGAGGCTGATGTGCAACTATGCCAACAATACCTATTCATATGCAAGAAAAGGCTTTTTGAATAGCTGACCCCTATGCATGAAAGGGTTAACAACCATTTTGCTTACTTATACTTGTGTTTGAAAAATTCTGCTACGCAGTTGTGTTACCACTTGGCATTCAATTTAAAATGTGGGTCCTTAAAGGGATAGTTCATTCATGTTCATTCCAATTCTGTCATCATTTCCTCACCATCATACTTCTGTGGAATTCAACAGAAAATATTTTGAAAAAGTCTGTCTTTTGTTCATACAATGAAAGATATGTAAAAAAAAAAAAAAAATTCCGAATATCATCGTTTGTGTACTACAGAAGAAAGAGAGGCATAGGCTACAGTTTAGAAATGATATGAGGGTGAGTAAATGATGACAGAATCATCATTTATGGGTGAAATTTTCCTTTAGGCAACATCACATGACAACCACTGACTTGACTAACTGGCATACCTCATCAATGACCACGATATTAGAATAACCAGCTGAACACACTTGCACCAACAGAGACTGTGTGACTGGTTGGTTTTTCCCCCAGCAGCAGGGGAATTCACACAGCGAATTAAATCTCACTCTGAGCTTCCTGTATGCACAATAATAGTGCACACATACCACTACTGCATAATGACTAATAGCAAGAATAAAAGACGAGACAGGGAATGCTCTACTGCATGACCTTTTACTGATATTGCACGTGTCATCTAGTTCTGTCTGAAATGTAAGATGTAGCAGCGAAGAAAGATCCTGCAGTTTAGGTGGTTCGGCAGTGATTTGGCCCATCCTAAAAATGACAATACGGTTTTGATTAACGTCTACAGCCGAGCCTATCCATACAGTGATCAGCGTTCTGGTAAATATTAGTGCTCTCTAGGCAAACGAGTCAAAGGGTTCCAATTCTAAGAGGTCGTCAAGCCAGCTTAATTCCATGTGAATGGATCAAGGGGCTACAATGCCAAAGCATAGTGTTAGCATTCCCATTCATCTCAATGGCACTTGTTTGGCTGCTGTGTTGTTGTTGTTTTGTAGCTGTGAAGCATAGCCTATGACATGTAAAACAGGGCAACCCTAAGAAAAAAGTTGAGAACCACAGCTCTAAACAATACTCGTAATCACTGTGAGGGACTCTCAAGCTTTGAGCGACAACATTCATGCTGACTGTCTCTCCCTCCACAGGCTTTGATATTCAACAGACAGTGATCTGTGAAGTTGATGCTTTGTCAACATAGGAAGCATGCAGAGCCAGGAACACCCACCTGTAATGCCAATGTATTAGCAATATGTACCGGCTTTTGTAAGTCCAATCACTGTATCCATGATGTAATACACCCAATGTATATATCACATCAGCGTTATGTACTTTCTCTAGACTGTGACTGCCGGATGAAAACGATGCAGTAGAAATGGACAGGCCTTACACTAAATGACAATGACCAGGTACAGAAGGCAAACTATCAGCTTCTCTGTTAACGGTTATTCCTACTCATAGAGCTCGGTTTGGAGATAATGTCATCGCTGGAGAACCCTGTGTTGTCATGTATAATCAGCGGCTCTGGTTACAGTTACGGATCTAAAGCTAGTCATGTGTCAGAGTCAGTCTGTAGAGGTAAACAGGTGACATCAGCATGAGCGGATCAGACTCCTCTTACCTGACGTTTAAATATCCCGGTATTCACCCGTCCGCCTTCGATGGCATTTGAGATTGTTCCAGTGAAACTCTCGTGGCACTGTTAGTAATGATGATGGTGTTTATTTGACATTGTCGGATGGGCTCAGCTGAAGCCAGCGCTGACTCCACTCCGCAATACTACCGGTTAATGGAGGGACAGTCGCCTCCACCGTGCACTTTAAACCCACTGGTAATAATCCTGGGTGATACGATGAGGGAAACTCGAATAAAATCCGGTAATATTGGTATAGCCGAGGCCGTTGTTTCATTTGAAATCAGTGTGAGTATTATTTACAGTGTGGTTGTGTGTGTATGTGACGGTTAAACCAAACATGCTACGTTTTGGAGAGAAACTTGCTCTCTTATTGGACAGTGAGTGACAGCTCAAATCTGATTGGTCATTTCGGTTGTCCTTTACTTAGCCCCGCCTTTTGGGGTTTTCCAGTAGTTTGGCTGAAGAGTTTTTAAGGAACTGGCTGGGTGACAGGTTGTACACTGCAGTTTATTTCCTTTCTGTTCTTCTAAGCAAATCTAATGCTGACTTTTACAGCATGTTTCACGTAGATCCCAGATGAAGCTCTTGTAATCCTTTATCAGTAACAGCTGTTTAATGAATTTTGTGTGAATAAGAATAAACAAATACATCTATGGTTTTCATGAAATATAAGTCATATATAAGATGTAATTAAAGGGATTTAAAAACATCATAACAAACCCTGACAATCAACAATAACAGACATATCGACCATGAATATACAATACAAAAATTAAACTCCCATATAAAAAAAAATACCATGTAGCCTACCATAAATGAAAAATAAGGATGTGTTCAATGGATAAAGTCAGACAAATGTTGTGTATGCTCCTGATGTTCTGTGTAGAAATTCAGTTTTGTGTACTGGTTCGGCAGTTTGCATCTTATTATTAAGGTTTTCCTCGACAAAGAGTACATTTTTGACAGTCTAGATCAGTACTTCTCAAAGTCCGGACTCCGGTCCGGATCCGGACCCAGAGGGAATTCAATCCGGACCCACCTCCATTTCATATTTCAAGAGCACTAATTGTGTGTAAGGGATTAAAACTGCGGATGCACGCAAGCGCGAACCACTAGTGTTTCTTCTTGCTGCCTATCTTTTACTAGGGTTTCCAAATTCCAAAACGTCGCTCTCGCGGCCTGATTGGAGGTAGCTCGTCAAGGGGCCATTCACATCATGTCTTTTGCGCGCTCCGGTTCGTTATTTCAAATGTAGGCGAGCGGCAAGCGCGCTCATATTTGAAGCGAGGCGCTAATTTTTTTCATGCGCAGCGAGATGTATCGAAAACGCCTCAACTTTTCAGAGTGCAGCAAGCGCACTGCAGTTCAGGTGACAAGAACAATCAAATCAGCTTCGTCCTTTCCGTAACAACATTGTTCAGTTCAGTCAACATGAAGGATGGGGGTGCACCTAAACACTACGGGTGTTTTTCTTTTCTCCATAAATAACGTTAAATCTTGTAGCAGAGCTACATCAAGCGTTTTTCGGTGGTGGAAATCTATTAGCTACTATTATATACTAAAACTTCTTTGTCGTCGAGAGCACAGTGCATGGTTGCATAGCAACGACAGACGCCACGAGAAAATCGGACCGAATTTTACTATTATTAATAAAAGATTATTATGTAATATTGTAAATGTAAATGTCAAGTAATTTATCTTTTTGGACTGATTTAAAGGCTGAAATATGTAAGGTTTATCTTTTTATAAAACCTTTTTTTGTGAAAAATGATTTAAAGGCTGAAATATGTGAGGTTTATCTTTTTATAAAAACTTTTTTTTTGTCAACTTTGTTTGAATTTAATTTTATTAGCCTACATGTGCCTATAGGGGTGGACCGGGGATGGCAGGGGTTGGTGGCAATGTAAGTATCTGGATATTTTGGATACATTACCGCGGGGCGAGGGGTTCGATTACCTCTCTCTTTTTTGACCATAGGCCTACATGTGTTTGCATCCCTGGAAACAAAACTCAGACATTTTGAACGGCAATAACCACAAAATACAGAGGTACGGACAGCAAAACTACTGACTGAACATTTAGGCCAGTGTCTCCGTCTAGCAACCACACCTTTTGTGTCACGGTTTCGGCAGCTGATGGGAGACAGACAGTGGCATTTCTCACATTAGACTGCTCTGTATTTTGCACCATGTTACTTTTGGCCTACCTCTTGTTGTGTTTTATTAAGAAAAATACTGACATTTAAATTAATTGTTTTGCCACTTTTGCACTTGTTATTTATGTATTTTGAATGCAAAAGGCACCTTATTTTTTCATAAAAGGAGTATTGATTTGTTATGCATGTTTATTAAAAAATAAGTTTTGTAATAACCAATAGTTCCGGACCTTTGACATTGATGAAAATTCAGATTTGGACCTTTGAGTGTAGACTTTGAGAACCCCTGGTCTAGATGAAGCAAGCTGGGGCACATTCACGTCACAATGGTAACAGAGGATCCCAGTCATTCTCCGGCCCCATCTGATGCTCTGATTGGACCCTGGATATTTAGCTTTTAAGCTACCTCTACTCCCGTCCAGATCAACCATTTACAAGACAGACACTTTGACTAGCTATGGCTTCCTGCTTGTGTGCAAGTTTTTTTTAGTTTTGTTTTGTTTTTTTCAAGAAAATGATGAGCATTGGATTTGGGAGTTTGGTGGCAGGCATTGCAGAGCCTTGCCCTCAGAAGGTCAATCTGCTTTCTTGCTTGCTCAGCTCCTCTTCTTCCTCTGGGCTCAGATTATTTCGCCTCAGCCTTTAAGAGTACAAAGCAAAGAGCCTTTGTATTAAGGACATTGCTATTATTCACAGCACAAACCATTCACCAGGCATGGGTATTAATGTAATAAAGTATAGTTCAATTCAAAATTCTGTTTGCACTAAGATTAATCAAGTCCCAAAGTAGTTGCATGATAACTGCTAATCATTACATGGGGCATGTTGTCACATTAAATTAGGTAAGTTTCCGCATGGAACCGGCCAGTCAACACACTGTTATGGGCCTTTAAACAGTTGAACCACTATGAACAATATATCATACAGCAAAAAAAAAAAAAAAAAAACTCCACACAAAAAGCACGCACACATTCAAAAATATCTAACTATTGTTTTGGCAAAAAAAATATTGTAATTAATAAATAGTATGTAAATGTATAACTTGTGACAAAATAAAAACATGTGACAACATGCCCCACATTTGTCCTGGGAACACAGTTTAACCCTTCTGTTAACACTTCTGTTGATTCCTGACTGCATGTATGTATGGTTTTATTGGTTTCACTTGTTGACAGTTATGAGAAATTTTTAATTTGGCAGACAGAATTCATAAAAAATATTCTAAAGGCTATTTAGGTATTTACAACCAACATACAAAACCACCACTAAAGAAAACGTCTCGGTTACGGATGTAACCCTCGTTCCCTGAGTAGGGAACGGAGACGTTCCGTCGGATGACGACGAATGGGGTTTCGCTTAGAAAGCCTATCCGCTTCGATTAATACAAAACGAGCCAATGGCAAAGAAATGCCATGGGTCTGCAGAATTTGCATGGAGCAGCTCCGCCCCACCTCGTGGGTATAAAGGGCGGAAATTCCAGCAAAGCAGTATATTTCCTCGCTGAGGAGCCAAGACTGAGCTCAGGCGATCCCCGCGGTACAGCGGAAAGTGGCAGGAAGACGGAACGTCTCCGTTCCCTACTCAGGGAACGAGGGTTACATCCGTAACCGAGACGTTCCCTTTCGTTGTCACTCCGAGCTCCGTCGGATGACGACGAATGGGGATACCAGTCTAATCACGCCACCTTCTCGGCTGTCTTCCAGTGCCCTGCGTAATCTGAGATCCCTGTCGTGGACAGCACGGACGAAGGACTCCTATTAGCACAGGAATACCAAGGTACACTGGGGAGCATATCCCAAGGTTTTTAAGGGAATATGCAATTACTGCCAACCCAGAGGGGGGGGGGGACTTAGAGAATACACATATGACCCGAGGGATGCATATGGGGAATCACTGGGGTGTCCAGCCGCAGGTGGAATATTTCAACCCCAGGGGTGGCAAGGTGGCTTGCCAAGGGAAAGACACATGCTCAAAGAGGCTTACAGTGGAAATACACATGTGGGGGTAGCTCAGAGGAGGTACCATGCACACGGGAGGCACCTAGCCGATGCGCAGGCAAAAGACACTGGCGCCAGCATCAGGGGTGCTGGAGGAACTCAGGGCTTTCGGGGAAGCTCACCTGAGGGGAATATCGCACGTATCCAGTCCGTGGAGTGGAATGGCGAGCAAGCGAAGACACCTGAGCGGGTCCGGTACTAGCTGGTTGAAGCGAGTACATGAGAGGACACTGGCTCCACTCGGAGATTGTAGAATCTGGCGAATGTGTTGGGTGTTGCCCAGCCTGCAGCTCTGCAGATGTCTGTTAGCGAGGCGCCATGCGCTAGAGCCCAAGAGGACGCCACACTCCGGGTGGAGTGGGCAGTCACACCAAGGGGGCACGGTCGACCTTGCTGTTGGTAAGCCAAAGCAATGGCGTCCACTATCCAGTGAGACGGCCTTTGCTTGGAGAGAGCCCTTCCCTTCAGTCTCCCACCATAACAGACAAGAGCTGGTCTGAGGTCCTGAAACACTGCGTTCTGTCTACATATATGCGGAGAGCACGTAATGGACAGAGCAGTGCCAAGGCTGGGTCTGCCTCCTCCGGGGGCAGCGCTTGCAGGTTCACCACCTGATCCCGGAAGGGAGTGGTAGGAACCTTGGGCACATATCCAGGCCGGGGTCTCAGGATCACGTGAGAGTAAGCCGGCCCGAATTCCAGGCGCGCTTCGTCAACAGAGAATGCGTGCAGGTCCCCTACCCTCTTAATGGAGGCCAATGCAGTCAGAAGCGCTGTCTTCATTGACAGGAAGTTAAGCTCGACCGACTGCAAAGGCTCGAAGGGAGCACTCCGCAGGGCAGTTAGCACCACTGCGAGGTCCCAAGAGGGTACCAGAGGAGGGCGAGGAGGATTCAGTCTCCTCGCTCCTCTCAGGAACCTGACGATCAGGTCGTGCTTCCCTACGGACTTACCTTCTATAAGGTCGTGCTGTGCGGCAATAGCGGCGACATAGACCTTGAGGGTGGAGGGAGACAGCCTTCACTCCAACCCATCTTGAAGAAAGGAAAGCACAACACCGATCGAACATCTCCGGGGGTCTTCTCGATGAGAAGAACACCAGCTGACGAAGAGGTTCCACTTCAACGCGTAGAGGTGTCTCGTGGACGAAGCTCTAGCAGAAGTGATGGTAGCCACCATCGCTGGTGGTAGGGTACTCAAACCTGCCTCGTCCAGTCCAGGAGCCACACGTGGAGGTTCCAAAGATCGGGACGAGGGTGCCATAGGGTGCCCCGTCCCTGAGAAAGGAGGTCCTTCCTCAGAGGAATCGGCCAAGGAGGTGCTGTCGCGAGGAGTACAAGTTCGGGGAACCAGGTCCTGGCGGGCCAGTAAGGCGCGACCAAAATTACCTGCTCCTCGTCCTCCCTGACCTTGCGCAGGGTCTGCGCAAGAAGGCTCACTGGGGGAAACGCATATTTGCGGGCCCCGCGGCCAGCTGTGCTCCAGTGCATCCGTGCCGAGCGTGCCCTCGGTCAGGGAATAAAACTGGGCACAATGGGTCGAGTCGTGAGAGGCAAACAGATCTATCTGTGCGTCCCCGAACTGGTCCCAAATCAGCTGAACCGACTGGGGATGGAGTCGCCATTCTCCAGGGAGGGGCTGAAACCGTGAGAGCTCGTCTGCACAGTTCAGAGCTCCAGGAATATAAATGGCATGAAGCGCCCTCAGATGCTTCTGACTCCATAAGAGGAGGTGGCGGGCGAGTTGCGACATACGGCGGGAGCGCAGACCACCCTGATGGTTGATGTACGCTACAGTCGCGGTATTGTCTGAACAGACTAGTACTAGACTAGTGCTGGCCCCTGAGCACGGCTCGGAAGTGGCGCAGGGCGAGCTGTACCGCCAGCAACTCGAGGCAATTGACGTGCCATAAGCGGTGGGGTCCTGTCCAGGAGCCCGCGGCAGCACGTACATTGCATATGGCGCCCCAGCCCGTGGCAGAGGCATCTGTCGTTACAACAACATGCCGCGAAGCTCGTTCCAGAGGCACTCTGGCCCGTAGAAAACTGAGGTTCGACCACGGGGTGAAGGTCTGACGGCAGGTCGGAGTAACTGGCACTCGGAAGGTGCCGTGATGCCATGCCCACCTCGGGACTCGGTCGCGAAGCCACAGCTGAAGCGGTCTCATATGAAGCAATTCGAGCGGCGTTGCCGCGGCTGCAGATGCCATATGCCCCAGGAGCCTCTGAAAAAGTTTCAGTGGAACCGCACTCTTGCCCTCGAACTGTCTCAGGCAAGTCAGCAGTGATTGTGCGCGCTCGCTCGTAAGCTGCGCGGACATGGCGACCGAGTCGAACTCCATACCGAGAAAAGAGATCCTCTGCACGGGGCAAAGTTTGCTCTTCTCCCAGTTGACCCGAAGGCCCAGACGGGCTACATGGCGGAGCACCAAGTCCCTGTGTTCGCAGAGCTGATCTCGAGAGTGAGCTAGAATCAGCTAGTCGTCGATATAGTTCAGGATGCAAACCCCGTGTTCCCGGAGGGGAACAAGGGCTGCCTCAACGACCTTCGTGAAGACGCGAGGAGACAGGGCTAGCCCGAAAGGGAGAACTGCGTACTGATATGCCTGCCCCCCGAAAGCAAACCGAAGAAACGGTCTGTGTCGAGGGAGAATGGAGACATGAAAGTAGGCGTCCTTCAGGTCGATCGCTGCAAACCAATCCTGGTGCCGCACACATTCGAAAACGCGTTTGACAGTCTCGATCGCACCCTTCGCCAGCAGGGTAGCAACCTCCGCTCTCATGATAGGGGCATTGCCACCGACCATAGTGGAGCAGACTCCCCTGCATGGGGAGGAGACCGCGCGAACTGAATCGCGTAGCCGAGCCTGATCGTTCGTGCGACCCAGCGGGACAGGTTGGGAAGCTCTAGCCAGGCTCCCAAGAACTGTACCAGCGGGGTCACGCGAACCACAGACTTCCCGTCGGTGGGGCAGCGAGGCGGTATGACTGGCCCGGACGTGGACGGCATAGCGGCCCGGTGTGGGGGCACAGTCATAGACCGCGTCCTGACAGAGGAGACCAGGGAAGGACGAACATTCCACGAGGGTCTGCTCTGCCAGGGGTCTGGCGACAGAGGAGGATGAGAGCGGTCCGGGGACGGCGCGCACTGTCATCCGGCTCTGGGACAGAGGAGGACGAGGGGTGCACGGCCCGGGGGCGGCGCACCGTGTCGTCCGAGAACTCTTGTGTGCTCAGAAACGGGAGAGTCAGTTCTTTCTGAATAAAGATTCTTCCCCGGCCCTCCACCAGGGAAAGGAGTGGCCCTGCTACCAGCTCCTGGAAAGAACTGAGTCCCATCTCTGAGGAGCCCATCTCAAGAGTGGCGCTTAACCCGGTGTATAGCGGGTGCGGGGCTGGAGAGGGCTGTGGCGTCCCCCTGCGGCTTCCAGAGCCAGCCCGGGTGAACGGGCGGGGTGGGAGCCGCAGGAGGGCGCCTTCGGCGGTGGGCAGACTGAGGGATCAGCTCGGACGGCGGGGCCGTCGGGGCAGAATAAGCCTCAGTCTGCTCGTGGGCGGTTGAGAACTGTTGGGCAAAGCCCTAAACCGCACCGCCGAAGAGGCCGACCTGGGATATGGGGGTGTCAAGCAGATGGGTCCGCCCGACATCCTGCACATCGGACAGGTTCAGCCACAGAATGGTGTACATCACCTGACCCAGGGAACGTACGGCCACTTTCGTCGCTCGGAGAGCAAGGTCAGTGGCGGCGCGCAGCTCATTGAAGAGCCCTGGGTCAGTCCCGCCCTCGTGCATGTCCGTGAGTATCTGGGTCTGGTAGACCGGCAGAATGGCCATGGCATGCAGTGAGGCGGCTGCCTGTCCTGTAGCGCTATAGGAATTCGCCACAAGTGTAGACGAAAAACTACAGGCTTAGGACGGGTGCTTAGGATCGCGCCGAGAGGAAGCACTCTGAGGACACAGTAGCATCGCAACAGAGCGTTCAACCGGGGGACCCCAGTGTACCCATGGGCAGCGGCCCCGTCGAGGGACTGAAGGGCGAAGGAGATCAACGAGGGATCGCTGGAAGACATGGGGGTCTTCGAGGATTTCGAGATCTCCTGATGCACATCCGGGAAAAAAGGTATTGGAGTGGACGCTGACAGGAGTCAGCGGCCACACCCAAAAACCAATCGCCCGGGAAAGCATGGCCGTGATCTCAGGATCTGACTCGACAAATGCCATATGCACACCCGAAAGTGGCAGCACTGTCAAATCTTCACTTCCTGAAAATTCTAGCCCACCCTGTGATGCTGCGATGGACAACAGATCCGATTCTGGAGCGTCAAGGGAAACCCGCGGGGCATCCGAAAATAGACCCGGGGAATCCCCTGAACACTTGCGGGTTGCGTCACTGAAGAGAGGGGCGTGGTCCACGGACAAACAGTCGGCGGATTTGTTCCACACACACCCTCAGGTCACCCTGGCCACCAGCCGAAGTAGCACCTCACGTGGAGAGTGTTAGATTGGGGTGTGGATGAGGGGACCCTCTCTCTAACGAGATTATTGAGTCTCGACCGTAATGACGCGATGATCACGTTTCCGCGGGGAGAACGTGAGTCATCCACAAACGCTGCTCTAGCGTGATGAAGCCCAAGCACGCAGAGCAGAGAATGTGCCCATCAAAATCGGAAATGAGTCGACCCCAACCAGAAATGCACGGGCGAGCCGTCTTTAAAAAGACGTGCCGCGTGCGAGCTCTTTTGTGAGAGGAGGAAGAAACTCCGCGATGTTGAAGCGAGCAGGGAGAAACACACTCATTGGCAGATCACTGCACAGATCAGCAGGCAATGTGAACTCGCTGCAGATCGCCGTCACACCAACACCGGAGAGAGTGGCTCGTCTCGTAGAGTGAAGTCAGAAATGGCTGTGGAGTGAAGAGATACTCTTGGCTCCGATGCGAAAACATACTGCTTTGCTGGAATTTCCGCCCTTTATACCCACGAGGTGGGGCGGAGCTGCTCCATGCAAATTCTGCAGACCCATGACATTTCTTTGCCATTGGCTCGTTTTGTATTACTCGAAGCGGATAGGCTTTCTAAGGGAAACCCCATTCGTCGTCATCTGACGGAACTCGGAGTGACAACGAAAGGAAACACATGAACATGTATTGAGTAAAACTAGCACACACAGTCAGCTAAAATACTGGAAAATTACCTTACCAGACTTCCTTAACACTATAGTTAATTTTCAGTGCCTCTATCAGACACTCAACTCCGTCCCTGCTGATGCAGTTTTTGCTCAGCCTGAGTGAGAGGGAGAGAGAGAGAAAGCATGTAATTCTGACTTTAATTTTTTTTTTTTTAAACAAAGTAGTTTAAATAAGTCACACTCACCACAGTTCCCCCAGAGTTTTGCTCTGACTGACGAGTTTAGCCAGAGCGCATGCACCTGCACTGCCCACACCATTATCCACCAGACTGAAACAAACCAACGCAAACATTATTATTACACACAAAAAGAAGTAGCTCAGTGCTCTGCAAATTTAGTTTGATCTGACTGGGCAACCTTTCCATTTAGCATTAGCTAGCTGCAGGGGTTTTTCTTCATAGAATGCAGAATTAACACAGGATTTTACAGGATTACCTTAACCATATTAGCGATGTGCTATTCTTCAGCGCAGTTGCCAATGCCTCAGCTCCCCTGTCCCCAATTTTATTACCCCATAATCTGAAAATAAGAAGTCAGAATGGAAATATAATTTAATAAAGCCACAGAATTGGAACATTAGAGCACAGTATTCTTTCTCATCATTGACCTCACCCCAGATACTGCAAAGACTGGTTGTAGCTTAGGCCTTCTGCAATCTGCTCTGCTCCAATGCATGTGATGTTATTATTTCCAAGCCTACAAAGTAATTATATATGTGGTATGATTAGAATGATCATCATCCCATAGGCCAGAACTAACATAATAACCTTAGATAAAGTAAGCGCTGACCTCAAAGACAGGAAGTTCTGCTTTGCTTTTAGCAGCCAAGCAAAGTGTTGGGTGCAAGCATCTGTGAGCTTGTTGTTGAAAAGCCTGATGAAATGATGAGGTAGTAATAAAACTTGGTTGTATAAGTATAACAATAAAATATACATTATCATTATTTATAAGATGCAGAATTTAGGTGTTTGATATTCTCACGCTATTTTTTGGAAGCTTTCGCACTTCATTCCCTTTTCCAGAAGTTTCCGGATTCCTTCATCTGATATGTTATTGTTCCTTAAACTGCAAAATTCAGAAGTTTTAGAAAATCATGTATTTATCCTCACATCTTCCAAAATTGCATTACCCTGTTTCTTCTGCAGAACAGAAAGGAAGATATTTTGGGGTCCAAACAACACTGGGCCTCACTGATTTTTTTTTAATGTGTGGACTAAAAAAAGCAGACATTTTTTAAAATATCTTATTTTGTGTTCCACAATGCATACAGGTTTGGAATGTAAAAAAAGGCTGAGAAAAAAAGAAAGATTAACCCTCTGAGGTCGGCTATCGCGCCGGCGCGATAGTCTCGCTTTTTTCTTATCAGTGCAAAAGAAACTCAAAATACTCTGTTGATTTTGATCTTACATATTAAGTGTTGTACATCATTAGATCCTGATAAGTGTCTATTTTTTTGTGGATACTCACAATAAAAACAAAGTGTTGTGCTTTTCGCCAAATAAAGAAAAACAAACATGATGCACGTTCTGCCTTCTCTCTGTCAGTGAAGTCCATTCTGAAACGCGTCCTAAGATTATTTTTAATTCCGCGAATACTTGTCATACAGGCACGAGTGTTTTTCCATAATGAAGCTTGAACTCTCTTCTTTTAAATGAATGAATTTATATAAAAAAACAAATATTCTCAGTTTATGTAATCTGTATGAAAAGTGAGAGATGTCAGTATTTTTCTTTCCAGCTCATTACACCTAATTACGCGTTAATGTGCCACGCCCACGGAGAGCGCGCGCTATTCAAACGCAAATGATCTTAGACAAGCCGTTCAAACATGCCAACGCCCACCAGCTGGATTATAAAACACATCGTGTTTAGTAAGTATCTTGTACAGCTGTGTACACAGCGTATCATTTCGCTGTGAGGAATATCTAACCCTGGAAAATGTACCAGAAGTGCTGGTAGTTTCATTTCGAGGAGCAACGGATCCAGCTGATGTAGTAAGTCATTTATTCTAGTGCTTTGTTCTAATCGTGATATTGAATTTGTCGGACTGTAAACCGCAAAAAGACTGTTTAAATATGAATTGCGTGTCTGTGTGTAGGCTAAATGATGAGTGAACGGCATAGGCGCGCGCGCTTTGTTTACTACAGTTATACAGCGCGTGCCTTGTTCATTCACTCTCGCACCTACATTAGTAAACGTTATGTTTACATGAACAACACATACAAACTATATTGCTATAGCCTACTAAGATGAGTAAAAATAGACTGAAATATGTTGAAATAAAATGTCTGTATAAGCAACAAGCTGCAAATTCACATGTATATACTAATATATCATACACAATATATTACAGACTAAATATGAATGTTTAGACACGATTTTGTGATTATTTTTGGATAGATTATAAAGTTTTGACTGTAAAAAAAGACTACTGTCGCATTAAATAGGTACGCTTTTGTTCACCAATTTCTGCTCATAGTTAAATATACTATAGTATGATGTTTTGTCAAAAATAAAGTAGGTATATTGAATTATCAACTAAGATGTTGTTATAGTGTTTGTTCCAATATTCAAACTAATGAATCCTTACCTTTTTTTAATACGTATGATAAAATGTATACTTTTTACAAAGAAATACACTTGAAATATTGTTAAAATTGTAATTGTTGTTGTAATTGTAACCTATTTGTAATTGGTTACAATTTCTAATTGTAAAATATGTATCGGCTATATAGATCATTTCTTTTGTCCTTGCATTCTTTGGGATCCTGTGACACACCTGTGTGAAAGGGCTAATTAATATGCAGCTCATTATGCGGCACATTATCTGGCCTTTGTCTTCTCAGGTGTGAACACGCCTCCACGCATATTGCCTTTCCAAACCAAAGGTCTCTAATAAAATGTAAATCAGTGTATGTGTTTGTGTAAATGATTAGACAGGATGATTTTCAGATCATTTTGAAGCAAAAATTCTAGGCAACAACACTGATTAGTCAAAAGTCTTGTGGACACATATTTAGTATGTGTTTTGTGGCCTTATTTCAGACACTTTAAGTTTTAGTTTTTTCAATAACCATGCATAAGCAATATTCTCTCAAAAATACAAACATGTTTCATAATTGTTGCTCAGAAATGACGGTAGCCCAGTTTGTGCTATATTGAGTGAATTTACACCTTTGCCATTAACATGTTTATAAATAACTGAAAAAAGCACAAATGTCAGAACACCTCAAGGACCCCAAAAACCCTTAGACCTCAGAGGGTTAAACATCAATTCAAACACAACCATCAGTTAATCTCTCATCTTACTAAAGGGAGTGACAAATATGTAGACACGGTAGAAGCTGCTCCACGCCCACATCTCCTACTGAATTGTTGTCCAACTGAAGCCCAACAGGATTCCGCAGGTGCTTCAGCACGTACGTCAGCGCAGTACATTCCATCGGTCCAATGTTACAATAGGTGAGCTTCAGGTGTTCAACGTCCAACTTAGCCACGGCATCTTGAGCAATACTGTTGTCTTGCATTTCATATATGCACTTGATTAGCCAAACAAAACTTGGCATGGCATGCATGCTCTTCTTTTCCCCTTCTACAGGACGAGGAATTGACTTGAAATGTCTCTGCATCCCTTTAGACAATGACTTCACTACCTGCTTGAACTTGCGTTCACGCACAGCAGTAGGACAGCAGTCCAGGAGGAGATTATGGTGCCGCTGAGAAAAGAGTCCTGACACAAACTGAGCTGTAATCTGGAGGTTTGGTGTCTCTGCCACATGGGTCTTCACCTCCTCAACTGAAGGATCAATACAGTGTCCAAGACACCTTTGAGACAGGCCAGACAACTGCCTGTACTGAGGCTGAAAGAGTCTGGAGATAGCAGAGCGATTGTTGTTCCGATTCAGAACAACATACAGAGCAGCGAAGAAGCATTGTAAGGTGATGTGCAGAAACTCATAGTGTTTGCAATCTGTCACAGATAGGTCATTGCAGTAAATGAGGAAACCCATGCTGACATCCTGTTCTGTGAGCCCATTTCTTTGCAGCTCATATCCTGAGAACACATAACAAGAGGCTTCCAGGCCTTCCAATGCCAACTGTCCAAGTTTTAACACTGTGTCCAAATGTTCCTCCAACCAGGCCTTTCCCAGGACTCCTTGGGGCTGAGATGACTTTCGCTGGAAGAAATGCTGTAAGACCAAGAGGTAGACATCAGTGATGGTCTGAGGAATACCATCTTGACCACCCAGAAGCTCCCGGTGGCACTTGGTCACAATCCAGCAGAAGACTGGGATGTGGCAAAGACCTAGCAACACCGTGTTACTCTGGAGGGACTCTATGACACGTCTAACTATAGCAGGGTCACTATGATGTTTCTTCACAAAGCAGTTGATACCTCTAGGAGAAAAACCCTTCAGGTGCACTTCTTTGCGGAGATAGCGCTTCAGCGATGGGCCCACAGCCTGTGGCCTGCTGGTGACCACCTTCAAAATGCCCTTCATTAGCGTACCCTGCAACAGATTGAAAAGCAATACATGTATAGGCACTTGCTTTGTGGGGCAGCAGTGACGTTCTTCATCTGTGAAACCCTGTTTAAATTCATCAAGCCCATCAAAAGTAAAGAGGACCATATGAGGGTGGTCTAGCATGTACTGGAAAACCTCATCCTGACTTCGATCAGGCCAGCAGCAGTGCAGAAAGAGGAGCTCTTTCAGAGATAACTCTCTGTGCTCTGCATTCAGTTTGCGGCAACTGAAGGGGAACAGCAGGAAAGTGTTTGTGAGCAAAGCTTCTCTTGCCCAGAGCAAGTGCAGTCGCTGAAGCAGTGTGCTTTTGCCACTTCCTGCCTCCCCAGACAGAAGAATGGTGTCAGCATCTTCATTTAGACTCCCTATGGGACCTACCACATCCACCAGCCCTAATGTAGTAGTTTCACCAGAACCATCCATCACTTCAAGAAGTCCTTCAGTGTAAATATCATCCAAGGAGAAACGTCCTGTCCCACCGTAGGTGCTAAGAAAGAGTGACTGTGCAGCAATGGAGCTTCGCAGCTTCGTCTGGTACAGCAGACAATCTGGAGAAACAATGTAAAGTAGTGTATTGTCAATTACATTTATGTTTTTGATAAGCTAACTTAAAGGGTTAGTTCACCCAAAAATGAAAATTAAGTAATTAATTACTCACCCCCATGCTGTACCCCGTAAGACCTTCGTTCGTCTTCGGAACACAAATGAAGATATTTATGATTAAATCTGAGAGTTGGATCACTCCTCCATAGGCTGCCTAAGGGAATGAATCCTGACGGGCCAGAAAGTCAATGAAGAAAATGTTTAAATATTCCATGTCACAACAGTGGCTCAACTATAAGTTTATCAAGCAACGAGAATACTGTTTGTGCGAAAAAACAAACAAAAATAACGACTTTATTCGACTATTCCTTTTCTTCCTTGTAGGCCTGAAACGAGTCTTCAAGAGATTTCCACGACACGCACGCGCGAGAACTTAACTGAAGTAGTTGAAGGAGATCGCAATTCTCACGCATGCGTCGTGGAAATCTCTTGAAGTCTCGTTTCATGCCTACAAGGAAAAAAAGGAATAGTCGAATAAAGTCGTTATTTTTGTTTGTTTTTTCGCACAAAAAGTATTCTCGTCGCTTGATAAACTTATAGTTGAGCCACTGTTGCGACATGGAATATTTAAACATTTTCTTCATTAACTTTCTGGGCCGTCAGGATTCATTCCCTTAGGGAGCCTATGGAGGAGTGATCCAGCTGTCACATTTAATCAAAAATATCTTCATTTGTGTTCCGAAGACGAACAAAGGTCTTACGGGGTTGGTACAGCATGGGGGTGAGTAATGAATGACTTAATTTTCATTTTTGGGTGAACTAACCCTTTAATAGTAATAAAGAGAAAAAAATATATAAATAAAATAATAATGAATACAAGATGATAATTTTTACATTTCTAAATGTATTTATATTTATTTTGCATTTATATATTTAAGTCAACATTTATTCAAATAAATAAAAGTGACATAATTATGCTTATTTCTTGCATATTATGCAACATCAAAGACAAAGACATGAAAAAAAGACATCCTGTCCATACGACTGAGAAATGTCTTATACCAGCAGAAAGGTGACTTTCTTTATCTTCAGGGTTTGGTCTGGTTTGCTCTGTTTGTTCTAGATACTGTAGTAAGGTCTTTGCAGCAGTTTCCCCTTTAAACTTTACTTGGTCTAACAGCCTCCGAACCTGCAACAATCCAACAAGATCACTGGATATACATTTCATTAAGCAAGTAAAGGACATTTACTGTGAACAGGCTTGGAAGAAAGAAATATGTCATATGTCAAACTAATTTGAACTTATCAATTACTATTGGAAAATAGCTCAATTTCTAAAGCATGTATGAGAGATATATCACAATATGACAATTTTCATTTGGCAATTTTTCATGTTTGTCAATTCAACTGTCACTGACAATGAATTTAGTCATGGGGCAAGTTATATGATAGTTCACAAGTTCACACATACATGTAATTAAGAGAAGTAAAGGTTATGTATATTTGGCGTGCTGTCCGAGGGGAGGGCTCCGAGTTCGGAATTTGGCCCAAACCCAGAGTACTCACCCCCCGGTTGTTGTAAGAGTGGGTATGACTAGAAGTGAGGAGAAGGGGTGGTGGAGGGATGCTATTAAACTGTCAACGAACGGTGGTAAGTCTGCTGTATATATACCTCTTATTTTGGCTAATCATTGATTAACTGAGTGCGCTCCTCTTGTGTTAATTTAGGTTAATTATCTGAGCTTTGTTAATAAAACATCATTTAGTCATGGGGCACATTAAATTTCAAGGATTTCATAATACAAAGAAGTAAACTAGTTTATGGGTTAACGCAGTATTCAATCAAGTTACCTGTTGTGACGGTGTGTATACAGGTAGTTGAACCCCATCACAATCTTTGATGGTGAAGCAGCCAGTTGTCAGTAAAACATTCAAAGCTCCGTCAATATTATCTCTGAGCTTTGTCACTAAGACTGGCCTGTCAGCCAATAACGTTAAAGTTGCAGTGTCTGGTCTGTTTTTGCCCACCACAGCACATCCGTTCCCAAAACACAGCCCAGCCTTCTGCTCCTCTGGTAAGATCTCGTTAATTGCAGCCAAAAAAAAGCTGCATGCATCTTCTCCTTTATCATACACCACATCTAAAAGTTGCCTGACATTATAACATAAGGGTTTCTCCGCCACTCGTATGTTTAGGTAATCCTCCCAGACAAGAACCTCCCAAGCCAGAAGTAAGTCCAGAACACAGTCCAGAGGTTCAGCACTGCCTCCACCACATAGGACTGCCAGAAGCTCTGCTCGCTGTTTTAGGATCAACTGAGTGCTCATAGTGGAACTCAGCCTTGTCTCAAAGTCAACAGTCACAATCAGAACCCAACTAAAGGGATGAGACATAGAAGACCAACATCACAAAGAGATATATAATATTGGCATGTTCCATATTAACAGCTAGAGTAAATTTGAGCACTCGTTTCCACATTTTACCAAAAGCGGATAGGCCATGTAGTAGCCTATTATATTATTATTTTTAATTATGTCTAGGTTAGTAAATGATGGATGTGAAATTAGTTTAAATAGGAACAGTAGCTACACCGCAAATGGTTTTGAATAAATCTACTTCCCAATGTATTAACAACGGCAAAAAAAAAAAAAAAAAAAAAACTTACCAGACAAGGTCCAAAATTACTCATGAATGTCATGCTCCCCCACTACAAAGGCGATAATCATACGCGTATGCGTAGCTTATAGCCTATAGTTTAAGAACGAATGCATATCTGTCTCATTTGAAACTTTTGAAATTATCTCAAACGAAACACGCTTACAAACGTCTGTCTGCTAAATATTCCATAGCCTGTGATTCTTCATTGACAATCCATATAGACTAAGCTGGAATATGAAAACACCACGAAGACAGGCTTATCTGTCGGTATATTCTATTTGGTCACTTTATGGAAATGATCGTCCGAACTGAAAGTGAAAGAGGAGGAGCTGTTCACCTCTGCATCTTCAGGAAGTTGGTGACATAGGGCCTACTGTACAGCCGTCTGTGTTGTTGTTGTTGTCGTCAGGGTTGTTGCAGATAAGACATATATAGTGCTTATGTAGCCTACTGCGTAAATTGAGTGTCAGACAAAGAGTGTTGTTTCTTTTTTATTGGATGCATGCAATCATATTGTGTGTGTACTGATTTTCTTCTTCTTAAATTTTCTTCCCATAAAAGTGTAGGGCTATAGGTGTCAGAGACTTGTTTTCTCCTGTAAAACCTCCTTTTGCTCAATATAAATATAAGGCTACAAATTATAAACACTTCACGGGTGGTGCTCATGTGGTCCAACGCTCCCCGGGTCTGCCCTGGTCATGCACACTGCAGAGTTTCGGGAGTGACAACAACAAAAATGATCGGAGCGATGGCACAATGACAGACAAAACTGTAAACAAGAAACAAGTTTTGCCACATTTTCTAGTAATAAAAAGGCATGCAGAACCACATTTCAAACTCAAGAGGGAACCCTAGCATCGTGGAAATTTTTTGCCTATCTCAGCAAGCAAACTGTTTGTCTTTTTGTCTTTTTCTTTTCTTTTTTTACAGTAAATGATAAATAATAGTTTTGAATAAATTATTATTTATGAATAAAAATTCATAAATAATAGTTTTATGTTCATAGTCTTGTGTTCAGCTTGTTTTTCTTTTCTTGTTTGTTTTTGTAAATACTAGGCTATCAATAATGTTCAAGAAATATTTTCAGTCAGTTACAACAAATGTGTAAGCTTAAATATTGTTTGATTTGCCTAACTAGTCGGCTCAACAGCTTCTGGCCTTAAGGCAGTATGGAGGGAATTATTATGTTCTGTATAGACTCAGTACATAATAGATCAGTTATTGCCTTAATGGTCCGGGTATCGTTCGTTCATTTGTTTTTGCTTTCACATATGAAAACGGAAAAAACGAGCAAACAACTCCCTTTTTTCGTTTTTTCGTTTTTTTTTTTTTGAAAAACGAAAAAACTAAATTATGACCTGATTTTTGGTTTTCTTGTTTTTGCACGGAAATCAGAGAAATCACTTGATATTCCGATTTTTCCCTGTGGGTGGGGCTAAATCTGATTGGCAGGAAATGCATTCATTGTTTTTCAAATTAAGAGTTTTCCAAGCACTGTATTTGTTAGCCTGTAAAATTAATAGTCTATATGCATGCTATTTGTCACCCAATTATTTGGCTTTACTAACTGAAAAAATCTATTGAAATAGCCTTAATTCAAGCCTAAAAGCCTGTTCACGCACTGACAGTTGTCATTATACAAAATTAAATAATAGGCTACATTTATTCTTTGTTTTAGATGCTTTTATTAACTTAAATTCTTATGAATAATATATTTTTTATAATGTCTATTTGTTATTTATGGCCTGTATGCACATACAGGACTTAGGGGGCAAGATTTAGGGGGCTGGGGGCCCCTGGGCTTGAGTTTATGTTTGGGCCCTACTACAAACATCATGACGGAGTAGCAAATTAGAAAACAATTTAAATATGCTTTGAGGTTCCTAGAACAAGTTTGTTTGTTTGTTTGTTTGTTTAATAAGGGACAATGCACAATTGCACATTAATGAACATAAGGACAATGTCCAAATGTAAATGAGCCAGATTTAGCCGTACAGACTAATTTTCATCCGGAGTCCCTGGGAGGTTGTTATTATAAAAACTGTAAAAACATAATATGCAACAGGTAATATGCAACATGCCTATAGTCAAAGTTTAGTGGTAGACTAATATTACATCGTCATTATAATACAATAGAATACATTTAGTCATTTAGCAGACGCTTTTATCCAAAGCAATACAATATAATGCAGGATCATTGTCATATATCTGTCCTCTTATGTCAGATTCTTAAATTTATTCAACAAATTCAATCAGAATGCAAAGACACGGTTTATGGCTATGACCAAAAAAAAGAAAGTCGGTATCAATAAAATCAATTTTTGGATTGACACAGGCTGTTTAGACATGGCATATGGATTTACACAGCAAATTATAATTGCATAAATTATGTTAAGAGATTAATGTTTTAAATGTAAAAAATTGTAGGTAGAAATATGAAATGATTGAAAAAAAATGAAACGTCTACTTTTTAACAATGAAACTAACACCGCCAGTAGGTGGCGGCAAGTCTCCATCTTAATTGAGGGAGTTGAATCCTTTATTCAAACGAGTCGTTCAATAATCATAATTCGCTTAACCTAACAAACGACTGTATTTATGAATGGAGCCTACTTGAATCATTTACTCGTCTGATTCTGTAAAAAATGCAGATATTTTGAGGAACAAAACACGTGTTGCTCGAAGGCGCAAAGGTTCTGCTGTTTGTTCTGTTTTCTTGGACGGAGCAAAAACAGAATGTAGCGGCCTACCTATGAAAGTTACTCAGTAACTTTATTGAACTGTTGTATAATTTCCCATTTGCGATTGTGCAGATGTTCAGAAAATCAGCCCTCTTGCTGGTGTGATAACTCGCCTATAGGCTCGTGTTATAGGCCTACTATAAAACCTAAAAGTTTTTTGGTGTTGTTGTTTTTTAAATTCTGATGACATGTATAATAGGCCTATGCTTATTCTATTGTGATGGCAGTGGAGAGAGCGCTCAAACCCCTCGAGAGCACATCATTTAGTGAACAAATTTATAGAAATGACCATTCTCTCTAAAGAAATGAGACGTGAACATATAAGAATTTATCAAGATTTTTTTCTAAATGTGCGCTCTTTTGGACTAAAAGCGCTCTTCATTCGTTTCATTCCTCAATAGAATAGTAAAAATGACCAGCTTCATTGCACCTAATTTATTTTTGTTTGTTTATTTTTTTGTTTGTTGGTTTTTTGTTATCGCGCTGCCTGCAGGGAATAGGCTTATGTCTCCAACCGATGTCTAGATAGGCCTACAATATGAAATATAGGCTATATTGTTCTCGTTTTCTGGCCTAAAAATATATATATTCTGTTTACCATACGGTAGTTGTAGTATTTCATCATTACTGTTAATTGACATTAACCCCACTTAGCCTACATTTCAAAATGCGGCAATTGCTGCTGTTTTGCACAACATCCATTTGCGCCACCTGACGGTCATTTCGCGAATGACTTGAAATTCGACTGGTTTGTTTTTTCTGCGGCGATAATAGGGGTTTCACGACGCGTCATCAATCCGGAAGTCGGCCATTTTGGAGGCACAGAACGTAAATAATGTCACTGAACTGAATGGACTCGCAAATTTGGCTGATTATTGCTGCTGAAAAATGGTCGAGTTTTGGTCTGTACCAATCGGTAGTGATGGCCAAATGAGGCTTCCTGAACCACTGAGGCTTTCCAGCCCATTGGTTCACCAAAAGGTTCGTTTACCTGAAGCCTCATGAAACAGTGTGCTCCCTAGTGACACCTGCTGTGCAAAGCAATGTATCGCACACAAATCTATTCATCCTGAGCAACCAAATTGTCATGGTGTGGGCACACCCTTTTTCTATTGCCTGTGTATTAAATAAAGTTTTTTACTCTGCTTGTGTTTACCTATGCACACACAACTCACACACACATAACTTTGTATTCAGTAGTTCTTTGGGTTAGTGATGACAGTGAATGCCCCAAATGAGTGTAAAGAAATCACTGAGTGCAGTGCTGACTGAGTGCAATAGTGTAGTGATTATGGAACTGGGAGTACAATTATGTAGTGCTTATGGAACTGGGAGTGGAACAGCAAACTGCAACAGGGATGGGAACATTTTTACTGATTTTTATTTAAAAACAAAAGTTTTTTTTACAGTATTTGGATTGAGGCGGTTTCTCTTTTTGGAAACCACCTCTCCAGCCTTAGAAAACACCCTTTCACAGGGCACCGATGATGCCGGACAACATAAGAACGTAAGTGCCAGCTTATATAAATTGGGATGTTGGAGCTTCTGTTTGTTCCAATAACCCAGCGGATCCTCAGTCCTTGCCAGATTTGTCTCTGACAAATAACGGTCCACCTCAATAGTAGCATCTGCGGTCACACTGGAGCTCCGTCTGCTGTTATCCACTGTGCTGTCCAGTAGATGCCAAAGGTCACCTATAATTATACAAGGGAAAACACTCACTTCTCAATGGTTCACATTACATGACATTACAAATGTGAAAATTCACATAAGACATAGACTACTTACCACAGGTTGTAGATGGCCCAGCTTGTGAGGCAGGTACTTGAGCTGGGGGTGTTGTTTCAGAATTTCTGATAACATTGGCACATTCTGACTTTAGTCTTGTAATGGCTTCTTGGAGCTTCCCTGGACTTAGGAACCCTAGTTTTTTGAACCTAGGGTCCAGCAATGTAGGCATCGTCATCACACTAATGGATTCCATTTGTAACGCATGCTCTCTGACGCGACGGACAAGGTTGTCAGCCAGCTGCCTTGCCATATTTGATGTTAAGCCCTCGGATTTTCTTACTATTGTGTGGTTCAGCATCTTCATTAGGGGAATAACCTTTGAAGCAGACACTCTTTTTTCTGCAGAAAGCTCTACTGTGGCCTGGTGGAATGGGGCCAGTAGGTCGAGAGCATCCTTCATTGTTTCATACTCCAATGAAGTAGGAGGGCTTACATCTGTCCTCAAAGAGGCTAGAGCTGCCCCCACTGGCTCTCTCAGGTCATAGAGCCTTTCCAGCATGCTGTAAGTGCTGTTCCATCTAGTGTCCACCTCAATAATCATTTTCAGAGCAGGCCTCCCCATCTGCACCTGCACTTGGGCCAGTCTTTCTTTTCCTGTTGTGCTGGTCCTGAAGTAGGTTACAAGCTTCCTACATTTGGTGCGAAGCTCATTTAAGCCTGGCACATCATCGAAAGATTTCTTGACAATTAAATTCAATGCATGTGCAATGCATATCGCATGCCTAATATTCAATGCCCTCACACAGGCAATCATATTGGCAGCAGCATCCGTGACAAGGCACCTCACCTTATCCTTTATGCCCCACTCCTCCATGGCCATGGTATGGGCAATAGCCAAGTTGTCTGCCGTATGGGTGTTTGGGAAATGTTGCACCCCAAGCAAGATTGTCCCAAGCTGGTCATTGGCATCAATAAAATGACAAGTCACAGCCAGGTAAGCCTCCATGTTGATGGACGTCCACATGTCGGACGTAAGGCTAACAGCAACAACATTGTCCAATTTTTCTTTGGCCTTCTCCTTAGCCTCCTCATACCGGGTGTCAACCATGGACTTCAAAGCCTGAGAATGAAAATATTAATTGTTACTATTCATTCTGACTTTATAACAATAAACTACTTTAGTCTATTCACATACATACCTTTCTTGTTGGGAGAACATAGGATGGATCCAGCACATGCACAAGCTCCCTAAACCCCACGTCATCCACAACAGAAAAGGGTTGGGAGTCTTTGATGACCATGTTGACCAAAGCCTCATCCACCATTTTCTTTCTGTAATCTATAACACAGTACAATGCTGGTGTATTGTAGGAGCCTAACACATTATTTACATAATAAAAAAATTAAGATTAAATATTACTTTGACTAGTGGCTGGTCTGTTTGCAGCAGGTTGTGCATCCTCATGCATTGCACGATAATGCCTAAGCATTGAAGAGGTGTTGTTGCTGTAAGTCAGCTCTTTATGGCACAGCAAACATTTCACCTTCAACATGCAGATAATACACATTGTGATTATACAGCGATATGGTGAGGATTATGTGATGTTATGATAATAAATTATATAAATGTATACAAACCTTGTTATGAGCAATCAATTCAAAATGCTCCCAGACAGGAGAAGTTCTCCTCTTTCTTGCTGGCTCCATTGTAAGGGCTCTAGGTTTGCCTTTAACGTTTGCACTCTAAGGCTTTCCCTACAGTCTAGTCTTAGAATAATAATAATAGCAATAATATATATATATATATATATATATATATATACAATAATAACACTACTACCAATATATGTATATATATATAGCAACTAGAACTAGATATAGGCTAATTTACTCTAATAATCTACTGAACTATGTATACTTTACTCTAATAATCTAATAATCTACTAAACTAAGTATAATGTAATATAATATATAATACAGGCTATGATATATAATGATAACTATGCTACTACAAACTCGCTACTACAACTCGCTACTCACTACTTCGTACAACCAACACTTCAACACCAATGCAAACGCCTACTGCAAAACCCACGAGAGGCGCGAGGTTTCGAACCACTTTTATCCGGAAGCGATACTCAGAATGAAGCAATGACGTATTCAACACAATCCGAGGCCTCGTTTGTTATCGTCACGTGATTTTCACGGAAACGACACAAGCCTCGAATCGGGGCTTCATCTGGAACGCCCCTTTTTGCTCGACACAAGCTCCGGAGCCTCGCTTCAGATGTCACATCACTACCAATCGGGCACATCGAGAAAAAACATGTCGAGTGCTATAGACTGTCAAAAGTTAAAGAGAAGAGTGCAAAAAACTGATGAAAGAAGGCGTTTGTTGTAGAGAGAGGTACAGCATCAGACAAGTGTAACGTTAAATGAAGCGTTGACTATGGCTAAAATGTTGACGTATAGTTAACTATGGCTACATTCACACTGTCAGTCCAAATCCGATTATCTTTGTATCAAATTGGAATCTGATCTAAAATGATGTCCACTGTGTATCGCAACTGTTCAGATCCGACGTGTGTGTCCATGCATGTTATTTGGTAATATGGCAATGACTTTGCGTTGATGGAGGGGGTTGCATTTGCAATATAATGTTAGATGTTGTCTTATTTAAATGTTACAACATGGAAATGTGTAGCCGCCGTTGCTGGACTACTGCTGCAGAACTGTAGGAGGCTGGGATGTACTGCTTTTTCCCCACGCTCGTCTGCGCCGGTTTCAGAAATAATACTTTTCTGCTCGTCCGGCACTTTGCAACAACACAGCATTGTTTCGGCAGTGACTTTCAGCATGTTTCCTATAAACGACGTTTGCATTTTAAGACATACCACGCGAAATCCGATCGTTCAGACTGTGGCTGATGTCCTGATATGATTTCAAACCACATATGGATGTAACTTGAAACGGATTTCATGTGCTTTTTTGGACTGACAATCTGAACGTATCCTATGTCGGGATAATAAATAGATGGAAGAATTGCAGTAATGTTACGTGCTAGAGAAGCTAACTCGTTCGGATCTTTACCACACATTAACTTTAGTTTGTCAAAATGTTGCGCTCTCTCCTGCTTCCCAAGTCCTTCTCTATATGTTTTCGCACCTACCACGTGTTTTTCCGTGGTTTATTAGTGTAACAATGTGTTCAGTAGTACATAAACAGTGCAATCCATGCTGTTGTTTACATCCGAGTGCCTCCATAATGGCCGCGCATCCGGGTTACCGCCCAGAACGTGACGTTGGTGAAACCCCTCTATAGGCATTTTGGTTGACTACTGTAGGTGTTTGCCAATGATTGTCTTGAAAGGCATCCTCAAAACTGTATTGAGCAGGAGTATTAAGTAACCTATATTGCGATGGAATGCAATATATAAACTATAAGAAGGGCCTTCTTTCCATTCTGCCTTTTGTCTGATAACCCCCGTGACAACTTCAATGCGTGAACATGTTTACATAGGCTATTTCAATAATTTTTTTCAGTCAGTGAAGCCAAATAATTGGGTGACAAATAGCATGCATATAGACTCTTAATTTTATATGCTAACAAACAGAGCCGGACAGTAACGGAATACATTTACTTAAGTACAGTACTTAAGTACAATTTTGAGGGATCTGTACTTTACTCGAGTATCACTTTTGGGGAGTACTCATGACTTTACTCAAGTACATTTGAGAGGCAAATATTGTACTCTTTACCCCACTACATTTCTATCCATAACCGTGAGTACCCGTTACTACTTCTAAAAAAAAAAAAAAAAATGGAAAAAAGAAAAATCTCGGAAACCCTCAATTTGTTGTTTCCCTCTCAAACGTGATTGGGTTGTGCAGGCGCCACTGATTGGGACAGCCTATCAGCAATCACCTTCATCTTTCCGCCAAAGTCAACTCCATGGTCAGATTTAGATAAGAGACGAAACCATGGACGAAACAATGGATTAAGACCCAGCAGGTCCATCCCGTGAAAGTGCCAACCCGTGGCCCCACCTCGCCAGACTATTTCAATTTTCTGAAATTGCTGAAATTTTCTTAAAATGTTAAATAAAGCAACATGGTAAAAAGATGAAAATGACTTGATTTTACTTTCAATTCCTTTTACATTCTCCAAGATATTAACATTAACATTTTTCATAACTCTTTCCTAACATGTAGGACGTTTCTGTACATAAATTCTAAGCACTGTGGCTGTAGTAATGCAATATTTAGAAAATGTACTCTTGATACTCAAGTACTTTTAAAAACAAGTACTTCAGTACTTTTACTTAAGTAGACATCTGACTGTAGTACTTTTACTTGTACTTGAGTAAAATGTAGCAAGGGTTATCTGTACTTTTACTCAAGTAATGAAGCTGTGTACTCTGTCCGCCTCTGCTAACAAATACAGTGTTTGGAAAACTCTTAATTTGAAAAACAATGAATCCATATCCTGCCAATCAGATTTAGCCCCACCCACAGGGAACAATCGGAATATCAAGTGGTTTCTCTGATTTCCGTGCAAAAACGAGAAAACCAAAAATCAAGTCATAATTTCGTTTTTTTCGTTTTTCAAAAAAAAAAACGAAAAAAGGAGTTGTTTTCTCGTTTTTTAGTTTTCATATATGAAAGTAAAAACAAATGAACGAATGATACCCGGACCCTTAATGCACTATCTATGTAGTCTGCAATCCTACAGTGTCATTTGAAGTGTTAGCAATAGCCTATATGTTATCTTCTGATGATGAGACACAGGAGTCAACTGGGCAGTGGAAGCTGCTGTGCTGGTTTGGTGTTCATCCCTTGTGTGGGTGGGCTGTCTGTCTTTGATGAGACCAGAGCTGATCAGCATGATGTTTCCATCCCTCTGTCATCCACAGTGTAAAAGACAGAGCCCATTTAAAAACTTTGTTTTTCTCGTTAAAAATACAGTTACATGAATTTCTTTGCATTTCAATTAATTTGAATTCTACCTCCATATTCAAATTTGAACTGCAGTTTTGCATTCTGTTTCTTACTTCAATTTGAACTGAAACTAGACTTTAAAAGGCATTCTCAATTTATTTCTGAATGATGCACAACCCTGGTAGATAGATTTTGAGACCACAAACAATTTTGAACAACAGTAATGGGCATTTTCTTCCACCAAATTAAATGACTGACTGACTTACTCTCCTTAGTATCTCTCAATGAACTTGTCTATCATGCTGGTGCATTTCTGGCATTGCACTGGACACAGAAGAACAGTCATGCAGTGGCCAGCTGACATGTGCTGACAGTGACAACACAATTAGCCAGTGTCTCAGCAGAGAAACAGAGCAGCATGACAGAATTCTTATACTTTGCTTTTTTATCTCGGAAGTTGCTCTGTTACATGCTCAAAACTCTGGTCAAAAAAAAAGAAAAAAAAAGAAATTCAAAAATCTTCAGAGCTAGGAAAAATATTCTGGATTTTAGTCATGAAAACAGAGTTAGACACCCTGGTCAAATCAGGCTTATTGGCATAATATCCAAACAATTGAAAGCAATGCAAAAACATCTCTATACCTAAAGTGTGTGTGTGAGCTAGATATGTGGCTTCTCCAATTTGCCTTTGTCTTTGATCTAATGAAAACATGAGAAAGAGAGCTGTTTTGTTCCTGTATTGCCTGTTATATTGTCGTGATTGCTTTATCTCATATTTTCTAATGTGTGATGATGAGTTTGTCATCTTTCTTATCAGTGTAAAATATAAAGCTCAGATGGGTTTAACAATGACAGATGTATGATGACAAACAGTGAGGTGTGGGTTGTCATGTTGCTTTTCCACAAAGATTGGGGAACTGTGAGGAGAGTTCTGACAGAAATGCTAATATCCTAATCAGAGAAGAATTCAGCTCCCTTTGCATAAATGTTCTTGTCATTTCAGATTTTGTAAGACTGGCTTGCTCACAAATTGTAAGGACAAAAAGAGATGCAGGATTTTTACAGTCCCTTCAACATGATGGGGTGACCTTATAATATACGTTCGTGGGTGATACATCATGTATGAGTGGACGTATACAAGTGAAGAATCACACATCAGTGTTTCGTATAGAATATATATAGCTACTAGGGATCTTCATTTATTATATAAAAAACTCATTGTCATATGGACAATCAGTCAGTAATTATTGGCACAAAACATGCTTCATTTCCATACCGGCATCAATAAAAAATAAACTAATGATAGTTTGCAGTTCAGTGAGTGAGTCAAATGTCAACTCATAACTGTTCTGATGAATTGTGATTGAATTATTGAGAAGGATTCATAAGACTGATTTAAACAACAAGTCTAAATCATCTTTTTGACCAGCTCATAAGAGACATTAGTCTGGGATTCAGAAAACAGTTACACTCAGTGTTTTTGATTCTCTAAAAATGACCAGTTCATAAGAGGCATTCGTTTAGGAATCAAACTACACTGGTCGTGCTATATGTTTTTGATTCACTAAAAAGAACTGATTCATATGAAACATTCATTCAGGAATCAGACTACACTGGGCTCTTTTTGATTCAATAAAAGAACCAGATAAGAGTAATTTGTATGTAAACTTGACAACACTGCAGCGTTGTATGTTTGTTTAGGCATGCAGCACCCTGCAAGAACAATTCAATAATAAGATGTTGCCATTATTTCATGGTACACAATATTTTTTATTGCATCACATTCAGTACAGACAATGAATTCACATTCACAACTGCAGTAAAATATAATTTCTTTTATCAAGGCACCAACAAAGCAGCAGCGGGGGAGCATCACTGAAAAATACTACAGGACACACTGGTACACAAGTAATGTCTCTGACAGGTTTGGTACTCCAATCATGAAGTATTTAATTAATAACTTCTTGACGGTTCTGAATTCTAGCTTGATTTTCAGTAAGGATCTTATTTGACCACAGGCAGGCATGTGCACTTGTCACTGAGTGGTTATGGCTGATTGGAAGGGCAGCACACCAGGGAATTTTGGGTAAGGCGGGTTCATACCACACTTACCCCAGAGAACATGAAATGAATATCCACTTTTCACAACTCTAAAATAGCCCATCTATATAGATGAACACTAGATCTTTAAAGCTGGATCCTCGTCTGCACTCAAAGTGGTTTGCTGAATGCAGTGATCTATTTCATCACATGAAAATGGTAACAACAGCCATAAATTCATATTTCTGTCTGGCACACCTTCATGACAACACAATTTATAATGTCTGGTTTTATAAAATAATCAATTAAAATACATTGTCTCTCTCTAACAAGTTTGATCAGCCTTCAGTTGCATTCCACCTAACAACACTTCATCACACATCCATTGCAGGACATTTCCAGTTTGCACTCTTTTTCTGAAATAGCATATCAAAGAAACAGGTGAATTGACACTGTTTGAGAGTGATGAAAACTCTGTCAGCACAGCAGTGGACACTGGCTTCAAAAAGACCGAAGAGGCAAGCTGGTAAGCGATGTCCTAATTGAGTCGAGTCTTGGTGAAATTGGAAGCCAATTAGTGCTGAGCTTGGAGAGACATGCTCTGTCAAAAAGAAAGAGATCAAATGTCTTTCAGAGAGAGAGAGAAAGGAATAGAAGAAGTGCCAGAGCGTGTTGCTGCGCATCTGCGACCGCAGTCGTAGGCACAGGCACGCGCCTTTATCTGTGTGTTTGTGCGGTTGCTTTTGTATTGAGTTTTAATTGACAAGAAGATTAAGGCTCACTTCTCTGGAGTTTTCAGCGGACGGCTAAAAAGAGAGAGCGAGGGAGTGAGCGATAGTAGTTAGAGGAGGAGTGTGGGGCGTTGTGTGCGTCGTTGAAGGTTAGCTCTGGCTCCCGCTGCGTGAGCACTGCCTGAGATGGGCTACTTGTTGGACATTCATTATCAAACCCTGTTTGGTCCTTTCATCTGCTGCTCTGCAGAGCCCTCCTCACAAACTACAGAGGCACCTTGCAGCTTGACATCTTTCCATTCACTCTGTACCTTAAACAGCATGCTGCCACATCAAAGCAGACACAAGCCCTTTGATGTTGCAAAAATAAAGAGCCCCAATGATCTACTTAAAACCAATGGAACTTTTGGTGCCTCTCTCTCCCGTACGCTCTCCCTCTCTTTTTCTCATTTTGTTGGCCTCTGATAGACTTCATCAGAGTGTGAGGAAGATAACCAGGGCTAACTGTGATAACAATGGCCCCGTTTGCACCTTTGAAAAAATGTGAACAGCATGTATGCATGGAATTAACATATCAAGGGCTATAAGTAACATCAGATGCAGATAAGCAAGCAAAATAATTGGAATGTAATTCAATTAGACTCACACTGTGTAAATGCCATGCATTCATCCTGAGTGTGCGTAGTGGAAAACATCTACAGCATCCTGCCAAGAGATCGTGACAGTAAAATGACAAAAATTGGGGACATGTTTTTGGCAGGAAATAAATGCCTTGCTCATACACCTTATTTTTCAACACGAAAGTAAGCTATTTTCTGTGAATGTGCAAGACATCCGATTCATTAGCCGCTATAGGTAAGAATAACAAAATGTTGTAAATGGTAAATCTATTTGCACTACACAAATAGTGTGTTTATGATTGCATTATAATCATCATAACAGACTGTTTTTTTTACAGCTAAAATAACTAGATGCAGCTGACATCGGAAACCTTGCGCATTCGAGTTAAAAATGGCTGTGCGGGCTCTAACATTATAAAAGCTTTTGACAACAAAATAAGAAAATAAATAAATAAATATTCATCAGCGAACAAAAACAGAAGCTTTACCGAACCTGCTAGACGCACAAGAACAAGTCTCATTGGCTATTGCGGAAGCTTAAAAGTGCTGTGTAACACACGGGAATGAACCTCATTGGTTCTCGCACGTCAAGCTAACATGCTTGAGTTTCTTTTTACCACGACTGATGTGTGAGTTGATTAATGTTTATATGTTAATAAAAGACTCAATTCAATCTGTTCATCATATAAAGCAGTCAAGTCTCTTCGGAAAATTTGGACTAAACTGCTCAATTGATATCGATTAGTTTTAGGATCTCTATATGAATATTTGGAAGCTAAAAGTGTCAGTTCCATAGCTGTCTAGGGACAGAAATCTCTCCAATTTTTTTTTTCTTTTTAAAAGACTCCTCTATCCAGAGCTGCGTGAGCATGCTGTTAGCATGTTAATACCCCAAAGGGGAAATCTACTGAACCGCAGTAGATTTAATTAAATGAAACATTGGTTTACTGTGGAGAATCGAGGTTATTCAAAAAAGTTCATGGCAAGTATTCCAAATGCCCAGCAGAAAATGACTGAATGCCAATGCAACATTTTGTATTTCTTACTTTTACTTTTCTAAATTTCTATCTTTACACACTTGCAGTTTTAAATACTATATACTCCTCATTCTTGTTTCTTTTGTCTATTTCTTTTGAGATTTTTTCAGTTTCATCTTTGTTCCTTTATTTGTCTAATTTTTTAGTTGACATTTTCTCTATTTAAAACAACCAGTGGAAGACAGAAACATACTTTTGGAAGTAAAAAAGTTCATTTCTGTTAGGTCAAAGACAGACAATTTTTGGGTAACACTTTATTTTAATGGTCCCCTTTTAAGAAATTCTACTAAGTTACTTTGCAACTACATATCAACTTAATCTAACCCAAACGCTAACCTAACAGTCTACTACAGTCTACTAATAGTCTAATAAGAGTTAGTTGACATGTTGCAGAGTTACTAATAGTTAGTAGAATTTCTAAAGTGGGCCATCCAATTAAATTGTAACTTTTTATTGAATTGTCCAGTTGTCTGGGATGTCAAACAAAACACTCACATAATGTTGCACATATATACACGTCTGGGACCACCAGTTTAGGTGGACCCATAAACCGGTTGATGGGTCAGCCGTAATAAGACTGAAGAGGTGTAAGTTAATGCTTTCTTTCTGAGACCTCAAAACTTAACATATCCCACATAATTCTTAACATATCTCACACTGATTCACCATAAAGAGATTCCAGAAGAGCATGTGACTCAAGAGGGAACCTGAAGTCACAAGTGAAGCATGCGGCTCTAGAGGAATCACAGGAGGAAACACCCATTCAAGACTATAGGATATGGGGAGTCATAAATGATCCAAGCAGACTTTGAGAACGTAAGCAGCTTGAGAGGAACAGGGGAAAAAAGCAGGTGAAACATAATCAGAGACAGGGGTTTCATTTAATCCAATAAACTGATCTGAGAGTTAAGATTTGTACAATAGTCCAGATTTATTGGAGCACTTGCTCATATCTACTATCTGCAGCTCATTGGTTCAAGCTAAATGAAGAAGAGCTTTAATGTTCATAAAGGCTTGATTATGCTGTGAAAGTGGGATTTACGGCTAATTGGAGAGACATGAGCCATGGTCTCAGCAAAGTAGCTAATCTCTTCATGATGATACACATCACATTTTGGTTCCCTTTATCAGTGTAAATTTACCATCTAAAATGCTATAATTAGAGGGGTCTTGGTTGAAAAACAGTGGCCCTCAGGCATTTTCTCTTTCTTGTCTCTCTCTCCTTCAGAATAATTCACCACAGTTCATTGGCACTTGGGTTCCTGACTTTATTTATTTATTTATTTATATTTACCATTTTTGGTTCCCCAAAGAACATTTTAGTGATCAGTTCTTAAATTAATCTTTTTTTTTTCTAGTGTGAAGAATTTGGGTTCTCATTTTTTAAGTATTTAAAAAAAAAAATCTAATATTTACATTTTATTGAAGCTCTGATTCCATTTTTTATTTCAGCAGTGGTTTTTAATAGTTTTAGTTTCAGTTAACAACAATGATCACAGTGAGGAATAAAGAAAAGCCATTATTTAAAAGGGACCCCATAAACAATAACAGTTATAACAACAACATAATAAAATCAATAACACTGATCCTCAGATATTTTAAATTTTCACAATTGATTTATATTTTTATTTATATTAATACTTAATTATAATATTTTGTAAGACACAGACATAGCAAGACTTACACTGTGCACTCTAATAGAAATGTGCAGCCTGCGACATTCACACCTCCATTTACCATCTCCTTCTCAGCTGTCACACATGCCCTTGTGATTACAACGGGACGCTTTTAATCTCAATGACTGTTATCTCATCATACCCTTAACAGAAGTCGATATGGAGCAAATGTCAACAGGGCACCGAGACCTTGAGTGCTACAAACAAACCTCAGAGACAGACAGAGGGAATTTGAACTTTAGCACTCTGTCAGCATCTCGCCTATTTCAATGAACTTGACAGTTAATAAAGTGCTTTATATTCGCCCTTCTTCTCATACATAAAAGCCTACCACACCAATTAGCTTAAATTTAGTTTTTTTTCCTCCTCTCCCTTTTCTTTTCACTTGAGCCTGCAGAAAGCGCCATATTCCAATCATTTGCATTATCCAGAGAATCTGCTTTGAAGTTGTGAGATACTGTAAGAAAAAGGGCTGCACTTATCCTGCTGAAAAAAAAGAACGTTCAAAGCCTCTAAATACTCTGGGACAGATGTACATTATCATTGGATTTGCGTTTTCGCCTCTTTGCTCCGGTATGGGTAATGGTGTAGCGCGCAGTCGCGTGTACCTCACATCCTCTGTGTTTAGCATCTCCTCTCTAGCACCCCACTGGGCCAATCCACACTTCAAAGCACTGTGTCTATCTACAGGAGACAAAGGACACTCCACACATATGGAAGCAGCCTCCTCACTCACGCTCGAGTCAATAGCATAATTTGCTTGCTCGCTTGCTCACTGTCTGTTTGTTTTTGTGACACAGAGATATGGCTCTTTCATACCTACAGGCCTCACCACACAAATCCAGCAACCAATTTGAACCTGGTGTCACTTTCATGTAGGCTACTTGTGAAAATATTTGTTGATGAGTTAAGGAGAAAAAGAGAGAGAGGAAATTAGGTTCTAGTAGCGTTCTAGTAGGCCTAGCTCAAATGTTAGAGCATGGCGTTAGCAACGCTAAAGGGTCATGGGTTTGATTCACAGGAAACACACATGCTGATAAAAAGTTGATACATTGAATGCACTGTCGCTTAGGCTAAATGTATATTTCTGGTGTAGACAACACCGAAAAAGCTGTTCTTTATAACATTAGCCTAAATAGAATTTTCCTGGTCTTTGGTTAGAGATATTCTCTCTCACATTATGCCGTCACAAAATATTTAAGCTGAAATCGATCCACTCCTTATGCTTCATTATTTAACTTCTGGGCGTACTGCCTACATGTATTCCTATTGCTCTGCTACTGCATATTGTATTTATTTATCACAAATTAAATTTCATAATATACCTTTCCAAATTGTGGGGTCGGTAAGATTTGCATTAAATTATCAAAACGACATTACAAACGTTTTCATTTTTTTTTTTTTAACAGTTCTTTAGACCTTCAAAAAAAGGTATCATGGTTTCTACAAAAATATTTTTTTTAACATTGATAATAGGAAATGTTTATTGAGCAGCACATTAGTATATTAGAATGATTTCTGAAGGATCATGTGACACTGAAGACTGGAGTAGCCTAATGATGCTGAAAATACAGCTTTGCAATCACAGGGATAAATTACATTTTAAAACATTATTAAGAGAAAACAGTTATTTGAAATTGTAATAATATTTCACAATATTACTGTTTTTACTGTATTTTTGATCAAATAAATGCAGTCTTGGTGAGCATAAGAGACATCAAACTTTTAAACAGATGGAAATGTGTTAGTAGCCAGTTGTAACTTCAAACTCCTTGGCCATGTGTAAGACCGCAGCTGTGGGAAATATTTGAAGCGAGACATGCAAACAACATAGATATCAGAGAGCACTTAAAAGTACAAAAAGATGGAGTGTACATGCATGCAAAGAAATCATCAGAAACATTCTCAAAAACAACAGGCAAAGAATTCAGGGCCACCCACACGTTAAGCAACAGTTCAGCTTTTAATGAAATATTTTCTCTTGGCACAGGTCTGCTGTTAAATAAATAAAGCGATTATTTCCATCCATCTAAACTAAAAAAAAAAAAAAAAAAAAAAAAAAAAACATGAAAAATTGTTAGGAAAGTCACAAATTATCTGTACTAGTGTTTAGGAGAGGCATGAAATGCTACCACGTTGTGTTATTTATATACAAGCCTCTCCATGAATCACTTTCTTGGATTCTGAGGGAGTGTGTTCAACACTCAATCACACCAAACAAAAGCACAGCATAAATCGAGAAATGTTATAGGTACAAATGGCACTATAGAAAATTATAGCCAATCATCCAGATAAATAGCGCAGAATCAGTCTAAAACACTGGTATCACCAGAGCGGCCAACTCATGTTGTATTTACAACCATCAGGCCACAACTGATCTTATAATACATCTATACAATACCAGTGTTAAAAGATAAACAAGAACACTGCAGGACATTCATGAAATATTATTATAAATGAACCTACTGCGGATTTAGATGTTTCGCACATGTGCCGTTCTTAAACTTTTCATTTACACATGAAGCCATGGGTTGGTTTTAGCAGCAATAATTGTTTAAGTAATGGTCAGAATCATTTAAAATGGCAACATCTCATACTATCTCACTGTAAAGAGAGAATGAGAAAATAAGAGGGAGAAATAAGCTCCACAGCACACATTCATTCCCCAACAACAGCGAGACTGAGTGAAGGTTAAGCTGTAATGAGACCACCCTGAAGTTGCAGGTGGGTTTTCCAGTCTTGTGTAGTGTGATGCTATCACATTTCCACCATCCTACTGAGCAGAAGAGTCAACTGATCTAACTCTAAACATATTAGGACGTTGAACAGGTTCTAACCAAACATAATGAACACGTCTCATCACTGACAAAATTTAATTTGGTTTGACTGCTGTCCATGTTGAGGCCAAAAATCTTAAGCGCCAAACTGGTACCACATGGAATTAAAGTTGATTTTTTAACATTGAATGTGTTTCCGTGTTTAAGAATCAAAGAAGAGAGATTAAATCAATTATATCGGACTCACTTGGATTATTAAAACACTTGCTGTGAGTTTCAACACACATGCACACACCTGCTTGAGTTTGATCGAAGGCTTCTCTGTTTCGTAATCTTCCGTAGGGCTGGTTTCAAATGCACACGCACTCATTAACTCTCTGTCAGTGGGGTATTGGTGAGTTATGGGAGGACTGGAGACTCCTAGGCGGCGATACTGTCATCCTGCCCCTGAGGAATGAGACAGCTGCCACACACACACCCTCTAGGTGACTTGGGATACATCGAACCTAAAATAGATTCATAATGTACTATTTAAATGCTGTTTAAAACTGCTGCAGGGAGCAGATGAACTCCAAATCAACCAGACTTGTTTTCTCACTTCAGCCAATAAGTGAGCACTTCTGAGCTAAAGGCACTACCATACTGTCTACAAGATCCTAATTCAGTCTGAGGACATGTTATTGGATTCTGAAAGAAATTAAACAGTCCCAAAGGTAATTCTCTACCTAAATATCCTTACAGTTCAGTGGTTTACTGCTCCCTTCAAACCAGATTATATTGTCTTGTCAAATCAATGACTCAAACATGAACAAATTAACCTGAGAAATGAAAACACTATTTTTCCTTGGCAGAACAGATTCCTTTACACTTCAAAATATGACAACTTGAATTATCTTACTACTGAACTGAAAATAAGGAAAAGTTGAAACCACAACTAAACAAGCAGAAGATAAAATATTATGTATATATTGGGTCAAACAATATAAACTATTCAAAGTTTCCCAATCTTTTGATTTGACTTGCCATAAACATGACAGGAATATGTTTTTCAAATAAATAATGTTTAACAAATTTCAGAACATTATTATACAATCATCAGAAGATTATTTTAAGATCTCGTATTGTATGATACACATAATAACACTATAAACTCTGGTACCTAGTGGTCTTACAATGCAATTAGCTTAAAGTTACGGGGACAGGAAAGAAAAATATTAAAAAAATTAATATAAATGTTTCCGTAATAAAGCTTACAATGGATTTAAATCCAATACATCTCAACATAACTGCAGATTGGTGGCATATTAGAACATACAGACAAATAAAAATAAAATCTGAATAATAAAAAATTATATCAAGAATACCGATAATCATAATAATACTAGAGGTAGCAGCTGATTATGATGCTCTGTTTTCTTCATGTAGATTGGTAGAGTGTAGTTCTCATTCTGTCCTCAACAAAGTCCTCTCTGACGGTTTGAGCGTCTTTACAGGCTCTGTCTGTACATGTGTCCTGTATCGTATTTTTAAAGGTGTTGATTCAGATCTGTTTTTTCGGAGAGAAGCTCTTCATAGATAAAGTGTCTTGAATGCAATGGCACAAGAAGTGCTTTTCAAGTGGTCTTCAGTGGAAAAAAACAAACAAAAAAACAGGATAAGTGTAAAAAAAGACACCTTAGGCACAAAAAAGAGCAGACCCCCCACCCCCCACCAAACCACACACACACACACACAATGTAAATTACAAAACCAAGGAATTGTATTCCTTCAAAAGTGGTTTAACTATTTGACAATTCTTCATTTAACAGGGCTGACCACCTTTTCAACCAAACAGAAAAATCAGATAAGCATTATGAAAATGAGATATCGAGGGAAAGAGAAAATAAGGGAAGCAGACACTGAGTGAGTGAGTGAGTGAGTGAGTGAGTGAGTGAGAGGGAGGGAAGGAAGGGAGATATAGAGCACTTATGTAGAACGTAAACCTTTCCTAAGCTGACTAGGCCTACATCAACACATTCAAACCAACACACATGACCTCTCACACACACTTATATATACAAATGTGTACACACTGTCTGCCACTTTGGCATGAACATGATGCCTTTTGTCCTTCTCAGCCTCAACGTGACCATAACCAAGAATATTTAAGATCATGTGTTACGTTCCTTATGTTTCTTCTTATTTATAAGAGGTTTCACTCTTCAGGACTGATAAAAGTGATGATAGTGATGATGATGTTCATGATGATGATGATGCTCGTGCCGCTGGACCACCTGAGCTAGTCCTCCTTCATACAGCACCAGACTGGGCAGATCCCTCACATGCTCTTTCTCCACTACCGGGCCGGACGTCACGGTCGGCCCCAGAGCCCGATAGTGCAGCGCTTCTTTAGGCCTCTGCTTGTGCCGTCGGTACGGGCCTGAGCTTTGGTGCGGAGGTGTCTGCTTGGGGACCGCTGGGGGAGGTGGCGCTCCTCTCCTCATCACCCGACCAGCAGAGGCCTGAGTGGGCGGTGTGCGGTGCGTTTTGGGGGAACGGAGTGCGTGTGTGTGCCGGGTGAGGACGGCAGGAGGATCCGTAGAGATGGTCTGTGAGCGCCGATGGTGAGCGGGGTAAACGTGGCAATTCTCGGGTTCTTGAGATCGTGAGCGTGTCTGATTGGATGAACGTGTGGTGTGGTTGGGTTTTGCTGGTTCTGTGGCAGGAGCTGCTAAAGAAAGCACAAAATAATTATTTAATTTATATTATTATAACTATGTTAGGTATTGATCACCACACACACACAATAAATACAGTACACTACAAATGCTGGATCACACAAGACAGATCCAAACTCCAGATGTAAGTAGGGCCTAAATGATGAAGATGTATTGGCTCCATTTACTCTATGTGATTAAGATCTTACCTGTTCCAAAGCGGGATGTGTAGTTTTCAATGCCAGCCAGGTCGAGGTAATGGTTTCTTCTCTCCAAGTTCTCATCCACACAGTCCCGCTGGCAACCCTGCTGGTTGTGGTGGTCAGGATTGTAACGCCTAATACAACAAGTTTGAGTTGAAATTACTGCAAGTACATTGCTCTGAGATTGTGTACACAAAACAGGCTTGAACCAATCATTGTCCATTTGTCAATTTCTTTAAAGTTTATATTCTTTATGTGTTATGTAATTCCAGACACTAATGTGTAGTGTAATACGTTAATTTCATAATTACCTAAGAAAAGCTCTTGACTTTTTCTCTGAAGGCTTGGAGTCCTCAATGCACTTTTCTCCCTTGTGCTTGGGATGGGGAGCGTCTGATTGAAAGAGAGAGAGAGAGAGAGAGAGGGGGGGGGGGGCTTTATCAAAGTGAACGTCGTTGAGTTGCACAGCATCACACAAGCGCACATATGCTGCAGCAGCTTTAAAGACCAACCAAAATAAGAAAGAAACCTTTGTTCCCTGTTTTCCATTTACTTTGAAGGTTCATAAAAGAAGAAAAAAAAAACAATGCTTCATTTATTCTATTTTGAACCTCGGGTCTCATATAAATCTAAAAAACACACACTTGTGAATTTGCATGAAGACAGCTGCTGTTCAAAGACTCTTCTCTTTCAAATACATGACGGGTATAAATAGCCCAAATGAAAGCACTAAACAAACAGACAGTCTTCTGTTTCTTCAGAGTACTTTCTGTTCACCATCACATTGTTTTTTTACTAAGTTACACAGTAAGAAAGTGGCTAAATGTGGATATATTTATTTTTCAAACAGCAAAAGACTTTCAGCGAGGGATAAGATAGCACTTTCCAAAAGAAATCCAAAAGCTCAGGGCTGCAGATGTTTGTGTTGTTGTTTCTCCCTCTCGTCTTCTGCCTTTGACTATGAACTCATCTTACAAGATATACAATGACATGGAAGACAGGAAAAAGGAGGAAGGCAATAGTGTAGGTGGTAGACAGGGAAAAATTCTGTCATTATCTACTCACCCTAATGTCGTTTCATGGTTTTTCTTTTTAAATGGAGCACAGTGTAGCGTCTGGACCAATCAGACACACACAAATTAATCATTATATTTAATAAAGAATCCAACAAACTCACTCTTCCAACAAAGTTCTATGAAACTTTCCCCACAAATGAAGCCTACCCACTGGCAGAACCTGGTGTCCTGTTACAGGACACATTAAGACTGATAACAAGCTATACGACCCAACGGAATTTCCAGAGAGTTGTGAGATTCTTGCTGAGAAGAAGAAATTAACCCCTTTAATCCTATATATTCTATATATATATATATATATATAACCATGTGATAAATGTATTAACATGTATCTAATTTCCCATCTCATAATTTTCCTTTTATGTGGTTTGGCCTATGTATTCATTCTCTCTTCTAAACTATTTTGGTTTGAGATATGACTTGCATACTATGGTTAAGCAAAATCATATGTGTAGCATGTTTAGTCTCTATCAACTCCAATCTTCATCCCCCATTTGTTAATTTACATTTAATTTTGCTAACTTTATGACGCATTAGTATTATAAGAATCTTGTAGATTCTTTTCGTAAACACCCAATGAAATTAAACATTCAAATGCCCTGCTAGAAGATAATGGGTAGTAAAAACTCCCTCCAAAGGGGCAGCTTTGCATTGGCTCACGCACCTCCAGAGGGTGTGATATCTTCACGCTTTAAAAATCACTGATAACAAGATCAGCTCTCTCTTGCTCCTTTTGCACTTGTCTCTTGTCCTCTTAGCCTCTTGCCCTCTGACTCTATTGGTCCTTCCTGAGAAGTCCTAACATGAAGATGATGCTAAACTAGAAGTCCCTCAAGGATTGCCAAGCTTGCGTCAGACTGCAGCCTTGTCTTTCCATTCACCAAAGTTCCTCTGACTCCCACTGGTTCTCTCTCATCAAGACCACATCAGCAAAGATCAACTGGAGCCTCAACAAATTGCATCAGGACAGTTTAATGCAAATGGACGAGACATGCAAGTAACAAACGTAGTCTCATTTTTTGATACATCAAGTATCCTTACCCCTTTTTAAGAAGGGCGTGTTAGAACTAAACTGATGGTTTGCTCAGGCTGTCGATCTGCTGAACATCAAACAATGCTATAACTTTTTGCTTTCCTGTATTCTGCTTCAGCTCTCTTTCCCTTGGTAAACTGTATGCATGTATGTATGTGTATTTTAGAGTAGTTTAAATGTTTAGTTTAGTTAATAAAGTCTTTTTCATATCACACGTAAAGTTGTCCGTGTCTCAAACTCATATCTGGAGTCACTAATCATAGATCTTGACTACTTGCTCTTAGTAGTACTTAGTAAGAAAGACATTTCCCATGCCCCGGAAATGTACATTTCTATTAATTAATAACCAATATTGAGTGTTCACGGGATGAACCGAGTAATTGGTTGTAATGTTAATGTACCGTATTTTCCGCACTATAAGGCGCACTTAAAAGCCTTTAAATTTCTCAAAAAACGACAGTGCGCCATATAATCCGGAGCACCTTATATATGGATGGTGAACACACGTTCACCAAAACTGGGAGACAGCGCCGGGCGACTTACGCCATTATCTGCCAATGGATCGTGGATGCCTGGGCTGATATATCAGTCTCAACTGTGATCCGAGCTTTCACAAAGGCAGGAATAATCTCTTTATTCAGCCAGCTCACATACCCGTATTTACTTCCTGTTTTCGGTCGAAGTCCACAGTAGTTGATTGTCGAGTTCATGTGCGCGATCAAACCTCCTCCGTGTGTTCAACATCTGATTCGGATGAACTATCCATTTGAGCTGATATTCTCAGAACACCACACAGCACCGTCATCGGCTGACAGTCTGAGAGTCTGAGTCTCCACTGTTGCGTAATTACCAATGATCGCGTGTGCGCACTCGACAACCGCCTACTGTGGACTTCGACCGAAAACAGGAAGAAAATGCGGGTATGTGAGCTGGCTGAATAAACATCATTTTTATTCATATCTTTCACATTTACTGCAGTTAGATTCACCGTGTTCACTCAAATGGCTGTGCACTTGTAATGACACATTAAGGTTGTTAAGAGGCTAAAAGCAGGTTTAAAACTTGCCCCGTTTAAGTCAACAGGGTGCAAATTTTAAAAAGAGGACACGGTTAACACGGTTAAGGCAACACCGGTTTTGTACTGACAGCACTCCAAATTTACAAAAAATTAGCTCAATGTTAAAATTGACCAGCGTTCTCCTTTAACGTTTGAACAACGTTACCATGGGAGTGAATGTGAATGGAGTTGTCAGAATGCTTAATAAAGTTTGACTTTATCTGACTGTTTTGTTGACATTTCCTTAAGCACATCTAGTGGATGCATAACGCAAACCCAGTCAAACGTTTGACTGCAGTATCTTATGCGCTTTATAATCCGGTGCGCCCTATATATGAAAAATGTTCTAAAATAGGTCATTCATTGAAGGTGCGCCTTATAATCCGGTGCGCCTTATAGTGCGGAAAATACGGTAGCTACATCAAGTTAACCTGATTAACTGATCCAAATATTCATAATCAATTATAACAAGTTATGATTGACTATTAATATTTCATAGAGCTAGTTTGATACAACCGAATTTGGTATTTAACATGTCTAGGCTGTACTGGTCCAAAGAAAATGAGACTGTGTGTCAAGCTCAAAAAAGAAAAATATAAAAGTGTCATGGCAAATTACACACTGAACCTATACATTTCAGTCTGTCCCTTACATAAACCTCTTGCACGGCTTCAGAAGACTCAGAATACAGTCCTATTGACAGAATCAACATTCTGCTAAACCTCTTCTTTTGTGCTCCATGTCATACAGGTTTATAAAAATATGAGGGTGAGTAAATGATGACAATTCCATTTTTGGGTCTCCCTGATATTGCTCAGAAAAATATCTCTTAATCATGGAAAACACACTCTCTCTGTGTACCTGTGTTGGTCTGGGTGACGTTCCTCCATCTCTGGCTGGAGTCTGGGGCGACGGAGAGTTTCACCCTGAGGGTCTTACTGCTGCTGGGGGAGTGATTCACTGATGAGTCCACCACCTCATATATAGTGTGCAGTAGACTGGTGATGTCCTGGACATAGAGAGATAGGGAGGAAAAAGAAAACGCGTTAAATTAAGAGATCTTCACTGACACGAGACAGTTGATTAGTCTTTTATATGCTGTTTGATATATAAGATACATGCATTATTCATAATTCACACACAGGCATGTCCATAATAACGTGTTAATCAGAATCTCCATAGCCTCGGGGAGGGTAAACAGTTGCTGACAGCAGTGGAGAGCACATGTACACGCAAACATGAAACATTCTATGCATCTGAGGCTATTTAGCATGTGAAAATGAAATGTAAATGCAGAGCAACTATGAGGCTGAGGGAAACAGTGAGAAAGTGAGAGTAAAAGAAAGTGAAAAGTGAGAGATGCAGAGACAAGACAGACAGGACAGAGACAGTGACACAGTGGAAGAAAAAAGACAGAGAGCAACATCCATTTATTGTGTCCTGTTAGTGTTCTGTTACTGGGCTTTCCCATGACAAAAGACATCAGTCTCTGTCCTTACTGCGCATAGGTCTCAGACGTTTTACCTCTCTCGTGACCTTGCCGTTGTTATCGAAGTCGTAGAGGGTGAAAGTCCACTCCTGCCTGTTATCTTCTTCAACTGATACAGCGCACTCCAACTCCTGATTAATAAACAACAATGATCATCATTGTTTTAGTAACACACATTAAAATAAAATGTTCATTACTCCAGTCTTCAGTGTCACATGTCCCTTCAGAAATCATTCTAATATGCTGCTTTGCTTCTCAAGAAACATTACTTATTATTATCAAAGGTTGTGCTGCTTAATATTTTTATGGAAACTGTAATACATTTTTTGATTCTTTATTGAATAGAAAGTTTAAAAGAACAGTATTTATTTGAAACAGAAATATTTTGTAACATAATAAAATGTCTTTACTGACACTTTTGATTAATGCATTAGTCTTGTGTGTGTGTGATTAATATACATCTTCAAAAAAAAATGTCTGATACCACATTTTTAAAAGGTAGTGTATGCCCTACCCAGTATGTATGTGTGGTGTATACTGACCTCAAACTGTAATTGTTTGTGTTGGCCGACGGTGGCAGAGCCTTCAGTGTCCTGCATTCTCTCTTCCACACTGCAGCTGTCAGTCTTCTCAGGGGGCAGAGCCACTGCAGAGGGACACACATTCACAAAATGTTGAGGAAATCTGAACTCAAGTAAAATATTTCATATGTTTTTTTTAATTTAGTCAATAATGCAGTCCTCTTGGACCTATAATGACATCTTCTGTATGTAGCATCACACAAAAGCACAAATGTGTTCAGTTACAGATACTATTGTAGAAGTGTGCTATTCATAATCAGATATTTGAATAAATAATCAAAAAGTGAACGATTCCAAAAATGGGATTAAGATAAAGCCAGTAATATTTGGCTGGTCAAGTGATCTAATGGGTTTTCACAGACCAGTGATATAATGTCTTCATCTAATGTGACTGTACATAATTTTAAACATTGTTCAAACGTGCTATTCATTTCTTAGTGTTTTTTTAATGAGGAAAATACTGAAATGCACCTTTAAAAAAAAAGTTATTGTGCATGTATGACAGAAAATGACAGAAAAGGGAAAGAGTTACGTGAGAATGCAAGCACCTAGTTATTTTTTAATCCAACCATGTCATCTACTGCAGTCCAGTCACAAACACTAAAGACAGTCACACAGTCGTATAGTATGGGACATAAAATAAATCACACTTTATACAAAATTTGCTATCTTATCCTCAATGTTAAACTCAGAAGTACATGTTCCTCTACACACTTTGTTAGAGTCTGGGAAGGCATTTATTGACATGTGGCAGACATGTTGCTCATGCCCAAATCTCAATTCAGCACCATTTTTTTTTGCGCAAAGGCAGTGCTTTCACAATGGATCGCCTGAAAGAATCTTTACAAGTGAGCCAACAACAACAACAACAATGGTGAAGAAAAACTCTCTAAGATGTTTAGGTAAGAAGATGAAGAATTGAGAGGAACCAAGACAGCATGTAAATGTAACCAGTTTAAATCAAAACACAATGTGGTAGTTTCAACATCAATTACATTAAAACGTCACTGGTTTCTTGCATGTAACTTTGACATGCCAAGTTTAAGTACAACTGAAATTTGGGTTCTTTGGCTAAAGGCAAGATTTTCAGGCAATAACCACTTTGAATTTTGGTCTGTAGCTATTGTAAAATTTTGAATATAGTCATATGAGGTTAGGTTTATGGTGCATTTTTACAGGGGGAAAAACGTCATAGAGGTTTAACCAAAAGACGTCAGAATTTTTGGGTGAACTATCCCTTTAAGAGCAGACTTCGGGAAATCAGCTATATGCCTGGATAAAGCTGTAAGTATAAATGCTTAAATAGACTAACTTCTGCCATCACAACCTAAGGCCAGACTTCAGAAACATCCCCGATATCTTAATTGTGTCTATATCTGAAAACACAAGCAAATTTAAAGTGAGAAAGACAGAGTCTAACAGTGGCCCGTTCTGAAGTAGAGAATGCCAGTCAGGATTAATCCTGAACTCAATACCCAAATTTCAGAGGCAGTTTGTCTCTTTGTGTACTGTGGGTCATAAGACGGAGATGTTTTAAACGAGAGCAGATCTAACACAGCTCAGTGAGGACACGGCTCAGCACCAGGCTGGGTCCTGCAGGCTAAATCCTCCCCCCTGCCCCAAATCCCTGTGCTTTGAAGTTCCATTCTCAAACCTTTTGGCCCAGGATCAGTCCGTCTGTAAAACAGAATCTCTAATTAATTAAGCAAAGTCAAATCTGAAACAGTGTTTGTTGTACGAGCCAAAAGGATAGGCAGACACAACAATATCTCTCTCGGTCTTCTCTCTCACTCATTCACTTCTCCTCCGCTGATCTGCTCAGATCAAAGAGGACCTGTCTTGTCCCTCTGCAGCAAGAGGCAAGGGAGAATGAAAAAATAAAAGAAAAGCACCAGAGGATGAGAGCAGTCGTATCCGGGGAGCTTTTACAGGTTTTTTGGAGGGAAACAGCGTCAGATCAGGGCTTTTGATCAGGGCCAAAAACTCAAAGGCAACGCTGAGCTCCAGGGCCAAAGCCTGCTTGCCAGCCAGCTCACAATATACAGGAGCTGTTTATTCTAGAGGACTAACAAATGGTCACAAAAAAACTACACACACACCATACACACAAAGGAAGTGCTAACTCTCACAGCAGTGGTCAAAGTCCTGCCCCACAGAATAATGAGAGAGCCAAACCCGCAACAGAGCACTGGTGACGGAGCTTAAATACAGCACTATACAACATAGAGGACAGCTTGGCGGCGTCCCAAACGTGGCTTTGAATCTAAAGGTTCACCTGGAGTTCACAATAAACTGTGAGGTGACTGAAGCGGAGTGTTTCCTCAGCATGCATGTTTGGTACAGGCTAAAGTGCAGTGAAACTTTAACAACAAGGTATAATTTCATGTTCAGGTCAAAAAATGCTAGGTAAAAAAAATAAAAATAAAATAAACTTGCCTAACCCTTAGATAAGAACCTTGATCCCAATCAGATGTTTTCATTACAACAAATGGCGTAGGAATACCGTTTCTTGTTGATTTTTTTTTTTTTTTTTTTTTGTACATGTTACTATGAGCTTAATTTGCAAATGATGACATCCTGACCAAGGATTGATGACAAATCCAGAAGGTTGGGGGAGGGGGGGGGGGGGGGGGGTTAGAACTACATCACTCCCATTAAAATCAAAGAAGCTGTTTACACTCCTTTGTTTTGTTTTTAATCAAGGAAGACTAAAAACTTTTTTTCACAAATTTAAACACACTAGTATACAAACTAAACTAATATCTCACTTAATGTTTGTGTATATGCCATGTGAAAATGTTATAGACACAAACATATGATTAACAAAAAATTGCATCGCTTTTTGTTTTACATTTTTACAGATCCAATAAAAAAGGTGCCAGATCCAATTCCAGAGGTAACAGATCCAGTATAATTTAACTCCTGACTATGAGGCAACCATAAGACCACAAACACCTTAGCCAATCAAATCTCTCCTCAACTCACCTTTGACCCACACAGATATGAGCGGACCACTAACAAGCACACATACGCTGTAAATGTTGCACAGGAATCTGACCTTGCTGTAGCCTTTTGATCAATCAAATGATTCAATAAACATCACAAGAAAATAATCCTTCTGTGCCAACACTATGACTTCAACCAAACCTTTTCTTCTCACCACCATAGTGATAATATCGTATTTAATCCAGGGGAGAAATAATGAAACTGCTCTTTATATGCAAGAGAACATCAGTTGTTAAGAGGATATAGTGAGATAGTTTACCTTCTAAACGATAATGTTCATCGCTAATGCCCTCAGCATAACCTTCATCCAGTGGGTCCTGCAGAGACAGAAAGGAAGAGAGCGTTAGGCCTCTTCAAAAGAATACAATTATAACATGACACTTCTCAGATTAGAAAGAATGCCAAAATAATGCAATTATAGTATTTGAAACAACAAATTAACATATACATGTTTGGGTGTTTTTGTGCAATGTGTATTATGAAGACAGGAAATTGATGACAGGACATGATGCTGGCTGGATTTTGATTTGCATCCGCCACACGAGCACCTCAGCATGGGTGCGAACCGCTAGACACCCCCAAAGACTACATCACAGATAGAGTGAAAAACCTAGAGTAATACTGGAAGTGTCTCATCTAACATATTAAACCATTCTACCCAAACAACACACACACAAGCAGCAGTCTACAACATTTCTGTCATCTTCCAAACCAGCAATCAGTCTAAAAGAAGACTATTGTCTCAACACACCTGCTACCTTTGTCTCATTTTAACACTCCAGCTGTCTGGATACTAACAATTCATTTCTCTGGCCCAAAGACTGACCCGACAGCATCCGCTGAAGCTCTGCAGCTGCATGTGTGTACATGCTGTTTTTCTGCCAGTGAGGGGATGCTTTGTCTTTATCCACACAAGACAAGCACACTAAATGTCTTGCTGTAGTGCCTCCAGCCATACACTGGCCGCTAGAGACACAAAGACGCACACACAAACACACACGTTCACCATAATGCTCGAGAGGTTAGCCAACAGCATGCGAGGGGAATGTGCTAATTATGCGTTGTCTGGATGATGGATGGGATGTATTATAAATATGACTTCTTTTCAGTTGGTTAAAATGAGAAGCAGTCAGCAGAATTTCTCCTACTATTTCTCTTTAACATTTTTCTTTCGCTCTATCATTCAAGGTCAAGTTTGGCTAAAGCACTACTTGGCCCTTTCAAATGAGTGTGCTGTGTTTGAGAGTGTGGATATGTGTTGTTACGCAGGACATTGAGGACTGTGAGAAACTCACTAATCCCTGAACTTCACCTCTAAGTGGCGTTTAGCACAATCACTGTGGCGTCTGTCCGCCCCTCTCAGCCACTCTTAAAAAGCTCTATAGAGTCCACCAGTCTCCAACTTATATTAAAAACTCTTTTATTGTTTCTCTGCTTCTGTTTTCTCACCCCCACCCAAGGGGAAACCACCTTGCACAGACCTTAAATTAATACAAATAATCAAATTAAATTATATTTAACAATAATTACATTTTGGATTTCACAAGCCCAATGATGTTTCACAATGCATTACAAAAACAATAAAAAAAAAACTGATTAGAAACATAATGAACAAATGAATGAAAATATTTAATTAGAGTTTTAGAAATACAGAGAGATTAATTCCACATAGATATTGGTAAGACCTGAGAGTGAGAGTACTAGGGATATATAGGAGTGAAAAATAAATACAAATGATAAATTAAAATTAAAATTAAAATACATAATAATAATAATAATAATAATACATTTTGAATTAATTATTATTAAATAAGTTATGAATAATTATCATTATTGTATATCAAATATTACATAAAAATGTTACACTTATTAAAATGTTAAAAAGTATATAATACTACACACACCATGGAATTACCCTGGTACATGTCCATGTTGCTTTTTAGATCCAGTCACCTTTCAAGCAAATAGTGGAGTAGTGTGTCACTACATGGCACACGGACACATTGTACTACAGTGACCTTGACCACTGAAACGGTCCCTTTTAAATTACATGTTTTTGTACACTTACCAGATAACATCAGAGGTTAATTGGCTGAGGAGAGTGTAATCAATAGAGGCTGATCTCTCTTCAGCGGTGTAATGAAAGGCTGAAGTGGGATCTGTACACACTCAGTGCGTGTGAGGGTGACCATGTGCTTCAGGTCACTCACTAATGTATGGAGACTAAGTGCCATTTATAGCACAATTGAAAACTCACTGAGAAAAAAAGGGACAGAGTTTGCGTGCGAAGAGTAAGAGAGAAGGAAAGAGGATTTGATTCAAATAATTATCTTGTAATTTCACAGATGAAGTCTTGTGAGCAGGGGTGGGCGACCTGACCAAAATCTTATATCATGATATGAGTAATTTTATTTAACTTCTTTAACACTGCAAAGTCTTCAGTGTGTAAATTAAACACATTTATTCTTATTAAAGGTTCTTATTGAAGGTAAAGGTACAAAAGTGATTCAGTCAAGAGCAGTGAGAGATTCTCTCTCTTTAGTTGTTTGATTAACATTAAAGGTAGGGTAGGCAATTTTTTTCATAAACACTTTTTGTTATTCTGGTTGAAGTTGAATTCAGACTCAAATTTATGCGTTTCTATGTCAACACTATCAATGCTGAAATTAATATGCAGCTGTCATGTGGTATAAGAGCTCTGTAAGTCGTTTACGTTCATTATTTTTGTAATGTCATGTGCTTTGAGACATGATGTACTTTAACGTCTCTTTTGACGCTTTGCAGAATCTGCTCTGGCTGTGCGCGACCTGCGTTTTCATGTGTTTTGGAGGCGTGGCTTTGGAGACGCCCTGAAGGGAGAGTGGGATCTAATGCTCTCAATGCTAGCTTGCTATCCTACCCAACCTGTAATAAAGAGACAGCAGCAGGTTTATTATGCTACTGTCACTTTAAGAGCAAATGCAAGGATCCAATATAATCATGCGTTTTCTTTCTCAACTGTTTACGTTCATAGGGCCCTATGATTTCCGCGATCACGGAATCGCGGACGGAATTGCGGAATTGGCCAATTAACGCGGAATCTAGTGTTAACGCGGAATTTCGTGGAATTTTACATATTTGGTTTGAAATTCTGTTTTTGTGTGGGAGAAGAACCTATGTCTGGTTAAAATGCAGACCGGGGGAAGCAAATCTGGGTGACACAACCCCCCCACCCCGTCATTTCAGCTACAATGACGAAATCAAAACAATGAAAGCATGGCGAAGCGGCTCTCCACGGCTCTCCTTTCGTCGGCAAAAAGTTAAGAAACTCAACGCTATAAGCCGTCAGTGCCGAGCCGAGAAATTCGCAATTGACTTATGCAGTGTTTCCCACACATAGACTAATTCGCCGCCACATACTGTGTTTCGTTTTTTAACACCATTTAAAACACGCAGCGTATTCTTTCAGTTGTATTTCCCCGCTCTCCCTCCGTCTCTCTCTCACTCACGCGTCTCTCTCACATATACACACACACACACACACACACACAACGTGCACACCGCGTCTGTCTATGAGGCGCCGGACTGGACAAAAGCGAAGCGAACTCCGTGAGCGACACAGAGCGAGAGAGAGACAGAGTGTGACTTTATTTAAACTTATATAAATAATATAATTTATATTACGGGACAGTTTAAAGCTCATAACCATATTTTGTTGTTACTTGAAGAGTGGAGTGTTATGTTGCATCATGCAGTATTTGTCCTGAAAAGGCTACTGAGTAAATGTCTGTATTACCTCAATACATTTAAGGTCACTCCTAATTTATTTGTATTTTAATACATTTTAATCATTAACTTTAAAAGCACACTCTTTTTACGACTAAAATAACAGTAAAGGGTAAAAAAAACTAATTCCCAAAAATTAAAACGGAAAAAACGGAATTTGGGAAAAAATAAAACGGATTTCATAGGGCCCTACGTTCACTGAAGACATAAATTACTGTGTTTATGGGGATACTTACAAAGGTGGGCATTTTGACACATTAGTATGTGGCTTTAACTGTTGCCTAATTAGGTGGCAAAAAGAACTGTTCAGTATCAGTACCCACACGTTCTATGAGCAGTGGCTTCATGTGAGCGCGTCTCTCAGACAGCGCTCAGAAACCATCTCTCCAACAGTGTGCACATTGGCTATACCAAAATGAGTCCTCATTCAAATTATAAGCTTTCATGACCATGCAGCACAGCAATTTCAGGTGAGTGTGTAACCATGATAGAGACAATAGTCTCTATCTCTACTGGTTGACAAATTTCTACAGATTAATAGTGTCTACCAGTATATTGCCCACCCCTACTTGTGAGTGACATTTTAAACAGAATGAAAAAAAAATCTGAGAACTAGTGTCCAGTGACAAACTCCTGGTGTGAATACATTCATATCCATAATTGTTGCTGTCTTGTGTTTATAAATGTTTATAACAGATGGAACAATTACAATTCTGCTGTGGGTATTTTGCCTCAGCAGCATCATGAAAAGGCCTGTGAAACATAAACAAGGGCTTCACTCAATCTGTGCCAGCAACCAGAAACGCTTTCCCAGACACCATGTTTCACACTCTGTAAAACCAACTAGATCTTTTTGTTTTAACGTGAGCCAAAACAGGAAAGAAGAGAGGTTTGAGTACTTTACTACAAATGGATGACCACAGAACCCAGTGTAACATTACTGATTTGCCATAACACATAAACACATACATCAAGCACACCATTGCTGTTTTTGTTGGCCCTGTCATCAGTGGAATAAGCCTAAACTAATCTTTCAATATGATTACAAATGTGTACAATTTACAAACCTAAATTACAAATACAAGAATGTAATAAAGTAAAACTAAGAGATACAGAGTAATGCCGGGACACATTGTGCGATTTGTACAATCTTTCCCAGCTGAAAGATGACCAATTTCTGTGGTTGTGGCTCCTGAACGGTGGTCGTATGTCATACAGTGAGAGAGGTTCAAAGACGGCTGATATCCTGCGATCATTTTCTGACAGTGAAAAAAAATGGACCAATGGGGCCAGATCATTAACTTGAGGGCGTTGAGATACCAATGAGTGCTTGATACTATAGACTTAATGCTCCTCTCAACAAAAATTTGAATAAATAAAAAGCAGTTCTGAACGACTTAATCCTCAATAAATAAATACATTAAGAAATTTAAGTTTGAAAAACTTGTATCTGTTTAAACTGTTTAACTGATCCACAACAGAAAATACCACTTGGCTAGTGCCCCCAAGGAGTTGGAGACTCCTGGGCTAGCTGTTATAACAAAATAACCGCTAAATAAATCTTCTTGAGGGTAATTATTTGTGTGTAGCACACAGAAGCACAACGTAGATGTTGGGTCTTGCCAGGTTAAACCTAGAAACATATTCAAATACTTTGCCAAGTATCTGTAAGTGTATGTAATGGTCACCCCCAAGTGTCTGGACTGGCACATTAATATGTAAGGACTACGTAAAAAATACACAGGGAAAATTGCAAAGAGAAAGCCAGGAGATTTCTCTCACCCAGGTTAAGTATGGGGATATGAGTCTTAATTAGATTACTCATATGAATGTGGCCTTGTTCATTTTGTCATTATGGTATGTGTGAATGCATGTGTGTGGGTAAGAGAGTGTTTGTGTGTGAGTGTGTGTGTTGTGGAAAGTCCCACACAACTCTGTCTGTATTTTCTGTTTGCTTGCCACGCCGCAAGGGCTGATGGACAATTTACAGAGCTGATGACAGTTCTGCATGATCATGGGCCAGACGCACACACACACAGACAAGATCAGTCGCCAAGCCTTCACTACGCCACAGCCTTGGAACGTCATCAAACCCAGGAAAACTTAATTAAGACCGTCGCCTCTCTCTCTGTCGCCGTCTCACTCCTTCTCTGTCACCTTCGGTTTTCACACTCACAGACCAGTCCTAATCATATTAAAACCAGGAATAAAAGATGGAAGGCTTCAGCACTGTGAACGGCAGCCAATCAGAACCACTTCATTTTAAAGACAATTTAAGCCTTCACAAAGACACATGCACCTACAGGTGCCATATTTCACCAGCGAGACAATCAACCATGAACATATAGTCACGAGCGCTAACGGAGAAAGACTTGCAACTGAATTCCTGATTAATCTTCTGTGTCTGTTATCTTGGTTAAGCGTATACGGTTACATGCGCAGGATCTCTGGAGAGGGGATGTACCTATGCTAGCACAGCCCCCTGCACAGAGGGCACAGCAAAACCGGCCCTCGCTAGCTACGGGCCAATCCAAAAATGACTCCCTGTACTCACCCCAGTACCCTACATACTTTCCTAAATGTGAGGATGAAAGCGTCTGGAGTGCAGTGACCTACATAAGAACTTCATACTTTATAATGAGCAGAACAGACAACCCAAACAACCTGAACTACTGACTGGAGTGTCAGCACTGCACTTTTAAAGGGACAGGTCACCCTAAACAAAATATATATTCGGTCATCATTTACTCATGTCATTCCAAACCTGTATGAACTTCTTTCTTCTGTCTTTTCGAGTTTTTTTTTTTTTTGGAACATGCAATGAAAGTAAATGTTTTGAACCCCATTCACTTTCATTGTATGCACAAAAACATCATGCACAAAAACATCCTTCAAAATATATTTTTTTGTTCCACGGAAGAAAGGAAGTCATGAGTACGAGTAATGACAGATGTTTCATTTTTGGGTGATATCCCAAACTGTCCAATAAATAAGGCGATGTCTTGCTGCTGTTCTTGAAAATTTGTGGGTGTCACACTTACCGATTAATTCTGTAAAAGACCCCCTCTGACACTCCTCTCGGATTCAGTGTCATGCATTGCAACGCCCCATTTTGGCAGCTAATCAATGTGAAGAAAGAAGCGCACCGTGCAAATGGAGACAATTTTATCAGGATTCAAATCATGGAGTGACTTCACCCTGTGAACGTGTGTAATATGTAGCCTATTTGTCCCTTCGGGGCTTGCCGTAGAAAGTATGTGTTCATGCGCGCCGGGAGCGCTTGTCAGCTTCAGAGAAAAAAAGATTTACATTCTATAAACAGATTGTTGACAATTTTCCTTATTTAACTCTTCATTCAAGTTTAAGTGAATGCCAGGAAAGCGCTCAGTTACACAGCGTTTATGACAGACTTGTGTTTGTGAGATTGCAAACAATATAGCTCATCAGTTCTTCGTTGTGATCTGGAGGAGAGAAAGAGCATTGTTCACTGCCGATGCCATGATATCCCACCACACCCATAAGAAAGCCAATTGGGCCATTAACTCAGCAGTAGGGCTGCATGATATTTGAAAAAAACTGACAGTGTGATATTTTGTTTTTCTGCGATATATACTGAGATATGAAAAAATAATCTGCACCCTGCCTGCAAATTCTCTACATACATCATGTATATGTACTCTGTTGCTGATGAGAGATGTTAAAGGGATAGTTCACTTTGAAATTAATTTTTGATATGTTTTAGCTTACCTCCAGTGCATCCAAGATGTAGGTGTCTTTGTTTCCACAGTATCTTCAATTTTGATAATTTTAGGTAAAACCGTTGTTGTCTGTCAGTCATACAATGGAGGTGAAGGGGGTCCAACTCAAAGAGCAGTCAAAATTAAACATTATTTAATGACTCGTAAATGTAAGTACACATTGATGCCCTAAGACACGAAACGAGTGGTTTTTGTGAGAAAACGAACAGTATTTATATCTTTTTTAGCTCGTGTAAGCATATCCATGTCCAACTGATCTGAGAGCAGGGCGCTTCGGTCTGCGCATGCGTACAGCGTTCGCCGGAATGCCCCGGTTCAGGTTCAAATAAATAAGGTTGTGAAAAAAAATCAACATTGTCTGTTGGTATATAGAAATCGTCTTCCATTGCGATCCTGTATATCTAAATATGTTTAGATCTTCACAGTGTAAGGTAAAACTTCCGAAATCTCTGCATAAACAATGAGTGACGTAAACACGCGCGAGGGAGCCCTTCCGGGGCATTCCGGCGAACGCTGTACGCATGCGCAGACCGAAGCGCCCTGCTCTCAGATCATTTGGACATGGATATGCTTACACGAGCTAAAAAAGATATAAATACTGTTCGTTTTCTCACAAAAACCACTCGTTTCGTGTCTTAGGGCATCAATGTGTACTTACATTTACGAGTCATTAAATAATGTTTAATTTTGACTGCTCTTTGAGTTGGACCCCCTTCACCTCCATTGTATGACTGACAGACAACAACGGTTTTACCTAAAATTATCAAAATTGAAGATACTGTGGAAACAAAGACACCTACATCTTGGATGCACTGGAGGTAAGCTAAAACATATCAAAAATTAATTTCAAAGTGAACTATCCCTTTAACGATTGCAATAGTATGGACAGAGTAAAGTTAAAATAAGTCTTTGTTAAACCGCCTCCTTGTCATTAATTAACTCTAACTTATAACACTACAGAATTTATTAACTGAAGTCAATCCCTAAATAATGGGGGGGGGGGGGGGGGGTTCAATTATGAATGCTATGGCAAAAAAAGGGGGGAGGGGAGTCTGCCTTTATGTCCACACCGATATCAAAATCAAACCTAAACCCTTAGATTTGGACTAAACACCACAACTGATCTGGTGTAGAGAACAGAGCAAAGCGATATGCAGCAGATGGACTGTTAAAGATTTTAGCATACAGTCTGTGTGTAAAACAGCAGTTGATTCAATGTTTCAAGCATTTTATAGTTATAAGTCCTATTAATCGTATAACCGCCCTGGCACAAAATGCCCATTCCACGCATCCAGAATCCAAACACATCCTGCTAATTTACTGAATCACAGGTTTCTAAATCAAGGCAAGCTGGGCACCAGAAATGTAGTGGATGGTTGTGTTTGCAAATCCATGCATCTGTTCAGATGGTTAGCTTACCTCCAACACAGGATGGAAAACATCACTTTCCTCTCAATACACACCTCTCATCAAACAGCCATAGTCGAAACAAAGGACAGATTAGAGAATCCTTATTCAGCAAAGAGGAAGAAAGAGAGGATGAACTGAGAAAGACAGTGACTACTTCAACCAAAACAGTGGTAAAGAAAAATCTGAGTCGTAAACATTACTACATAAGCCCACAAATAAACTTGTCATCACAGTCATATGACCTTTCAAAATATATAACCTTCCTAATAATTAAAATAAGCATCTTTCTGTCATCAACAAACTGCTTTTGATGCAATGAACAGAACATATTTAGATATAAAATGAATAAATATCATAGCAATCACACATAATTTATTTGTAGACTGTAAAAAATGTTTTGTCTGGTAACCTAAAAAATTTGTGTTTACAGTACGCACAACTCGCACATATGCCTTAACTTTTTTTGCACTAATTATTAGTTGACCCACAAGCTGCTGACATTGGCCCGGGCCGTTGTTTAACAGTAAAAAAAAAAAGGAAAAGAAACAACAACAAACATCTGGAGATGCAACAATAGATGCCCATGCTGACAAGCGTTTGTGTGAGGGGGTTAAGAGATTCTCAAAACTCTAGTTTAAAAGAGTACAAATACATTTTTATTACTTTTATTACCTTCTGGAGACAAATTGGCATGATTCTGCCATCTAGTCCTCGTCTTTCTTTAAGTCTTGGGGCTGGATCATGACATACCCATGTTTTGTGTACAAGCACATGGGCCTTGTGTTTGGGCTGTGTGCTTGTGTTGTCTTGTTCCCTTGCCCCGCCCCCTTGTTATCCTCATTTTGTCCTTATTACCTTATCAGTATCACCTGTTGTCCTTAGTAGTTTCTCCATATTAAATCCCCTTGTGTTTGCTGTCCTGTGCCGGTTCATTATCATACATTGTGAGATACTACCTGTGAGTACCCTGTCTTAGTAAATAGTCTTGTATAGTTTTCGATCTTGTGTCTGTTTATTGCTTAGTTTTTGTCAAGTTTAGTCTTCCCTCTGTTTTTCCCCCTCGTGGGTTTTGTTTTCCCCTGTTTTCTGTTATCAATAAACGTTGCGTGATTGCATACCGTCTGCGCTTGAGTTCATCTGCTATCCTCATGACACAAATAGCACACTCTGGACAATGATGAAACTTACTAGTATGCATGCATTGAATGCCTGTGTTTGTGAATGCTGTTAAATGGAGTATGCATTGCAAGACAATGCATCAGAAAACATAATATTCATAAAGTGCATATGTGTATGCACATCCATGTGTGAAGTATGCATATGCATGTATTACAGTGTATGCTATAAGGCCATGTAAACAGGTCAGTTGTGTGGGGTTTAAAGATGTTGAGTCTGGCTAAGAAAGTGATTAGCAAAACTGCTCAATACCAGCTACATTTGGCAGTCGCTGTGTTTGGAGTAAAGGCCCTTACACAGTCTGAAATTCACATCCTAAATTTTCGAACGTTAAATAAATACGACCTCACGTTATGTCAATCACGCTTGCACACTGCCTCTGAAACTTTCGTCTGTCATAAAAAAATCGAATCAGGTTCGACTTTGTGTTTTTCGCATCCGTAGCAAGCAGTTTGAATGGTGTTTTGACAATTCAGAGCCACCGAATCACGAATACAAAAATTTCGGACTCGGTGTGCAAGGGCCTTAAGTGTTGTGTCTTGTATTCTCGAAACTGGTGATTAGACCGTAACCTTACATATGCATCTATACAGTTCATGCTCTTTTTTTATATTGTCTTTGCAAGGTGGACACAAATAAATAATTATGGTGTGTGTGTGGGCAGCTGCTTGTGTCCGTGTCTGTAGAGGCTCCTTAGTAATTTCTCAGATAAGATTAACATTGCAAACATTTCCTCACACATTACCTCATCCACATCAAAGTGCTCTAAGCTTATGTCACCACACACTTACTTACAGAGAGCTTAACAAATGCAGATTTATTAAACTGGATGTAAGCATGATTGTGTTTATCAAGTATGTTTGATCGTGTATTTTGAGCATTCAAAGACCATGAAATGACTTAACAAAAGCAGTAGTTCATATAAACACAAAAAAGTTGGGGCAGGATGTGGGCAGTTCCTCTTTCTTAACGAAGAATATAAGCAGACATTACAAATACAGGAGCTAGGACACTTTTGCATCCCAACACAGACTATGTGACTAAAACAACAGTCAGTATCACTGAAAGACTCAAGAGAAAGAGGTTGTTGGCAGAAATAGTTAGTGAGAGATAAAAGCATCAATCTTATTACTTTGCAGGCAACAACAGGACACTTATTGAGCTAAAATGATGCAAACATAGTACTGGTGAGGCTATGCTCTCCTATAGAGACACCTTAAAAGCATGAAAGCTGCAGAGAGAGAGAGCGCTTTGAAGCACTGAAAATGAAGCAGCGCTTCCCGTTTGTTCTACTCTCTCTTCCCCTTAGGTGATCCCTCCTTTACCCTCTCCCTTTTCTTTTTAAAGGCAGAGAAAAGAAATAACTAAGCTGCCCCAAAAATACAGAGAAAGACTTTTCAAACATTGTGTTTGAAACTCCAGCCTGTTCCTCTCTGAAGGACTTTAAACACCAGAGTAACAGAACGCTGGAGATTTGTGGAAACAGCAAGTCAGAGATTTGTCAAATCCTTCAATATGACTATTTCATACTCTAAACACAGATAGATAGCAATAAAATTATGAATTAAAGGTATTGTAGGTAGGAATTTTATAAACACTTTTTTCCAAATTTGTTTAAACTTTCTGTATATATCAATGCATAATTAAAATGTAAGTACTCTGATAAAAAGAGTATAAAAATCGAGTGACTCTAGACCGTTTAATCTGCACTAAACACAGCTCATTATTTACATTCGGGACGAAACACAGAATTGGCTTAGGCGACTGTCACTCTCTCGCAACAATGGCAACCACCCTTTTGCCACACAGGACCTGCCCACTTGCGCGAGCATCCATTTGATTTGAGGAATTCAAGAGGCACGGAGCCTAGGAATAGCAAAACAATGGCAGAGAAAGACCAACCAAAATTCACATATGCAGTTCGCGAAGGCAAACCAGGCAAAAAAAGGAAGACAGTAACGTTACTAGAAAAGGTAATGAACAAAAAGTCTTTGGATAAACAACAAAATAAAACGCATGTCAATATCGGCGTGGCTTTCCAGCGATGGCGAGAACTGAGATCCCTCAAGGGGCTGAAAAGTGACCCCTGGGGATGGCTATATTTCTGCTGGACAGGTAAATCTTTCTTTTTGTACTTTGATCATACATATTTTTTTCTTTATGTTTTCATGAAGCATGTGTCATTAGCACACGTAGCTGCCTAATATAGCTAACATAACATTACTTAGCGAGCCGTACTAGAAATGATAAATGATATATATGCCTAGCTCAAGATGATAGCTATAGTGTTGAATTGTGCATAATTTTGCTTTAGATAACTAAATACATGTTTAACAGATAGTAGGCCGCATCCAGGAACTTTTCTTAGAATTATATTTACCCTCTGTCTAACTCTTTTACCATGTTCACCTGGAAGTTTACCTGCACGGTTTTTTCGCCTTTGTTTTGTTTTTAAACAAAAAATCCCTCGACCCCGGATCTGTCCTCGACCTGACGATGCGGTACTTGTCTCTGGAGTGTAGTCCTCATCAGAGTCAACAATGCTTTCATTATGTAAACTCTTACATGCAGAACACCATATATGTTATGAATGTTACACGAAATTCATCTTCATCACAGTGTAAATGATGGCAATGGAAAAACGTGTATCATGCAACCTGTTTTTAGCTTTGCCTTATAGATAACTAGCTCGTTAGCGAATCAATAAATATATATTTTAAACTTTACCAATATCAATATGCTGATAGTGAGTACTAAAATACATCTTATTTGTTTATCTTCATAATGATAAAGTTAGATTTTTTTATTACATGTGATTCTGACATGATGTCACTACATGCACTGCGCTCCTTCCTCTCCGCTCGTCTCAGGTCAATAATGCGTCTTCAGCTCAGCGGTCGGAGTCGCGCATTCATGTGTTTTGGAGGCGTGGCTTTGGAAGGAGCCCAGAAGGGAGGGGGTGGAGTGAATGGAAATAATGAGCTGTCTTTAAAACAGTCGTGAGAGGTCTACAGACACTTTCTTTTTCAGAGTACTTACATTTTAATTATGCATTGATATATACAGAAAGTTTAAACCAATTTGGAAAAAGGTTTTTTTTATACAATTCCTACCTACAATTCCTTTAAACACGGTAACAAAAAATTGGGATCAGTATGATCTTATGATCACCAAGACTGCATGAATTTGATAAACAATAATTATATATTAATGTTTTATTGTAAAATATTATTACAATCATTACAATAACTGTTTCCTATTTGAATATATTTAAAAATATAATTTATTCCTGTGTTGGGAAAGCTGAATTTTCAGCATCATTACTTTAGAGTCACATGATCCTTCAGAAATATGCTGATTTGGGGGTCAAGAAACATTTCTAATTATAATCAATGTTGAAAACAGTTGTGGTGATAAAACATTTTTTTGTAAACTGATACAATTTGATGATTTTAAATATGTTTGTAAATATATACATACTAGTAAATGTTTATATAGATAGCAAATCAAGTATCTCATTCTTCCCCTTTGAAGTACGGAAGAAACATAAATGTGTCAGAGCAGCTGAATAAATAGGGGTGTTGAAGAGGTTGGAATAACACTGTCCTGCTCTGCTGCTTGTGCCTGCGGTTGAGTGTGTGTGTATGTGCGTTTAAGGAAATTTGGAAAACACAGCCCAATTCTCAGCTGTTAATCCTGGCAACTCAGTCCACACATTCCCACCATGCACTTTGATCTCTAGAGCACATCCGGGGACAGACGTGCTTTAATGCACAACACACACACTTTCTCTCTCTCTGATGCACCTAGCCAGGCGCCATCCTAGCCTCCAGCCAACCCCCATGACACACATACCTGAACACTATTTTTACACACATACTTACATTCATGCATTACTCATAGTTAAATGGAAAAACACATACAAAACATGGGGCAAACCATTTAAATCACCTACAACTGAGATGACTGCAATGCTTTCCATGTGTACTTACAAGCCAGCATTGCATGTCTACTAACCAAGAGTAACTCGAGAGGAAAGTCTAGTCACCTCAAAGCTGCCTTTCAATTTCCACATCTCTTTACAGGTTATCCCAACATAGATGCTGTGCACAATCTGATATTCCTGATACAGACTCATTCATAAACCTCAATGAATGAATCAATGACAGTCAATGCATTTAAATAGTTTAATTTCAGTATAAACAATAATCTGTCTTTTTAACACGTAATGCCAGCACTTAAGCTCAACTAAAATAGCACCAGTACGTTTCTTATTAAGTTTCTTACTAACAGACCTAGATAATGCGATTGTAGTTCCGCTTCGCCCAGCATTTATACATTTTAATGAGACTACAGTTGGCATTGACGTTGTTAAGTTTGGGGCCACTAAGAATTTTTTAATAAGTAATAGTTTTATTCAGCAAATCGATCAAATGTGACTTTTACAATGTTGCTAAAAAAATCCTATTTTAAATAAATTATGTAATTTTGAACCTTCTATTCATAAAAAAGGGTAAACCTACACATCACAGAAAACTTTCTGCATTTTAACATTTTCAACAACAAAAAAAAAAACCCAAAAAAATGTTTTCCCTATGGACCAAAAAAAGATGTCCCCGCAAGGCCAAAAATTACTGGTATTACTATAATTGTGGGGACATTTGGTCCTCAAACCGTACGGTTTACCAGGTACACACACACACACACAAAGTATGGAAAGGAAATGTGCTAAATGTTTTATTTCCTCAGTTCTGAACAGACAAATGTGTTTCAGGATGTAAGAAAAATGGAGTGAGTTTAGTCTGTGTAGCAGTAATGTTAACATTAAACAATGTCAAATACTTGATAGAGCAGATGACATGTCAAATACTTGATAGAGCAGATGACCGAGCAGCCACCAGCAGGTCTCTTTACTATTCTGGTCCTGGAAGAACTCTGTTCCCCTCCTCCCTTCTTGTCTCTTATCCTATTTGCCTTTCTCATAGGAGACCCTCAACAGCCCTACACTGGTGCCAGGTGCTGTCTCACTCCCCGGAGGCACCCTTTTCCTTTTTCTTTCTCTTTTAGACAGAAAAAAACATGGCTTTTCTCTTCCACCCCCACCCTCTGTCTTTCAATCTCTTTCTGTCATCCTTTCTTAACCAGCCCTGGAGAGACATGGTAAAGCTGACGTCTAGAACAGAAAGTAAAAAGAAAAAAGTATAATGGTAAGTGTGTGACAACCACACTTGAAGCTTAAAGTGAAAGAAATACTTTGGATATTGTGAAGGGAATAAAAGAGACAAAGGAATATAGTGCATACACTGTCAGTCTTTGTGCTACAATAAAGAAAACTCTGAAGTAAGGACAAGAAAAAGAAAAAGTGTTCATGTTGTCTGGAAGGGTTTAAATAGTGATCTTTGGAATCCAAAAATTTCCCCCAAAAGTTCTGAAATTCCTGAAGAAATTATTTTAAGAATTACAGTTCTCTGTTTGATCTGGGCTTCAAACTGTTTGGTCCCTGAGTGATACTACACAGAGTGATACAGAATGCTTTCAAAGTCATGATCAAGCCTGGTTTAAAGTTGACCTATTGGCCGCTTTTGACTGTGGCAGAGATTATGTTTAAAGCTGTGATGTCTGGTTTGCCCTAGTTTAGAACTGCTGTGCCAACTGGTTTCAGAGTGGTTTTCAAAAGCCACATTTCAAAGCAGCAACATCGTCTGGTCTTGGCACTTTGATTCTGACTGATTTTAGAGCTATGATGTTGAGTTTCTTCTTTGATAGTGTAATTCGGACAGGTTTTGGCGCTGTTGTGCTAACTTTTTTTAAGAAGGTCTGGTCTCTGTTTAAATGATGAGGTATAGCTGAGGTTTACAGCTTGGTTATGGCACTAACACACATAAACATGACTGTGTTTATGTGTAACACATATAAACACAACAATGATAAAAGCTGCACGACATGACAGAACACCAATCAATCGGTTTTAAAGGAACAAGAGCATCACCGCAATGACTTTAGACCAGAATACAAAAAGTGAATCAGTAGGTCTGAAAAGCTGCATATGAGGACAGGAAATGATGGAGCTAGACTTAAATTTACATTCCCACATGAGAACCAGAGCTCAACCTGCTAACAGCTAGGCCACAAATCTGACCCTTACCTCTTTTTGAACAAAACCGTATAGTGTAATTTACAAAAAGGCACAGGACCAATGCAAAGTAGACTGGAAAATGGGCAGTTCTACATAAGAAAGTTGTGTGTGTGACGGCTAGTTAACACAGCACAACACAAACACACTCAAACAGATTCCTGACTCCGACTGCCCACCATCCATACCATCTGAACCACATTAACAACACAGACACACACAGCTGCTATAAATAACTAACTCTCCAGGTAGCCTCTATTAGTCCCAGTATCAGCCTGCTTTTATGAGTGAGGTTTATGCTTTCTTCATGCTCAGGGAGTGAGGTTATTCTTCTTCAACCAGTCCATGGCTTAAGAAAGAGAAATCGTATAAGTAGATTGTTTAACTTCAGTAATTACTTTTGACAAGCTCATTTTATAATATATGTAGTATAGTATCAACATCATGCTAAAATATCTCCGATTCAGAAGATCAGGAAATAAGTGGTGGCTACATTAAAGCTCAAGAAACATTAAGAAAACAAATTAATAAATAAAATAGGAAAAACACTTTTCAGTAAAAACTCCACACACTGATCCAATCAACATTTCTCACTAGAATAATATCAATAATGGTTGAACCATTCTCAAATAGTTCACTTGCCATCTAAAAAGGGGGAACCAACAAAGGGATGCAAATCCTCCTTCCAGCTAAACCAGCCTCAAATTTCATCATGTCAAAACAAAATAAGTATTTCAAAATAAATATTTATGATTGGAAACACATTCTCACCTTCTCTCATTCTTTCATTCCAACACTCCATTAAGCTTATTTGATTAAAAATATTGTTCAAATGTTTGAATTCTTTCATTAGGGATCATTTCCCAGCCTGGCCAAATCACTTCACACCAACTAAACACACACTTCTCAGTACTGCTATTGTTTCTTAAACTCCTTAGTACATCAGAAGAAAAACAATCAGGTATTGCTGGACAATCCCTGGTTCATTTGCAGACTATCATATTGATGCAATGAAATGCAAGGCAAATGTTGAAATAGGAAATTGAACGACTGTTTGGTTTTAAAGGGACACTTCACCCATTTGCATTAAGCTTTGTATCTTTAGAAACCCAGTCATATTTTTGAATGGTCATGGTTTATTCCCTTATTTTCGCCTGAGATGGGAGAAATAAGGATTTAAGTGTTCCACTTCCTGCTTTTTATGACGTAAAAATCGTCATTTTGCGTCATAAAAAGCAGGAAGTCCCATTTCTTTGTATAAGGGTTGAGACTACAAACACAAGCTCATCATTTATTCAGGGTGTGGGACCCACTCACGCTACAGACCTATTACAGATCAGTGGGTGGGACTTCACTTGCAGATACAGAAAGCAATATCAGCCATCTTGTTTGGAAGCTAAGCTAACAAGCTCTGTGGAGATAGGAAATTATGACAATGACGGAAGAAACTAAACATATGGAAGAAGAGGATTTAGAAATTTCATTGATGGCAGTTTCTCCTGGACGAAATCTCTGCATCAGACGATCACACGGACGTTTGTGTTGTGATGTGAACCATACTAGTGTCGCACCGCATATGTTCTGACTGAACATCCAGGTATCATGCAATAATTCACCATAAAGAAAGATATACAAACGAGGAGTAATTCACTAATGAGTTTGCCAATGTAACGGGGTTCGTTGTTGTGGGAAGAAGGAGGCGGGAACCGGCGAACATTTAAACATTTTAATAGTAAAATAAACGAATACAAAAGTATAAGCCAGCAGCCACACACAACAGAAACAAACCACAACATAAAATCAGGCCTGTTCCTCTCTCGATCTGCCCTGTCGTCGCTCCTCGTTTTATGCGTCCGCTCCTCCGTGAGAGATGCAAGAGAGACCGGTGCGTCTAAGCGTTCATTATCACTCCTGCCACCGGCCTTGCCCCGTCCTCTCACGTCCCTCGCCCTCGTCCTGCTCGCCACAGCCAACTAACTAGAAATTTTGTGTGAAATGAATTTCTAACTCTGGTGGCAGCTAACGTTAGCCTTTTAGACGAAAGAGTTATTTCTCTGATGTTTGTGCTGATCTGGATTAGTGGGAGTGGCTTGCGGAGCTGTGCAATGTGGTGCATTGTGGGAGTTGTTGTCTTACATACAAATGCGCCCTAAAGTTATTTTCTGTCTTTTCTCGGTCAAGAGGGCACCAAATTCAAAAATTCTTTTACATTTCGACTACATAATATGACCCACTTTCAATAAAGATTAATGTTGAAATGGGTGAAGTGTTCCTTTAAAGTTAAGTGTGGTGAAGTCCGAATACCTAAATAAACAACAGGTAAACCAATGAAGTCATTTCAGACTTTGTAACTGTTGTTCAGTGCATTATGATCTCTACAGCTACAATAAAACCTCATTCTCACAGTAATAAACATTAAACTGTGTGAACTTTGTGCGTTCCGTGCACCTTAAACTTATTTTCTACAAGATCTAAAATCCACACTTCACAATTTTGTTGCAAAGTCTTTGTTTGCAGTGCAGTATTATGCATGCCATCTTACATACCAAATCACTGTCTATTGCCATTACTTTCTTAGTGATTTAAAAAAGAAATCGAATGCAGCATTTCTCCAGCAACATTCCTGATTCTGAAAGTTTGTGTTGTGTTTGGAAGTGATCATATGAGGATTGGGTTTTAAGAAGCTGTGGCTGTACTCTCCTGCTGTTTAATATTTCCTCTCTCTCTTTCTGTCACTCTCAGCATTTCTCGCTATCTGTCCAACCCTTAAAAAATGTCTTTCGAGACTCCACAACAGCCCTTGACCAAAAGAGGCTTACTCTGAGGTATTTCCAGAGGATTTCTCCTCTCCTAAACGACAGTGCTCTTATGTGTTTACTAGGATGCCAAATCTGAGACAGACTGGCCCTCCCTCCACCCCTCTCTCTACTTCACAATACAGCGCTGTCACCACACTGTCAGCCTGCAATGCTTTCAACCCGCCGTGATCTATTACCTACAGAGAGAACTTGCATCTGTTCCTAGCCCTCACACAGTTCTTCGCACCACGTTCAAATAAACCATTTACCCATGTGAGCCGCCAGTGAAAAGTTGACGCGCCTTTTGTCTAAACACGACTGCTACATTTTCCATGTTGGGCAAATTCAAGATTCAAACACACAACTTTTTTGCTTGCAATAAAAAGACATTAATATTCAAATATATACTTTCAAATAGCCAACATGTTCCGGATTTAAGATACCAAATGTATAGGCTATTTATTTACCCATTGATATTTCCCCTCAAAATGACAGCCTGAACCTGTCTGGACTTTTCCTTTTTCTATCATTCAAAGGAACAACACCACAAAATCTCCTCCTCTGGCTTCAAAGGCAGCAGCTGAAACCGCGGAGAGCGTTTTAAAAGACATCTTTAAAGGGAAATGTGTATTCAGAGAGTGTTTCTCCTTTAATTACGGCTGGTAATAACGCCGCTGGCTTTCATAGTTGGGCTCAAACTACAGAGTGTTTCCAGAGAGTAAACTATTGTTCTTGATGACGTCACAAAACAATGGCAAGATCGTTTACAAAGCGCGTGAATTGGGTGGTCTAGTAGGCTAGCTAGCGCGTGTGGCCTCGAAGCAGCGATCACACTGCAACTAGAATATCACCTACAACCGAATACGGGTAGCTGTCATCTAATATATATTTCCATTAACTTTTAACTTCTATTCAACATCGACATTCAAAATGTAGCCTAGCCTACACTCGCGCAAAGAAAAAATGACAAATCATTTTAAGTGGTCTTGTGATATAATAAATAGCCTACATTTTAAAATTACACATATTCAAATTTAGTTTCTCAATTAATTTGAGGTCATACAATTGCATGTGTAGCCCATTAGGATACAGAATTGGAATTCGTTGTTTAACATAATTTTAGATCAATTATAGCACACACGTCACATCGCAGGACACCGCTAAAACTGTTCGACATATCATGTCAACTACCCATAAGCAATTAATGTAGATCAACAGAAAGAAAACGAGTTGTATTGCGATAGTTGTAAACGATGTTGTCTATCACAACCAAAGTTTTTGATCAGTTAAAATACGAACTTTCAACTGCAAACAGCTCCATGCCTTGCTTCAAAGTGCGCAACATTTCTCCATAAAACGTAATACCCAAACAGTTGATTCTCGTGTCTTTAAATGCAATGAAGGGCGAAGGCGAAGCGCAAAGGTCACTTAGTCCAACTTTCTGAAACTCCCAAATCTTCACACGTGTGATAAAGAAGTTATTAAAGCCGTGTACGTACCCGTGGAGACAGTCCGCAGGTATTTTTCTGCTGGCAGTCCTGCTGTTGTACACGAGAGCTCGAGCAGTAATACTTCTGCTTAACCATCCAGTCATCCAGTCCTTTCCTCGCCAAACATGCGTTAACTACAAAACTATCGCCTAAACAGATAGAAAACACAATTTATAGGCTACATATATGTTTACAACTATTACAGTGTATGTACAAGTTAACAGTTTTCAAATATAGTTTCTAACGCTTTTCTTTTTGTTTTCGCCTAATGTTTAACGGTGCTGCTTTGTTTTATCAATAAAATCAATACAATAAAAAGAGTTATTATTTATATAATGAATAAGTGTAGGCCTACTCACCTTCGGGACTCTCCCTCGCTTTACAAATAGCAGCTTTGAAAATGAAAAAGATGTCGTATAAATGTAAGCTATTACTCGAATGAACTAGCCATCACAAGTGCTTTAAAATCAAAGACTTGCTCTACAACACCAAATAGATGCCGTCTTACCATGTTTGGAATGAAGTTTACCCATTTCTCTGCATCGGAGAGCAATTGAGAAACATCTGAAATGAAAAACAATCCAGAAGGAATGCGTTATTTGTGAGCGTCCTTAAAGAAGAGCGCGCGGGCTCCGTACAGATCCAGCAGCGGCGGAGGACCGAGTGATCTGCAGCTCCAGCGGACGAGACGAGAGGCGCTCCAGCCACTCAGCGAGCGTGATTGACGCCTCGCGCAGGCCGCCTCTCCTTTCGTCTGATTGGACCGAGGCGGCACATGAAAGGGAAGCGGGATTCTTTTGGAGTCTCCAAATATAAAAAGAGCAGCGCAAAGCCCCCCGTGGGCGCAATGGGCAGGAAAGGCGTCCGCTAAACACGTCCAGCCGAGCGGACAGCAATCGCTGGTTTGGACAAGAGCTGAATAACATTAAAGAGTGAAAAACGATTGACTGGATGAACTGTAAATTGGACTCTGTGCACAATTAGCATGAAACTTTACAATGTAATGTTTAGGCTAGATGCAGAAAACTCACAGATAGGAAAGATATGACTGAAATGACTGCCAGCAGAAAAATACCTGCGGATAATCTATCTATCTATCTATCTATCTATCTATCTATCTATCTATCTATCTATCTATCTATCTATCTATCTATCTATCTATCTATCTATCTATCTATCTATCTATCTATCTATCTTTGACAATATTAACAATTATAATATTGCCAAAGCATATAAGGCACTTAGGCCTATAGCACTAAAATGATCAACACTATAAAAAATACAAAATTCAAATACAAACGTAAATATAGAAATGTAGGTGAAATATGACGTTCAAAGACTATTTGGGAAAAATAACTACAACAATTCAAACTCCTCCAATCCCTAATACTGTGACTTTCTCTCTCCACAGCGCATTAAGAAGCCGCAGCTTGACACCGGAACATGCAGGTTACACTGACACAAAGAGAGGGAAGAAAGGAACAGAAGTCATCTCTCAAACAAAACAGCAGCATAAGATGATTCTTTCTCTGTGCACAATGTTCTACCGATGACAAACGCACAGTATGTGTTTGTGGTGAAGCTCACCATGCTTTTGGGAAACCCATTTATTTAATGTCTACTGGCAATGGCATCATTTCATTGTTTAAAATGGATGGTCTTGAAAAAACATCCTGCAATATCTATAAAGAACTTCACTTCACATGCAGTCAAGGTGTAAACAACTGGGCATAAGCTTAGCAAGCAGAGTGTGACATAAATAAAGTACTAATATTAGGTGCCAGACATAAACAGACATGCCAACTGAACAAAACGTTCTAATGAAATCCGAATTAGGTTTGAGAGGGTCTGAAGAAAGACATTCCAGTGGATCACTCTCTACTGTACAAGGAGAGCCTTTTCCAGGACAAGTCGTGCATGCCCGTGGTCTTGGAAAAACTCATCCTGATAAACATGTGCAAATGCCAGAGTGGGGCATTAACACCACAGCAGATTTTACAACCTGTCTCTCAAAGCACAGGATTCTGGTTGGCTTTGAACCGACACACACGTATATCAGGCACAGAGATGAGCATGTTATTACACCCTGCATACACATATTTTTTCTCTCTCTCTTGCTCAAACACTAACACACACGCAAGGGCTGGGAACCAGCCGGCTAGTCGCTTTGACACACTTCCTGTGCTTTGAAGCGGCCAGCGGAGAGATGGCTTTTCCCATCATCGCCTTTGAAGCCTGCGTGAGGAGGAGGTTGTGTGTGTACATGATATGGGGGACGGGAGGTACTGACATTAATTAATTGTAATGGCTCATCAGTTGTTTTTTTGCTAAGAAACGATTAAAGCATTGTGTAGCGGTTTTCTTCAGAAAGTTCTTGTCATTTTCAATATCTGATCTATAAATGATCCAATCTCATAACCCTTCCCGTGGCTCTTCTCCTAATGGTCCTGCAGTAATTCTGCGGTTACATTCCAAAATGGTCTTCTTAGAAACATAATAAACATAATTTATATTCTATCGCTTTAAATTACCTGTAAACATTTCAGCAGATAGACAGCAAGAGGAGGACAAGGCCAGCAGCTGTGGAGTGTTCAGTGGACACGTGACCGTTGCTTTTTTCTTGTGGGACAAAAGAGTGCTGGGTGTGTGAGAGGGCAGAGGGCAACAGTCCTGCAGTACAGTGCAGAGTCCTGGGACGGCTGCAGAATAGGGCTTTGTAAAGACCCAGCATGCTGTGTGTCAGAAGAAGGGGGCCTGAGACAGTTGTGTGTGTTGGGGGAGGGTGGTGAGAGACAGCAGGCTGGCATGTGTGTAGTGTGTATGCCCACTAGATTAGCACCATGACCCTGTTGTGCAAAGAGTGCAGATACAGTCAGAAGATGGGCTTCTCACGTGATGGGTAACACAAACCACCATGTCTATAGACAGCACTATATTATTTACTGCATAATTCCTAAATCTTAAAGAGATAGTTGAAAAGAATCAAATTTGGTCATCATTTACTCACCTTCATGTCATTCCAAACCTGTACGACTTTCTTCTGTTCAAGATCGGACCCCAATAACTTTCATCATATGAACAAAAACATTTTTCAAAATATATCTTCTTTTGTCTTCTGCAGAAATAGTCATACCAGTTTGGAACGACATGGGGTGAGTAATTTATGACAGAATGTTTATTTTGCGGTGACTTATATCTTTAAGAAAGTCTGAAAATAACCCAATTTAAATATCAAATTTGCTTAAAATCGCTTAAAGGACAAATCATTAAAGACTCATTGAAGCCCAATCTAATGTATGCTGTGCTCCAGGAGTAAAGCATCTTACTGGATAAGCGTATTTTTTTAAAGGTTCGTCTTGTAATTAAAAGGATGCTGATGTGGTGTTTTATGGGCTCCTGCTGTAAAAAGGGGAAACTGTGGTGCCCCACTTAAGAATGCCGTTTTATCTGATGAGGCACACACAAGCATCCAGACACATACACATACTCAAACACATGTAGGGCTCCTCAGAATCAGGCATCGCAACCAAGAATAACACCAGACGTTAACTCTGGTTAATGCAGATGCATTTACATGCATTTTAATAGTACAATTTCAGTTGAACTAGAGCAATAATGGTCTGACTGAAATAATACCAGTCTGCTTTTTTGTCAATTCAGACTAACAGATAATGGGATTTTAATTTGGCTTCATCCATCATGTATAACACGTTAATCGGACAACAAGTGGCATTTGAGAATGGTTAATGTGTCCTTCATGGTTATTGACGCCCTTTTTCTTCATAGGTCGCAGAGACAGATTAGCTTCATTAGCTTTAATCAACACTTTTTTCTGACCTTTGTGAGCACAAAGTAAATATAGCTCTCTCTTACTGATCCAAGACCAATTGACCCTTCGTTAAGCCACGCCCGAAAACCGCCACTGGCCAATCGTGGCTTAGCAACCGTAACTAGGCGCGGGAGGTCTGTCAAGCTTTCGAGCGAGGGAAACATGCCGACGCGTTGTGCGTATGGATTGTGCAAATCTGATACCCGGTACCTGGTATCCTAAAAGTTTGGACGGTGGGATGGCATTTTTTCCCTTCCCGAAACCTAAAAGCCAAAGGGGAGAAATGCCGGGCGTGGATCAAGCAGTGTGGGAGAACCATTCACAACTAAATGTCGACAGGATTAACAAAAAAAAAAACCTATTGCTTGGAAATAATGGCGGTTCTTTGTTCATAATGCATATATTTGAACGTAAAATAAGACGATTAATGGCAAGACGGAGGCTCACTGACATCCTTTAAAATATATTTCAGCATTTTGTTAATCGACGGCCTACCCCTGAGTAACTTTACCCCAATCCGATCGCGGCTCTCCCGGTGTTAGATTGATGGATAAACTGTTTGATTTGTAATTATTAGATTATTTTCACATTTCACTTACCCTGCTGTGCATGAACATAGCTGTTCCTCCATGTGTGCATTTCCCATGTGAATGGTCTGCTAAGGAGGCGGCTGCTGCTTGCGCTGGGACCTAACGTTATAGGCTTTAGATTCAATTTTGATGAAATTATTCTCTAATCGGTTGCATATTATGTCGTGGATATATCCCTCGAATGCATACTGCAGTCCCTTTTGTCTTGCTCTTACAGATATTTCACCTGTTCGCCAAAAATGACTAATTATCTCCTTGGGAATATCTGACACCGGTGCATTCACACTGTAATAGATGTGGCAGTCGCGGAAGCTTGACAGGCGTAGCAACAGTAACTAAGGAGGGCGGGGCTTAGCGAAGGGTCAATTGTTCAGCCTAAACTCCTAAGCATTACTAGGAAAATCACAAAACCGATCACACGTAAAAGTAAAAGTAAAACTTCTCCCAAAGCGGTTATCTGAGTGTGTGTCCCCTCTCTGAGTTATCTGTGCCCTGCACTGGCTGGTTTTGAAGCAGTTGGGGGTTTTTGCCCCATCCAAAATGAGGACACAATTAGAGCGCTGAGCGGAGAACAGTGGGGATCCCTCTTTGAAGTGCGGATCAAATAGAAGAGCCGCATGGTTTTGTTCAGAATGACAGAGCTGGCAAACTCACCACGGCACGGCTAATAGAGAGAGGGCTTTATGATGCTCGTTAATTATCCTTTCTGTCACAGGCCATAGAGAGGAGGAGAGAAAGGAGAAAGGAAGGAAGGAAGAGAAGGACAGAGTATGAAAGAAAGCTACTGTAATGGCACTGTGGGTGGATGTAGGTGAGTGGTAGACTGCATGCAGGGAACACTGAGACGGCTGGAGGGAAACTGCATGTGGTGAGCAGGAGAAAGACAGACATGATGAGGAAATAAATGTTGCTTAGTAAGAGTTTAAACAGAGTTTGTTGATTATTTTGAATGGGGCAGATGGTCAGAGAGGTGGACAAAGAAGGTAAACCAGAAATAATGTCAACAGGAAGAACTAAACAGGAAGCAAAAGTGGAGGGAAGAAACAAAGCAAAGAGAAAGGGAAGCTGGTGATAAACAGTTTCCTGAGATAAGAGGAGCCAACAAGACAAATCCATGCTTGAAAGTGAGATGCTCCCCGGGGGCCGCAGCACGGTAAACCTTTAACCACAGCTTCAGAGAAAAAAAATCCTGCTCCTGACACATCCTGCTCCTGATCCAAACACTGACCATCCAAAAACATCTTATCCTCTCTCACTTATTGCTCTCTGAAGTGACATATCCTTCAACATAGCAATTTCAACAAGTTTAAAAAAAAAAACTTTGGCTAATGAGTATTTTAAAAATCCACAGCACAGTTGCTGAAATAAATTGCAAGAAGTTGCACAAAAAATGCGAAAACAAAGAAAATGTTCTGCTTATTATACTGATCTGAAAACAGCAGAAATTAACCAGATTACTTTGATGTCTTCAGCTGCATTAATATTAAACTAAAAGTCCAAAGTAAAGTCGAAAGTATACTTCACTTATCTTTTTCATCATCAGAGATGTCTGTGCCGTGTGAAGACGTGTGCAGTTCATGTGAGAGTGATTTGAGCGTTTGAAAGGTCCACAAAAGCATACGAGCTCACGGTCAAAAGAGTTTACTTTGAAAGGCTTAAGCACTCAACTGTGCTCAAGATGCAGCGGAATGCGGACAATTAAGTATACCTGGGCTTTAAGAGCAGTTTAAATGGCAGGATACATGTTTTTTTTCTTTTAAGTACAATATTTGACCTTTCACCTTTTAGTACATTGATGGCCAAATGTTGGTGTGGAGGATGCTGTTTTTCTCCAAGGAGTCAAACGGAGGTGCAGATGGCAGTCGACCCTGGATATATGAAGAAAGAGAGGAAGGGTGATAATATGTCCATGTGTACACTGCATGGAAAACTCAGACTGATGATTGTGTGTGTGGAATGTCCTCATAATGAATTCAGCTATAGCATGAAAAGCAAACAGTACAAAAGAGAAACAGATTTTAGGGAAATATTTTGACAAGCTCCCATGACACTATAACTTCACTGAGCTCATAAATGTGATTAAAAAAAAAGAAAGGATGGAATAAATAACTTAATTCTAAGTTAATGTCTTGAATTAAGTGTCCATGATCTTATAATCAATGCATGAATTAAACAATGTTTACAACTAAGCACAAAGAGACTCTGGAACTTCCTTCTAGAGCTATTTGCAATCTTGACTTGGCAGCATTGTCGCTTTAACTGTTAGGCTGTATGAACCACAAAATAACTCACGTGCAAGACGCAGGCGGAAGACTACTGCAAGCAACATTGTTAAACATGCTTAAAAAAATGATATTAAATGTTTTATTTCTGCGTGTGGATCTGTTGCGATGGAAAAACATTCAGAGAGCAAGCAACAACTTTCGTTTCCGCTCTGATTGCCGCAAGACCACACCGAACGTGGTGAGTGCGTATTAGAAATCAGGAACGGTGAGATAACATTGTGCTTAGTACGTTTTTCGTCATCGTGTCCAAACCAAATTTAGCTGATCAGCTAACGTGCTTCCCATAGTCTCAGCCTCAGACGTCACGCCCACGGAACGTTGGCTAAACGTCTGATGCATATGGTACACTTAACTGGAAACACTTCAGGAATGTCGAAGTCGTCATCTGATTGGTTGATTTTTATCGGATTTCCGGGGGGGGGGGGTGCGAGTGTCGCGTTTATTTTCGGTTCGCCGGGAAACAAAGCGCAGACGTGTGATTGCGGAAGAAAAACTGTTGTGTTTACATGAGTGACAATGAGCATTTATCAAGATCAGCTAAACGTAGAATTCTCAAAAGTATGCGAGGTTCACGGGAAAGACTCTTGAAGTTTTCTTCTCCTTCTTTGATTTTCTATGCTGACTGACTTGTTGCACGCAGGTCTGTTGTTGTGGGGACATTTCCACGCACCGAAACGTGACGCTGAACGAAACGAACTGTAATTGGTTGTTTTACATGTCGGTCAAACGGCCTTATGGGCGGGCCTTGACCAAAGAAAGCTGCTATGATTTCCAGACCTTCAGCCGTCAGTCTGAAGGTCTGGCTACGCGAGACTATGCTTCCCATAATGTTTACGCGTTAGTTCAGCAGGCGGAGAATAGGCGGTCTTATGTTCTTGTTCAAACTTGCTCGACGACATTAACATTTAGCTACACTATGAATTAAAGGGGTGGTTGATTATGATTTCACTTTTCTTACTTCAGTTAGTGTGTAATGTTGCTGTTTGAGCATAAACAACATCTGCAAAGTTACAACGCTCAAAGTTCAAAGCAAATGGAGATATTTTCTTTTAAAGAAATAGCTTTTTAAGGAAACAAACGGCTGGACTACACAAGCTTCCTCCCGGCTTAGTGACATAAGGAACCCTGATAAACCCCGCCCCCCGGGAACACGCTTTATAGATTATCATGACAGAATATGCTAATCAATGACTAGAATAGAACTACACATAAGCTACATAAATTCAGAAATGTTGTCTACATTTTGTCACTTCTTCTTGAGTCTCTCCATCATTGTCCGACTCCCCTTTTGAACATAAAAGGCTAAAAGTTTTTGAAATTTTCAGTGCATGTCTGTGTGAGGTACTCTAAGATGCTAACACATGAGATGTTGTAGCTCCGCCCTCTGTTCCGGGAGCAGCAGCTCATTTGCATTTAAAAGGACACACACAAAAACGGTGCGTTTTTGCTCACCCTCAAAAAGTAAAAATTTTAACATGCTATGTAAAAATATCTGTCGGGTATTTTGAGTTAAAACTTCACATACACACTCTGGGGAAATCAAAGACTTATTTTACATCTTGTGAAAGGGGATTATACGACCCTTTAAGCAATCCGGTCAAATGCGTTTTTGACTAGCTCTGGAAGTTGATTGAAAGTGGACGAAATGTTTTAAACTCCGTTTACAGCGTCATCCACTTGTGATCAGATTGACAAAAATGCTTCTTAATATCAGGCCTAAACAGGGCCTGAGTCATTTATGACTCTAAAACATTACAGGACAAGTTCGGTATTTTACACTTAAAGCCCTGTTTTAAGATCGTTTCTGATGAAATACAACGGTTAAGATTGAAATTTGGACACATGCTGCTGGCCCGAGCATTTTCGGTTTCTGTGGTAGCAGAACCTCAAAACCATTCTATTTCATCAGAAACGATCTTAAAACAGGGCTTTAAGTGTAAAATACCGAACTTGTCCTTTGAAGCTTCATTATTGCAAATCTTTAAGCCAGAACGTTTAGCATATATGAAAACATGTTGTTGTAAACAAATAAATAAAACAATTAGGATCAAATAATTTTAGAAAATTTCAAAAATGCCTGCTCCCGTAATTTCATGGCCCAAACCTCATAATATGAATAATCACATCAATATATTATTCCAATGTTGTCCAGTTGCCAGATCTTGTATGAAACGCATCCTACTCACACAATCAACACATTATACAAATTTCAACCCATTTGTGAGCTCAACCTGGCAACCTACAACCCAGTTGCGCTGATGTCTGCGCAGGTAGAAGAGGCGGAAAGTTGAATTGCGTCACTGGTAGAAATGGGAGAAGACTCAGGGGTAAATATTTAACCCAATTAATGCAGCATCCGTTTTTTCTGTAATCCTTTGGCTGGCATTACATTATACAATGCGCTCTTATTCATGCAAATGCTTTTAAACCATTCAAGCCAAGACAAATTGAGCGCGCTGTCTGGGACATACACACACGCGATGCGTAGCAAGACGCGCGCCAGAATCGAGTTCTCTTTCTGCTTTAAGTAGAACAAACACTAACATACGCAATTATGCCAAAATGTCCGTTTTGTCGAGTATCCTCATAAGAGCAGACTGAGCAGCAGACTTAAAGGGATAGTTCACTTTGAAATTAATTTTTGATATGTTTTAGCTTACCTCCAGTGCATCCAAGATGTAGGTGTCTTTGTTTCCACAGTATCTTCAATTTTGATAATTTTAGGTAAAACCGTTGTTGTCTGTCAGTCATACAATGGAGGTGAAGGGGGTCCAACTCAAAGAGCAGTCAAAATTAAACATTATTTAATGACTCGTAAATGTAAGTACACATTGATGCCCTAAGACATGAAACGAGTGGTTTTTGTGAGAAAACGAACAGTATTTATATCTTTTTTAGCTCGTGTAAGCATATCCATGTCCAAATGATCTGAGAGCAGGGCGCTTCGGTCTGCGCATGCGTACAGCGTTCGCCGGAATGCCCCGGAAGGGCTCCCTCGCGCGTGTTTACATCACTCATTGTTTATGCAGAGATTTCGGAAGTTTTACCTTACACTGTGAAGATCTAAACATATTTAGATATACAGGATCGCAATGGAAGACGATTTCTATATACCAACAGACAACGTAGATTTTTTTTCACAACCTTATTTATTTGAACCTGAACCGGGGCATTCCGGCGAACGCTGTACGCATGCGCAGACCGAAGCGCCCTGCTCTCAGATCAGTTGGACATGGATATGCTTACACGAGCTAAAAAATATATAAATACTGTTCGTTTTCTCACAAAAACCACTCGTTTCGTGTCTTAGGGCATCAATGTGTACTTACATTTATGAGTCATTAAATAATGTTTAATTTTGACTGCTCTTTGAGTTGGACCCCCTTCACCTCCATTGTATGACTGACAGACAACAACGGTTTTACCTAAAATTATCAAAATTGAAGATACTGTGGAAACAAAGACACCTACATCTTGGATGCACTGGAGGTAAGCTAAAACATATCAAAAATTAATTTCAAAGTGAACTATCCCTTTAAATGAGTTAAATAAAGTCTTAAATTAACGTAAAGAGTTGTGAGAGAAGGCGTGTGTGAGATCCTCTTATCTGTCAGCAGCGGCAGAACTTAAAGGGACAGCAGCCAATGAAGTCAGTCAATGTTCATCAAAGAACAAAGGGATCAGAGAAAATTACTCACTGCTCTTGAATAAATACCTTTTGTAACTTTAATAAGGATTAATCTATATATAATTTAAAATCCATGCAGTGCAAACTGTTTGCTAACTGTATTCAATTTCTGTAGTTAGTCCAAACCGTGGGTTCGTGGAAAAAAGCCCATGTTAACAAATTGCCATTGGGCGCACTATGGGTCGGAGGGACCGTAGGGTGAATTTGGATGACAATTGCCCACAGACTTGGAGAAGAGTGGGCCTTTGTTAATAACCCCCCTATTGATGGATCCTTACCTACTTGCCACGGAATAGGTGGTTTTTGGACACCTCTAGTTGGCGACAGAGAGCATATTGGCCCATGACCCCCCCCCCCAACCCCCCCCCCCCCCCCCCCCCCCCCATCCCACGAACCTACTATTTGTCCAATAACCCACTATATTGGGCAATTGCCCCCCCAGAAGTCCAAAAGTCCGGGGACCACCCCCCGCCCACTCCCAGGCCACGCCCCCGTCCCACGGAAACACTATTTGTCCAATAACCCACTGTATTTACCAACATTGCCGCCCGTCCGCCAAACCACTATGCGTTTCTGTAGGCCCGTGGGACGGCCCCTGTACGGGGACGCAGAGTCGTGGTACGTTGACATTTGATATTCTGGCCCTCCAGGGGCCCCTGACGTGGGGCCCCGAAGCGCGGATCTCAAGGGCCCTTAGAAAAATTTCACTTTGCTCTAGCGCCCCCTGCTTTTGGTATGTCGTTCAGGGAGGGCCAAGGGGTCAGCGTTCCGAATTTGGGGCCCCGGGGACATTTCGAAAAAAATCCCACTCGCCCATTAAATGAATGTCTTTTGCCACAGTGGTTTCGTGGACGCCGCTTCGCAGTGGCCTATCGACTAGGGGGCGCCGTTTTCCTTCTCGCCACGGCCCCCCGGTGCGGGCGGAAAAGTTTGGGGCCCCTCGGACCTCGTTCAGGGGCCGAAAGGCCGAAAAAGACACCGCCGTCCGCAAAACCACTACGCGATAAGCGGCCCGTGGGACGGCCCCCGTGCGGGGACGCAGGGTCGTGGTTTCTTGAGATTACAGATTCTGACTCTCCAGGGGCCCCTGACCCGGGGCCCCGAGGCGCGGATCTCTAGGACCTTTAAAAAAAATCGCCCCTCCCCCATAAAATGTGTAAAAAAGGCCTGAAATGGCCTTTTCAGTCTGAGAGTGAAACAGCCCTGAGAGAGGATTTCTGCACAGGGGCCGAGAAAAGATTGACTCTGCTCTAGCGCCCCCTGCTTTCGGTATGTCGGTCAGGGAGGGCCAAGGGGTCAGCATGCCGAATTTGGGGCCCCGGGACATTCGAAAAAATGTCCCACTTGCCCATTAAACGAATGCGTTTTGCCACCGTGGTTTCGTGGACGCCGCTTCGCAATGGCCGATTGACTAGGGGGCGACGTTTTCCGACTCGCCAGGGCCCTCCGGCACTGGCGGAAAAGTTTGGGGCCCCTCGGACCCCGTTCAGGGGTCGAAAGGCCGAAAGAGACACCGCCGTCCGCAAAACCACTATGCCTTTTTGATGGCCCGTGGGACGGCCCCCGTACGCAGACGGAGGGCCGTGGCACCTTGAGACTTCAGATTCCGACTCTCCAGGGGCCCCTGACTCGGGGCCCCGAATTGTGGAACTCTGGGACCTTTGCAAAAAAAAACGCCCCTCCCCCGTCATCAAGTGATTTAAAGGCATGAATGGCCCTTTCAGTGTGAGAGTGAAACATCCCTGAGCGTGAAATGCTGCACAGAGGCTAAAAAACACTTCCCTCGGCCCCAGGGCCCGGTCCTTTCGGTATGTCGCCCGGGACGGGCCCCGGGGGCCGTTTCTGTGTCTAATTTGCATAAAAAAACAGCGTCCGCGGAACCACATTTCGGCGGGAAAAATAGGCTGGAAGTGGGACGCTGTCGTGTTTCCGCCCTCCCGTCGTTTGTGGCGTCGGCCCCCGTCGATCAAACCACCTCTACTGTACTAAGCACACTCGGCTGAACACGTTGCACTGTTTTTCCAAGTCGTTTCAGTGTTTAATTGCCACGTAAACGAGTGTCCTCGAAGACACGTTTTGGCGGGAACCAATTTTTTAAGCTCGTCTGTGGGAATATCTTGATGAAAGCTTTTTTTAAATGTGATATTCTGACTCTCGGGGCCCTTGTGATTGTGAAACCAAGCTGTTTTGTGAAATTAGTCATGCAACAGACTTTGTAATTAGGCCAAACGCACAGTTTGGCCGTCTAAAAACAGTGGGTTCGTGGACACGGTGGCGTTTAAGCTTTGTCTTTCGAAATTTTTCCGACGAAACGAGTTTACAAAGCCTCGGAGGGATCCTTTGGTGCGGGCGGAAAAGTTTGGGGCCCCTCGGGCCCCGTTCAGGGGCCGCAAGGTCCAAAAAGGGGCCGTGATTTAGGGTTAGCGCGACGGTTAGGGTTAGAGGCTGACAGCGTCTTGCCTTGGCTCAAGAGCCCGGCGCTTTGGATGTGTCGCTCGGGGAGGCCCCAAGAGTCGGCATGCTGAGTTTGGGGCCCCGGGGACATTTCGAAAAAAATCCCACTCGCCCATTAAATGAATGTATTTTGCCATAGTGGTTTCGCGGACGCCGCTTCCAAAGGGCCGATCGGCTAGGGGGCGCCGTTTTCCGACTCGCCACGGCCCCCCGGTGCGGGCGGAAAAGTTTGGGGCCCCTCGGACCCCGTTCAGCGGTCGAAAGGCCGAAAAAGGGACCGCCCGTCCGCAAAACCACTACGCGAAAAGTGGTCCGTGGGACGGCCCCCGTACGGGGACGCAGGGTCGTGGCGCCTTGAGATTTGAGATCTGGGCCCTCCAGGGGCCCCCGACACATGGCCCCGAAGGGTGAAAACCTAGGACCTTCCTGTAGTAATTGTGCCACTTTTAACCAACTTTCACTCAAAAGCCTCTTAGGGTACATGAGTGAAAGAGCCTGCAGGCCCGAGCAGAGGGTTAAAGGGGTCAAATGTGTTGCCTTTGCTCTAGAGATCAGTGGTGTCGGTATGTCGCTCGGGTGGGGCCCAAGGGCCAGCATGCTGAGTTTGGGGCCCCTGGGACCTTTCTGTCAAAATCCCACTCGCCCATTAAATGAATGCATTCGCCATAGTGGTTTCACGGACGCCGCTTCCAAAGGGCCGATCGGCTAGGGGGCGCCGTTTTCCGACTCGACACGGGCCCCTGGAGCGGGCGGAAAAGTTTGGGGCCCCTGGGACCTCGTTCAGGGGCCGAACGGTCAGAAAAGGGACCGGGCGTCCGCCGTGAGACAGAGATTAGTGTCAGGGCCTGACATTTTTTTCCTTCGCTCAAGAGCCCGGCGGCTTCGGTGTGTCGCTCGGGTGGGGCCAAAGGGTCAGCGTGCTGAGTTTGGGGCCCCGGGGACATTTAGAAAAAAATCCCACTCGCCCATTAAATGAATGCGTTTTGCCACAGTGGCTTCGCGGACGCCGCTTCGCAATGGCCGATCGACTAGGGGGCGCCGTTTTCCGACTCGCCACGGGCCCCTGGTGCGGGCGGAAAAGTTTGGGGCCCCTCGGACCCCGTTCAGGGGCCGACACGTCGAAAAAGGGCGAAAAACGTCGCCAGGGTCAAAAAGGTCAAGCTGACGAAACGCGCTGCCGGGAGGATACGGAAAGACGCAGGACCCCGAAACTCGGCGAGTTCCGTCGTCTCACGTCCCCGAGTCGGGGCCCCGAGTTTGAGGGCCCTAGACGCTTTCCAAGCGTTTCCTAACCCCCCGTTCGTGATGAGGCCATTGATTGTGGATGGTGACTGACTTATGAGCAACATATTAATTTTTTGTGATGTCCCACTGGGTCCTATGGACACCAAATTTGTATCTCGTTTAGAGGGGGACGAGACCTTTACTTTGAGACCACCCACGGCCCCGTGGGCCCCCGGGGGCCAGAGATGTAGATGAAAATACACATTTATCTAAGCGAAAACTCAACGGACCCGGCCGTGGCTGGGCTCGTTGGAACCGTCTAGTTGAGCTGAAAAGAATGGTAAAAATTTCGTGAATTTTGGACGTGTTTTCGCGGAGATATTAGCCGAAAACCGTCGGGCGCGATCCAAAATGGCGGCCGCCCATGACGTCACGATCTCGGGACAAAATCGGCCGTATCTCGGTAACGCGAGGACCCAGAGAGCTCAAATTCGGGTGGGGAGGTCCCAGGGGGGCCCTGACTCGAACTAGGGCGGTGACGGGCCTCGAGGACGCCCCCTAGCGGATCGCCGTTCGCTGGGGCCCCCGACTTTGAACGGCTGTAACTCGGGGACCCGGGCGAGTTGGACCTCGGGGGTGGGCTCGTTCGAAAGGGCCCCTCCAGCACTACAATCTATTAGAGTTTGGGGAATATTGAGCAAGGGGTTCCCGAGATATACCCGGTCAAAGCTGGACAGGAAGTGGCCGTATCTCGGAAACAGAAGGGCCCAGGAGCTGGGGACGGTGGGGTCTGAAGGGACCCCATGGGCCCTCCTCACACCCGGAGTTTGGAGCTCCAACTCGGTTTGGTTCCTGAGATACACCCAGTTATACATAAGGGACTTTTGGACAAAACGGTCAATATCTCGGAAACGATGAGTCCCAGCGGGTCGTCCTTTGGGGTGGTGAGGGGCCCCTAGGGGCCCTCTCAGACCCCAGAGTCCCGAGGTTCTGGGACCCTTCCTTCTGAAGTGACCCCTTTCCTGTCGGGCCCCGTATCTCAGACCGTGGGGGCGCTAGAGCCTCGGGCCGGGGCCCTTTGGAGAGGGCCCCTCGGGACCCTACTTTGACCCGAGTTTGGTGCATCTAGGCGGCTTGGTCGTGGAGTTATAGCCGTTCGAATTTCAGTGCATAAGCATTCACATGTTCACTGTCTATAAGCTGCAAATGGACACAATCCCGCCTGCAATCGTTTGAATGGGGATTGGGGTAGTGTGTTTGATAGACATTTTAACTAAAGTTCCTGTCGTGATAAAAACTATTTCACTGCACTCAGGAGGCCCCCAGGGGTCCGTGGCACCAAGCGCCGTCCCAGAATTCCACCGTCCGCAAACCCACTATTTTTTACAATGGAAATAATGCTACGTGGGATGGGACATTTTCTGTGATAAGTACTTTAATTGAAGTTCCAAATCATGATAAAAACTATTTTACTGCACTCAGGGGGCACCCAGAGTCCACAGAACCAAGTCCCATCCCATAATTCCACTGTCCACGAACCCACTATTTTTTTCCATTGAATAAATGCTACGAGGGATGTCCATAGCTCGGGTCAGGAAGGCCCTAGGGCCTCCATTTTTGCACTCAGGTCTAAGTCTCATCACCCTCTCTTAGAATCCAGAGTTTGGAGAAGATCAGAGAAACTTTTTTTCTTGCACCGAAAAAACCGACAGGGGTACCCCTGTCGGTTTTTACGGGTCGGAATTTTGAGTTTCTCTGATCTTCTTGAAACTCTGGATTCTGATAGGGGCCCATGAGACTTAGACCTGAGTGCAAAAATGGAGGCTCTAGGGCCTTCCTGACCAGAGCTATGGACATCCCACGTAGCATTTATTACATTATAAAAAATAGTGGGTTCGTGGACAGTGGAATTATGGGATGGGACTTGGTGCCACGGACTCTTGGGGGCCCCCTGAGTGCTGTAAAATAGTTTTCATCAAGAATGGAACTTTTAAAAAATTGCCTATCACAGAATCTGTCTGATCCCACGTAGCATTTATCCCATTATAAAAATAGTGGGTTCGTGGACAGTGGAATTATGGGATGGTGCTTGGTGCTATGGCCCCTGAGTGCAGTAAAATAGTTTTTATCATGACAGGAACTTTAATTAAAATGTCCAAACAACACACTAGCCAAATCTCCATTCAATAGATTGCAGGCGGGATTGTGTCCACTTGCAGCTTATTGCATGAAGGCCGGGGTTAGTACTTTGAAATATAGGTGGTTATTGGACAAATAGTGGGTTGGTGGACAGTGGAATTATGGGATGGGACTTGGTTCTATGGACTCTGGAGGGCCCCCTGAGTGCAGTAAAATAGTTACCATCATGACAGGAACTTTAATTCAAATGTCTATCAAAGAAACTGTCTGAATATCCCCATTCAATCGATGGCAGGTGGGATCGTGTCCGATTGCAGCTTATTGCATGAAGGCCGGGGTTAGTACTTTGAAATATAGGTGGTTATTGGACAAATAGTGGGTTGGTGGACAGTGGAATTATGGGATGGGACTTGGTTCTATGGACTCTGGAGGGCCCCCTGAGTGCAGTAAAATAGTTACCATCATGACAGGAACTTTAATTCAAATGTCTATCAAAGAAACTGTCTGAATATCCCCATTCAATCGATGGCAGGTGGGATCGTGTCCGATTGCAGCTTATTGCATGAAGGCCGGGGTTAGTACTTTGAAATATAGGTGGTTATTGGACAAATAGTGGGTTGGTGGACAGTGGAATTATGGGATGGGACTTGGTTCTATGGACTCTGGAGGGCCCCCTGAGTGCAGTAAAATAGTTACCATCATGACAGGAACTTTAATTCAAATGTCTATCAAAGAAACTGTCTAAATATCCCCATTCAATCGATGGCAGGCGGGATTGTGTCCGATTGCAGCTTATTGCATGAAGGCCGGGGTTAGTACTTTTCAAATATAGTGGGTTATTGGACAAATAGTGGGTTGGTGGACAGTGGAATTATGGGATGGGACTTGGTTCTATGGACTCTGGAGGGCCCCCTGAGTGCAGTAAAATAGTTACCATCATGACAGGAACTTTAATTCAAATGTCTATCAAAGAAACTGTTTAAATATCCCCATTCAATCGATGGCAGGCGGGATTGTGTCCGATTGCAGCTTATTGCATGAAGGCCGGGGTTAGTACTTTGAAATATAGGTGGTTATTGGACAAATAGTGGGCGAGTGGGATTTTGACGGAAAGGTCCCAGGGGCCCCAAATTCGGCACGCTGACCCCTTGGCCCTCCCTGACCGACATACCAAAAGCAGGGGGCGCTAGAGCAAAGTGACATTTTTCTAAAGGCCCTTGAGATCCGCGCTTCGGGGCCCCACGTCAGGGGCCCCTGGAGGGCCAGAATCTCAAATCTCAATGTACCACGACGCTGCGTCTCCGTACAGGGGCCGTCCCACGTGCCTTCAAAAAGGCATAGTGGTTTTGCGGACGGTGGTGTCTTTTTCGGCCTTTCGGCCCCTGGACGGGGTCCGAGGTGCCCCAAACTTTTCCGCCCGCACCAGGGGGCCGTGGCGAGTGGGAAAACGTCGCCCCCCAGTCAATCGGCCCTTTCAAAGCGGCGTCCGCGAAACCACTATGACGAATACATTCATTTAATGGGCGAGTGGGATTTTGACAGAAAGGTCCCAGGGGCCCCAAATTCGGCACGCTGACCCCTTGGCCCTCCCTGAACGACATACCAAAAGCAGGGGGCGCTAGAGCAAAGTGAAATTTTTCTAAGGGCCCCTGAGATCCGCGCTTCGCTCCGCGCTACATTTGCCCAATATAGTGGGTTATTGGACAAATAGTGTGTTCGTGGGATGGGGGGGGTGGGTGGTGGGAGGTGGGGGGGCATTTGCCCAATATAGTGGGTTATTGGACAAATAGTGGGTTCGTGGGACGGGGGCGTGGCCCGGGAGTGGGGGGGGGGGGTGGTCAACGGAAAGTTTGCGCCATATAGTGGGTTATTGGACAAATAGTGGGTTAGTGGGACGGGGGGGTGGGGGGGGGGGGGGGTCTGGTCACTCCAGTGGCCAATCGGACAAATAGTGGGTTAGTGGGACGGGGCACGTGTGGCGCCCCACCAAGGACGAAGGCAGAACTGCTTAGGGTGGGCTCGGGCTTCGGGGCACTCCCGTCGGGCCCCTGAGGGGGTCGGGGCACCCCGACCCTGCCCGCGTGGGTCGGGCGCCCGGGGAGGGTCGGCCTGCGGCGTCGGCCGACCCCCCAAAAATTTCGGGGGGTCAGCGCGCTCGTCCGCCAACCCACGTCCGAGTCCCCGCGGCCTATTGACTGAATGGACGCTTTTTATTTTTATGGACTAGCTAGAGATGTCCTACCTGTTAGACAAATATTTAATACTGTCTTTGTATCTACATTAATTTGGAGATTAACTGTGAAATTATTACATTATAAAATATATTAAAAACTTAAGGTTTTTTAATGGTGATTAATGGTGATTAATCACAGAAAAAAATTTGTGATTAATCAATTTTTTGCAATGATAAAAATAAATAAAAAAGAAACATGAATAAGTCTTATGTTACATAGACTTATTCATGCCAATTATTCATGGCATTTATTCATGGCACACATTAATAGGCAATTAATGTGTATTTAGCCTGCCTCTGCAATCCAGCACCCCCCATATAACCCCCCACTTTCTCACTTTTTTTGAGAAAGTATATTATTAGGTTAGACAAAAGAGATCATGGAGTGACAGGAGAGACGTCAAACTAGCGCAGCTATGCAGGAAATTAGTTGCATGTGGAAACGGTCTGGGAAAAACTTGGGGAAACAAAACTTTTTGACCACAGAATGTTGAATGTTGTATTCAGATACAACAGCTGTATTTTTTCTATATATTCCCATATCAAATTGTCATCTCTTTCTAAGGTTTGAATTGTTCACCTTATGTCTATACTCTCTTCTCTCTATAGTCCAGGGGCGTCGATTTCGGTGGGGACGGTGGGGACGCGTACCCACCAGATTTCGTGATGAGTCATATTGTACCCACCACTTTTTTTTGGAAAACCTCGAGCTCAATTTAGCCGTTCTGCTGCTGCGCTGGCTACACGCTTCTCTGTTCATAACACTGCAACAACTGTAACATTGGGATACGTTCTAGGTTGGGGGAGGGGTGGGTGGCATGCCAAATGGAACTTGTTACTTTGATTTGAATTCCCCGTGTCGGAATCGCACATGATTGGGTGGTGCAGCTCAGCTGACGTGCCTGTTCACTTCACTTTTCTCCTGGCCACCTGACTGGACAATTTTATTCGTAGTGCTGCTGGCTGCCTGGATGAACATGTGGAGGAGGTAACGTATTCATTTATTCTTGACAATCAGTAAACTAATTTCTCGTAGTTTTGACCAAGAGCAGCTCGTAAGTAACAGTAAACAGTAAGCTTAGAGACTGTGCTAACTTGAGGGGAAGAGCAGCTAGCTGTAGTTAGCTTAGCTGACTCAGTTCGCAGCATTGTAGCATCTTCTGTGGAGCGTTATTTGAAGTTCAGACCACAGGAGTTCAAAACGATAGAAACGATATGCAACATAAACGATACAAAATTGGCCTACGATAGAAATTTTAATTATATTTCACTATCGCTATAATGCCTGTTGATGACGTAATCTACCCGCAAAATTTAAACCCACGCCCACGAGCTGCAACCGGCTGCAACGTATTCGTCTTCGTTATTTTGGATAAACATGGCTGAAAGCGAAATGGAGGAACTGTGGAAAAAGACTGGTGCATTTGTTTGCTATAGCATGACATATCTGATATTCCGATTGTCAAATATATGCAAGTGGATGTGTTTTGTTGTTTAAACTCCTTTATTTTTTAAATGAGCTGACACTGACAGCTTAGCATGGACAGTGAACGAGCGGGAACTACATAGTCTGCTGGGATGAGCCGAGGCAGAGAATTTCCGGCCAAGGTTCCGCATTTTAAGGGGGCTCCCGAGGGCTGATCATTCAAACAATCAGGAATGTTAATATAAAGACGCAGCAAATATCTCTGCATCCCAGACCCCCCTCTCTCGCTACGCGATCGCTGGCTAACGTCATGCTTTTACCGTCTCGCCTTTTTCAAACTGGAGCAGCGCTTACTCGCAGGTATGTAGACAAATTACAATGCATGATTTGATTTGTTAAACGTGAAAAGGACTTATCCGTCTAAACGCTCGCTCTCTAACGTAAACCTAGATATATATGTTCACTGTTGTTAGGCGCATATCCAAGTGTTTGTGCGGAGTGTGGACATGGAGGCGCCGACGCGATTACTTGCATTTTCCTATAAACAGTGGAAAGTTAAAACAATGTTTATTACTTAAGTTTTGCTGGTATTGTGGCTATAGTCTTGTGCATTTGTACACAACGGATCAGCTGTTTTAACTCTTCTCTTGCAATACATCATGTTAGCCTTGCCTTAGCCACCAACTTACTCAGCTAACTTAGTTACGGTTTGCGTTCGTACAGCAAGCATTGGTGGAGTCGGAGATGATCGTGGAGTAGTCAGTATCTTGTTTAATTATTGCTTGAATCTATTGCTGAATTCTGGAATAGTTGTGATGAGGATGATGATGGAGGCGGGGTGCTTTCAAGTTTTGGTCAAAATGGTGATACGATTGGATGGATGCAGTGTCAGATCATGGTGTGATCATCGTTCATCTGTGCGACACATATTTTTGCTTTTTCAATCTTGGCAAAATTGTAGTGCAGAACGCAGAAGTTGTGTTGTCAATTGGCGATTTTTTTTTGGACAGTTTTCAGTTGTTATGAGGAGCAATATGAGAGAGAAATTTGGTAATCATTGTTTACATTAAACCACGTCATGTCATATTGTCAATGTTACTTATCTTATGAAGCAGAATAGTGGGTCATAGGCTACTCGTATGTCTAATGCTTTTTAAAAACCTAAGGCTTTCAAGTTCAACATAAAACGAGTCAGACATCATCACATGTTTGTATACATTTTTATTTATTTACATTAAGCGACAGTAACGTTACATCGTCTTTCAAAACATGATCTGCGCGAAAGAGAGAGAAAAAAATAATGTCATTCATTGTGCAGCACTTTTGAAAATGCACTTCCGAATACGTCTCTGTCCCCAGCACATTTCAAACCAAACTGACGCCCATGCTATAGTCAGAACCAATTTGAAGGTTTAAGCTGAAGAGGGCGAAGCAATCGTGTATGCTTAGTTTTGTGTGTGTGTTGATCTGGGACCTTGTCCTTTGCAAGAGGAAGTTACAATTTCCTCTAGGATTTAATCAAAATGCCTGGCAGGATCTCTCAACTCTAACCAGAATCCCAGCTCCCCCTGACACATTCAGCAGATGTGTGTGTTCCTTTACTTGCGTGTGGACTCACCTTCCTTTTTAATAAACCACTTGACTTTAGTGTGACTGTCTGTGAGCATGGTCTACTGTCATGGCCTGCCATTGGCCTGTGAGTGTTCAGAGGTCCTTGAGGAAGAAAAACATGCTTTAGTCTCACGCACAGGCAGCCTGGGTCTGCTCTACCCTACTGAATACATGGGCACATTCAGCTCTTCTACTTTAAATAGCATTACAATGCAAAGAATGTTTGTAGAACAATCTGTGTGCATGTTTCAGACTGCCTAACCTGCTCACCACTACGTATATCATTTTGCTCAAAGCTAATTGGCCAAACCTTAACCCATAACACATTAAAACAGGAAACATTGAGTACTTTACTGTTATTCTGAATTATTTATTATTTAAAGCTCTTTATCCATCAAAGGTTTAATCTCAAATGATTAAGAAAGAATTTCTCAAATTAAAATTACACTACAGTTCAAAAGTTTAGGGTAGGTAAGATTTTTTATGTTTTTGTAATGTTAAAGGGGACATACATGTTTTTTAAATCATTTTTGTCAAATGTTAGTTAAAGGTTAAAACAACCAGTTTAGTTTTACATCCACTCTACATCTCTCTCTCTGACCACAAAATTCTTACTACTACAAACTTAATGTGTAGTTGCAAGAGCAGATTCCTACTAAATCTCCTGTATAAGACCCATTTAAATGTTTCTATTCCTATTATTAAAGCACCATTAGATAAAACCTTGTCCAGATATGTTAAGACCATTTCTTCTTCATGAATTCATTTAAAAAATATATTTTATTCTTCTATAAAGCATTTAAAAAACAAAGACAAAATTAACACATAATTCTCAGCACACATAACAGTATGAGTGTGACTGGAGTCAAACGATCACGCAACTATTCATGACGGCAAATCATCACACTTGCCCCTGTTTATATTGTTGTAAAGGCTCACAGATTAAATAATTATTTGCCAGTTACTTACTAAACTTACCGAGGTGTTTATAGTTTCTTTAAACAATGTTTTGATGTATGATAAAACGTTTTTTTTTTTTAAGTATATCTATGCTAAATATAATTTTACTACATTCTCAAGCAGTGTCAGAGTAGTTCTATTGTTTAAAAAGTATTTAAAGCATTGTGTTCAAAATGACATGAATAGGTGTGAATTTTTAGAGATTTGGACTGAAACTGCACACAGGGCTGGAGACCATTGCACAGAATTAGTTGGACTAATGATAAAACATTTTTTATACATTTGAATGTATAATTAATGTATTCGGGCTTAGAATTTAAATATAATTGTAAAATAATCATTAAAAAATATTATTTATAATTTATTATATATTATATATCAGGACATTGATAAAGTTAGACTGATTATTGTAAATCGTGTCTTAACATTGATGACAATGGGAGAAGAGAACAGGAGAGTATTTGTCTGAAACAGAAGAGACAGCAATAAAAAGAGGGAATGGTGGGAACAACAGATGTATGAGCATAAGAGGAAGCAAAGGTCTAGTGAGCCAGCTGTTTCATGGCCTAAGAGAATCATTAATTCAGGACATGTTTTGTTCTTCAATGGACAACATATAGGCCTACTTCATAATGAATAACTAACCAAACGATACTGAGTGTCTCAATGCAATCTATCTATCTATCTATCTATCTATCTATCTATCTATCTATCTATCTATCTATCTATCTATCTATCTATCTATCTATCTATCTATCTATCATCATCATCTATCTATCGTTAAAAAATTCAGTTTGGCACATTAGTAAGAGTATATCTGTGTGAACAAAATCATTTTACAATTCTACAAAAATCACTATTTTTAAACAAACCAGTTTAAAATAAATGTAAAAAAAATGTGGAAAGAGATGGGAAGAGATAGTAATTCTTAATATCATCAATAAACCTGTTCTGCTAAAAAAAATAACTGATTATGAAATAAATATATAAAAAGAAGCACCCAGATCTTTGATCAAAAGCAATTTTGACAGAGAAAGCACCAATGTCAATTAAAAGAAAAGAAAAATAGCAATAAAGTTCAAAGGGTCCTTGTTTCTAATGGTGTGACATTCCAAAAATGTACTGGTTGCATGGCCTTCCTCCCCTAATAAAGGTTTATTAATAGTGTAAAAACTTTGTTCACACTTTAGATAGGGTTCAATTCTCACTGTTAAATAACTATTAACTATTGACTTTTGCCTCAAACTCCTAATTGCTGTTTATTAATAGTTAGTAAGGTAGTTGGTAAGCTTAGGATTAAGGGATGTAGAATATGGTCATGTAGAATAAGGCTTTTATATGCTCTATAAGTACTAATAAACAGCAAATATCATAGTAATATGCCTGCTAATAAGCAACTATTTAATAGAGAGAATTTGACCCTGAACAAAAGTGTTACCAAAAGTTTCTAGATTATTAAAATGTTCTTCAAACTTAGAAAAAAATGTTTCTTTTAAGAACTGTTTATTGAAAGGTTATTTAGGGAACCCAAAAATGGCTCTTCTGGCATATCTGTGAAAACTCCTCTTTGGAACCTTTATTTAAGAATGTTAAAATTAAGAATTTGCATTTGCACACAGAACAGGGAAGATACTCTATACTCTCTCGTTCTCTCTGCTGGTGAGATGGTGCATTTAAGCGCTCTGAGGAAAGTCTCCATGAGCTCACTAATACACACAGGGTTCACTGACCCTTGAAGGAAAGGTCACTCTGCGATGCCCTGATGTCCACCCAACTGAGTGATCCTTTAGGACATACACCCACATTCCCTGGAGAAGAGAAGAGAAGAGAAGAGAAGAGAAGAGAAGAGAAGAGAAGAGAAGAGAAGAGAAGAGAAGAGAAGAGAAGAGAAGGGCTTTCCTCATCCAGGAGGATGATGCAGTGATTGATTGATTTGGTTTTCCTATGTGATGATCCAGTAACAGTAAATTGGCGAGTGAGAGGGCAGGAGGGATGCGTGAGAGAGTGCGTGTGAATGGAGGGGAGGAGGTGTGGGAGGATTCTTCTTAAGGGCCTGGTGATGTCATCTGAACCCGAGCATTAGCCTAGTGTTGTGTTCCCCCTTCAAGGCCTGGGAAAATGTTCCTCAGAGTGCGACAGTGTCTGTGTGTGTGTGTGTTAGGTCATGTGTTTGTGAGAGTGTGTGCCTGTACTAAGTGAAAACAAAGCCTGAACAAAGAAACAATGCCATTCAAAGTATTCCCTGAAGATGAGGGAGGGAGAGAGAGGGTAAGAGAAAGGAATGTGGGAAAGATGGAAAGGGAAAATGAGACATGGATGAGTGTTTGTTGAGATGTTGAGAGCTGGTGGTTCTTTCATACCAAAAATTGATACCAGACCCAAAAAATATATATTTCTGGAATGCTTGGGATGAATTCATGAATTCATGAAATGTAAAATAATGAACAAGTCTGTCCTTCTCAGGGTTTCACATGTAAAAGAGGAGGGGGTGAGGTCTGAGCTCTTCGGACATGGATGTGATCCTAACCAGCCCTTGATCTTGATCTACAAAGAGAGGCTGTGTGTGTGTGTGTGTGTGTGTGTGTGTGTGTGTGTGTGTGTGTGTCAGGGCCTTCTCTGAAGGTTTTTTCTTCATGTCTCAGCTGCGTGGAGGAGAACATCTGGAGAACGTATGGGCCTCCTCTATTAGGCCTGATTTTCCCCCTTTACGTCCACTCTTTTTCTCTTTCCCATGATCACTCCACTTTAATCTTTCTCATACTGCTAGATGTTTTTCACAATCTTTTTCTTATTTACCAAAAAGAATAGCAACACCTATGAAAACAATGAACATCTATCTAATTTAAAAATTTAAACACACACACACACACACACACAATTCTCTAAGAAATGGAAAAATGGCATCAAAACTGGAATTCAAAGATTGGAATAGTCTTAGAGCTTAGAACATTTTTATCAACCTTTTATCGTCTGTTTTTAAAGGTGAAGTTAGTAATTCCTGTGTTATTAGGGTCACTAAAAGGAATTCCAAAATAATGGAAAATAATGGTTGACATGATAGAGCATTTCAGGAATCAGTCAACAAATGGCTTACTTATACAGTAGTTGCCTCTATATATTAAGCTGGAATAGGTATTGAAAAAAAATTATACACATCATCTATGACGTAACACTAATGAAAAACTTGCAGGACTTGCATGCAGGATCAAAATAAAATGTGCTAAAAATAAAAAGTAATCAGTCACTAAAGAGATTTATTCCATGTATAGGCAACATCAGTCTATAGGCTACAGGCCTAAATTATTCAGCAATAGCGGTTATGATTAAGCCAACCTATAATGTGCTTCGTGGTCCTAAATTTTTTTTTTTAAATCACGAAAAAAAAATTATATACTTTTATGTATGCCAAATAAACAGAATTACAGTTATTTAAACTCCATCTCAGCCAGCCTGTTGCCTTTTTGGTCTTTTACTGAAACAGTATTATGAACTAATAAAAACAGTAATGCCTGGCTCTGCAGTCGAAGTTGACCTTTCCAGTGTTTATAACAATCCATCAAGTTATCCACAGGATCAAGTTGATCCTTCCCCATTAACTCTGCCATAATCCCAGATGAATATTCTAATATACCGATATGAGTTGAAACCCTCTCACTTTATGTTAAATCAGAGGAATGCTTTTCAAAACATCACTCCCTGCCAAACTGAAAATGGAAGCCAGTCAGCCATGAAAAAATAAAGAATGCAGGAAAGTGAGCGAGAATGTGACCAAGAGATGCAGAATGGAAGAAAAACACAAGAAGAATTATAAAGATGTTTTTTTTTTTGTCCTTTTTTTTTTACACTCAGAATTCCAAGGGATCATTACACTACTGGGAAAAAAACTTACCGCCAACTACTGTAATTTATTGTATAGTTTTACATTCTATGTCTCTTTGTCCCTTTTTCTTATTATGTTTATTAATTTAGCAGATGCTTTTATCCAAAGTGACTTACAAATGAGGAACAGTGCAATCGATTTATCATATGACACAACAATATATGCTGCACTGAAGTTTCAAGTTTCAAGTGCATAAAAAAACTGAATTTATTATGGAAATTATAAATCTCTTAACTGTCACTTTTGATCAGTTTAGTACATCCCTGCGGAATAAACATAATTTGGGGTATTTTAAATGGTAGTGTAGATGCCAAACATGAATCTTGTCATAATTCTCAGTATTTGGCAGGGGCGTCACTAGGCCCTTTTTAGGGGGGCTTCAGCCCCCCTAAACTTCTGCCCAGCCCCCCTAAAAAATGTTTGATTAATTAATATCAGTCCCCTTTAAAAAATCATTTGAAACGGCGGAAAGCTGCGTCAAGTTTCGGCTCCTCCCCTTATCTGAGAGTCTGCATGGATTCAGCGCGCTTTTCAATCCGCAGGGGTGCCGAGCAGAGCGAACGTCAGAGTTCAAGGTGTGTGTGTGTGCACATTTATTGATAGATTGCTATGATATGACATCTGCATCGGTGCAGTTCTTTGTCATAAATGCATTGCAGTTTACATAATGTTTTTTGGAGCAATACAGGACGGTTCGTTTTCTTATCCAATACCAATCGCTGCGTTCACCTTCCTTCAGCCCTTATTACAGTGTGATAGTTGTTTTTTCTTCCAACAAAAATGAAGCGATTAACACCCATGAAATCATACTTTTAGAAAACGATCAGGATTTATTTTAATTTTTTTAATTTAAAACATATTATTGTGTATTATTTTGGCATTACATTACAATGCAGCCATGCACAGAAATGATTAAAGACACATCATTGTCTGAAAGGAAAGCACTAAATGGCACAGCCACAGAGAGAGAAACATCATGTGGAGTTATTTTGTTTTGTATAATTAAATATAGTTTTATATTAAGTAATAATGAATCAGGAGCGTATCATGATACATATATTAGAGTAAGAGTAGAGTAAAGGGATTTGTGATTTTTTAAGTCATTGATTTATAGAAGTGGCAAATTGATAATTCATGTTGTTATTTTTAATAAATAGAAATAAATATAGAAAAGATTAAACATATGAATAGACAATTACATTAATACACGTTTTGTCTATATTCTTAATGAATATTAGCTGGTTAGTTAAATGATTTGAAATGAACTAAATTTTCAGGGGGTAACTTGATTTAAAACCAACTGTATTGTTGATTATAAAGGCTAAAAAGCTATAAAAAATAATAATAATTTATATTTCATTGTAGATGGATATACGACAATTTTTCTTGTCGTGCAGGAGTAGATCTGCAAATGAGCAACAGTCAGGTGAGAATAGAACGTAGACAGCCTCTCACAAACAATACCACTGTGTTCCCAAGATTCATTGAACCCTAATGTTGTTTTAATTGTCTGCCAATTTCCACGTACATTTTATAAGAAAAAGCAGTGGTATCGTCAAAGGATAAACATGAATGTCCTGACATTATTGACACTCAAGAAATTATTAATTGTCTTTCAGTCAACTGAACTGAAATAAATGTTTTGGTTTCTCAGAAAAGTCAGTGCAAAAAGAGAATGAAGTGGAGGCAGAGCAGACTGAAGAAGGCACAGCAGAGAGAGGGCAAGATCATGATCCAGGTGAGAAAGTGAACAGAGTTGGTTTGGATAACGTGTCTGGTCAGTTAATAAATACAAATTAAGTTAAGATTTCTATAGTTACCAAAGATTTCTATAGTTACCAAACTCATATTTGTACGTGATTGTCACAGTACAGGGACAGAGAGAGCATGAAGAAGAGGAAGACATGAGTCAGGAGAGAGAGGACAGACATACAGAGAAAGAAATGTCAGATGAAGCACATACAGCAGCAGCTGCACCTTTAGATCAGTTTGACTTAGGTGAAAAGGACACAGGTCCAAAACAGGCAAAATTACACACTTATCCCCAGGAGAACTTTGGCTTACAAAAAAGATCATTCCAGCCAAACTGGTTTCAAACTTTTGCTTGGCTTGAGTACTCACAGAAGACAGATTCTGCCTACTGCTTTGCTTGCCGTGTCTTTGGTAAAAACTTGAAGCATGATGTATTTGTGAGTAGTGGATACAAAAACTGGAAAAAGGCACTCAACGCATTTCACAAACATGAGGGGACTCAGTCACACAAGGATTGTATTGTCTCCTGGAAAAGTTACAAGGCTAGTGCATTACAGGGAAATGTTATACAGCAGATTGAAGCTGCAAATGCTGATGAAATTAGACAAAGAAGGGAGTATATGCGACGTGTTGCGGCTGTGACCTGCATGTTGGGGAAGCAAGGGCTACCATTAAGGGGTCATGATGAAACAGCAGAAAGTCATAATAAGGGCAACTTCTTGGAATGTATGGGGCTTTTGCAGAAGTTTGATCCTTTCTTGCAGCATTACACACCTCCATCAAACAGCACCTACCTCTCCCCTGTCAGTCAGAATGAAATGATAGAGTGCTGCTCAAAAGAGGTGACAGCAACTTTGATCAAAGAAATGCATGAGTCAAAAATGTTTGCCATTATGGCAGACGAGGCCAGAGATGGACACACTGAACAGCTAGCAATTTGTGTGAGGTATGTCACTGAGGGAACAGTTAAAGAGAGATTCCTGTCCCTGATAGAGCTGAGAAGTTTCGACGCAAAGTCAATAACAGAAGCATTAGAGAGAAAATTACAAGAAGAAGGAATTGCTCAATTGAAGTGTGTTGCTCAGACATACGATGGAGCAGCAGTTATGAGTGGAGCAGCTGGAGGTGTTCAGTCTCTTTTCAGGGAGAGGCACCCTGAGGCTATATATGTTCACTGTTATGCCCATGAGTTGAATCTCGTCTTGTGCCACACCTGCAGAGGGATTACTGAGGCCGCAGAGTTCTTTAGTCTGCTGGAAAGTCTGTATTCATTTTTCAGTGTTTCCCTGGTCAGCCACCACAAGTTTAAAGAAGCACAAACAAAATTGGGATTGCAACCATGTGAACTGGTGCAGCTGTCCAACACACGGTGGGCGTGCCAGCTTCACTCAGTGAATGCTGTGTTTGAAAATTTGCCTGCCATCATTGATTGCCTCTCTGCCATCAATACAGCTACTGCAGTGGGGTTGAAAACAAAAATCTGCAAATTCTCATTTGTGTATTTGTTGATTCTTTTCAAGGATCTCCTATCTGTAGTGGCAGGCTTGCACAAATATCTCCAAAAAGAGACCATTGACCTTCCCCAAGCAGTGGCATACAAAGATGCTGTGTGTGACTCCTTAAAGCAGAAACGCAGTGATCCCACTGCTGCAGAAATATATGCTAGAGCAAAGGCAGTGTGTGAAGATAATCACATTGTAGTTGAGGAGCAACTTTCTGGCCAGAGACAGAAGACAAAAAGGATGGAGGATTTTGTTGTTGAAACAACTTATGGTGCACATAGGAGAATCAGCACAGATGCCGAACAAGTCAAAACAAAGTTACTATATCCATGTCTGGATAGAATGATAACTGAACTGGAGAACCGTTTTTCTGCTGTAAATGCCACATTGCTTGAAGGTATTCAAGCATGTAGTCCAGTGTCTGAAAACTTCCTGTCTGATTCACATTTAGAAGAACTAGCACACCACTACAACATTGATTTAAAGACAGAGGAAGTCATGGTAGCAAGGCACTTTTTGACACGTAAAAAGCAAGCTGGTGCAGCTCCACAGGACATGGTTTCACTTTATAACCTGCTGGATTCTGAAATGTTTCCGTCACTGAAATCTGTCATCCAGGTTGCCCTCACTGTACCTGTTAGCAGCTGTTCGTGCGAGAGGTCTTTCAGTGCTCTTCGTCGTCTCCGCAACTGGCTAAGGAGAACAATGGGTCAGAGCAGGCTCCATCAACTGGCAGTTATGGCCATCGAGAAAGATGTTGTTGAGCAATTGGACCATGATAAAATAATCAACAGGTTTGCTACACTTAAGGAGAGAAGACACAGGTTGATGCTCCCAAAGAAAGACCAGTAACTGGGCTGCAAAAACTTTGTCTCTGCTTCTCACAGGCTGCTTCATTTTCACTTGTTTTTCATTCCTTCTGATAGTTAACCACAGCCCCCACTTAATCCATTGTCCAGCCTCATACCTGTGTTGTTTATATTGCTGAAATGGATAGTCAAAGTTTATGACTTTTATGTTATTTTCTGGTTAAAATTTAATTTAATTTTGTCAGAAAAATTCAGTATCTAAGGTTTGTATGTGAGCATAGAAATGCAAACAGTAAAATGTTGCGTTTGTACTGGAAACGTGTGTGCGTGTGTTTGTACAGTGAATAATGAATCAGGAAGTCTTCATTGTAAAAAAAATTCTACATTCCCAACTCAAAACTTTCTAGTGACTGGTCATATCTAAATATTAAAAAAAAAATTACAGTGTTGTATATGGCTCAGTCAGTACTCCTACTCCCATATATGAAATACAGGGAATACAATGGAATAGTGGATTGCAATAAGGTTAGTAGTATACAACCCTACCCTAATAGTCAAACAATATTTTTTTAATCATACCCTCATTGGGGGCTGAGCCCCCCTAAAATGAAAATCCTAGAATCGCCCCTGGTATTTGGCCACTCTAGTACATTTTAAAATATAATTTCAATAGCGCAATCCATTCAGTATAACAGGCCCATACTGCAATGTACAATACAATATGCAATTCCCATACTAATTCTCACTCCACACCAAGCAATGCTCTGTTCTGTGTTCAGTCTGTTCCCGGGTTCTCCCAGTTCTCTGGCTGCTGTTGCTGCCCCACAGCAGGTTTATTTAGTGGAGGTCTTTCTAGCAGGTTTAATAACCTTCTGAAGCCCTTTCCCAACCGTGAGTGTTCTGAGGATTTTTCACTGGATGTGTGTGTGTGTGTGTGTGTGTGTGTGTGTGTGTGTGTGTGTAATTGAGAGCAGACGCTGAGGGGCCTGTGGCCTCTGCGTGTTTCCACAGTGATGTCAGCTCTGGCGGTCTGTGGGCGATGGGGAAATGTGCGGCAGAGCGGAATGTCTGGGAGGACGCACTGTCTCTCTCTCTCTCTCTCTCTCTGTATTGTTTCCTATATCTGCTATTGTCTCAGTGGAACCCATGCAACAAGTTCATCGCTGACGCATTCTCTCGTTTTATCGCTACCTTACTTTAAAAAAAAAAAGAAAGAAAGAAAAAGAAGAGTAGACTATTACACAACAATTGACAGTTGTTTGGAAAGAGCATCTTGTCAAATTAAGGGAAATTATGTCTGACTTGCTGAGGCTGTAAATCTGCTCCTGTTAGGATATTTGTGTTCCACACACTTCACTGTAATATGAGATATTATTCCACCATGCACAAGTGGGATTAGTGAAGAAAATTAATACATACAGCCAAGCTTTTGGTATTCCCTTAATGTGACAAACCCCCTAAACTAAGCAGAGCGGAGACCTTAAGGGGAACCAATAAACACTGCCTTAATTACTCCCTCTCTTGTTTTCACTCTGTGATTTTTAAATTTAAATATCTCATTAGGCTCTCTGTAGACTGCAGAGCTCAAACTATTACAGGAATTTAACACACACAACATACAGATGAACACATGCACCCAGACTCCCAGCGTGCAGCACATATCATCTTCTGTTTCTGCCCTGACCCATTTCAGCATGCTTTGGATCATTTGCATGTGAGGATGCAGGAGATGAATGCCAAAATCAACATCAGTTATAGCTGTCATCATCTAGCAGCCAAAACAGCTGCAGCTTTGAACGCAGAGGCTTCAAACACGGGTCCCTTTAAAGCACAGCTCTATACAGACTAAAGGCCAGGCTGTTTATAGACCACACATATCCTTTCTACCACAAACATAACCAGTATGATGACCTCTGCTGAAGATTACATGAACAAAACAATGGTGTTTGTCTATTTGTGTACATGAAAGACTGATCTCACTTTTTAAAAAGGAGGTGTAGATAAAGGTTTGTTTTGAACAAAAAACTTTCTTGATTTAGTAAGATCTAATCTCTTATCTGTCCGAATTTACACAACCATTGTGTGTAAGAACAGACAGGTTTTTGTATTAGTCTGTCTGGAAACTGAAAGTTGTGGTATCCAGGAGATACCACAGTTATGAAGTGGCCTGTACTTATTTTGTACAGTACTGAAAACTATGGGCAACTTCACAGTCTCTATATATTTTCCCCTATTTTTCAGCATGCTTTCTCAAATGCTACCGCAGCATTATTCAAATACATGATTTTTTTTTCCAATGGCCTAATATTGTGCACTGTCAAAAAAATTCCCGTTCCGGCAGCTGGGGTGCCAGAAAAAATCCGTAAAATTACAGTAATTTTCCTTTATTTAAATCCCTGTAAAAAAAACGTCAAATTACAGAAAATAACCAACACGTAAAATTACAGTAATTTTCCATTATTCAAAAAGCAGTTTTCATACAATTTTCTGTATTTTCTTGAGCTCTCACACATCCCTTTTAAATGTTTAATTCAACAATATACCAATATAACAATTAGTATAACTCTAAATACAGTTTTTACATAACATTCTGTATTTTCTTGAGCTCTCACACATCCTTTTTAATTCAACAATATAACCATTAAGTATAGCTCGTTCTAGTTCATAACTACAACAATACACAAATATAAAAATTTGTCAACAGATAAGATTAGAAAAAAAAAAAATAATAATAATTAAACACTCAAATTTGTCACTCTTCAAAAATTTTGTTAATCAGTGAAAGCACCTTTGGACTAACTGCCAGTAGATTTTTAATGTTTAATTCAACAATATACAAATATAACCATTAGTATAACTCATTTTAGTTCATAACTACAACAATACACCAATATAAAAAATTGTCAACACTCAGATTTGTCACTCTTCCAAAATTTTTAGTCCATCCATTCATAGTCTGCAATTTTGTTAATCAGTGAAAGCACCTTTGGGCTGACTGCCAGTTGCTTTCTTGATGTGCTCTTTTCTACTTTTGATCCCTTCTCTGGGTTTATCTTGAAAAGGCATCTGTCGAATAAAAAAGAAATCTCAGTAATAAATCATGGACTGTAAAATATGCTCTTAATATATTAGCAATAAAAGTAGCAGAATAGTGGGAATATGCACAGGGGATGCTTGTAGTGGACATTGGCAACAAAGATGTGCATGTGAGAGGGTGTTGTGTGTGAGAGAGACTGTATGTTGTGAGTGCATGTGTATGTTGAGAGCGTATTTGAGGGTGTGTGAGATGTGCGAGAGTGAGTATACATGAGAAAGTGAGTGAGGATGCGTGTGAGAGATTGTATGTGAGGATGCCTGTGAGAGATTGTATGTGAGGATGTGTGTGAGTGAGTGTGAGGCTAAGGATGTGTGTATGAGTGAGTATGAGGATGTGGGTGAGAGTGAGTGTGAGGATGTGTGTGTGTGTGTGAGAGTGAGTGTATGAGAGGATGTGGGTGAGAGAGTGAGTGTGTGGGTGAGAGTGAGTGTATGAGAGGATGTGGGTGAGAGAGTGAGTGTGTGTGTGAGAGTGAGTGTATGAGAGGATGTGGGTGAGAGAGTGAGTGTGTGGGTGAGAGTGAGTGTATGAGAGGATGTGGGTGAGAGAGTGAGTGTGTGTGTGAGAGTGAGTGTATGAGAGGATGTGGGTGAGAGAGTGAGTGTGTGGGTGAGAGTGAGTGTGAGGATGTGTGTGAATGTGTGTGAGAGTGAGTGTATGAGGATGTGGGTGAGAGAGTGAGTGTGTGGGTGAGAGAGTGAGTGTGAGAATGTGTGTGAGTGTGTGTGAGAGTGAGTGTAAGGATGTGTGTTAGTGAGCGTAAGAGAGGATGTGGGTGAGAGTGAGTGTGAGGATGTGTGTGAGTGAGTGTATGAGAGGATGTGTGTGAGTGAGTGTATGAGAGGATGTGTGTGAGAGAGTGTATGAGAGGATGTGTGTGAGAGTGAGTGTGAGGATGTGTGTGAGTGAGTGTATGAGAGGATGTGTGTGAGAGTTAGAGTGAGGATGTGTGAGAGAGAGTGTATGAGAGGATGTGTGTGAGTGAGTGTATGAGAGGATGTGTGTGAGAGTGAGTGTGAGGATGTGTGTGAGTGAGTGTATGAGAGGATGTGTGTGAGAGTGAGTGTGAGGATGTGTGTGAGTGAGTGTATGAGAGGATGTGTGTGAGAGTTAGAGTGAGGATGTGTGTGAGAGTTAGTGTGAGGATGTGTGAGAGAGTGAGTGTGAGGATGTGTGTGAGAGTTAGAGTGAGGATGTGTGAGAGTTAGAGTGAGGATGTGTGAGAGAGTGAGTGTGAGGATGTGTGTGAGAGTGAGCGTATGAGAGGATGTGGGTGAGAGAGTGAGAGGATTTGTGTGACAGAGCGAGTATGAGGATGTGTGTGAGTGAGCGTATGAGAGGATGTGGGTGAGAAATTGAGAGTGAGGATGTGTGAGAGAGATTGTATGTGAGGATGTGTGAGAAAGTGAGAGTGAGGATGTGTGTGACAGAGTGAGTGTGAGGATGTGTCTGAGAGTGAGCGTATGAGAGGATGCGGGTGAGTGTATGTGAGGATGTGTGTGACAGAGTGAGTGTGAGGAAGTGTGTGTGAGTGAGCGTATGAGAGGATGTGGGTGAGTGTATGTGAGGATGTTTGTGACAGAGTGAGTGTGAGGAAGTGTGTGTGAGTGAGCGTATGAGAGGATGTGGGTGAGTGTATGTGATAGGGCTGTAACGATACACCAAACCTACGATTCGATTCGTATCACGATTTTTGACCCACGATTCGATTCGTATCGCGATTCTATCACGGGGGCGGGGCTTGAGGGGGCGGGGCTTGTGGTGAAAAAAAGAGATTTTGAGAGAAGAAAATTTTTTCCATACAAAATTATTACATTTATCTTGCCTAAATGTTTACGCTCATTGCATTTTTACAATGGGGTAATATTGTTGTTAAGAATTTACACATCACAAGGAAGCTTGATTTAAATTGTTTAATTAAATTGAAAAAAGTAGCCAAATAAATACAATAGAATAAAGATACAAATAAAGACAATTAAAGAGAAAAGTTTTTGAATAGGTCTAACACTAGTATTCACATACAGAAACTGAATAAAGTAATCAAATGGAAAATAACACTGGGTAGTATTTTAGTCCTGAATAAATTAAATGCATAGGCTATTAATCCTGATTCCTTTAACTTAAAGCCGTCTTTTGTTTTTTTGACAACAAAATTAATGACAGACACATATGGCTTCCGTCACTTTAAGAGCTAGTGCACGGATCCTGTGTTCATTATACTGGCATGCGTTTTATGCCTATTAAAGACAAAACCGACTATGTTTAGAGTATAGCCTACTCACAAAGACCGAAATTGACAATTTTGCGTGTTAAAGCAATATAATCCGCGAAAAATAGTTACTGGCCAGCTGTTTTTGAGGCGGATTTTCTATGAATGTGCGCATAGAAAATAATCTCTCAGAGAGCGCGCGAGCACTGATTAGTGTAAAATTGCTTGAATGTTTAAACTGGTAAGACTTAAAAAGACTTTTACAGTCTATGGTCCCGACTCCAAAACGCGAGTGTGTATTATCGCCGCATGCAGCGCCTGCCTTGCACAACACATTATGAGAGAAGAGATAGAAGACGCGCGCGGCACCGCTGAACACTCACGCTGTTTGTGAAATTGCGTCTGGCAGATAGTTGTTAAAAGAATGATTTGATTTTATTATCTGTGTGGATTACGATTGCGGGAATTTCCCGCATTATAAATGGGAGACCTGCGGGAATGATTAGAATTATGCGCAATACCCGCGCCGAAATTCGAGCCCTGGTTCTGGACAGGAAGGATAACTCTGGGAGTTGGAAGGGGTGTGATCGCGATTCTGCCTTCTCACATCGCGATACAGGATCGTGGACCTGAGTATCGCGATTTCGATTTTATATCGCGTATCGTTACAGCCCTAGTATGTGAGGATGTGTGTGACAGAGTGAGTGTGAGGAAGTGTGTGTGAGTGAGCGTAAGAGAGGATGTGGGTGAGAGAGTGAGGATGTGGGTGAGTGTATGTGAGGATGTGTGTGACAGAGTGAGTGTATGAGATGATGTGGGTGAGTGTATGAGATGATGTGGGTGAGAAATTGAGAGTGAGAATGTGTGAGAGAGTGTATGTGAGGATGTGTGTGAGAAAGTGAGTGTGAGGATGTGTGTGAGAGTATGTGAGGATGTGTGTGACAGTGAGTGTGAGGATGTGTGTGAGTGAATGTATGAGAGGATGTTGGTGAGAGAGTTAGAGTGAGGATGTGTGAAAGAGTGAGTGTGAGGATGTGTGTGAAAGTGAGTGTGAGGATGTGTGTTAGAGTGAGCATATGAGAGGATGTGGGTGAGAGAGTGAGAGGATTTGTGTGACAGAGCGAGTGTGAGGAAGTGTGTGTGAGTGAGCGTATGAGAGGATGTGGGTGAGAGAGTGAGGATGTGGGTGAGAGTGTATGTGAGGATGTGTGTGACAGAGTGAGTGTGAGGATGTGTGTGAGAGTGAGTGTATGAGATGATGTGGGTGAGAAATTGAGTGTGAGGATGTGTTCCTATGAGAGGATGTGGGTGAGAAATTGAGAGTGAGGATGTGTGAGAGAGTGTATGTGAGGATGTGTGTGAGAAAGTGAGTGTGAGGATGTGTGTGACAGTGAGTGTGAGGATGTGTGTGAGTGAGTGTATGAGAGGATGTCGGTGAGAGAGTTAGAGTGAGGATGTGTGAGAGAGAGTGTATGTGAGGATGTGTGAGAAAGTAAGAGTGAGCGTATGAGAGGATGTGGGTGAGAGAGTGAGGATGTGTGAGAGAGAGTGTATGTGAGGATGCGTGAGTGATTGAGAGAGTGAGTGTGCGAGGACGTTGTGTGAGAATGTGATAGGTTGTTGACTGACATTGCTGCTTTTTTACCTTTGCAAGAACTCCAGGGTTGCTCCTTGGTCTGCTGGGTATGAAATGTTCAAGCAGTAGTATGAGGCAAACATCAACCTGACAGCATCACTGAAGATGGTGATGTGGCTGTTAACTATCACTTGGTCCACAGATAACAAAAAGTACTCTGCATTCAAAGGAGAACTTCCTGTTGTAACATATGCATAAGAAAAAATAAGGGATCTTTAGCACTGTGACAAACTGAGCCCAAAGAACATATATTTCAGTAATTATTAAATATTAGAAAAAATTATTAAAATAGTTGTACTTTAAAAATATTCAAACATACCACACACAATTATGCAGGGTGTCCTTGGAAGTTCAGCACAGTCCACTTCAGAGGGCAGGGTTGTCTGATCCACTTTATAGAACATCTGGTCCCTCTCTCCTACAGTTTGTAACTTCACATGTGAAGGGTCCCTGCAGAGACTCACATTGTGACGTAGAAGATGACTGCCGATGATGACGGTAAACATGACATTTAAATGCGTTATAATTTCTGAAGCGTAACTTACAACCTGCCGTGCAACATGCATATATGTAATGTGCCTCATTTTTGTGTAGCCCTTGATGTTGTACATAACCTTTTAGGGTTTTCACAGAAACACTACAACTATTACAAGTGTAATCTGCAAACATCTTTACATGGTGCAATGGTCACCTTTCCCCCCTGATCTTGATTTTAGCAGCTCACGCAACTTATCTGCAGGGAGAAACAAAAACAAGCATGTTAGTTGTTAATTATCTTAACATGTTAAGAAATCTACAAAAATTCTAAGAAATATATTGATAAATGTATTATACATTTTATTGTATCTAAAGTAATTTAGCGTTTTAAGTAGTTAGCGTTTTTGATGAAAGATTACAAGGGCATATTAATATAGGAAAAAAATAATATTGTGCATGGATAACTCATTTATACTCATTCAGCACTGCAACATTCTGTAAAAAAGTTATAATTTTCACTTTTAATTTCATGGCTACTAAACTGACTAACTACTAGTGCATTCAACTGTTTGAATCAGATCATTTAAAAAAAACACCCTACAAACTCGAGTCGTTCGTTCATCACGTGACAGCCCCGGTGTTCCCGAGTCATATGAAAGATTCGTTCAAATTAAACGATTCGTTAATGACCGACCCATCACTAAGCTCCTCATGAGTTGGGGGTTGAAGTTAAGAGGTTTGACTGACAGGTCCAACGGAGTCAAGCAGTTTAGTCACAAGCTCTTTTTAATACTTTTCATTGGTTAAATAACGTTAACTTACTTGAAAACCCCATAGACAGAAGTAAAGGGTGACTTAATGATGAACGTATCCAACCTCGCCTCGGAAAACGGCTATTTTTAGCTTTAAGACGACACATACGACGAATATATAACTTTAACGCTACATATTAAGCTACTGGGCAAGTGGAATATATACGTAGGCCTAATATCATCGAAAAAATAGCGGGATTCGTCGACGGCTGTTTGGCAAATAGCCTAACTTACGTTACGTTTTACCTCAGGTGGAAAAATGGGCCTAACGTTAACTTAGATGGTAATAAAATGCAACAAAAATCCTAAAAATTACAAAACTTTGAAGTAGGACTTGGCTAAAATCAAACAAAAAGAAGAAAAACGTAAAGTAACACGGTAACGTAACGTTATAACGTTACCATCAACCAAGACCTGCATTTTAAACATTGTCAAGGTTTTAAATAATTAACGTTAACCGTTACCGGCCTGCGCCCAAGTTTAAAACACAGTCAACACGATAAACGGTAAAAAAAATGTCCAAATATCTCACATATAGTAATGATGAAATTAGAAAACATGAATTTTACCTGCTTATCACTTCACATCCAAGATTGACGGTTAAGATGTCCAAGGTCGATTGAGTGATTTCTGTGACCTGTCGCGCGCGTAGTTATCCCACCACTGTGTGCTTAGAAGGGATTGTATCCTTGCGCCAAGGCGGGAATTCCTTCAGTTCGAATTTTTTAAATCTCAATAGCTGTCATTTAAATATCAGCGTACTTAAAGAAATAATGTATTATTATATGATATTATATTATAATATTATGAGAATAAATGCGTAATAAACACTGAACGCAGCAGAACTACTTTGACAAGCGGAACAAGATGTCCGCTGCGAACAGTCGTAGAAGTGATGGACCTGATTCTTTCGGATAGGTCGTTAAAACGAACCGGTTCAAAAACTGATTCACCAGGCTCTTTTACACAGTCAATGACGTACAATGTTATAATCAAATAACCTAATAAATAAATAAATAACTAAAAATTGAATAAACTTGTCTTAATTAACAGACCAATTTCATAAACAATGTTTATTTCTCTCTTTTCATTCCGGTAAAAGGTATATAAATGCTAATCTATTAATTATTATGTAATATTATATAAATATAAAAACTTTTTTATATATATTTGTGAAGTATTTATACATTTGCATGTCTTCACAGTATTTTTTCTGTAAAAAAAAAACAATAATAATGTTTTTTAAAAATCTATTTTTTTGTTATGCACATTTGTTTGTTTTTCATGTAATTTTACACAGGAAATGTACATTTGCAGTCTATTTCTGTAATTTGACGTTTTTTTACCACATTTAATAAAAACATGAAAAATCTGTAAAATAAAACAGTAAAATTCCGTAAAACTACAGTTTTTTTTTACAGTGTGGGATAAATTATCTCAGATATATCCAGAAAGAAACTTCACCAGCAAAACAAAATTGATTTGCTGATTAATCGCTTTACATGTCAATCAGTCCTTGCACAGAATAAGCTGTTAGACTTTTTGTTTGCTTGTTTAAAGTCAAAGGTCCTGCTACGTGAGACTAGACAAAACTCCAGTGTCTCCCTATACATACCAAGAAATTAGCAACTATTGGTGCTTTGCTGCATTTTTTAAAAAGAGTATAATTATGCATAAACCTCATGTTATAATAATTCAGACTTCCGATGGTAAACAGACCCACATTGTTTAACAATGGTTTAGTCTAAAAATTCATTAGTAATCTTTCTTCTGAACCACTACACCTACAAAAAAAATAAAAATAAACACCAACCTGATCTCAGAAAATGTAACCATGGATGTGAATCATACAAAAAAAACCTCACAATTATTTAACTTTAATGGGGCGTAAGCAGATTGTACAAAAACGTACAAATGAGATCGTACACATTCACTAGACTTAGCCACCAATTTGACAAAATGTGAAATGGTTACGAATTGTCAAGAGATCAGCTCCCATGTCAACTCTATGTCTGACAACAGCACGGTCACATGTCAACTAGATTGTAGGTATATGAAAGAAGGTACTGTAAGTCCAATCGTATTTCTTTGCTATAGGTATATACGAAAGAAGTCTCTGAGATTAAACACAGAAGATTACAGTAAGGAGTATATTGACAAAGAAATGACAAAGTAGCATAGTACCATGAGTGGTGTATTATATTCCATAAGAAGCAACAGATTAACCACGAAAGAAGGTGTTTTATAGCACATCAAAACGCTAAAATAAGAAACAGCATGTTATGAAGCAGGAAGTGGCATTGCAGGGAGAGAAGAGCATGTTTCTCATTTAAATGGCCTCCTTCAGCACAGCTCTTTACTTAAAAGGACGGGTCATTTAAAACGTTAGAATGAGAATTAGAACAGGATGAGAGGAGAAAAGGCAAAACCCAAAGGCTAAATGCTCAATTGAGCCCACAGAGGAGGGAGGGAGAGGGACAAGATTTCCAATCCTCTTTGATGTGAATTCTTTAACTGAGGTCTGCTCAGCGACCGCTAGACAGCAGCTTAGAATTGCCTTCTTTAGAGTCGCTCTGCTCTGGATGGTCAATGTAATTTTGAGCCACTTGGCCTGCTTTGATCCTCCATGCCTCCATCACAGATCCTAAGAATCTAATCTCTGACTGATTTCATTAATACCGACTGAAGCGCGGAGCTAGAAATCAGAGAGCGGGCTCATCTGCAATGAGCTGCCATCCCAGCTGACAGCCAGCGCTGTTGAAAGCACTTCCTTATGCTGACAGTCAGTCGTGGTGACTAGCTGCAAATAGGTTGAACATTTCATTCTCTCCTCTGTGCTCTCCGTTTTCTGTACTTTGGCGCTTTTGAGGTTCTTTTCACATCGCTGAGCTGCAGAAAACGCAAGTAAATAATGACAAGTGCTTACACGACAAGAGCTAAGCGAAAAAAGTGGAACATGCTCAGTTGATAAGATTATTTATAAGGCAATTACTTGGTTGGCAGCTTTCTGGAAACCCAGTTTTTAAACATATCAAAAACCCATTGTTCTTGTCGGAATTATTTATTTGCGAAGAGCATATCGGGTTTCAAACTACAGACTGAAGTATTTATTTATGTGTTTATACTCAAATGTATCACTTTTATTCCTTCCTATTTTGGTCTACAGAAGACTAGACAGGTTGTTCTCTATGTTGTGGGGAGTAAATTGCGACCTCCACTCTGAATCAGTCCTGGAGATTACAGAAATATTTTGTTCAATTCAAGTTGAGCTCAGTCAAGAGCAAACGCTACTGTTCAAAAGTTTGGGGTTAGTAAGCTTTAATCAAAAGTGTCAGAATTTATTTATTTTTTGGTCAAAATAAATGCTGTTTTTCTGTGCAAATTAATGCAATTCTTTTTAACTTTCTGATATACCAGTCAACACAACTGTTTTCAACATTAATAATAAGAAATGTTTCTTGAGCAGCATATCAGCATAATAGAATGATTTCTGAAGGATCATGTGATCCCGAAGACTGGAGTAATGATGCTGAAAATACAGCTTTACCATCACAGGAATTTAAAAAATATATTACAATAGCAACATTGCAATAATATTTCACAATATTACTGTTTTTACTGTCATTTTGATCAAATAAATGCAAAACAAAAGGGACTTTCAAATGTGTTAAGGACACCAAACTTTTGAACGGTGCTGGACATCCAGCATCTAAAACCCTAAAATAATCATAAAAACTATGAGAACAACAACTTTACAGCTCAAATGTTTTTGGAAAATAATCAATGTATGTGCTTTCATTAAATGATAACAAACATTTTTCTGCCCTTATATGTGCAAGCATACTAATGACACTTAAGCAGTTGTGGGTAGGATTTACTCGGCTTGAGTGTTCTTGGGAGTGGTCCCTTGGTTCCCACAGTTTTCTGTACTACAGAGAGAGAAAGAAAGAAAGAAATGGAGAGCAAATGAGACAGGGAGAGACAGGAATGTTCCCAGTCTCCCATGCAGAGAATGGGGCAAAGAGAAAAGAAACGCATTAAACTTCCACACAAACATGCAAGAAATCTGAAAAGAATTTGCGTGTCTCCTCTGGGTGGCATTTGCACATTACTGGCTAATGAAACTCTGCCGTGTGCAGCATGGTGCTTTGGAGTGCAGCCCTAATGCTAATTAATTGATTCCTGACAAAACTGCATGGCAATTACAACATTTCTGCAGAGCCGAGCTCCAGTGTGCCGGCATGTTCAACATTTATAGCATAACCTTCATTTGAAGAGAAATAAGAATTTGAGATGTCTCAAAACAGCTTCTGCTCATTAGAAGGAAATCTGTTGGGTCGTCATTAAGGGATTTCTTCCCACCTTTTCCCTCTTTCCCGTTCACCAGAACGCCAACGGAAACCGCAGGAAAAGAGCGCTTTATTTCCCTGAAGTAGCCTGTAAGTGAAAAGCTCCAAAGACATTTGTTTTAAGTTGTAAATGGTCAAGCATTCAATATTATTCTTTATTTTATATGAAAAGGGTGAAACTTTAAAGGCTGTTTTTATGCTAATGCAAAGCTTAATTGGCATTAGCAAAATTGCTGTGGCATGCTGAGGGGCTGTGAGATTAGCTAGAGAGAAAGAGCGAGATAAAACCTTCAAAAGCCCTATTTCAGAGGAATTATGGGTTTCCTTTGAACATCTTCCAAGATTTAAATACATTAAAAGCCTGTTGGCATACATGTAAATTAAGCAGTACCAAAGCGTTCCAAAGAATTCATGCCGAATAATACCAAGGGTGGGAGGACAAATAAGAAAGGGCTCAATCACAGGGGAAGTGCAGCCAGCGATCCCTTCATTGCCTGGAATCCCTCTCAGCTCATTCATTCTTCCTCCCGTTGTCCATCGCTCTTTCTCTCTCCTTGTCTGTCCGCAGGCCAAGTGGCTTAAGAGATGAAAAGGCAGCAGAGTGGTGAGCGATCCCAGAGAGGCAGAATCATCTGAGCCCACAGCTCAATGACAGAGTATCACAAACACACACACACGCTATCAAACACAAAACCCCATTTAACACCACTCAGTCAAGAGCAGTCACAGCAAGCATTGCAGAACATGCACACACAGAGTCTTCAAGCAGGAGTTACCTGATCTGAATCTGACCAATGAACACATCTCTAGGATGTAAGGCATGCATGCGAGTATCGCTGTCTCCTAAATCTATGTACCAAAGCCTTACCAACTGTAAAGCTTATTTTTATACACACACACACACACAAATCATCTGTTCCACTCTCCCATTGACTCTCCCACTGTCAATACAAGATCTCGACCAAACATTTATACATCTCTTGAATGAATGCACACTGCAATCAATGCTAAAGGCTTTAAAGGTATAGTTCACCCAAAAATGAAAATTAGCCCATGATTTACTCACCCTCAAGTCATCCTAGGTGTATATGACATGGGTAATAAAGGCCTTCTGAAGCGAAGCGATCAGTTTGTGTAAGAAAAATATTCATATTTAACACGTTACAAAGTAAAATTCTAGTTTCTGGCCAAACGACCATACGCAGTTTTACGCCTAAAGCGCCAAAGAAAACAGGAATTGTTTTATCAATAGTACATTGCTATTATACACAGATGCTACCATCTTCTTAGCTTAACTATTAAGCATTATTAAAGCATTTCACTGCAACTTTTGCATCATGTTGCACAGGATGTTAAAAAGTTTTAAAGAGTTACAGAGTTTTAGACCTCTCTAATCACACAGAAAGAGAAACACGCACAGAGGGATTGTGCTTCATGGATTGTCTCATTTTGACACCATATACAAAACAAAGACACAGAATCTTTAACAGCCTGAAATACTTCTGATGTGAGTAATGACATCCTTAGCCTGTGACCTCTATCAGAGGCCTGAAAGGAATAGCACGCATTTTAAGCTCCTGTGTTAGCAGTTACCTCACCATAGCACTTCAATGCTAATTTCAGCAGGACAAGAGGAAGAAAGAAAACATTATTTTGGTGGGTCATTAGCAATATTGCAAAGAAAGTTAACAGTTGTCCAAACATACAACACTATCAAACACCCTCCCTGTTTCTCACACATACACACTGATATATAAATAAAGGCTACTGATGATATTTAAGTTTTGGAGTTTTGTAAATGTGTGTTCTTATACGAGGTTCTACGAGCGACTGAGCCAGAGACTTTCACTTCCAGACTTGCTGGAATCAGATCGGACACCTCAAACAGGCCATAGCAGTTAATATAAAGTTAAGAAGATTTAGATCAAAAGCTTTGCGAGGGAAAAAATGAAAGGGCAACTAAAATGAAAAATACTGTTTTCGCAGTATTGTGAGTTTCTAGACCGTTGTAAGACTCATAGCCTCATAGAGATGAAAGAGCAGATTGTCCGGTAGCAAGCGGCACATTACATTCTGCTCTGTCTGACCACGCAGCCAGCTGAGAGAAAGCCTGGCAGAGTTTGTTCATAGATGTGCTGTGAGAGTGGCCCATTAACTGTCAGAGTGGGGGGATTTGTATAATGTTAATTATTTTGGCTTATGATGAGTTCACTGTGTGCACTGAAGCCTTGTTGTTTGACTGGTGTCAAAGGGAGGACAAAGAGGACTGTGAATCTGCTTTCTTTTAAAAACTTAATGAAAAAGCATTCAACAAACTTTTCTCTTCTCTTTGTTCAGGACATCCCTTTTCACATATATTTATTTTTTTTTCCCTCTTCAAAGTACCCTTTAAAAACAGCTGGAGTGCTCTAAGATGTTCTCAAGCACCCGGTGAGTATGAGACAGCTAATTGGTCAGCTCTTGCTGATCTTTTATCACCAACAGAACAACCATCAAACAAAATCAAATAAAATAAGAGAAAAACAAACATCAAGCAGCAAGCTGAAATCATGGGGTATGTAGAAAGGAAAGCAGCAGTACAGGGAGTCAGCCGGTGCTTGCAGGTGGCTAATGGCTAAAGCAGTCTGAAGTCATATTGATACCGTTTACAGGCCCAGCTGTGCAAATGACAGCTAAGTTAATTAGCCCATGCCGAGCTTTTACGCTAAGCCAAAACATTTAGCACAGTATAAGGTGAATATTTCATATTGCTTTGGGTGGATTTGCTAAGATTGTATTTGGTTTGCATCAAATTCCAGTTTGTCAAATCTCACATTTGAAGAATGTCAAATTAAACAGCTAATGAAATTATGGTAATACTTTACAATAAGGTTCATTAGTTAACATTAGTTAATGTATGAACTAACATGAACTAACCATGAGCAATACATTTGCTGCAGAATTGATTAATCTCTGTTAATGTTAGGTATTAAAAACAGCTGTTCATTGTTAGTTCATGTTAGTTCACAGTGCATTAACTAATGTTAACAAACACAACCTTTGATTTTAATAATGTGCTAGTAAATGTTGAAAATAATATGAACTAATATTAATAAATGCTGAAGAACTATTGTTCATTTTTAGTTCATGTTAACTAAGGTAGTTAACTAATGTTAACTAATGAACCTTATTGTAAAGTGTAACCGCAATTATGGTACGGAAATTTAGAGAAACGAGAAGTGAAATTATTTAAGTATCATGTTAAGTTTAAATGCTTGGTTCAGCCAAAACATTTTAATTCTTTCATCATTTACTCACCCTCATGTCCTTCCAAACCCATAAGACTACATGGTTAATCTTCAAAACACAAATTAAGATATTTTTAATGAAACCTGATTTATGCCCCTCCATAGAAAATCCATGTAACCAAAACTTTGACGATTCAAAAAGTTCATAAAGACATTGTAAACGTAAGCTATATGAATTGTGTGGTCATTCTGAAGAGATATGATCACTTTATATGATGAATAGATTTATTTTAGGTAATTATTCATATATAAACAAATAAAAGCATACACATTGCACATCAAATATAGGAGAGTTGTACTTCGACACGGCACAGCGCGGATGAACACAATGTTTGAGGAGAGTGTGCAGCTGTCAGTCACCGCGCCGGTGTGGATACTGTCATTCAGAATCACAGATTATTCTTTTTGGAAGTATGACCAACATACGAATTTTCACCGGGAAAATGTCATCTGAACAAGAAACATCCACTTTTGTTCTGGTTCCGACATTGCAGTAAATCGCGCTGATTAAATCTAAAAATCGCTTATCATATCAAATTATACTTTGTTCTCAAATTGTTAATGTTAACAACGTCAGGATTGCGTGACTACATGTAATGTCCTTCCGATATGTATCCTTGTTTTCACATGGGTCCGGTCGCAGTCTCTTTTTTTCTGTAGCCACTCCGAAGTCCGAACGAAGTCTTTTGCATTTTACAGCGGGTGAATCTGTTGTCACTGGTGATTGTCGTTTGAACCTTTCTGGATCCGCCATCAAATTGATAAGTTTAATCATATCAAGTGCTGTGAGAAAAGGCTATAAATCTCCACCTCCAACATCCTCACAGGCAATATAGCCTACTAGCCGAGACTCCTTCTTTATGTGTACAGATGTGACGTAATGACGCAAAGACATCCTCGAATCTCCCGCGGAAATCCACCAGTACCACTAGAATTAAAAACATTATTACAAGCTTACCGCTTTGAATCGAGCTAAGGCAAGCAGAGAGTTTTGAACACTGGCTGGTTATGTATTTTCTCAGATATGTATTTTGGATAATTTTTAACCCAAAAAAAAAAAATACGGACTGCAGCTTTAAATGATTTTAGTTTAGCAATGGTGCTAAGCTGGAAAACGCCACCAGTGACCACAGAATTTGTTTGGCAAATTTAAAAAGTTGAATCAAATATGACATCAATCTGACCCCAGGTTTTTAATTTGATATATTTTAGTAATTATAATATATTTATAAACTAAATTTTAAGTTTAACAATAGTTTATTCTCGCCAAGAGCATATTTATTTATGTAAACTGCAGAATAAAGACCTCCAATAATTAACGATTCAGTAATATAAAAAGGAAAATAATTAAAACAAGACGATAATAACAATAATTTATCACATTTAAAGTAACAAATGCCATGAAGCTCTAAACACTGATGAGCTGATTCAACTGAAATCAAGTTTTCACAGTTGCATTCTTATCAAAATTGCTTTGGAACAAAGCAATCAGACAACACATAACTAATTAATAAAGAAGGTTACTTTCTTTCTCTCTTTCTATCTAACAGTGAATGTTTACATTATGAGCCAGATGGAATGTTCTGCTCAGTAGCTTCATTCCTAGTTAAAGAGGTTTGAACAGGTCTCTCACAGTGCCAACATGTGTGTGGTCAGACATCTGATACCTATACAAACACATACACACATGGGACATATTAGGATGAATTAAAGGATTACTTCACCCAAAAATGAAAAGTTTGTCATCGTTTACTCACCCTCATGTTGTTCCAAACCTGTATTATGCAGAATCGGGTGTAGTTGGCATTTTAGCTGAGGGACAAGACGGCCATTTCCTTTTTTTAAATGCCATTCAAATTTTGAAATCAGTAACCCATCTCCAGTAGCATATGGCAAAAAAACACAAAAATAATATATGTTTAAAAACAATTTAATGTTTAGTATTTATTGGAAACTGGATTCAGTTTCCAGCTAGTAAAAAAAAAACAGCTTGGTTTTACAGGATTTAGAAAAAAAGTAACAAACAAATAACCCAAAAATCATGTTTAATTGCCAAATTTATAGTGAAGGACAACACTATACAAAATCCTGAAGAGAGATCCAATCAGATGAGTCTATAGTACCTCACACTACTAATCATAATACTTTAGTAGTTCACTCACTCTTTTATTTTTTTTTATTTTTTTACTTCTAATGTTTTTTTGATATTCCTACATTTTAATGTTTTAATGTTAGACAGTATAGCTCTACATTAAATGAAACTTAAAATTAAAACATATCTATTGGGTGTTATCTCTATATATCCCCATAATATCTCTTATTTGAATTTTATTTTAGCATTTTATGGTGAATAATTATTTTAATAAATCCAAGGAATAGCAAACATACAGTGCCCTCCACTAATATTGGCACCCTTGGTAAATGTGAGCAGTGTGAAAATAAATCTGCATTGTTTATCCTTTTTATCTTTCATTAAAAAAAATTCACAAAATTCTAACCTTTCATTGAAGTAAAATAATTGAAAGTGAAATTCATATTATGAAATAAATGTTTTTCCATTCACATGGATCTGTAGAATGGATGCCAGCCGAACTTAGCCCCGCCCACAACATTTGAGGATGGGAAGTTCGGTCTGGACTTTATCCGTTGTGAAGCAAGTATGCCCGAACCAAAGCTGTTCGGACCAATCAAATTGACAGGACGGACTTTATATGATGATCAACAGTAACGTAATCATCCACGTCACTAAAGAGCGCTTGGGTTGAATTCGTTTACAACAAAGAATGGCTGCCGCTGGAGAATTTAGGTGTGTAGATTCAGCCATCGCGTCTGTTATATCTAGACAGCGCATTCATTTTAAAAGAGGAACAGAAAACCGTGACCAAGGCATTTGCCGATCGGAAAGATGTTTTTGCCGTCCTTCCTAAGGGATTCGGTCAATCCAATTGAGTGCAGAGGCATTTTTTTTTCCTGGTTCGGTTGAAACACACCCCATAATCACAGCCCAATGGAGCAAATATGTGACATGTATTGTTTATTTAAAGGGTAACTAAACCTCTGGTCAGAGCCCACCCACTGGCAATATTTGAAAAATGCTGGAAAAGTGGGCAGAGCCCAGCGCAGCAGGCATGCACCTGAGACATGTCGCTCTGTAGGCAAGGGCGTGGTTAGCTGGTACCCTCTTACGTCACAGGGCACCACAACTTACAATAGGAAAATTCAACTGCAGTAGCCACCGTTCAACCTGAAGAGGGCAGCACTCAGATGTTTTTACACCATATATTGTAGAATTAAAACACTTTATACCCAAGTGTAAAAAATAATTACTTGAATCAATGAACAGCATTACTAAAGCCCCAGTCTTACAGATCATTAACTTAAAAAAAGTTGTTTTAGGGTTTAGATAAACTGCAAAGGAAAAGCAAAACAATTGTGACAGACGTGAAGGTGGAGGAGAATTTACACGTGCGTCAGGTTTCTCGACTTCAACATAGGATACACCTGTGCATCCTCGCTCATAGCTCCTCTGGAAGCTTCCTCGCTTCTCGATTCCTCGCGGTGCAATTAGAGAATTGAGATGTCCTTCAAGATGGTTAACTTTGATCAGTTTCCGGATCACAGGTTGGAGGAGGGAGAAGCGAGGAAATGAGGAAGCATCAAATTGAGTATTGAGACGCACACCGTGTGTTTCCTGAGTTCATTGTTCGGTGTCATCAATGACTACGTTTACATGCAGCCAATAACCCGTTCAAAACCGGGATATTAGCAATAACCCGGTCGCGCACGGCCATGTAAACACCGGCAAAAACCCGAATATGCTCATATCCCGGATTTTAAAAACCGGGATATTATACCTGGGGTACCCCTTTTCTAACCCGAATTTTTGGTCATGTAAACGCGCATCGGCATATCCCCATAGTGATTTGTGTTCTGCGCATGTTCTATTCGCAAGGAATCTCGGTATTTATAACCCTTTTCATCTATAACCCGAAAATTGGCTGCATGTAAACGTAGTCAATGACTACGTTTACATGCAGCCAATTTTCGGGTTATGGTCGGGCTAAGGTCACTATTCGGGTTTCTGAAACATTAGGAATAACCCGTTTACATGCGTGAGCAGAGAGAGTTTCTCCTGTATACATGGAATTGCAATATCCCGATGTAAACGGCGACCCGCGGTTAGCGTCTAGACGTACGGACAACCTTAAGACGCAATATGCGCTGATTCTTCTTCCTGTATCCAAAGACAACAACAACAGCAGCATGCAGATAATTAATAGTTCGGGGAAGATAGCGATCGCCTTTGTATGCGCTTTGATGCTGGTAACGTTACTGACCTCGCTCCAAAAGTATGCTGTGCTGCGTCTCGCCATGTTTACTTCCGGTATACAGCACGCGGGTTTTTGTATGCGCCGAGAAGTTTCTCTACTCAAAAGACCAAGATTCCTTGCGAATAGAACATGCGCAGAACACAAATCACTATGGGGATATGCCGATGCGCGTTTTCATGACCAAAAATTCGGGTTAGAAAAGGGGTACCCCAGGTATAATATCCCGGTTTTTAAAATCCGGGATATGAGCATATTCGGGTCTTTGCCGGTGTTTACATGGCCGTGCGGTACCGGGTTATTGCTAATATCCCGGTTTTGAACGGGTTATTGGCTGCATGTAAACGTAGTCACTGTTTAATGGTTGTAATCTCGGTTTCCCTGAGTTTTCCCTTGGATTAAAGACTGTATCGTATTCTCCTGCGTTGTGCGCTCTGTGCACGCAGCCACCTGTGACAACAATATAATATAATATTTTATGTTTAGTTTGTAAATTGTTCAAGAATCAGGTCTCTCTCGCTCAGTCTTGGAGTTCACAAACTAGGAGAAGCACTCTTTTTCTTTCAAATCTCTCCTTCCCTATAGTTGTATTTTGTCCTGCTGTAAAGCTACTAAAAACAGTTATGAATAATCGAGTGTCATTACAGGGCACTTTAACTATAGCTTTCTAGCCTCTGTTACACTGGTAAAGGGCTTTAATCCGTCTGCCATGGTAGAGCAGTCTACTGAACAGGTGCACCGCTGGACATATACACACAAACTACCCCTCACACACACACATACAGCTCCAAACACACTATATCTGTATGCACTTTATAGAGAGGACAAAAGGGACAGAGTGAGACACGAGTGGCCATTGAATTTTGTGTTGCGTCAACATGGGATGACATTTACAGTGTCTTCCAAAAGTCTTCCTCTCTCTCTCTTTCTTGAATTCTCTCTTTCAAGCTCTCTGTCTTTCTCCCTCTCCTGCAACATGCCTACAGGGTTTTGAGGACAATGGCGCTCTTCTACTTCAAGTGGCTTCAAAGGCTTAGCTACAGCAAGCAGGCGTCTGTGACTACCTCTGAAGTGACTCGCTATAATATATCATATCTAGATGTCCCCAGAGTGCCGGCCAGGCCTGCAGTCTGGGACAGAACCAGAACCATACAGGGGTCTCTGCCATTCCTCATAAAGCACTTTATAATCATTCTGATGCCATCATTACGGTGTCCCAGTAGTGCACAACACAACGAAATCTAAAAAGCAAACATAAATTCACAACACAACTAAATGAATCCACAACACAACGGAAAATGTACAACACAACGGAAAATGTACAACACAACGGAAATGCTACCAACCACTAGAGGGCTCTTGGAGCCCATATATCAACAACAATATATATATCAAAAATATATCAACACGATTAGTTTTAACAGTATGTAGCTAACCATTGTATATCGACATTTATTCATTCAAAATTGCATTATAGCTGCATATTTATAGGCCTACTCTAGAATGCTTTGACATGCTACCACAGCGCATGATCCCTAAGGGAACGTCTGCCAATTCCTCCAAGTTATTAAAACGTATAATTTGTATTATTTAAAATTACTTTTAACATGAAAAAAGACATGTTCAAAATCCAAAGCTTGATTGTATTTGTAGTAGACTGACTTACTACAGGTGACTTTTTTTCCAATACCTCCCTTCATGTATTTACACTTACAGTAAACAATATTTTTTTGGGAAATTTCTAATAAAAGGTTTTTTTCTTTAATCATGTTTCAAAGGTTGTACTTGTAGTTCCTATTAACCAGACTGACTTACAACAGGTGAAATTGTGCCAATTAGCTCCCTGTATGCACAGTAAACAATTTTTTTTTATAAAAACAGGCCTTTATAATTCACCTAAAGGTTTTTTTTTTTCATGTACCAAAGCTTGTGGTAGGTTCCTAGTGACTAGACTGACTTATTACAGGTGAAATTGTGCCAATACCTTCCTGTAATTCTGCAATTCACCAAATGGTTTTTATTTTTAATTATATTAAATTAAATTATTATTAAATTATATTATAATAAATTAAACACAGGGTTTGAAATTAACACCTGCCAAATGCAGGGAAAAATTTACTCTGGCGGGTAAAGCTGTCAAATCACTAGCCAATTTAGCCTGTTAATGTTTACTGACTTTGCTGGGGAAGTTCGTGTAAGCCATCTGTGTGGATTTAGCACAAATACTTAACTCGTGAGTCATCGTGATCTATTAAATACAGCGTATTGCGCAGAATCTGCGCATTTCTCGCTTACTTGAACATACACGTCACTAAGCAACAAATAACAGCGCTTGTTCACTTGCATTGAAGCAATAGAGTAGACTAAAAAGCATTTGGTTAACAGCAAAGACAGTTATTTTCCAACATCCTACATGTTCTTTGTACTCTATTGATCTGTCCAACTAAAACATATTTTTGGTAAAAAAAGATGAGAATGAATGAGGAAGGGAAGAGATGGCTGGATGACAGGATTTTGTTTGAATAAGAAATTAATGTAAAATTAATCCAAATTGTAATATATATATATATATATATATATATATATATATATATATACACACACATATAAATTAATCTGGTTAATTTCTTCTTCTTTGTTTGGCTAGTAGAAGTTCTGAATGGCCGGTAACTTAAAAAGTTCATTTCAAACCCTGATTATACGTTTTTACCACTTGGTGGAATTGTCAGACGTTCCCTTAGGGATCATGCGCTGTAGCGCGTCAGCATTCTCGAGTATAGATACGCAGCTATAATTCATGTAGGTGATTTTGAGAAATCAGAAATGGCGTCTTTGTCAAGTCAGTGAAGACTTCCCATACGGAAGTCACATATATTGAAATATATTAGTAATAAATACATTTCCATGTATTTAAATCTATTAATTCTAAATAGAAGAAAATATATTTGTATACTTGTTACTTGTATTTAAATACATTTTGAAATATATGTTAAAAATATATTTAAATATTTGATTTTGGCCCCTTTTTAATATTTTTCACATATATTAAGCATATGTAAATATATTTTTATTGCAAATATTTAAATATATTTATTTTCTTAATATGTTAATATGTTTAGATATCCATCTATGTAAATACATTAATGTTCAATATATGTGCATATATTAATTTATAATATATGTTAATATATTAGTTATCTGTATATGTAAATATATTAATTTATAATATATGTTAATATATTAGTTATCTGTATATGTAAATATATTAATGTAATATATGTTAATATATTAGTTATCTGTATATGTAAATATATTAATTTATAATATATGTTAATATATTAGTTATCTGTATATGTACATATATTTAGAAATGTACTGTTCAAATATTTAAGTAATGCCCCATAGTATGAGTGTCTCCATATGTAAATATTTTCATATATATATTTATATATAAAATGTTACCCTTCCCTGTAAATCAAACAGTCAAAATGCTATTTTCCAGGAATGCAAAGATGTTGACCCAGTGGACATAATCAAAATGTGCTAGTTATTGGACAATGCATTAAGGGGTTACAGAGAACACCTACAACACAAACATAATGTGGATTTTTTATTTATGTTAACAAAAGGTAAAAGTACACAGCATATATACAATTATCTGCACAATAACAAAATGATTAAAAGTATACCAAAAAATAAATAATAAATAAATAAATAAAAATGAAGACTTTTTCTCAGGCTACTTTCCTGCTGGGACACGTCCCCTCAGTCGGAGGGGCAAAACATCCTTAAGCATTACTGGCTTTAATAAGGGAAATTGCAAAAACAGGAGTAAAACAAGCAACACAAATTGTTGCAGTTGGACTCGACACTTATACAATTTACCAAAAAGACTGTGGTCCATGGACATTGACATGTGCCCAGGAATCGGGTTAATAAAGACTGACAAGAACTTTACAGTTATCCAGAATATTAGATGGTAAATATTTAATTGATGAGTTGCCAATACAATATATGACCCAGGATATGATTTTACCCCTAAATTCAACATAATTTTAACCCATTCACTCCATGTTTTGCTGCCTGGATCCCAGCTGTTTCTGCGAATTGCAGCAATCTATTCGCTTCTCTTTTCTGTAACTTTTAGCAGTCTGTAAAAAGATAGTTCTTGTTAAATCTATTTGTACAGTCGAACACACAGCTCTCAAGTGCATACCCTCTTATTCTGGAACCTCAGGTCTGACAAATTATTATTCATGGCCTGGCCCAACTGTACAACAGTTGCCTTCTCATGCCGATTTATGGCAGCATCTGTAAAAGAAAACAAGAAAGAATGTTTGTCAGTGGTTACTTGAGGTGGTTCTGGTTAGATTGCTTCAGACATACTACGTTCCATTGTTTCTGACAACAGCATCAGAAACAAGTGGATGGTTTATTTAAATGGCGTCCCAAATAGCTTTGGAGGATTTTATGTTTGTTCAGAGCATTTTGTTTAGTAAGGCACAGTGTAATGGAAAGTTCACAAAGAAATCGTTGTTAAAAGAAGCAGCGACTGTAGTAAATTAAGAAAATTATTAAGTAGATTATAAGTAATAATATAATAAAAAATAAGTAAATTATTAACATTATAGGTGTTCATGTGACAGGCTATTTCAGGGTATACAGGGTATTTCTGTAAAGTTTCAGCTGTAAATGTATATGAAGGACAACTCTAGGAAGAGTGTATGATGGTCTTGAATGAGACATCAGAGGTAAATTGCAGCCTAATGCATTTTTTAAAAGTTTTAATGTAAAAAAACAATAATAGCTTACCGTGAAATGATGTAGTCTTTCCTTCACAAACGAATCCATTTGTCTAAAACATAAGTTTAACACATTTAGTACAACACATTTAATGTATGCATTTAATTACCAACATTGTAACAATTCAAAGAGAGTTAAAAATCTGTGACCTTTGTAACCCAGGTCACTGACTAGATCAATAGTAATTATAATCATTTTATTTTTATTAATATCTGTTTAGTATTAATAACAAAAGAACGCAGATAAGTTAATTTAAGTTTTATATTATATTACAAAAATGTATCTAGGAAAAGAAATTGGCCAAAGAAAGTTTCGATTGGATGAGGTCGGAGGTTAGTCCCGCCTCCGGGAAGTGAGTTCGGATTACAGCGCGAAGAAACAGAAACGAGAGCAGCAGAGAGTATGACGAAGGAAAATAACGCAGATTGACGCTAGACAGTGCATTGTGTTCATAACTCTTAAAAGAGAATTGAAATAATCTATTTTTAGATTATTTTAGTGACAAATATTCTTAGAAGTCACACTTTAAACGTAAAAGGAGCCGACAGAACAAGAGATCGAGACGAACAGGAAAAGTTAGAAACACACATTAAAAAAGAAGACTGAAACCATCTAGATTGAGGCCAAACCAAAAGAAAACTTTATTTTATTTTTCTCTTTCACTTACTTTTTCCTTGGCCGGGTTTTTTTTTTGTTTGTTTCTCTTGTTTTTCTTCTATTTCTGATTTCATCGAAATCACCCTATTGAATCCTGATCTGTCCCTGCCGTGGATGTTCTGTCTGTGGTTTGGACATGGCGAGCCAACCATCTGCTTCATCGTACCTGGAAATTAGAACAGCTATTATTTTGCTGAACTGGTAGGACAAAATATACTCACCCTGAACTGTGATATTTGTTTTTTTTCCTTCTGGATTTCCCCTGGATCAATCGTTTGATTTTTCTTATTGAACCGGAACTGAACTAAAAATATTCAGTGACATCTGAACATTGAATCTGATACTTGAAGTTGTTTTTTTGTTTTTCTCTCTGGATGCTGATTTTGAATTGTGAAATCTGGTTTGAAATCTTGATTTTGAAATCTAAATTTACAAATTGAACTGAAGTGTCAATTGTGGACTGAACTACTGTTTATTACTGCTGTCTATTTGTTTATTCATATTGTTTTATTTGTCAAAAGATTCCATTCATTTATTTATTTATTTATTTATTTTCTTAACAACAATACATTTAATTTCCTAGTAATTAACATTTACCTTTGAGTCTGAGTTGCTTTCTTTCTTTAGTGTCTGTTATAAATTCTCTATACTCCAGTGAGTCGAACCCACCTTCTGTAATCTGGTCCTAGAATAGATCACATGTACCCAAGTTATTACGCCATAAAACGGGTAGCTGCGGGTTACACCTTACCCTAAAGGCAATGATTATATTATATAGGGTTGGTATTTGGGCAGTTCTGTATGTCCATCTAGTGTTGGTGTCATAGGAAGTCTTCACAAGTTAGGCTGAATCCAAACTGGAAGTGGCTTAATATCTAATGGCGCTTTTCCATTACCAGTACCAGCTCGACTCGACTCGACTCGCCTTGGCTCGCCTCGACACGGCTCGCTTTTCGCTCCGTTTTCCATTGCAGAAAGTACTGCCACAAATAGTACCCGGTCGTCATAGCGACGCCTTTCGTTCCTCGTTGCCCCATCAAGCTCTCGCTGGATCCTCTCTTCGGCAACCAAACAAAAGAAAGTCTGCACCTCCTCGTTTGACCACGGCGTATTCTTCCGAGTTGCCATAATAATAGTAGTAAGTTTAGTAACTCTGGCCAAACTATTTAAAAATGGCGGGGTTATTTATTCTGGATACTCCATCTGGCGCGTGCAATGATGACGCAGATTCTCTGTGACCAATCAGCAGTCGGCATTGTTTTCACGTCACATTTTAGTATCGCTTTAGCTCGCTTAGAACCTCGCCGGAGGTGGTACGAAAAAAAGTACCCGAAAGCAGGTACAGGTACAACTTTTACACAGTGGAAAAGCAAACAAAGGCGAGTCGAGTCGAGTCGAGCCGAGCCGAGGCGAGCTGGTACTGTGTAGTGGAAAAGCGCCATAATAACTTTGGGATGGGCATACCAAGATAAAAACAGGAAATCAAAAGAAGAAAGATTAGCATAGCTGGAGAGCTACACAATTAATCATTAGAATATCACGATTTTGATTCACTCACACACGCGGTCTTATTCTTAAATGACAATGATTCAGTTAACTCTATTACACCGGTTTCACATCACGTGTATTTTGCACCATAGGTCCAGTAGTCCCTATTTTTGCTTACTTAGGTTTATGTGGTATAAAATTACAACCAGATTTTTTTCAAGATCCCTTAGTAAATGTATTATTTGTCCTCACTACTCAGAGAACAGAGAGTCTCTTTGGAATATACTACATATGCTACAGTATTAGGGGTGTAACGGTTTACTCGTTTTCTCGATGCATCGATTACAAATCCTGACGATGCATATGCATCGATCTTGAAACGTGTATTTTGAATCGTGAATCGTTTATTTCGGTCAATATTCGATTTAAAATGCTAAGAATCGAATAATTTGCGATTCTATAGAGATTCAGTGCTTTAAAATATATAAACATTAAATGACTACATGCGCGAATTAATGAGGCGTTGTGCGGCGTCATTTGGCGTCCTCCCAGCTCTCCTTCACAGATACTCGCTGCACTGTTTACCATCTTTCTTTTGAGCAGTCCATGTTTGAGCTCTCCTCAGGACAGCCACTGATGTTCACATGAGCAAATGACAGCTCTCTATCGAGAAAGCAAGACTTGAGTCAAACCGATTAAGCCATTGATAAAGCTGTCATGTCATTGCGCGGGCACTGCTATGAAACAACGCCGTTATTTTCTTTAAGATAAGATACTGAAGTTTTACGGAAATGGGTCATACCCATCCTGAGCAGCTGAAGTAAAACCCCACTTATTCAAGGGTGCGCATTTATTACGGAAAGAGCAAACGCATAATAGGTGTCTAAAATGCACACGCTTCCGATGAATGATGAATGAAATTTAACTTAATGTTGTTAAACTTAATGTACGAAGGAAACTGCTGAAATAACTACAATATTAATTACACTGAAATAAGAGCGCGTGGTTTATCCATCAGTCAGATGCGCATTAAAATTGCATTCGTAATCGTTACTATAGCACAAGTAGACACCCGGCGCGTTTTCTTTCAGAATCATAAGGAAAATGTTCAGTATAAAGACAAAACAAAGAGTATTCCGTGAGGAATACTTACTATTCCATGAGGAAAAGTTAGTTAAGGTTTAGTTGGGAAAGTTCATTTTAGTCTCACAATGAAAGGATGTTTAATGTACCAGGAACACTTTAAGGTTGTGTATCCATTAACACTATCCTACAAAATAGTTACCATGATGAACTAACAATACTTTTAAAGCCTTTTTAAATCTCGGCTTACATTTCTACAAATGCTAATTTATAGGCTTTGGAAATATTTTTTATAATAATAGATTCATTAAAAACTAACATGAACTAACATTAACAATAGGCAAAATGTCGTTGGGTTTTTTTTTGTCCCCACTCTCTGACCCCCCGATGGCCGCTGTGTAATTCACACCCTGACTAAGACCCATTGGGGGAAGCATTTAAATAATCCTATTAATGCATATAAAAAATGAAGAATCGAAACGAATTAATCGAATCACATCGAATTTTAATGTGAATCGCATTGAATCGAATCTTTCTGAATTTGCAAAAATCGTTCTTGAATCGAAAACATATGAATCGTGAATCGAATCGATTCGCTGCCTACCAAAAGATTCACAGCCCTATACAGTATCATTTAAAGGGTTAGTTCACCCAAAAATGAAAATTAAGTCATTAATTACTCACCCCCATGCTGTACCAACCCCGTAAGGCCTTCGTTCGTCTTCGGAACACAAATGAAGATATTTATGATTAAATCTGAGAGGTTTATGACTGCTACATATAGGCTCCCTAAGGGAATGACACTTGACGGCCCAGAGAGTCAATAAAGAAAATGTTTAAATATTCCATGTCACAACAGTGGCTCAACTATAAGTTTATCAAGCGACGAGAATACTTTTTGTGCGAAAAAACAAACAAAAATAACGACTTTATTCGACTATTCCTCTTCTTCCTTGTAGGCCTGAAACGAGACTTCAAGAGATTTCCACGACGCGCACGCGCGAGAACTGAACTGAAGTAGTTGAAGGAGATCGCAATTCTCGCGCATGCTTCGTGGAAATCTCTTGAATTTACTAAGGGATCTTGAAAAAAATCTGGTTGTAATTTTATACCACATAAACCTAAGTAAGCAAAAATAGGGACTACTGGACCTATGGTGCAAAATACACGTGATGTGAAACCGGTGTAATAGAGTTAACTGAATCATTGTCATTTAAGAATAAGACCGCGTTTGGCGTGAAGTTTCGTGCACAATGACAAACAAGAGTGCAACATTAAGGTATTGAAATTAACACCCTCCAACCCGCCAAATAAGGGTAAAAATTAACTTTGGCAGGTAACGCTGTCAAATCACAAGCCAATTTGGCATGTTTCTATGTTTACTCACTTTGCTGGGTAAGTTCGTGTAAGCCAAATCTTCGCGGATTTAGCGCAAATACGCAACTCGTGAGTCCTCATGATATATTAAATACAGCATATTGCGCAGAATCTACGCATTTCTGGCTTACTTGAGCACACACATCACTAAGCAACAAATAACGGCGCGCTTGTTCACTTACATTTAAGTAATAGCGAATATTAAAAAGCATTTGGTTAACAGAAAATACATTGTTATTTTCCAACATCTGTCCACCTAAAACACATTTTTGGTAAAAAAAAAAAAAGGCAGGTGAAATCGATTCCCTATTTTCGTTTTTGAAACTTGTGTTGGTTGGTCCGATCGATTGTGCAATCGATTTTCGAACGTAAAGTGACAGTCGAACGTAAAGTTGAATGTTTAGTTCTGTCCTCCATCGTCACTCATTAAGCAGGGCTCGTGTTGCTGTGGCCCCGCGTGAGAGAGATCTCTCTCGAATTGTCTTTATAGCAATAATAAATAGTATGTGTATTTTCTTAATTTCTCCAGTACCGACAGCAGAACCGATAACGTCAGAGCTTATTGACCCAGCGGTCTTTCAAAATTCAGCCCCGGTGCCAGTTTAATACCGGGTTTCGGTACCCATCCCTAACCATAATAAAAGTTAGGGGTCAGTAAGATGTTTCCTCTTTGAAAGAAATCTCTAATGTTCACCAAGAAGACTGCATTTATTTGATCAAAAATAAAGTAAAAACTGTAATATTGTGAAATATTACACTTTAAAATAACTTTTTTTCTATGTGAATATATTGTAAAATGTCATTTATTTCGGTTTTGGTAAAGCTGCTGAACTTTCAGCATCATGGATCAAGGATCATGTGACACTGAAGACTGGAGTAATGATGCTGAAAATTCAGCTTTGATCACAAGAATGAATTACTTTTTAAAATATATTTAAAAAATATCATTAATTGTACTGTTTTACTATATTTTTAAATAAATGCAGCTGTGGTGGGCATAAGAGACATCTTTCAAAAATATTTCAAATCTTACCGACACAAAACTTTTGAACGGTTGTGAGGTTTTACTTACCTTTTGTCATATGGTTCTTAGCGCCTTGGAGATGTTCTTCGTCAGGTCTGCTAAACTCTGCTGCACGGCCATCAGCATGCATGAATCTAGGAACATGAAAAGTCTGTCACAGAATATTTAGCATGAAATGTCACATTTATTAGAAATAAACAAACTAGAGCAGAGGTGAAATGCAGAAAAGAGAAAGAACAATATACAGAATATACAACAAAACAGAATTTACATTTTTAAGTTTACTTATTTATACAATTTCACTTATATTTGGATGTAAAACCTTCTTAAATATATGTATATGTGTGTATATATATATATATATATATATATATATATATATCCATGGTGATATAGCTGAAACATATTGTGAAAATGCATATTAAGTTATTTAAAGAGCTTGCTCAGCTCACCTGTGTTTCCTTGTAAATTTTCTGATGCTCCTGAAATCAAAGAACAGTTTTTTTATCATTATGTGCTTAACATGAAAGATCAAAACGTGTTTGAAATAGTGTCAGTCCGTTTTCCCGCTCCAACGCTAACTTACAGTGCATGTAGAGATGATTAATTAGCTTAACATTCATCCATTGACAAATTACCAGCACAACCTTTACAAAACTATATATAAAATAATTCTCATTTACACATAAGATGTGATTCAAAGCACAAACTTCTATTAAAAATGAGCTCAAGTCTATAGCTCTTATAGTTAACGTTAGCCTGACGGCTAAGATGCTAACGGTCTTTTACGAAGACACTAAACCATTTCTGTAAACTAAATATTCACCAGGAGCGTATCAATTACATGTAGGAAAATGTCAGGAAGAGTGTGTGTATTATTTGTGTAACTTTGGGGAATAAACTTACCTGAAATCCGTGAAAACAACAGTGAGACAGTTTTACAGCTTGTCCTCAGTTGAGTCCCCGCTCCGTTTGGCGTTTCCGTGGCAACTCCCTCCGCTCCAGTAAAATCAAATGCGACTCGAATGTTCAGCACGCGCGCCCATTAAAACGCATCGTTAAGTTACCATATGGAGAATTTACATGAATATACATCTAGAATTAAAACATTAAAAATACTGATGGAGTGAATCATAAGAAAAAAAGATAAAATGTCCGGAAACTTTTTTTTTTTAGTTGAATTTTTTTTAAAGTGGATAGTAGGCTTTTAAATGGAATGAGAATATGAAAGCAGTATAGCCATACTACAATAGCATAAACATGGTGTAGAAAAAAAGTAGGCAACATATTTGAAAAACACACTAATTAAAAACTTCACATGATATAAGGCACAAATATATTTTCACATATATGTACACATATTTAAACGAAGAACAATTTAAGCTTTAAGTTATAAGCATTTTCAAAATATATTTTCAAAATATATTTCAATATATTTAACAGTGTACCACATATATGTGAATATATTACATTTCTGTATGGGTTTTAAGATGTGACATAGAGAGTTCGTGGGTACACAAAGGGAATACCAGATGAAATAATTAGAGATGTAAATATAGACGTTTAAGATGTGACAGAGAGTTTGTGGGTAGGCCTACACAACAACGACACAAAGGGAATACTAGATGAAATAATTAGAGATGTAAATAGAGATAATGTGACACGGAAAGAAAGGGTGTGTGGAGAGAGATTGAACGAGAACTATAGAAACGGAATAAATGTAAATGAGACATATCAGCAGGCAATCTGTGTACACTGAACTCCGTAGAAAGATGATTTGCCTGTCTTTCACAAAGTTCTCCACCTCTCATATTAGTTATTAACTATTGTGGCTAATTTGACTATGCTGGTCAGCATACAGATGTCCTCTAAAATAAACACAGAAAATGCCATAATAAACTCATTAAGAGTTTAAAGAACACATTATGAAAGGGAAAAAAAAATTTGTTTCATTTTTGAAATAGTCACATGTTAGACATAGCAACAAATCACAGTGTTTAAAGAGAATCTATGGGTGGAAAATCTACTAACTAGGCTGTTTACACATATTATACTTCGTATTAACAAATCCTTTTTTCATGGTGGCTGGTGGTGAGTACTATATTTTATATGGAATTGGTACATAATGTAACCATAACCAACACCATTGTTCTAACTCTGTACCGTACATTACATTTAAATAGTCATCTCGGTTATACAGAAAATGGTTCTTAACCAGGGATCATCACTGGTCTAGAAAGTGCTAGCTTTTAAGCTAGCAAGCTAGCTTTGAAAGCATGAGATCCCACCCTCCCTTCAGAGCCACGCCTCCTCCAAAACACATGAGCACACACACAGCCAGTCTGCAAAGCGTCAAAGGCCGTTAAATTATCTCTGTCTCAAAGCACATACAATTACAATAATAAGGAACGTAAACAACTTACAGAGCACTTTCTTGTACCAACTGACTGCTGCAATTTCATTTAGGCATTGATGTTGTGATAGAAAAGCATAAATCCAACTCTGAGGACGTGAACAGCTCCGAATAGAATGTCACGGGTTGACTTCAGTAATTACGTAACTGTAATTACAGTTACGACATGGTGTGAATGCAGCATAATCCCGTTGTTTTGGTTCAGGAGAAACTGTAAAATGCTGCTGCAGTTTATTTGTGGTGCTCGATGTGACTGTCTACAACTCTGCATAGTCTTACGGAACGCGCTGATGACGTGTGATGTCTGCGCGAGCAGGGTGCGGGGCGGAGAGGTATGGAAAAACATACGTTGACAGACAGGTATGAGTATGACAATAGGCTTGTTTGAGATGTGCAAAATCTGCGCAGAACCGATCACTGGTGATCAGCGCGAGATGCATGCCGGTTAGAAATGTGTCCGAGTGCGGTCCGCCTTGCTCTGATGTCATGCTTACGTGTGTCAAAAATCTCTCGCGACCGCAAGGCGCACGTGTCGGATTCTGCAGTCGCGCACAGTTGCTCTCCACCGACTGCGCTGATCAAAAGGACGATGGGAAACGACTTGCTGACGACGACACAGCTTAATGCTCATTGGTTTAATCAACCGTGATGTATTGTTCTCTTTTAAAAAAATTTATTTTAAAACTCTGATATCATGTTTTATGTGTATAAATTATGTGTGGATATTCCCAAACTCTCTGACAGTGTGATCTATGTGATGTAATTTTTATTATATTTTTTTAATAAAAACACATGTCTGTATTAAAGAAAAAAATATTGATAAACACGTATGCCTATTTAAAATAGAATTAAATAAGTACTTTGGGTGTCTTGTTCATTATATTTATTTTCGTATAAAAGCAACAAAACTTAAATTACATCCAGTTTAGCAACACCATGCACGGGCGTGAATCCCGCGATATCCGCCTTTGATCTCACAGGTGTCTGATCCACTATGAGAAGAGAGATCTGTCCGGCTGATTTTTTCACTCCTCCTCTCACCGCAGCCGCCTACTCTCGACTACATTTCAGGCGAGGCAAGGCGCATCTCAAACAATCAATAGGTGTGTTCGACTTCATGCAGCTCTGCGCAGACCGATCGGCGGCTTACTTGAAGCAGTGCATGCCGGTTAGAAATTTTGTCCGACTTGATACAGCGCTGACGCCACATGACTGTGACGTATGCCATCAAAGTACCGCGAGAGCGATTTGAGAGTAGCCGGAGGACTCAGCCAGTGCAGCCTCTCAAGAGCAGCTGCACAAGCTCTGGGCTGCGTTCAGCCCCGACAAAACGTTGCACAACTTTTTTAAACAGAAACGGTGATGCGTTGAACACACTGTTCTGATGACGCAAGAGTTGCAACTATATGGCAGCTGAGAAGGCCATTCTTTGTGTTCTTTGTGAAGAATTTTCGGAGCCTGATGAAGTCGATATAAATGTTTAATACAACAAAATATGCCCGGTGTTACAGTTACTGCACTTGCCGCCCACAAGAGAACATCCCATTCACGAGTTCACACTTACGAATGATCAGAGAGTAAATGGTTATGCGTATTTGGCGTGCTGTCCGGGGGGAGGGCTCCGAGCTCGGAAATTGGGCCCGAACCCAGAGTACTCCCCCAGTATCTCTGTTTAGGAAGATAATCAGGCAAGTGTGAGGAGATGGGGTGGTGGAGGGATACTGAAAACTGTTGAGAACTATGGGTGATTCGACTGCGTTTATTTATGGGCTTTACTCATGCTGATTGAGTGGACCTGTTGATTACTGATTGCTGACAGCTGGTTGGAATGACTTGATTGTTGATCATTAGAACGTGTTCCTCCCGAGTGAAGGGATTTGCTGAAACTGTAATGGAAGCACACATCTGACCTAATTCAGACTAAAACACATCTATTTAGCCTCACATACTGACTTTATTTGTAAATCACTGTTTTAATACCCTGTATTTTCTTTCTCGTTTTTAGGAAAAGCACTTAATTACTATTGTTTATTTCTATACCAAATGCCATACACTTGCAATGAAGCTAAAAATATAAACAACTACATCATTATGTTGATGTCCTATATTTTTACAATAAAACTTACGACAAACATGTCTTCTAATATCCTTAGTTGTTGCGTATACCGAGCTGCATCGAACACATTTGTAAATTACTTTCCTTAAACATATTGTGCGCGTTCACTTTAATACCGTGTGCTTTATATACATGTTGCTGCTGATTGGACTGCAGTTCTGACACACCCACCAAACAAGAGAAAACGTATCTCAAACCCCGTTGCACACCGGTGCACGCCGTTTCCAGGAAACATGACGTTCAACCCGGAAACCGTTGCAAAACGTTGCGCACCGTTTTGAACTTGAACGTGCCCCTGATGACGACACAACTGTTCCACGATTGGCCGGATTCACCGCATGACAACGATCACATGCGTTTAATGTTTATTCTCACACTTTTAGTTCCACTAAAGCTCACAAATCAGTTTTTTATAACAGTAAACAGTGTTTCATGTAGTCGCGATGTTATATTGTGTCATGTTTATCAAAATAAAACTGATTAAAAAACGTTGACTCCACTTCATTGATATAGGCTTGAACTTTATATTTGTTCAAACAGATGCTGTAGCCTATGAAGGAGTAAACTATTGAATGAAAATGTGTCTGAAAAATATCTGTGTATTTGGCAAATATTGCATTTATTTCACTTCAGGTGTGGTAAAGTATGCAAACACCACGGGCACGTTCAAGTTCAAAACGGTGCGCAACGTTTTGCTACGGTTTCCGGGTTGAACGTCATGTTTCCTGGAAACGGCGTGCACCGGTGTGCAACCAAGGGGGTAATCCATCAGCCGGAAGTTGAAGCCTCGCGGGAGCCGCCATTGTAGCAGAACTTCACCTGCTGTTAGCATCCCATTGACTCACATTCATTTTGGCGTCACTTTGACAGCGAATAACTTTACATCTGGGGCGTCCAAAGGCTTAATTTGTCGATTATTTATTTCTAAAGAAACACGACAATGTATAAAATGCTCCATTACTTTGTATCTTACGTTACGACCCCGTAGAAGCCGTTTTTGTAAAAATAGGCTAAAGATTGCGTCATAACCACGGGACTTTCTGTCGCACAATAGAGACATTACCGTATAGACAGGAGGAGAAGCTCGCGGCAATCTTTTACTGTCTAAGAGGCAATCGGGGGGACATGAAGGCACAAAGTCAAGGGAGAAGCCCATAAATAGACAGTCCATAAAAGCAACGGGACAAAATATTTCAACAACGTTTTTGAGGAATTAGGTGATTTAGATTTGTCTTGGCACAGCTACTAGAAGATTTTCAACTGTCAGACTGTCGTCACGCTCAGTTTGAGCCTGCGCAGTCGCTCAGACATCAGACAGGAAGTGCAATAATCAGGCTTCAAGTCTTCTCCGTTGAAATCAATGGGGTCGCTGTGTCCATTTCTTTTACTGTCTATGTGTGCAACAGAGTTTGAGATACGTTTTCTCTTGTTTAGTGGGTGTGTCAGAACTGTAGTGCAATCAGCAGCAACATGTATATAAAGCACGCAGTATTAAAGTGAACTCAGTTCAAGGAAAAAATGTATATGTTCGATGCAGCTCGGCAACAACTGAGGATATTAGAAGACATGTTTGTCGTAAGTTTTATTGTAAAAATATAGGATATCAACATAATGATGTAGTTGTTTATATTTTTAGGTTCATTGCAAGTGTATGACATTTGGTATATAAAAAAAATGGTAATTAAGTGCTTTTCCTAAAAATGAGAAAGAATATACAGGGTATTAAAACAGTATGATCTACAAATAAAGTCAGAGGCTAAATAGATGTGTTTTAGTTTGTAAGATGTGTGCTTCCATTTCAGTTTCAGCAAATCCTTTCACTCGATTGGGATGTTCTCTTGTGTTCTGGGCGGCAAGTGCAGTAACTGTACTGTAACATCGGGCATATTTTGTAGTATTAAACACAGATTTATACCGACTTCATCAGGCACCGAAAATTCTTCACAATGAACACAAAGAATGGCCTTCTCAGCTGCCATATAGTTGCAACTCTTGCGTCATCAGAACAGTGTGTTCAACGCATCACCGTTTCTGTTTAAAAAACGTTGTGCAACGAACATTGAAAAACATTGAAACATTGAAAAACATCAAAAACATTGAGAACCACTGATCTTGAGGGTTATTTAATATGCCTAAACTTTTTGTTTTCTCCAGAACTCTTTCTCCAGAATGTGATGATGTGGAATATTACTCACATTAAGGTTCCAAAACTAAAATATCATGATGATCAAGGATAAAATGCTAAATTGTCACAGGGACAAAAAAAAAAAATTAGTTTAAAGGATTAGTTCACTGAATCTTACTAAAATTTACTGATAATTTACTCAACCCAAATGCCATCCAAGATGTTCATGTCTTTCTTTCTTCAGTGGAAAAGAAATTAAGTTTTTTGAGGAAAACATTTTAGGATTTTTCTCCACACAATGGACTTCAATAGGCTTTATGCACAGCTTCACTACTTCCTGAACTTTAGCCAGCTCCTTTGTTTCCTGTCTGCCATTATTGGACAAACTGATTAATCCAGGTGTGCCTGATTAATGTTACTGAGGCCAGGCACACCTGGATTAATCAATTTGTCCAATAATGGCAGACAGGAAACTAAGGAGCTGGCTAAAGTTCAGGAAGTAGTGAAGCTGATAAAGCCAAATTGCAACCAACATGTTGAAGTCCAAATCAATGCAGTTTCAAAGGGCTATGAAGTGCTTCAAAGGCCTCTGCACGTTCCCAGCTGAGGAATAGGGTCTTATCTAGCGAAACGATCGATCGTTTTCTAAACAAATAAACATTTATATACTTTTTAATCACAATTGTTCGTCTTGTGCTGGTCGTCGATGCGCCAGGGATTACGTCATCACTTTGGAAACGTCACGCGTCACGTCATCTATCTAAGTTATTTGTGTGTACTCCGGTTCAAAAAGGCAGGGAAGGGCGAAAAAATCCATCTAATTTTCTCCCGTTTTCTCATCCAACTTCAAAATCGTCTGACATCTTTGTTTTAATGTATTATTATTATTCAACAAAAAAAAAATCGTGACGTTTCCAACGTGATGACGTAATGCCTGGCGCGTCGCCGACCAGCACAAGACGAATAATTGTGGTTAAAAAGTATATAAATGTTTTTGTTTTTTTTAAATGACCGATCGTTTCGCTAGATAAGACCCTATTCCTCAGCTTTGAATCACTTCATAGTCCTTTGAAACTGCATTGATTTGGACTTCAACATGTTGGTTGCAATTGAAGTCCATTGTGTGGAGAAAAATCCTGAAATGTTTTCATCAAAAAAAAATTAATTTCTTTTCCACTGAAGAAAGAAAGACATGAACATCTTGGATGGCATTGGGGTGAGTAAATTATCAGGATATTTTAATTTTGAGGTGAACTAATCCTTTAAGAATTACAGTTCCGTGGCCAAAGAGAAATATTGATGGTTTTCTCAGTTGACCCACCATGGCAGGTGTGGCAAGTTCACAAGATGCACGTGGAATGTGCATCCCCAATCAGATAGCTAGCAATCTCATCGATCAGGATGCATGAAGTGACTAAGTTTAGCCTTCAGTGGTTTTGAATGCTTTGAAATCAGGACACAAACAAACAGAAGATGTGAGCCTGAGACAGAGCAGGAAGCAGAGCTCATTCTCTCTTCTACCCTTCTGTATATGTATACCACGTTCTTTTCCTTCCTTCATCTTTTCCTTACTCTGTCTAGTGCTTCCGTCTTTAAACATTGCTCATTTAAAAGGGAGATTCATCAAAGATGGAATTTCAGTCCAATTTGTCTTCAAAAGAAGGTAAAGTCTCTCATTATGTGGGCTGTTCCCCTTCTTTCCCATTAGAAGGGCTGAGAGAAAGAGAGAGAGAGACAGACAGGCGGAGAGAGACGTGTTAGTCATGGCCACTTATCTAGCAACCTTATGAGCACAGGATTAAAAGATGAAAGAAGAGAGAAGGGTTAGTGTTATAGAGAATGTAAGCTGTTCGTGAGCCCTACAGACTCACCCTTTAACTCTTTCACAACATATCCAAACCTCTCACTGTCCTGACCAGTGGCACCAAAAAGAAGAATAAGTGAAAGTGTTGACTGGATTCTTCCCAGTGATGATTTTATTAGACAGCGGGTCTGAACTGATACTCTGCTTTAACACACATTTGCAGCACATGGACAGTTGACAGAAAATTAAAAGGTTGACACGTGGTGTGACGCAATACTTCATCGAGCTATTTTAAACTGCATATTTATCATTATTTTAAAATAATATCAGCTTTGACTTTTCAATTACATTTTTTATTTGAAAAATATACATAGAATTATTCACACCACAGAACTATTTTAAAATGAACTAGCGAAGGCACAAAGGTGTTCAAAAGTGGTTTTAAAATCTTTAAGGAAATGGTAACCAGTCACGGCACCTAACACTTTCCATTATAGATTCACATCAACTTCACAAAAAGGTCATTGACATGTTACAAAAAGTATTTGGAGACTTAAGCTTAAGCGTAGTTTTTGTTATTTTTGGACCAAAATGTATTTTCGATGCTTCAAAACATTCTAATTAACCCACTGATGTCACATGGACTACTTTGATGATGTTTTTATTTCCTATCTGGACAAGGACAGTATATCGTACATACATTTTCAATGGAGGGACAGAAAGCTCTCGGACTAAATCTAAAATATCTTCAACTGTGTTCCGAAGATGAACGGAGGTCTTACGGGCTTGGAACGACATGAGGGTGAGTCATTAATGACATCATTTTCATTTTTGGGTGAACTAACCCTTTAAGAGAGAGAACATTATGGGAAAAGATTACTTCGTTAGCGGCTCTTTAACACAAACCCGTCCTAAACAGCGCACTGATGTGTGGATCGCTCCGTGTTGTGCATTTTTTGTATCAGTAGTCCTATTTATATATTGATCCTTATTAATTTAGTTTCAAATACAGTTTCTGAATGTTATTTACATAGGCTACAAAACACTTATGTTATTCATGAGTACCCTTATGAAAAAGAGTTTATTCAAGTGCAGCTACTTTTAGTATAGGTCACTTCTTTTAAACTAAAAATAAGAAAGTATACTTTCAGTCTATTTTTTTTTAAATTGAGATATACTTAAAAAGTATAATTAAGTATTCTACACTATAAAATAAAAGGTGCCTGGAGGAACCTTTTGGGGTTCTTCACTTTGCCACACCGGCGGACCCATCTGCAGATCCTAGGCACCGTGTGTAAATATATTTGTGCAGTGCAGGACTGCATAAACATGATAGAGCAGCAAAGAAACATGGATGAATGAGAAAAAAAGACTATCTAAAGTGAATGTAAAAGGTTGGGCGAAATTATCATTATATTAGTGACATTAGCCTCATATAGGCCTGTCGTTAATGTTAATTAAACAACAAAGGAAAAAGAAAATCATTCATTGTTCTTGACTGAATATCTTTCATAGCTTTATTAAGAATCTGTTTATATGTAATTCATACAGCGCAGTTCACATATTGTGTTAAGGGAAGCCTGCATTTTCTTTGACTTTGAAAACCCTTGGTGTAGCCCTCACTAATTATGCAAAGACAGAATTCGATTACACATCGAAGGAGAGAGAAGCACTGAGACCAGAGTGATCTGTGAGGTGTGGAGTCATTGTAATGTGCTCTATATACATTTTAGCTATAGAAATGATCAGAGGACAAAGAGTAAAGCCAGATAACAGGAGGAAACAGAAAACAACAGAATAAGAAAACAAGAATAACAATGCGGGAGGAAGGAATGTGCTGCTTATTATTATTATTTGTTACAATAAATAAATAAATAACTTTAAAGGTCCAGCTGACCTTATAGCAACAGAATGATTATTTTTTGTGGCAAGGTCAGCTGGAGAAGGATTACTGTACCGCTCTGTGTTCTTAAATGTGGCATGGGGGCATGTTTGAGCGGGAGGCATTCTCTAAACAATGCTGAAGCTTTTGAAGTGCTTCATCTTTTTATCTGTTTCAGCAGCCTAGTTAAGCTCTGAAAAGTGAGAATGAGGGGGAAAGAGAAAGAGAGGCTGTTGGAGTAGATGAACTATGGTGAAATAACCCGTCAATTATGTTCAGAAACAGTCATCATAAACTATTCACATGTTCATAAAGATACATTTATTTGGCTCACTGTCCATGTTGGATGGCTTGAGCACCTATGTGTCTAAATTTTATATATAATTAGATAAATCAGCTGCGTCTCTGAAATTGTGAACTCTCTGAGTAGGTACTACTCAGAGAGTAGACAACCCATGTTGTAACTGTCATTCACTCTTACGAAAAATGGTTCTAAACAGTACCAAATTAGGGTTCTTCGGCTTGTAACAATAGCAGAACCCAGGTTCCATAAAGAACCATACTTTAAAAGTGTTAGGACCTTAATGGTGTTATAAATAACCTTTTCAATTATATTTATTTGCATTAATATTAGCATATTCGTATCTTTATATTATTAATATTACTATTCTTTTTTATAAATTATTTATTAATACTGTTTTTTTTAGCCCTCTATCTGCCTGGTCTTCTATCTTGTTGCCTCTATTTGGGTTTTACATTTTTTTTAAAACAGCATGTTGTGTCAATTAGGTACTTTTATTTTTTATTGACATGGCAGATTGTAGCAAAAGTGACAGTGCTCTAACAACAGAGGTTAGTTGAATACATTAATAAATAACAATTGGCATTGAACACAATATAGATGTAATGAAGACCAAACATCTTCACAATCGTCTATGATGTCTTTACGTCCATTATGTGTGTATTCTGAGGGGCAGTTTCTCTCTGCAGATGATGAGGTTATGGTACGACACACATTGTGTATCTTCCATTTGATTATGTAAAAACAATTATGTTCATGAAGGCCAAAATGAGCAAAAATGGACATTATGAGCCCTTTACCATGTTAAAGTGATATAAAGTCATGGTATAGCTTTAATGTTTTTTTGTGACTGGGTATTTTTAGGCATAAAGTCAAAATTTAAACAAAAAAAATCAAACAATATGGGTCATAAATTCCATATCTCTGTTACTTTGTGGAGAAGAGAAGATGAGTATCCTTAACTGAACAGGGCTGCTCACACTTACATGTTCTGTTAAACTAAAAAGAGAAAAAGTCATGATTGGTAGGACATTTTTAAAGGAATAATTTATAGACATTTTAAGTTGAGAGTATGTTGACAGTCTGTGTAGTAGCTGTTGTATAGCTGAGCTCCAGAAAATCAGTAATGAGGAGGCTTTGACAGTTACAGATTAGAAAAACAAATAGCGGGCGGGAATAAAGAACCCTAAACTCTAACACAAAGAACCATTTCAGCATATAAAGGGTTCTTCAGGACGATATGGTACTAAATAAAACTGTTACTATGTGTAAAGAACCTTTAAAGAACCATCTTTTTTTAGTGTTGTGTTCAGTTACGTCTCTTCACCTCCATTCAAAGTGTCCATCAGATGTTATCCGGGTACTTTTCACCTTCTGTTTTATAAATACTACAAATGAATACATACTATTTGTCTGTATGTTCCCATAAAGCAATTATAACCAAACATAAACAGTTTTAGCACTAAGATTTTCATTCACATTTAAGTTTTGTTACTTATGTTTTTATTTTTTTAAGTCAGGTGTGCGCTGCCTGTAGCTGTCCAGAAAATTTTATGTGAAAGGCTACACAATTCATGCTAAAGAAACAAAATTAAAATGCTTGCTTTGGCTTTTAGGTATTATTATTAATTTTTTATACTTTTATTTCATTCTGTGACTCGATTAACAAAAAGATTGTTGGAGTGGTCCTCATTGACTGATGTTAATATGTTTACCTGTCCAAGTCAAGACCATATAGCATCTCACTAGCACAACTTAACGTCCTACCAAAGCTTCAGATAAATACTTATACACTCTTAAAAATAATGGTTCTTTATCGATGGTTCCATGAAGAACCTTTAAAATTCACAGAACCTTTTTACAATGTGCCAAGGTTCTTTGGATTATTAAAATGTTCTTCACACTAAGAAATAACGGTACCTTTCAGAACTGATCACTGAAAGGATATTTGGAGAACGTGAAATGTTTTTCTATGGCGACGCTGAGAAAACCCATTTATTTTAAAGTGTGTACTTCCTTCACTTTCACTTTCACAATATGAGTTTTGCTGCCACTGATGCATGAGTGACTTCCTCTGCAACACTTTCCATGTTCATCATCTCAATATCATTATACTTGCTTCACTTTTTCTTTCCATAAAGAGATACCTCTCCCCTGCCTCAGCTGGGGTCCTGTTGGGTTGTGAGGAGATTAAAACAAACAGGGTTTAATCAGCAGGTCCTGCCGCAGCACAGGAGCAGTAGACAGAAGGAGCCCTCTCCAGGAGAGCAGCCTGCAATCAAAGACTGCTGCACCCCTCTTCCAGATCCCTATCACAACAACACAAGCAGCAGAAACAATTATTTATTCCTTTTGATGTGGGGTTTTGAAGTTATCCCTCCATCCTTTTTCAGCACCCCCCATCAAACCTCTCACTCGCTTGCTCTTTCTCTATTTCTCTCATCTTCCCCTCCCTTTCCCTCTGTCTGTTTTTTTTAAACTAAGGAAACAGGGTCATGCTAGCTTATTTTGAAGAGGGGATTTGTGTTTGAGGGAGCCGAAATCGAGGCGTTGTGTCCCGCCCTGTTGGATCTGTTAGGAAAGATAGACTCTCCTATTCATTCAGCAACAATTAGAGAGAACATGCCTCACTATCAGCTCCTCCGTGCAGTGATCCCGTGCACCGTGTAGTGTGCAGCGTGTCGGATCGGTTTCCTCAAAGAAAGTGGAAAGAAAACCTCTGGAAGTGTATGGCTTTGAAATATGACTGTTTAGACAAAAAAAAATATTTGAGTAGAACCAGACTCATTCATTCTCTACAGAATTCACTTCTATAGAATATTCAGCCTAGCTCCAGTAGATCGGTTCAGTTGCCTGTAGTTCTCTTGGCCTTGACTGCAACCTTTTGATAAAGGAATGTTCAAGGTAAAATTTAAGTTATTGACAGAATTTGTAGTACCTCAGAAAAAAAAAAAAACTTTGTGAGTTACAATAAGGCACCTAATGGAAGTAAAGGGGGGCCTATGCTAAAATACAAATACTAACAAACTTAAATGTTATGCCTGTTAACATGAGATTAGTAAAATAGATTCACTCACTGAGCTTCTCTGTGTGAAGTTATATCTAATCTCTCAACTTCACTGCCATGAGGACAACTTGTCTTCTTCCAATTATCTCTAAAACGCCTGATGATGAAAACAGCTCTAAACAAAAAGCCGCCTGCTTCGTCTGTACTGGAATCCAGGTGTATTATTCTCTGTTAATGTATGCCACCCACAGATACTGCAATAGACTAGAAAGTGCTAACAAAAATATGAACTTCATATTTTGCCCTTTAAACAAAGACACTGGGACCGTTTTTCCCCATTGTAGGTCCAGTACATTAATCTAACCATGATTTTTGCTTTTCAAAAATATGTGGTATATTGCATTTCAGCTTTCCGAAAGAGAGCAAGAGAGAGAGATATTATGGTTATTATTACTTTCAGCCAGGTTTATTAGCATGCATTGTTTTTAGATGCTGGATGTACTGTATTGTCTCTGGCCATTTTATTTACCTGTTGACATGTGACAACATTTTTAAGCCAGAACAATTGGGAAATAGGGAGAGTGAAAGAAAGGAAAACTTTCCGTCATAATTTTTTTTAAAGTCGGCATGAAACAAAAGTATTGTTTTAAGTATTGCCTATTGTTATGTATATCTGAAGAAAACAACCGCTCAAACAAGAAAAAATATATAGGGAGGGAGGACTTGATTTTGTCTATCGGGAATTGATTGGATCATTGTTGTTTGCTATTGCTGTGATCTCATGTGAGTGACAGTCTGTGAACACATAAATTAATAAAAATATATATGATGTGCACGGATAAATCATGTGTAATAAATACTGTAATATGCCATAAAAAATAATAAATACCAAATTTTGAATTCATGGGGATTTAAGATGTGTGATAAAAATCAAGTCAATGAAAGAGTCTGTTTTTTATTCTATTTCAACACACAAGTGGCCTTGTCTCTCACAGGAAGGTGAAGTAATGTTGAAGTACTCGACGAAACAGTCCATTTACTGAACTTATCACTTCTTAAATCATCAAGTCTAAATCTGCATTGACAATAAAAGCAGTGAAATATTTCATAGCAACAAAAAATAGCCTTTTGAGTTCCTTTTACAACTCTCAGCCCAAAACATCTGCTGAAGCCATCAAGGCTCTCTTGCCTTCTCCAACAAAAGGCTTAAAGGGAAATCCCTTGAGACAGATTACATCAATCATGTTTTAATCGCTTTTTGTTGGGCTTTGATCATTTCTATTCATTTAATTAGTCTTGACGCAATTCGACATTAACACTTGTGCCCAGCAGACTCGTCGACTAGTGAATATAACTTGTCCTAAACATAAGGCAGACCGTGATCTTGGCTGATTCATGGACAAAAAAGTGATTATTTTTCACTGGGGGTCTGGTCCCTTTATTTAACAAACTGACTTAACAAAATAAACTAACAGCAACAATAACATATACCCTGTTTAATCGGTAACTGAATATGTCTTAGTGTACCCTTGATCACTTGCGTCCAACAGTAGCTCTTCATAGTGCCATAAAACACATTAAAAGATCTGTTTCGCATCAAGCCTTCCATTCTCTACTTTTGGCAAGTCACTGAGCAGAGAACACATTTGATCATGCAGTATAATAGGGTTACGTAGCAGAAACTGATCTTTTGGCAGTAGCTTTTGTAGGTTTAACCACTACCCACGTCTGTAAGTCTGAAATAAATCATACAATATGAGGCTATCCATCATGAAATTATATTTCAGCTGGCACCAGTGTTAACCGCACTCCATAGGCAGCGATCCATTCCAAAATAAGTAAACTTGTTGGCACTGGAGTGAGACGGTCCTTAAAATACAGCCTAACCCTAGCGTTTCTGTGAGTCGTGTGATGTGCTGTGGACGAAGCAATGACATCTCACAGGAAACACACAGACTGCAGCCAACTGTTTGAACTCAAGGCTGTAGAAAATATTTCAGAGAAATATTTGACTCACTATGCTAAAACTCCTGCTTGCCTCGATTTTAAATTGATTTTAGTCACTTTTTCAATGTAACCATCACGGGGAATACAGGTTTGTGTAACACTATTCTAAAAATTCTGAGTAATATAGGCTTTAAATTATGATGGATTAATGCAATTATTTCACACGCATGATAATGTCCCTCGGTTCCTGAGTCTGTTATGATTCCTGAAGCCATGGAGTCAAACTCCACAGAGAGAGAGAGAGAGAGAGAGAGAGAGAGAGAGAGAGAGAGAGAGAGAGAGAGAGAGAGAGAGAAACCACAGCACCCTTTTTTCAATAAATAAATAATTCCAAAGCTCTTGTGCAAGTGAATTCAAAAGCTACTGTGCTTAATAAGATATTAATTGCCTTGCTCAAATTGTCTGAATATAATGACAAACATTTTAAACGATTAAATCACTTGTTTAATTAGCAGTAGTGAGTCTTGGTTAATTGTTTACTTAACTCAAAATCAAATTTAGTGGCAACAAACGGTAATATATTTAATCTGTTGTGTGTTTTTTATAAAGCCTATTTTCTTTTTAATAGCAAACATCGGAGAGACGTGAAGGCCGCAAAGCATAAAACATGAAACCTTTGTGTAAAGTTTCTGCAATTTCAATACAGCCTTGAAGGACAACACAGAGCTTGTAAAGCATTTAATTTCTGTTTTATAAGCAGCTTTATTGTTCCTCTCAGCCTCCCTGCTTCAAATCGCTCTTTAATTAAACTCCAGCTAATTACACAACTCTGGAATGGCTGTTTCTGCTCCCCAGGAATGAGGGGAGTTTCAAGAGCGGCTGTTTATAACTGAACGTCAACTGACACCCAGAGATTCGTTGCTTTCTCTGCATTACAGCCAGTGACTGGCTAGTGGCCAGTAAAACACAGATTTAGATCAACAGGAGTCGAGTGAATTCACCCGACTGTAATTATGTTAGATGAATTTGCGATAGGGAGTCGATTACTGTGTAATTAACATAAACACACACGCACAGTCTGCAAACTAGAAAGGGCTTGAAAACTTTTGGACACCTTCAACTTTGATTCATATATAAAACTGAGGTAAAGTCAGATGAGGTTAAAGTCTGTCTTACAGTTTCAATATTCGGTTTAAGACCACTATTCAGAAGATCAGCACAAGAAACAGTAGTATAGCAAAAAGAAAGAATGAAAGAAAGAAGTACTGGAATGTTGTTTATTACCACAGAAAATGATTCTGCCTCACAAAGGAAAATGTGCATTACACAATTGAAGTCTGGGATGAATATACAGTACAACAAATAAACAATGTAAATCCCCCCCCCCCCCCCCCCCCCCCCCCCCCAAATGTATAACACTGTTCCAAAGAACAGTTTCAGTATCAGATTTAGTTATTTTGCATAATTGTAAGAGAACATGTAGTTAGTAAGATGCCATAAATAAAGAGGTAAACAAAGTCTACTTAGCAAAAAGAGAAACTAAACTAATCTAACACTTAACTGGTGTGTTACAATCACTTATCAAGCTTGACTGCACATAATCCCCTGGGTTTCACAAACAAGGTTTAACCCTAGTCTCAGACTAAAAGGGATGTTTGAGCTGTCTTTACTGAAAGCAACTTGCACTGACATATCTTAAAATATGTCACTGCCATTGTTTTGTCTCAAGATGCACACCAGTAATGATTTGTTCTAAGGCACGTTACGTAAAGCTATGTCCTAATTGAAAGAAGGCATAATCCTGTCTGTGAAATCAGGCCAATAAATATCATTATTATTTAAATAAATATTTTTGCAAGATTTAACAAAAATACAAATAAAAAATAAAAAAATAGGCTACATGACTATAAAGTTTTTCATTTGATTACCCAAATTATGTCAAAAGAAAGTACCGGTAATTTTTTTCAGTGGTAATCCAGCATGCCAGAAACACTGTCAATACAGTTTAAATTTCGTTTCATTTATTCTACCCTTGGTTTAAATACAAATAGAATTTGTGGAGTCCTAATCTGTTAAATATTTAAATTATTCATAAGGTCAAAAAAAGAGATATTATTATCTAGTCTTATTTGATAAAGTATATGTTCCATATCCAAGTTCAAATATGACTGCTGTCATAATTTAAAGCCTGTTGGATGAGAGTTGGTAGCGTGAAACTCTCTAAAGCAATTGTGGTCTACTGGTTTGTCTCTTCAATATTGTAGTCTTGGTCATATGAAAATCTGTACTAAAGAGGAAATTACTGCTATCTTAAAAGGGAACATGTATTTGATGTAGTCCTCTCATGCTATGCCAACAAGAAGAAATGTTCAGTTTAGTGATACCTACCTTATTTATTTTGATATGCAGCAACAATTTTAGAGCTTCTCCAGACATCTTGTGTGGTGTTCACTTATTTAAAGAACTAGGCTACTACATGTTCCCTTTTAAGATAGCAATACTAAAAATCCCAATCCATGAAAGCAGAAGAAATGAAGGTGTTTGACAGGCTGCTGTGGGTCCATTCACTGTCAGATGCTCAGGGGAAATCAACCCCCCTGTATGCTTCCTGTAACGTGGTCCACGTGCCGTTAACAAGTCCCCTGACTCCAGTTGACAGACAGCCAGAAGGAAAGGTTTAGTAAAGTCTATGCTCTACTGAGTATTGCTCACTAATGCTCTATCTGAAGTTATCAGAAAAAATGGATGTCAGTAAATGAACCACAAAGTGGAAGGATGAACCACAAAGTGGGGTTTAATCTTATATTTAAATTTAAGATCAAATGTCTTGATAAACTTAAAATTGCATATAAATGGATAAATAGAACCTGATCACCATAATCTTAAGGCTAATTCACACTGAACCGACAAATGCTGACCAACACTGACAATCACCAGATACGTCACTTCTCAGACATGACCGGACAAATGCAAATCGAACATGAAAACAAGTGCTGACCAATGGCAACATACGCTGACAGGCAGGGCAGGACTTAGGGGGCTGGGGGCCCCTGGGCTTGAGTTTATGTTTGGGCCCTTACGTAGCGTATTTGTGCTACTCCATAATGATGTATGTAACAAATTTAGTGGTAGGCTAATATTAAATAGTCATTATAATACATAATGCAGGATGTGCTCTCTCGGTTGAGAGAAGATCAAAATAAAGCCAAGGGAAAACAGTATTTTTAAATTCATTGTCATAGCTATCTGTCCTCTTATGTCAGATTCTTAAATTTAGTCAACAAATTCAATCAGAATGCAAAGATACGGTGTATGGCTATTATGACCAAATAAAAGGAAGTCGGTATCAATAAAATCCATTTTTGGATTGACACAGGCTGTTTAGACATGGTATGTCTTTGGTTACAAATTGGTTGTTTGTATGCCAAAATAAGTCATGTGTTGTAAATTAAACAGTCTATCAGACTATTTTTTGATATTCATTATTTATACGTCATTACACGGCTCTATTAAATGCTATTAAATTATCCTCATCTTATCCATTGGGAGTGTCATTAAGGCAGTAGTACCAGTAAATAACCAATAGGTAAACTATGTAAACAGAGCAAATAAGTTTATCTTATTTGCTCTGTTTACATTTAATCAGCACATTCAATTCAGATTTTATGCAAAATGCAATAGCTTACAACATTTATAAAATGTTGTAATTAAGAACAAGACAAACATGACCCCTTCACATTCATCAAAACCATTTAGAAACTGTCTAACAATAAATAATAATAAATATAAGTATGGAGGTTTTAAACTATGGAAAACTAAAGGTATTCAGACTATTAAAGACTTGTATATGGATGGAATACTTCTTACATTTCAAGAATTGTGTGATAAACACCAGATTCCCTCAAAACATTTTTTTTTAAATATTCACAGCTTAAAAGTTTTATGTCTTCCAGGTCTACAGATATTATGTACATTCCCAAACTGTCATTAATAGAGGAAATAATTGGGAAAAGAGGTGAAAAGGGCCAATTCTAAAGAGTCTGCTGTAGACAAATTAAACGCATGGAGGAAAGACATTCAAGAAGAAATAGAGGAATTTGAATGGCATGTTTAAAGGCGCAAAAACTAATCATAAACACGCAGATTAAATTATTACAGTATAAATGGTTGACAAGGGTTTATATAACACCTGAAAAACTCAATCATATGTCTAGCAATATTCCTGATATGTACAAAATGCCAAAATTATTAAGGAACTCTAATTCACTGTCTATGGGAATGTTCTGATTTACAGAAGTTCTGGAAGGATGTCATAAACTGTTTGTCAGCAGGGCCTGAATTTCGTTTTGGAAAATGGAGGGGAAATCCCCCCAGGTGATTCTTTAATTTGAGGGGGGAGTTTAGACTTTTTTTTAATTAGGCCTATATTTATCTCCTAATGGGGTAATTTTGTTCTTAAGAATTTACGCAACACAAGGAAGCTTGATTTCAATCTTTGAATTAAATTGAAAAAAAGTAGCACAAAAGTACAATAGAATAAAGATACCTATAAAGAGAAAAGATTTTGCTTAGGTCTGACACCAGTATTCTGAAATAGTACTACAGAGACTGAATAAAGTAGGCCTAATCAAATGCAAAATAACACTGGGTAGTGTTTTAGTCCTGAGAACTAAATTAAATACATAGGATATTAATCCTGATTCCTTAAAATGAAAGCTATGTTTTGTTGTTTTGACAACCAAATTAATGACAGACCATGGCTGCTGTCACTGTAAGAGCTCGTGCACAGATCCTGTAGCCACTAACATTATACGGTCACGTGCGATGTATGCTTATTGAAGACATAACCGACTGTGTTTAGAGGATACTCACCAAGACGGAAATTGACATAATTTTCGCATGTTTTTACTGTTAAAGCGATATAATCCACGAAAAATAACTGTTGTTACCCGCGAGCTTGTGAGGCGGCTTGTATGTGTGCAGAAAAAAACCATCTCTCAGACAGCGCGCAAGTATAGCCTACCGAATAGTTCAAGATCGTGTGAATGTTTAAACTGGTAAGACTTAAGACGTGCAAATGGTAAACTGTAGTTACTCATAATGCAATGCTGGCCCATGCAATTCCGTCTATCCTGACTCCGAAACGCGAGTGTATTATCGCCGCCTGAACGAGATAGGACATTTGTACATTTCTTTATTTTTGTCCCTCTGTCTGGGCCCCATCCCGCCAATCGGGCCCTAGGCACGTGCCTAGTTTGCCTTTGCGTTAATCCGGCTCTGCGTATAAATGTCACATTTGCAATTGTGCAGGTGCTCGGAAAAACAGCACTCTTGCTGGTGTGATAACTCACATATTATAGGCTTGTGTTATAAATATATATATACTCGGTTACTAACGTAACCTCGGTTCCCTGAGAGTAAGGGAACGAGTATTGCGTAGCTATACGCAGTGGGAAAACTCCTTTTCCTCGAATTCTGAAGCTTAAAATGTAAAACGCATTTTGCAGCTGCACAGTGAGTGTCTGGCTCACTCATTGGCTGTGCTGCGGCAACTGCACATCCAATGGTGCGGGCGGCTCCAGCGTGTGCGCCAATGAGCTATCATTACGTCATAAACGTCAGAGCCCGCCACAAGTGGTGTGGCCGTAGCCCATAAAAGCCCCCGAAATAGCCATTATAGCAGGTTACATCGACTGAAGCGACATATTGCCATGCTACTCAGTACGGCTGGCTACGCAATAGTCGTTCCCTTACTCTCAGGGAACCGAGGTTACGTTAGTAACCGAGTACGTTCCCTTTCGAGAACGTCCATTTCTTATTGCGTAGCTATACGCAGTGGGGACGCCATGCAAAACGCCGCACCGAGTAGCTGGTTGAACTGCAGCTCTAGATCTCTGAGCTCACAGAGCCAGCCAGAAATCAATGTATAAAAATAAGACCAGACACTGAAGACCAGACGCTGTTCTGATTGTCTAAAAGACGCAGAACGCTCCAGATAAATTCTCAGTGCTCTGACAGGACAGAGTAGAATAGCCTCCCCATCCTCTGAGGAAGGGGGAAGGGCCAATAAAGTGATAAACTGTGCTCTAAACGGAGTAGAAAGCACTTTAGGCACATAGCCGTGTCTGGGTTAGAGAACGACCTTCGAGTCGCCAACACCAAACTCCAAACAAGAGGGACTCACCGAGAGCGCCTCCAAAACTCGCTTGACAGATGCCAGTGCCAGCAGGAGAGCAGTCTTTGGCGAGAGTATTTTGAGATCAACCGATTGAAGCGGTTCAAACGGTGGGCCCTTCAGGGCCCTAAGGACCGCGGAGAGGTCCCAAGACGGAGCAGATGGAGGTCTGGAGGGGTTAAGCCCCTTGGCTCCTTTTAGAAACTGTACCACCAATTAATTTTTTCCAAGTGACCGACCAGCCACCGGAGCATGATAAGCTGCGATGGCTGCCACATACACTTTGAGCGTGAACGGGGTCCTACCCGCGTCCAATAGATAGCTCTTGTAGGAAGGAGAGAACCACTGGTACCTCGCATGACACAGGTTCAAAACGTTTGTCCAGACACCAGCTGGAAAACACTGACCATTTAGAAGCATACAGGCGCCTGATAGAGGTGGCCCTGGTTTCAATGATCATGCTCAGGACCTTCGCAGGAAGGTCCCCGGGTACCCATTGAGGGGCCTCACGTGGAGAGCCCATAAATCGGGTCGTGGGTGCCATATCGTCGCCTCCGCCTGCGCGGGGAGGTCTTTCCTCAATGGGATCGGCCAGGGGACTTTGTCCACCATCTGAACCAGCTCCGGAAACCACGGTCTGGATTTCCAGTGGGGGGCCACCAAGAGGACTGGGAATCACACCCAAACTCACGCGCTCGAGATACCAGTCTTGAGCCAGCCAGGGAATCAGTGTCCGAAGACAACCATGATTCCCCGTGACTAATAGGCTGCCTGACCGCCACAAGCGGGCTAGCACACGACGCTTGAGCCAGTGTTGCAGCGGGCGCATGCGCAGTAGTCCCAAACGGAGCACTGATGATGCAGCTGCCATGAGCCCCAAAAGACTCTGAAACTTTTTTAGGCGTGAGCGTTCTCCTGCCTTGAAAGAGGCAGCGAGCCGTTGAATACAGAGCAGCGCTCTGTTGTGAGGTGCGCTCTCATAGTCATAGAGTTGATAACTGTACCCAGAAAGATCACACTCTGGCTGGGATTCAGTTTGCTCTTGGATAGATTGATTCTGAGACCCAGACACTGCAAATGGTTCAAAATCAAAGACCTGTGGTGTAACAGTTCAGTTCTTGACTGAGCTAGAATCAGCCAATCGTCGAGATAATTCAGCACGTGCACCCCCTGAAATCTCAGGGGGAGAGCGCCGCGTCCATACACTTCGTGAACATACGAGGTGCTAAAGACAGGCCGAAGGGCAGAACTGTGTATTGATAAGCCTGACCCTCGAAGGCGAATCTCAAGAATAGCCTGTGACGGGGGGCTATCTGAATGTGAAAGTAAGCGTCTTTCAGATCCACAGTAAAAAAAAACAATCGCCCTTTTGTTTTATGGTCAACATTTTGAATGGCCGTCTCATGAGAGCTCTGTTCAAATGTCTCAGATCTAAAATGGGTCTAATACCGCCGTCTTTTTTCGGAACTAGAAAATAGCAGCTGTAACAACCTGAATGCTGTAGCGCGGGGGGGGACAGGCTCAATCGCCCCTTTGGCTATCAGATTGTGTATTTCGTAGCGAAGCACGTGACCCACGTTGCTTCTCACCGAAGTCTCTACAACCGACTGAAACTTTGGGGGTCTGCGAGCGAATTGGAGCGAGTAGCCTCGCTTTATTATGTTTATAACCCAACTCGACACACCGGGTATGCCTTGCCAGTCCAGGGCATGTGTGGCTAGGGTTTGACACATGTTTTGGGATGGGCCGCCTAACACAGGGGGACTTCATACCCTTATATTGTGATTTGTGCAATGTGGCAAGGGGGCGTGGTTCAGCGAGGTCTGTGACAGGAGAGAGGATCGGGAGACAGGTGCGACGTGAGTGGGTTAAGTGTGAATGACAAACACCTGTGTCTTGTTTCAGTAATTGGCATGGGGAGACCGATAAAAGCCACGAGGAAAGGAGATGCCGGGTGAGAGAGACCAGTGGAGATCTGTGGGTGATCAGACGAACAGCTGAAAGCAGCGGAAAGAGTGCGAAGAGAACACCGAGAGTGGAGAGCGCGAGCGATTTGAGTGACAGCTGATACTAGTGAATTGAGTTCGTTTACATAGCGCAGTGTCCGCAACTTTGAGTTTGTTCAGTTTATTTTTGTTTCAAATAAAAACGCACAGTCTCCACAAGCCGACCCTGTCCTCTTCCTTCCCTGAAACTTGAACTTTGCTACATGCACACATTGAGAGTTGGACAGCCTACAAAGGCTGACGCCTGGGGAGAAGTCAGAGAAGCAATGGGGGAGGGGGCGCCTAATTAAGGGGGGCTGTGAACCCGTGTGTTGTGTGCTTGAAACATACTCTTTTTGTGCTTTATTTGGGTCGCCGTGAAAACTGCTTTTGTTTGCAAAGGCGCGTGCAGTGCAGCGGGCCTGTTTACAGTAGTAAAATCCCCAGCCTCCTGAGTTAGATAGGGAGCTGTGAGAAGTGTCATGGGATTTTGAGCAATGACTATCTGTGGCGGCGCACGCTTCGTAGCGGGCGCATTGACTGCAGTGATAGTGTGCGACATGAGTGGCGCGCTTGTTCCGTCACTGCTCAATGAGGGAAGGAAGCGGGCACACGCGTGAAAGAACCTTTCATTGTTAGAAAGTGCTCTTTTGTGTGATGTACAAAACAGAGGGCGGGGTAGCTCTCTTGTGTTGTAAAGAGAGCTAGCTCCGCGAACATCTACCCGCCCACTTCTTCCGTCGAGGCTCGACGCGGGCGCGAGAGGCGGTTTGCTGTCCAAAAAGGAGAGCTAGCCGCGACCGCAGCGTCGAGACGGGTATGCCCTCACAGACCGAGCATCCCCCGGCAGAAGGGCAGCTTGAGCATGGGCGGAACCCAGGCACGTGACACACTTAGCATGCCCGTCTGCCTCGTGCAGAAGAGAGCCGCACGCGTCGCCTATGAAGAGCGAGGCATTTGAAACAACGCTGGCTGTCCTAAAAGCAAAAGCAAACAATAAACATGCGTTGGTCTCCAGATAGCGACAGCAGAGAGGCGACAGGGGAAGACGGCTTCTGGAACGAAGGCGAAATCCGCTGAGAGATGCACACTCTAACTGCAGAGCTTGCATACCTTGACGCTAGGGGTCTAACAACTAAAAATCAAGTCAGGAATCATGTCTCTAGAGTCAGAACTTAGTTTCAGTAGTCATGTCAAAGCAAGAACTAAATCAGCATACTATCACCTGAAAAATATTGCAAGAATTAGATGCTTTGTTTCAAGTCAAGACTTAGAGAAACTTGTTCATGCTTTTATCACCAGCAGGGTGGATTATTGTAATGGACTCCTCACTGGCCTTCCTTAAAAGACCATAAGACAGTTGCAGCTCATACAGAACGCTGCTGACAGGATTCTGAGCAGGACCAGAAAATATGAACATATCACACCAGTCCTCAGGTCTTTACACTGGCTCCCAGTTACATTTAGGATTGATTTTAAAGTATTATTACTGGTATATAAATCATTTAATGGCCTAGGACCCAAATACATTGCAGATATGCTCACTGAATATAAACCTAACAGATCACTCAGATCATTAGGATCACATCAGCTAGAAATACCAAGGGTTCACTCTAAGCATGGAGAGTCTGCTTTTAGCTATTATGCCAGCCGCAGCTGGAACCAGCTTCCAGAGGAGATCAGATGTGCTCCTTCAGGAGTCACATTCAAATACAGACTCAAAACACATCTGTTTAGCTATGCATTTACTGAATAAGCACTGTGCCACTGTTCATCCGACTGTTTTTACTGTACTTTATTTTATTTTTTATTCTAAACAGTTTTAATTATTGTTATTTCTTTAGATTTTTTAATTTCTTCTATGTAAAGCAATTTGAATTACCATTGTGTATGAAATGTGCTATATAAATAAACTTGCCTTGCCTTGCCTTGCCTTGCCCAGAGCTGGATTCGACGGCGGAGCTTTTTCAGAGGACTCAGAGACGTGAAGTATGTCGCTGGAGATGAAATCTGCTATAATGGCTATTTCGGGGGCTTTTATGGGATATGGCCACGCCCACGCCCCTTGTGGCGGGCTCTGACGTGTATGATGTAATGATAGCTCATTGGCGCACACGCTGGTGCCGTCCGCGCCATTGGATGTGCAGTTGCAGACACTCACTGTGCTAGCTGTGCAGCTGCAAAATGCGTTTTACATTTGATTTAAGCTTCAGAATTCGAGGAAAAGGAGTTTCTCCACTGCGTATAGCTACGCAATACGAAGTGGACGTTCTCCAAAGTGAACGGGAACTCATTAGGCCTAAATGTTTTTTGTTTGTTTTTATCATTTTGATGACATGTAGCCTATTCCTATAGCCTATTGTGTTGGCAGTGGAGCGCTCAAAACTCTCCAGAGCACATAATTTAGTGAAAAAATTAATAGAAATGATCATTCTAAAGCAATGAGACGTGAACATATGAGAATTTATCAAGATTTTTCTAAATGTGCGCTCTTTTGGACTAAAAAAGCCTAATTGAAGCTGTTTAAAGTGGCTGATAGCAATGGAGCTGCGGATCAACACGCGTTATTCTTTGTGAAATAAAGATAAATATCAGGTTGCACCGTTTGATTATGGCCTTGAAGCTCTCAGTCGGAGGAAATTAAGGCCCTGGTATTTAGCTCCCCTCTGTCTTTCAAACTATAGCCTTTCAAACTTTCAAACTGAGCGTGGAAAGACGCACTAGGCACTGTATTAGATTTTATTTTCAAGTGCCTGCAGGTCACTATTTTGGGGTGATTATAGCCCTCGCTCGCACATGGCCAGACAGTGGAAATACGGCTAATCATTTCTGGATATCTGGCATACAAGTTAACCGAACAAAACAAATGAACAAAAATGGGTAAGGGATGGGGCCCCCTACTGTGCGGGGCTAATGGGCTGTAGTAGCCCAGTCAAGCCCAATGGTAAGTCCGGCCATGCTGACAGGGGTAACACACTGATCCCATGAACCTGACGTGTTTGTCAAAACCAATTAAGACACACACACGTCATGTCATTTCGCCTTCGTCGCTTGGCGGCGGTTGGCTGCATGGATGAGAAAGTAATGACCAGCGTCTTCTGTCTCGTATGGCATGAAGCAGGTTAAGCCTAGTTCACACTACATGATTTTAAAACGTCGGGCTGAACTGTGCGGTTCACACTACATGACTTCCTCTCTGTGAAATCAGGTGTGTTCAAGTTGTTGAGCTGTTCACACCACACGACACAACGTGATTGATCCGCAACAGGAGGTAACGCACTACACGAGTTGACAACAACTCTGTCACCCAACGATTCTATCTTGTATACAAACCACGTTTTGTCACGAAAAATCACGCGATAAAACGAATCGGAAATGACGCGAAACAGCACGCGCGCTAATACCCAGTGAAGAAGACGAAGACCCATGCCTTGCTCTGATTGGCTGTAGCTCATGACATCACTGAGGTTGAGTCGTGCGACAGCTCTGGATATCTAGCATGCTAGATTTTTTTTGGGCTCGGCGACGCGTCTGCGAGCGCCTTTGATGCGTTGTTGGCTCTTTCATACTAACAGATTGGCGAGCGTCCATCGTCCGCTAATCCCCCGCGATTTGCACGCGATAACGTCTTGGTTACGGATGTAACCCTCGTTCCCTGAGTAGGGAACGGAGACGTTCCGTCGGATGACGACGAATGGGGGTTTCGCTTAGAAAGCCTATCCGCTTCGAGTAATACAAAACGAGCCAATGGCAAAGAAATGCCATGGGTCTGCAGAATTTGCATGGAGCAGCTCCGCCCCACCTCGTGGGTATAAAGGGCGGAAATTCCAGCAAAGCAGTATGTTTCCTCGCTGAGGAGCCAAGACTGAGCTCAGGCGATCCCCGCGGTACAGCGGAAAGTGGCAGGAAGACGGAACGTCTCCGTTCCCTACTCAGGGAACGAGGGTTACATCCGTAACCGAGACGTTCCCTTTCGTTGTCACTCCGAGTTCCGTCGGATGACGACGAATGGGGATACCAGTCTAATCACGCCACCTTCTCAGCTGTCTTCCAGTGCCCTGCGTAATCTGAGATCCCTGTCGTGAGATAGCACGGACAAAGGACTCCTATTAGCACAGGAATACCAAGGTACACTGGGGAGCATATCCCAAGGTCTTTAAGGGAAATATGCAATTACTGCCAACCCAGAGGGGGGGACTTAGAGAATACACATATGACCCGAGGGATGCATATGGGGAATCACTGGGGTGTCCAGCCGCAGGTGGAATATTTCAACCCCAGGGGTGGCAAGGTGACTTGCCACGGGAAAGACACATGCTCAAAGAGGCTTACAGTGGAAATACACATGTGGGGGTAGCTCAGAGGAGGTACCATGCACATGGGAGGCACCTAGCCGACGCGCAGGCAAAAGACACTGGCGCCAGCATCAGGAGTGCTGGAGGAACTCAGGGCTTTCGGGGAAGCTCACCTGAGGAGAATATCGCACATATCCAGTCCGTGGAGTGGAATGGCGAGCAAGCGAAGACACCTAACGGGTCCCATGTTAGCTTGAAAAAGACAGTACATGGGAGGAGACTGGCTCCACTCGGAGATTGTAAAATCTGGCGAATGTGTTAGGTGTCGCCCAGCCTGCAGCTCTGCAGATGTCTGTTAGCGAGGCGCCATGCGCTAGAGCCCAAGAGGACGCCACACTCCGGGTGGAGTGGGCAGTCACACCAAGGGGGCACGGTCGACCTTGCAGTTGGTAGGCCAAAGCAATGGCGTCCACTATCCAGTGAGACAACCTTTGCTTGGAGAGAGCCTTTCCCTTCAGTCTCCCACCATAACAGACAAAGAGCTGGTCTGAGGTCCTTAAACACTGCGTTCTGTCTACATAGATGCGGAGAGCACGTACTGGACAGAGCAGTGCCAAGGCTGGGTCTGCCTCCTCCGGGGGCAGCGCTTGCAGGTTCACCACCTGGTCCCGGAAGGGAGTGGTAGGAACCTTGGGCACATATCCAGCACGGGGTCTCAGGGTCACGTGAGAGTAAGCCGGCCCGAACTCCAGGCACGCTTCGTCAACGGAGAATGCGTGCAGGTCCCCTACCCTCTTGATGGAGGCCAATGCAGTCAGAAGCGCTGTCTTCATTGACAGGAAGTTAAGCTCAACTGACTGCAAAGGCTCGAAGGGAGCACTCCGCAGGGCAGTTAGCACCACTGCGAGGTCCCAAGAGGGTACGAGAGGAGAACGAGGAGGATTCAGTCTCCTCGCTCCTCTCAGGAACCTGACGATCAGGTCGTGGTTCCCTACGGACTTACCTTCTATAAGGTCGTGCTGTGCGGCAATAGCGGCAACATAGACCTTGAGGGTGGAGGGAGACAGCCTTCGCTCCAACCCATCTTGAAGAAAGGAAAGCACAACACCAATCGAACATCTCCGCGGGTCTTCTCGGTGAGAAGAACACCAGGTGACGAAGAGGTTCCACTTCAACGCGTAGAGGTGTCTCGTGGACGAAGCTCTAGCGGAAGTGATGGTAGCCACCACCGCTGGTGGTAGGGTACTCAAACCTGCCTCGTCCCGTCCAGGAGCCACACGTGGAGGTTCCAAAGATCGGGACGAGGGTGCCATAGGGTGCCCCGTCCCTGAGAAAGGAGGTCCTTCCTCAGAGGAATCGGCCAAGGAGGTGCTGTCGCGAGGAGTACAAGTTCGGGGAACCAGGTCCTAGCGGGCCAGTACGGCGCGACCAAAATGACCTGCTCCTCGTCCTCCCTGACCTTGCGCAGGGTCTGCGCGAGAAGGCTCACTGGGGGAAACGCATATTTGCGGCCCCGCAGCCAGCTGTGCGCCAGAGCATCCGTGCCGAGCGTGCCCTCGGTCAGGGAATAATACTGGGCGCAATGGGTCGAGTCGTGAGAGGCAAACAGATCCATCTGTGCGTCCCCGAACTGGTCCCAAATCAGCTGGACCGACTGGGCATGGAGTCGCCATTCTCCAGGGAGGGGCTGAAACCGTGAGAGCTCGTCGGCTGCACAGTTCAGGGCTCCGGGGATAAAAATGGCACGAAGCGACCTCAGATGCTTCTGACTCCATAAGAGGAGGTGGCGGGCGAGTTGCGACATACGGCGGGAGCGCAGACCACCTTGATGGTTGATGTATGCTACAGTCGCGGTATTGTCTGAACGGACTAGTACGTGCTGGCCCTTGAGCACGGCTCGGAAGCGGCGCAGGGCGAGCTGTACTGCCAGCAACTCGAGGCAATTGACGTGCCATAAGCGATGGGGTCCTGTCCAGGAGCCCGCGGCAGCACGTCCGTTGCACATGGCGCCCCAGCCCGTGGCAGAGGCATCTGTCGTTACAACAACATGCCGCGAAGCTCGTTCCAGGGGCACTCCGGCCCGTAGAAAACTGAGGTTCGACCACGGGGTGAAGGTCTGACGGCAGGTCGGAGTAACTGGTACTCGGAAGGTGCCGTGATGCCATGCCCACCTCGGGACTCGGTCGCGAAGCCACAGCTGAAGCGGTCTCATATGAAGCAATCCGAGCGGTGTTGCCACGGCTGCAGATGCCATATGCCCCAGGAGCCTCTGAAAAAGTTTCAGTGGAACCGCACTCTTGCCCTCGAACTGTCTCAGGCAAGTCAGCAGTGATTGTGCGCGCTCGCTCGTAAGCTGCGCGGACAATGCGACCGAGTCTATCTCCATACCGAGAAAAGAGATCCTCTGCACGGGGCAAAGTTTGCTCTTCTCCCAGTTGACCCGAAGGCCCAGACGAGCTATATGGCGGAGTACCAAGTCCCTGTGTTCGCAAAGCTGAACTCAAGAGTGAGCTAGAATCAGCCAGTCGTCGATATAGTTCAGGATGCGAACCCCGTGTTCCAGGAGGGGAACAAGGGCTGCCTCGACGACCTTCGTGAAGACGCGAGGAGACAGGGCTAGCCCGAAAGGGAGAACTGCGTACTGATATGCCTGCCCCTCGAAAGCAAACCGAAGAAACGGTCTGTGTCGAGGGAGAATGGAGACATGAAAGTAGGCGTCCTTCAGGTCGATCGCTGCAAACCAATCCTGGTGCCGCACACATTCGAAAACGCGTTTGGCGGTGAGCATCTTGAACGGCAGCCTGTGAAGGGAGCGGTTCAGCATGCGCAGATCCAGGATTGGCCGTAACCCACCAGTTTTCTTGGGGACAATGAAGTACGGGCTGTAGAAGCCGGACCTCATTTCGGCTGGAGGGACAGTCTCGATCGCACCCTTCGCCAGCAAGGTAGCAACCTCCGCTCTCATGATAGGGGCATTGCCACCGACCATAGTGGAGTGGACTCCCCTGAAGCGGGGAGGAGACCGCGCGAACTGAATCGCGTAGCCGAGCCTGACTGTTCGAGCGACCCAGCGGGACAGGTTTGGAAGCTCTTGCCAAGCTCCCAACGACTGTACCAGCGGGATCAACCGAACTACAGACTTCCCACCGGTGGTGCAGCGAGGCGGAATGACTGGCCCAGACGTGGACGGCATAGCGGCCCGGTGTGGGGGCACTGTCATTGACCGCGTCCTGACAGAGCAGACCAGGGAAGGACGGATGTTCCACGGGGGTCTGCTCTGCCAGGGGTCTGGCGTCAGAGGAGGATGAGAGTGGTACGGTCCGGGGGCGGCGCACCGTGTCGTCCGAGAACTCTGTGTGCTCAGAAACGGGAGAGTCAGTTCTTTCTGAATAAGGATTCTTCCCCGGCCCTCCACCAGGGAAAGGAGTGGCCCTGCTACCAGCTCCTGGAAAGAACTGAGTCCCATCTCTGAGGAGCCCATCTCAAGATTGCCGCTTAACCCGGCGTATAGCGGGGGGCGGGGCTGGAGAGGGCTGTGGCGTCCCCCTGCGGCTTCCAGAGCCAGCCCGGGTGAATGGGCGGGGTGGGAGCCGCAGGAGGGCGCCTTCGGCGGTGGGCAGACTGAGGGATCAGCTCGGACGGCGGGGCCGTCGGGGCAGAATAAGCCTCAGTCTGCTCGTGGGGGGTTGAGAACTGTTGGGCAAAGCCCTCAACCGCACCGCCGAAGAGGCCGACCTGGGATATGGGGGTGTCAAGCAGATGGGTCCGCCCGACATCCTGCACATCGGACAGGTTCAGCCACGGAATGGTGTACATCACCTGACCCAGGGAACGTACGGCCACTTTCGTCGCTCGGAGAGCAAGGTCAGTGGCGGCGCGCAGCTCATTGAAGAGCCCTTGGTCAGTCCCGCCCTCGTGCATGTCCATGAGCATCTGGGTCTGGTAGACCAGCAGAATGGCCATGGCATGCAGTGAGGCGGCTGCCTGTCCTGTAGCGCTATAGGAATTCGCCACAAGTGTAGACGAAAAACTACAGGCTTAGGACGGGTGCTTAGGATCGCGCCGAGAGGAAGCACTCTGAGGACACAGTAGCATCGCAACAGAGCGTTCAACCGGGGGACCCCAGTGTACCCATGGGCAGCGGCCCCGTCGAGGGAAGGAAGGGCGAAGGAGATCAACGAGGGATCGCTGGAAGACATGGGGGTCTTCGAGGATTTCGAGATCTCCTGATGCACATCCGGGAAAAAAGGTATTGGAGTGGACGCTGACAGGAGTCAGCGGCCACACCCAAAAACCAATCGCCTGGGAAAGCATGGCCGTCATCTCAGGATCTGACTCGACAAATGCCATATGCACACCCGAAAGTGGCAGCACTGTCAAATCTTCACTTCCTGAAAATTCTAGCCCACCCTGTGATGCTGCGATGGACAACAGATCCGATTCTGGAGCGTCAAGGGAAACCCGCGGGGCATCCGAAAATAGACCCGGGGAATCCCCTGAACACTCGCGGGTTGCGTCACTGAAGAGGGGGGCGTAGTCCACGGCCAAACAGTCGGCGGATTTGTTCCACACACACACCCTCAGGTCACCCTGGCCACCAGCCGAAGTAGCACCTCACGTGGAGAGTGTTACATCGGGGTGTGGATGAGGGGACTCTCTCTCTAACGAGATCATTGAGTCTCGACCGTAATGACGCGATGATCACGTTCCCGCGGGGAGAACGTGAGTCATCCACAAACGCTGCTCTAGCGTGATGAAGCCCAAGCACGCAGAGCAGAGAATGTGCCCATCAAAATCGGAAATGAGTCGACCGCAACCAGAAATGCACGGGCGAGCCGTCTTTAAAAAGACGTGCCGCGTGCGAGCTCTTTTGTGAGAGGAGGAAGAAACTCCGCGATGTTGAAGCGAGCAGGGAGAAACACACTCATTGGCAGATCACTGCACAGATCAGCAGGCAATGTGAACTCGCTGCAGATCGCCGTCACACCAACACCGGAGAGAGTGGCTCGTCTCGTAGAGTGAAGTCAGAAATGGCTGTGGAGTGAAGAGATACTCTTGGCTCCGATGCGAAAACATACTGCTTTGCTGGAATTTCCGCCCTTTATACCCACGAGGTGGGGCGGAGCTGCTCCATGCAAATTCTGCAGACCCATGGCATTTCTTTGCCATTGGCTCGTTTTGTATTACTCGAAGCGGATAGGCTTTCTAAGCGAAACCCCCATTCGTCGTCATCCGACGGAACTCGGAGTGACAACGAAAGGGAACACCCTGACCTGTCGGCGAGCAGAACGATTTGCAAATCGGGCTTAAATCGGGCTTAAAATCCTGTAGTGTGAACTAGGCTTTAGCTCCAGACCAGTCCGTCCATGTTGTGCTATTGTCCAACCAGCATATTCTTGGTCTTCCATGACTTCTAAAACCTTCCACTAACCCTGTCATGATGCTGCATTCAATGGTGTCACCTAGTATTCTCATTACATGACAAAAATAGCGTAACTTGGTCATGTCACACACACACACAAAAAAATCTATTTTATAGTGCAAATATTTTTTTGTACATTTTAAAATAAATTAATACTTTTAATTTAGCATGGATGCATTAAATTGATTAAAAGTTTACAATATTGATAATAAGAAATATTTCTTACTGCTATTCTTCATCAGCATATTAGAATGATTTCTGAAGGTTCACGTGACACTGAAGCCTGACATTATGACTGCTGAAAATTTTGCCATCATAGGAATAAATTACATATATAATATATTACAAAATATATTAAAATAGAAAACAGTTATTTTAAATTGTAATAATATTTAATATATTACTGTTTCACTATTTATTTATTTTTATCAAATTAAAGAGGACCCATTTAGCCTGACGTCATCAGATTCTAGACACAATATGAGTCTGATGATACTGCTCCATTGGGCTGTGATTATGGGGCGTGTTTCACCCGAACCAGGAAAGAAAATGCCTCTGCACTAAATTGGATCGGCAAATGCCTTGATCGCGGTTCTCTGTTCCTCTTTTAAAATGAATGCGCTGTCTACATCTTCTATTACAGACATGATGGCTGAATCTACACATCTAAATTCTCCAGCGGCAGCCATTCTTTGTTGTAAACGAATTCAACCCAAGCGCTCTTTGGTGACGTGGATGATTACGTTACTGTTGATCATCTGTCCATCATCGTATAAAGCCCGCCCCTGATAATTTGATTGGTCCAAACAGCTTTGGTTCGGGCATAGGCCTACTTGCTTCACTACGGATCAAGTCTAGACCAAGGGGATAATCCACCAGCCGGAAACTGAAGCCACCCTGGGGGCCGCCATTGGCTAGCAAGCCTTCACCTGCTGTTAGCATTCCATTGACTCCCATTCATTTTGGCGTCACTTTGACAGCGAATAACTTTACATCTGAGGCATTTAAATACTCCATTTGTCCATTGTTTATTTCTGAAGAAACATGACAATGTATAAAAGGCTCCATTACCTTGTATCTTACGTTATGGCCCCGTAGAAGCAATTTTTATAAAAATAGGCTAACGATTGCGTCATAACACGTGACTCTGTCGCACAGTAAAGAAATTACCTTATAGACAGGAGAAGAAGCTCGCAGCCAATGGGGGGACGTGGAGGCATAAAGTCAATGGAGAAGCCCATATAGAGTCATAAACTTGATCCTGCTGCTAGCTCATGGACAGCTCCTGCTCATGGACAGCTCCTACTCATGCTCTCAGTCTCTGCAAGATTCGGAAGGGAATGATTCAGATTCCTCTTGGCACAGCTACTAGAAAACAGACAGATTGCTCACGTCTAGTGATGCACCGATGTGAAAATTGTGGCTGATACTGATAACCGATATTAATATTGCTGTTATGGCCGATACTGATATTTACCGATGTCGATATCTCTGTATAGAAAACACATAGCGAGGATTAGGGCTGCACCATATTGGTAAAAAATGACGTTGCGATATAAAAACAATTTCACCAGATGACTTGAATAGCTCTATTTGGAAAGAATGAATCATTCTGACTGGGGTGGTTTTGTCATGGAGTAAATCCAAATAGAAACTAATATTAATAGAATGTTAACTAATGTAGTTAACTAGACTTTAATAAATTGAACCTTATTGTAAAGTGTTTCCGATTTATGTCTCTTGTTGAGTTCAGTGTTGGACAGATCAGTTGTTTTAACCATTCATTAAAGTGAATCGGTTCAAATGAGTCATTAGTTCGCGAATCGGACGTGTCATTAACGGACCACGGCACACGTTGTGTGATTATCTCGGCAGTTTAGGACATCGCACAAGATTTGTCTCAACACAGAAAACATTTCATCACTAGATAGATTTTTGTTTTGTTTATTGAAAGTGTGGTTTATGTCATCTGAATGTGTGGAAAGCTTTTCAGAGAAGATAAGGTAACGTTTTAGCACAATTCACAACCAGTGGTAAGTTCAGAAAAAAAAAAAACTTCGGTCTGCCGACCTTTTATCATCGTGTATTCTCAAAGATATTCAGTCAACTAAATGCATTATTATGCGCGAGGGAGGGAGGGAGAGAGAGCAAAACAGTTTGAAGACGGTGCGCGCGCGACCAGGGCTTTCACTCTCTCTGCTCGTTCCCTCAGTTTAACAAGCGCCGCAGTCGGTCATCTACATCACTCACCGGTCAAATAAGGCTTCGGCGGGACAAAAATACGCCTTAGTAAGGCTGACAGAAAACAGCGTGCAAGTTCCAATCTTCTTGCGCTGGATGTTTAAACTGACAGGACTTGAGCTTGTAATGAATGCGCTCGTGCAAAAACAAACATCCCCACCCCCGCACTCACATCTACACACGAATGATGATTGGCCTGTTCACATCGGCCCTATTTTGACATCGGAACAATTGACCATATCGGCCGTTGTTATATCGGCGGCCGATATATCGTGCACCACTACTCACGTCACATCTACGTCGTCAAGCTCAGTTTGAGCCTGCGCAGTACGCTCAGCCATCAGTAAGTGAGTGCTTCTAATTGACTTCACTTTTCTCCGTTGAAGTCTATGGGGTCGCTGTGTCCATATCTTTTACTGTCTATGATCCAGGATAGGACCTATTGTGCCCTTTTACAAATTCTTGATTTTGTTTTTGGGGTCTATATAATATTTTACATTATTGCAGCACCTCTCTTCCCAGTCTGTCAGTAATGCTCTTTTTAGTTCCAGTCTCCAAGATACACTCCTGAAAAAAGCAATGTGCTCTGATTGGTTGGCTGGACCAGTGTGTTGTGCTTTGTCAAATGCTTCAATCATTTTTCAGATAAGTCGGCCCTTACCAGACTCCCCTCCCCCATTATAGTTATAAATGTAAAACAAATATAAAAAACCCCATTATAGTTCCTTTTTTAATGTAAAATTAAAATAAATGCAACTTTGATGAGCTAGACACTTCTTGCAAAAATAATTATAATAATTTAACTGTAGTCTAAGCTAAACCTGTCATAATGAATTTTAGCCCAAACTTAATAATTATTTCTGTATAAAAACGTTATAATGCAGATTTTATTCACAAATGTGCGTACACATCCTTAGCAAATGAGACCCATGTCAGCTCTGAATTACCACCTTCATGTCTGTTTAAGAATTAAACATAGTCTTTCACCATACACATATACACACACAAATGAAATCCTGGATACTCAGTTTATCTGCTTGAGAATTCTTGAAGAAACATCCTATAAGACATGAAATAATGATAAAAAAGCACAACCCCACTGATTTTCCATTTTCTCTCTGTTTTCATCAGAACAGCCAGTGCTTGCTGTGTGAATGATCCCTTTATCTCCGTTTCATTAGTGTGTATGTGTGTCTGCGCTGCTCTTGGCGGGGACAGAGCGTCGGTTAGACAGTCACTTCCTGGTGTCTGTGATGTTCAGGCAGATTACAGAGATGCTTTGAAGCTTTGGCTCCTCATGTCTCTGGTGACAGAACGAACAGACCCCTGCCTTCTGCTGCCGTCCAGAGAACTGAGCGGCACACTGACGAAAGGCCCCACGCTGAACCTAAGCCTCTCATCTGCTTTATGCGTTTCCTTTCCTTTCGTCCTGTGAACAATAAAGCCAGACCTATTTAATATAAATCCAGGGGCTTTAGAGTGAGGGAAATTACATGCATAATGTGGGATGTCCGACAGAGCTAAAGGCGAAATAATGGCTGGTCAGTAATCTACCTTAACTGCAGCCATCCAAACTTTGGTGTAGACATTTATCAGAATCTTCCACCTTGTTGCATGGTGTAGGGCTCACCAAGAAACTTAAAAAAAAGACACAATGACAAAGAGACTCAATATGCCGACTCAGACCTGGACTAAGATGATATTTGATAATCAAGTATTTGATCATCTGCCTCATAGGAATTAAAGCAGAGCTTTAAGCTATAAGAGCAGTAAAATGTCAGTCTGAAAGGTGATGATAACAGCTGAGGGACAAACAGATCTGTCCCCAATAGCAAAAATTCATGAAGCAAGCCATGTCTTATTTCACATAAAGGAATTTACTCCACACTGGGGTAAGATGACCTGGAGCAAGAAGTCCCCCCTGGGGTAAACTGCTATCTGTTTTTGTTGAATATATAACATTTATCAGATATCATGTTCAATTTTCTTTTGAAGTGTTATTATTGTAAAATATTAAAGGGTTCCCACTCTTTTTCAGTGATATTTTTCCAGGACATTTTCAATTTCACTAAAGCGGAAATAAAAGACATGGTTCAAGTAATATATTTCTCTAGCCATAAGTCTTTAAAATTCAAACAGTTTATGGCCATGACTATGCCAAGAAAGGAGCACTGCCGAGACCACATACTACCCAAAGGGGAGGTTAATATGTGAAGAGTACGTCCTATGGACTAACCTAATGGGAGTACTACATAGGGAAGAAGTCCCTGTGGTGGGCTCCACCTGATAAGGGAGAGACTACAGGCCACAGCGAATGGCGACAAAGTATGACAATACAAACGCAAATGGTGCAAAAAAATTATAATTTTAAGTTTAGAGACATTAGGAGTCCTCCCTCCCTTGCCTCACAAGTGCCTTGGTCACTGCCTGCTTTCCAATGTTGCCAAGCCTGCGGTATTGCCGTGGGTTGTTTTTCAAGTCCGTGGGTTGAAGCGACACCAATAATGTGATATTTACCAGGGGAAATCCACCAAAAATACTTGGATTTTACCCCCCAGAACGTAATTGGATAAGTTCGGATCTCTCTGTAGGGCCTGTAAGACCAAGGAGAGATCCCAAGAGGGGATGAGGTGCGGTCTTGGGAGATTTAACCTCTGCGCACCTCTCAGGAACCTATAATTAGGATGTGCTTTTCCAGAGACCTGCCACCCACACTGTGGTTCTTTATTGCTATTGCAGCCAGTGCAATAGCACTGGCTGCAATAGCCACTGTGGTGGTTTATTGCTATTGCAGCCAACCCACGGAGGGGGGTCCGGGGTGGCACTGGACAACCCTTGACATGCGATTGGCCACCCCCGGTGCCACCCCAAAATTTGATTTGCTACTGGCAGTTGCTGATGCTGATTTAAAAAAAAATTACGTTCGCCGGCAGCGCGGCGCGCGCAGTTTTTAAACGGACAAGCAGAGGACGAGAGATGGTTGCAAGATACCGAACTTCACCGAATAGGAAAACATCATATTTGAAGTAAGCTTTTAAGGTTTAGCATCAGGGTGGTTTGCTTCCAATAGCCTACATTAGGCCTAATACACGCATATACAGTACCTTAGTAGCCTACGTTACACAAATGTTCTAGCTAATGTGAGGATAGGAGATCAAAACCCAGGCAAAGAAGAGCAGAAACAAGCGATATCATAATCACTATAGGACTATGAAGCTTTATGGGTGTAGGTTGTTGATGGACTCGATCTACTGTGTTTTGATCATCATTATGAATCTTATCTAGATGTAGTCTTTGATAAAAATGCGATTTTCTCAGCATTTTGCTCATGTTGCTTTTTATAAAACTTGCCAACATTCAAGTGTTGATTAAAAAAAAGACGCACGAAGCTAGAATAACATTATTTTTTTGTTTTTGTTTTAAAAGCACAGGGTTTTTTCTTTCTTTTGGTATGTTCAGATATTCATACAACAAAATATTCTAGGATGCCATGAAATTGTGAAAATTACCAAAACCACATTTTTTTTATACTGGCGAGAAAGAGTTCAATGTTGGTAATTGGATGATGATTAGAATATGAATATGATTGGAATCATATTTTAAATTTGTCAAATTTTTGAACAGGGTCAATTAAACATGAAAAGAAAGGGAGAGATATCAGAGTTATTTTAAAATAAGCACAAACATAGTCCAGTCATTTTATGAAAAAAAGGTTGAACAACAGAAGCAAACTCAACAAAATAATTTTGTATCCTCATTATGTCCTGAGTAAGGAAACAAAGTCCCTAAGAATCCCATTTGGGGAAAGTTTCGAAATCTGTTTCTGGGGATTCACTTTTTATTTTACTTACCTTTTGTCTTCTGCATTCTCCTTACCCTTGTCTCCTGTTCTTCCCTTAGACTCGTCCCCCAGAAACAATCGCACAGACCCAGCCCCAAACCCCATCTCTTAATAATTAAAAAAGGCTGGTTTCTAAAGTACTTCTTCCTGCCTCTATGTATTAATGCTCATGGGTAGCCTAAATGGGTTCCATTCAGACTTTAACATTAAGTATTTTACTGTTATGTGTCAACAAGATTCAACAAGACATTTTCACCTGGCTAGACCCAATGTTTAGATCTGTTGTGGTATTTATGCAAATTAGCACATACATAATTAGATTATGCATCTTTTGTCCATCTTAACAAACAATTTAAAAAAAAACTTGGAATACATTTTTGTTTGTCTTGATGCAAGTAATCAACTCAGTAATTTTCATGGTGATATCTAAAGGTTAAACTTTTTACCCTATTCTCGTAAGAAAAAGAATGAATAGGCGTATGAATAGGCTATATTTGTTTTTTTCCTAAACTTTCCCTAATGGGATACTTAGGGACTTTTTTTCCTTACTCAGGACATATTGAGGATACAAAATCAGTTGAGTTTGCTTGTTGCAATTTGTTCAAGGTTGACCCCCATTTTGGCTTAAAATGACTGGACTAACAGGCAGATCAGGTGCAAACAGACCCCCAGCCCTTGCATCACCACTGGCTAGTCAGAGTCAGTGTGGTCCGACTTCAGAACCAGCAACAGGTCAGAGCATCTACCAGACACAGGCAGTCAATCACATACCCAATTCAGGAATTTAAGTTGAGATGATTTTGCCAGATTAGGATAGTTCACCCAAAAATGAACACAAATTTTTTATAAATTAAATAATTAGAATTATTATAAATTATTATAAAGAAAGAATTATGTTGTATTTAATCTTCCCAGGATAAGATTTTATATTGATGGGCAATAAAATTGTTTAACTTTTTCAAGGACATGTCTGCTTGATGCCTGCTGTATCTAATAAAAGATAAAATAAAAAAATAAAAACAATTTTTTTTGTAAATGTGAGTTTTTTTGTAAATAAATGCAGCAGTTCATAACAGACACATGCAGTATCTTATCTACTTGGTGCTTCAGCTTTGTTTTCTGCAAATATTTTGGATGTTCAACACTTATAGACACAAACAGAGTGACCCAATTCCTTCCACAAGCTTTTCCACTGTGTGTGTGTACTGTGTACCCCCGAAAGTAGCAGTGGCCACCCCCTGGCCACCCCATGTATACAACTCTAGTTCCGCCACTGATTGCAGCCATGTACACCTTAAGGGTGGTAGCGGACAAGTGCTTCTCTAGGCCCTCTTAGAGGAAGGAAAGCACTGACCCAACGCCACATCTCCATGGGTCTTCACCTCGGGAAGAACACGGTGTAGGGAAAAGGCACCACTTCAAGGCTTATAGCCATGTAGTAGAGGGGGCTCTTGCCTGCGTTATTGTGTCTAGCCCTCTGAATTCCTCCTTGTCCTATCCAAGGAACAGGGCCCGGTTGCATGTAAGCTCTTAAGTTAAGAAAACCCTTAGTTATAAGGTTCAGGGTACTCATAGTGAAACAAGTCCTGAAAATTTATGAAAGAACACATATTACACAGACAATTGATATTTATTCTTATATGATTAATTGCATTTGATAGATTTTACTTTCAATAAAACATTTGCAATCTATTTGAAAAAGGTGTTTTGATGCATGTTCGGCCTGATTTTTTTGTTGCATTTCCACTGTTCTGACCAGCGTGTGGTGTTTCGAACGCTTCAAAACAGGGAATCATTTTGTGAAGTTGGTTCAATTGATTCGAAGCTTTGAAAAAATGTGTTTCTCCCATTACTACCCTATAGTAAGGCAGAAGGAACTGGCAATATGGCAAAGTATTGTGGCAGGAACAGCTATTTATATATGTGGCAAACGGGAGAAAACCAACAAAGAAGCAGTCCATAATCAAAACTCAGGGGAGGGCTCCCTCTAGTGGCTGGCTGAATGGGAATCAATTGTTACAAATGTGATCTAAAATGTGTTTGTAATGTATATCTAATTTGTGGAATTATTAAATAACTTATTGGCTGTGGCATCTTACCACAGGGGTCTCAAATCAAAATGTTCTACAGTGTCCACAAATCCCCTATTATCAAACAGACATACCAACTTAATTAACATATCATTATCATTCAATCTAATAAAAAAAAGCTTCAAAATGAAGAAAATCAACCTATAAGCTATTTAGATGGAATAAATCTCACAATTATTCATGTTCAGATGAAAAGTCATGATTAATAACAGCATAATTAAATAAATGACAAGAGATTAAATGACATGGTGAAGAGGAAATGTAAGGGTGAGGTATCTAAATCGGTTTTATTCCTAATTACATTAAAAATGGATTTTGTTGTTTATTTTGTTACCTTTGAGGACATTTGTCAAAGCAGAGAGACTTGCAAGTTTAAGGGAATCAGGTGATATACAGCTTTTCCCTTTAAGGGTTCTGATTATTTAAGTTAAAACAGATTTCAAACAGAATGACAGCAAATGGTCTTTATTGTAAGTGCTGCTGGGGTCACAGCTTGCCTTTTCTTCTAATCTGTCTTTTTCTGCTTTTTCCATTCTCTTTCTTACTCTGTCCGTCTCTCCCGCATGCCCTCTCCCTCTTTGCCTCTTTTTCTTCCTCTCCTGCCCTCCTCTTCACGATAAACACAGCGAGTCACAGTCTGAAGCACACCAGAGCGTTGTGTGTGTTAAAAACGTTTCCCAATGGCAGCATCACAGTTTGTGTGAACTTTTCAAACGTCTCTGAATCTGGTGGAAGACCATCATGGCGCTCCTTGGCTTTGAACGGTTATTCTCCTGTGAATTCTCCTCTCCAAAGGGCCTGTGCCTTCAGAGGCTCACGGAGAAGAAAGGCCTCGAGCGACAGCTATCAGTACCCCCCACCCTCCATTTCTTCATCTCTCACACACACACACACACACACACACACACACACACACACACACACACACACACACACACACACACACACACACACACACACACACACACACACACACACAGACACACACACACACACAGCCTCCCCCACAGTGTCTCTCATCAGAACAGGCTGTTATAAAGCCCACTACTTTCATTATAAAATGACCTTAAAAACAGAATAATACATTAAAGAAGCTTAAACATCAGAAATAGCCTGCTACAAAAACAATAAGTAAGCTAAATAAAATATTCATTAGAGTAATTGGATCAGAGAACAGAAACAGGATGGATGTTGCTGACGATGACAGTATCAGATCCATGTGGCAAGGCAAACCTAGAAGTCTATTTGATTTTAGCTTTCATCCTCCATTTCGCCTTCATGTCTAGACTGCTGAAGCCTGTTTACCTCTCATGGAGGAAACACTTCACCAGAATTTTAGAGGACATGGGATGATGCTTCTAGTTACAGGCATTTATGGTCTGCAAAGATCCAAACTGTAAATTTGAGATTGAAGAATAAAGCTGTCTGTCTAGTGATCACTGCCTTTCTTTGTGGATATTTTTTCTAGAATAATAAAACTCTAAAAGAGATAATTAAAGTAAATAATTTTAAATAAAATTTAAAAGAAACTACTAACTCATTTTAACTGACATATTTAAGGGATAGTTCTGTCATCATTTACTCACCTTCATTTTGTGTGAAATTTTCATTTTTCTGTGGAGTGATATTTTAAAGAATGTTGTTAACCAAAGAGTTTTAGTCACTATTGACTTGCATGGACCAAAAAGAGAGAAAGAGAGATAGAGAGAGATTTCTCTAAATATCTTTTGTGTTCCACAGAAAAAAATAGTCATACAGGTTTGGAATAACATGTGAGTGTGTAAATGATGACAGAATTTTTATTTTGGGGTGAACTAACCCTTTGACTCATACATGATGTTATAAACAAACTTTGTCTGTATGTTTTAAAAAGAGCCAATCGGCAAGTCTGTGTATTAGAGCTATAAACACTGAGCTGATACTGAATCAGAAATGTTTTATTAATACCTTACCTACCATCAATTTCTACTGTCTTTGAGTCCATTGTGTCTCATGTGAAAATAAATTAGTCAGGGAGAGGGGGTCCCCAAATATTACGGCAGGGGGCCTCCATTTATCCCTAATGATTTTACATTACTGTACATATATGTATATATATATACAGTAATATATATATATATATATATATATATATATATATATATATATATATATATATATATATATATATATATATATATATGACCTCTTTATCATGGCTGAATTAGGTGAAATCTGACACGAGTTTGCAAGAAACTTAGAGGGATTGTTCACCAAAAAATTTTAAATTCAGTCATTTACTCAGGCTCATGTTGTTTCAAATCTGTATGACTTTCTTTCTTCCTTGGAAACGAGAAGTTTATGAAAGTGAATGTGGGCTAATGATGTCTAGCTCCAAAAATATCAAAAAAGCACCATACAAGTGGTCCATATGACTTGTGTGCTATATTTGATCTCTTCTGAAGTCAAATGATAGTTTCGTGTGAAAAACAGACTGATGTTTAAGTCATTATTCACTGACAATTTTCATGGTATCCTCCACTAGTTCTCAAATAAATGACTGTAGATCCACAGAATTAAACATTGGATCAGTGGTTCTCAACCCTTTTGATTTCAAGGGCCCCCATTGTCCATGACATTCAAAAGTTGTTTGTGATTTACTCTAAGAATTAAGGATTTTTTTAATCACAATTTACAAAAAAAAGTTTGTAAGAGTTTGCCAAACCTATAAAATGCATAAACAATGCCCATGAAGTTATAAGATATTATTTATTTACTTTTCCAGTTCTAGACATCACACTTTTAAAATTAAGCTACCTCATATATTTATCAAGATCTTGGGAACATTGGTTCTTAAATATTTTTTTTTAAACGATAATACAATTGTTTAGGGGTGAATGAAATTAAGAAAATGTTTGGTTGTTTTAACTTATTTTAATGCTTGTTTTGTTTTAAATCATTTTAAATCATCTTGAGGGCCTCTTGGAAGTTTGCTGAGGCCCTTATTGGGACCTGGTTAAGAGCCACACAGCATTAGATGCATTGCATTAGGTCTGATGCCGATGACAACCATGGCATTTGCCATTAAATGCCATCAGTGCACCATTTTTGTAGTCCATACAACTTCTGTAGTCCATTTTTATAATTATGGTGGAGGGGAAGTTCAGTCAATAGTAAATTAAATTTCCAGTGACTCTTGTGAAACGGCAGGTGACAGCCAGCAAAGCCTGGCGGACAGCGGGGAAAGACCAGTTGACAGCGGGAAAGACTGCAACAGGAGTGGGCGGATAGTCACCTTACCCACTAGCGCCCTGGAAGTTTTAGGACGCAAACTCTGAGACTACGAAGCAGCATAAGAGAAAACAACCCGAGGGCCCTCCGAGAGGCGGGATGGAAGATGGGCCCAGTAACCAAGAGGTAACGACAGGAATGAATAACGACAATGAGAAAAGACTCTGGAAGTGTAGTTGTGGATGGGAGAAGGTGGCATCATGCAGGGGCCTACACATCCATCAGGGCAAGATGAAGTGCAGAAGACAGAGAGACCAGCGACCTTGCACTGCGCAAGCAGGCCAGACAATAGGGACCCAAAGCCGGGATTGCAACCACAGTGCCGCAGGACCCAGAGACATCTGAAATAGTTGAAGGAAACCTCATGAAAAGGCAAAGCCATGATGGAGAAGGATACCAGTCCACCAGAGGTACACCCCACAAAGCCAATGATAAAGCTGCCAGGTCGGCGCAACAAGATCAAGTGGCCTAAGGCAAATGAGCGGGTAGTGTGGCAGAATTTCGACTCTGACCTGAGCCAACTGTTGGAGTTGGCGTTGTGAGGCAGTGTCGAGAACAAGCTTAACACCTTTGGGGAGATTTTCTTTGAAGAATGCAAGGAGAGGTTTGGCGAGGTCAGTAGGAAGGAACCTACTGCCCCAAGGAAAGGAAGGAGAGAAAGGGAGATTGAGCAGCTAGTCAGAGCCCGGCGCCAGCTCCGCCGGAACTGGAGGGAAGCTGCACCTGAGGAGAAAGTTGGCCTGAAGGAGTTGTGGGACGAACTTAAAGCCTTGCCAAGCTGCGAAGAGTGGAGAGGGTCAGGAGGAGGAGGAAGAAAAGAGAGAAAGAAAGAACCAGCTTCTTCAGAGATCCCTACAGGTTCGCCAGAGAATTGCTAGATGAAAAGAGGAGTGGGAAGTTGGACATCAGTAAGGAGGAGTTGGAAAATACATCAAGAGCCAGTGCCCCACTGCTTTTTGGATGCAGGTCTCTTTGGCCGGAACATGCTGGAGCTCCCCATCAAATCCATTAGCCTAGGGTACAAGCAAGAGAAGGCACGTCTTGTACTGGAGGTAAAGGACTCAGCAGGCCCACTTATAAGGAGTGCGAAAGTCTCCATCCGCACAGGGCTCAAATGGAATGCGCATGCTGAAGTACAACATCGAGAGGTGATGGGGTTAGTTCAAATCAGTTGGGCTGATATAAGCTGGGGAGTACCTCAGCAGCTCTGGTCTAAAGCCACCAAGAGGTAGCAGAAGACCATGGTGGTAGATGAAGTTACCAGGTTGGAGCAGGAGCGCTTTCACGTAAAGGCAATTTCCCAGGGCAGTCAAGGAGCTTGGGCGTGATGGGACGTAACTGTGAATAGGCGCAGAAATCTGGGCAGACATCTGGAGGACGCCACAATCCAGGCTCAGCTTCCTGTTAAGGGCAACCTATGACACCCTCCCATGCCCCTGGAACCTCACCCTGTGGTTTGGAGATGAGGTAGGCTGTCCCCTGTGTGGTAACAACAAAGTAAGCCTCCAGCATATTTTATCAGGGTGCAAAGTGGTGCTGGCCCAGGAACGCTTCAGGTGGCGCCATGATCAAGTCCTGGCCAAGCTGGTAGATGTCCTGGAGAGCTGTAGGGTAGCAGCAAATCGCACATCAGCAGCAGCAAAGCCCTTCCCGTCAGGGTTTGTCAAGTCTGTTAGCATGCTCCAACTTCCTGCTCAGAAAAGGAACACCATGCTCACACCGGCAAAGAGTGGCAGATGTTGGTAGACCTCAGGAAGCAGTTGGTTTTTCCAAGAGAGATTATGACAACTGCCCTCCGGCCAGACATTATTATGTGGTCCAAGGTGGAGAAAAGGGTCCTCCTCATTGAACTTACTATCCCCTGGGAAGAGGGCATGACAGCAGCCCATGAAAGGAAGCATCTCAAGTATCCCATGTTGGCAGCGGAGTGCCAAGAAGCGGGCTGGAGAGCCAGGGTTTACCCAGTGGAGGTCGGGTGCCGGGGCTTTTAGGGAAGAACAGCAGTCCAACTGCTCCATGGCACAGGAGTGTAAGGGTCCAACCTGCGGAAAACTATAAAGGAGTTGGGAGAGGAGGCTGGGAAAGCGAGCTACTGGCTGTGGCTCAGGGGGAAACACAACGGTTGGGGGTCAACACCCCTATAAAAGGCAGATGCAGGGGGTGGCGGGGAGACGTCCCATATATGCCACTGCTCCCTGCCGGGAGATGTACTGGTATAGGGGGCGAAACATCAGTGAACGGCGGCCTCCAGCTGACGACCCTGCAGTTGACCTAATGGCAGCTAAATGCATCAAATTAACCAAATCCCCATCTACTTTCATTTGATGGAAAATATAGCATTTTTTTCCCTTTGTAAATTCACTTTTTGTATTCCACAGGTTAAATAAAGTCATACAGGTTTGAGTAAATGACAATCATCCAGTATATGATATAACAACCCCATTGCACTAGCCTTGAGATGTAGATGGATCTCTAAATGCTAAACATGTGAGCCAAGTTAAAAAAAAAAAACCTCTGGATTTTGTTGTTCAATCGTTGTATTCTATGTTGATTGCTTCTGTGTTTAGCCTCGGTGGCCACTGCAAATTCTGGTGCAGCACAGTAAATACAAGATTGATCTTGATTGATACAAAACTTTGACATGATCCACCAAGGTAATTAAAGCTTCTCGAACTCATTACTAAAATGTTGTGATGTGTTAATACAAGCAACAATATACTAAAATGTTAATATATAGAATATACTATATTATAATTAGTGCTGGGCAACAATTAATCGCATCCAAAATAAAAGTTTGTGTTTACATAATATATGTGTGTGTACTATGTATAGTTATTTGGGAATCATGAAGATCTGGATACGTCCAGTGACTGCGGTGAATAGTGCTGCTGGCAACAAGGGAAAGACCTTGTGACAGCCTGGAGAGACAGCTGACAGGAGGAAAGAGACCCCAATGGGGCTGGCAAGGGTTAGCTACCCTTGTCGGCAGTATCCAGCTCCATGTTTACAGGATGCTGGAGACACCCGCCCAAGGCTTCTGAGAAATTAAAGAGAAAAATACCCCTAGAGTCTGCGAGAGCGGGGGCGGAAGATGACTCAATGTTTGACAACATGGTTAACGACTTAGGAATGGAAACGGATATGAGTATGGAGAGTAAGACTAGTCCAAGATCTGCAGTTAGTAAAGTCATTGAACTCCAAGTTTGTGTCTGTGGCTGGAGCAAGGCGACAACGGTCAGGGGTTTGAAGGTTCATCAAGGGAAAATGAAATGCTTGAGGGAGAAGGGACAGGGCCTCGCATTGATCAGTACTTCTTACGAAGTCAGTCAAGTCAGTCGAATGAAATCCAGCGACAGGAAGCAAACCACAGCTCGCAGGATATCAGCACTCCTGTCATAGAGGAGAGGAGGGCTTGCACAGTTAGTGATGAACATATTCATACTTGTGAACCCGGTCAGACTAAACAGCATAAGAGAGAAAAGAACCTCAACGGGCATAGGCCTGGAGTTAGATGGCCAAGAGCTTGTGAGAAAACTGCATGGGACATGGTTAACACAGATCTATGCATTGCATTGGAAAGATTAACTGGTACAGTTGAAAAGAAGCTGGATAAATTTGGGGACATCATTTGCGCATATGGAAGTGAGAGGTTTGGTGTGGAAAAAAGGAAGGAAAAAGTACAGACTACTCCTGGAATGTCTAGACAGCAGCAGAAAATTGCAGGGTTAGTTAGAGAAAGGAGACAGCTGAGGAAGCAATAGAAAAGAGCAGAACAAAGTCAGAAGGAGGGACTCTTACAAAGGGCCATAAAAGATAAGCTGGCAACATTACGCTACAAAAAGAAGGAACGTGCCAGGGATAATTTCTATAAAGACCCATTCAAATTCGTAAAAAAGTTATTCACCAGGGAGAAGAATGGCACTTTAGGCATCTAGGGTTGAGCTTGAGAGATATTTGGAGGAAAGGCATACAGATGCAAAAAGGCATGAGCCTATGCCAATTCCATCAGAGATACCACCTATCAACCCACCAGAATACCAAATGGAGGTCTGTGCACCTAAGTGGAAAGAGGCAGAGCAGGCTGTGAGAAAGGCAAGGGCTTCATCTCCAGGGCCTAATGGAGTTCCGTACAGAGTGTACAAGAGTGCTTCAGGAGTTCTGCGAATTCTGTGGAAATTGATCAAAGTGGCATGGGAAAAACAGGTTGTACCTAGAGCATGGCACAGAGCAGGTGGAGTCTTTATACCTAAAGAAAAAGATGCTACAAGCATCAGTCAGTTTCGTCCTATTTCACTATTAAACGTTGAAGGTAAGATTTTCTTCAGCATTATTGCACAGAGATTGTCCACCTACCTATTAAAGAATGGCTTCATTGACACTTCAGTTAAAAAAGCGGGCATTCCAGGCTTCTCAGGATGCTTAGAACACAACAATGTTATCTGGCAACGAATTCAGTCAGCTAAAAAGGAGAGGAATGTGACATTCCTGGATTTGGCTAATGCATATGGTTCAGTGCCACATGAGCTTCTTTGGGCAGCATTTGATTTTTTCAGAGTACCAATGTCAATAACAAATTTAGTGAAAGCCTATTTTGGAGATTTGCAATTTAGTTTCTCAACTCCAAAATTCAGCACCGCATGGCAATGCTTAGAGGTTGGAATAATGGCAGGATGCACCATTTCTCCACTGGCTTTTACCATGGCAATGGAAGTAATCATTAGGGCATCAAGATGGGTAGTAGGAGGAGAGCGCTTGGCTTCTGGGATGCGACTACCACCAATCAGAGCATACATGGATGACATGACAACCATGACTACAACAGTGCACTAATCGGTTATTAGGGAAGTTTACAGATAATATTTAATGGGCATGAATGCAATTTAAGCCCTCTAAATCAAGGAGCATCTCGATAGTTAAAGGAAAGGTAGTAGATAAAACATTCTTCATTAATGGTGAGACAATACCAACAGTTTCTGAGAAGCCAGTGAAGAGTCTTGGGAGATGGTACAATGGGGATCTAAAGGACACAGTTCGAGTGGGAGAAGTTAGACAACAAGCAGTGGAAGGGTTGAAGAGCATAAACAGCTGTGCTCTACCAGGCAAACTAAAACTCTGGTGCTTTCAGTTTGGTCTACTGCCGAGGTTGCTGTGGCCACTGACTGTGTACGAGGTTTCTTTGACAACAGTGGATAAGCTGGAAGCGTTAATAAGTTCATACATCAGGAAATGGTTGGGAGTTCCACGCTGCCTCAGCAGAGTGGGACTTTATAGTAAAGGAATATTGCAGCTGCCAGTCTCTGCTTTAACCGAGGAGTTTAAGTGTGCCAAGGTCAGACTGGAAATGACTTTAGTAGAGTCACGCGACAAATGTGTAAGGGAGGCAGCCCCTGTGTTAAAAAGTGGTAGAAAGTGGTCAGCAAAGAAATCTGTAGTAGAGGCAAAGGCTGACCTTCAAATTGGGGACATCGTGGGACAGGTACAGCATGAAAGAGGGGGTTTTGGGCTCAGTTTAGCTCCTCCTAAGTGGCACAAGGCAGGCCCAGCTCAAAGGAGGAAGCTGGTAGTCAACGAGGTGCGAAAGAAGGAGGAGAGGATGAGATGTATAAAGGCCATTTCCCAGGCCAAGCAGGGAGAGTGGATGAGATGGGAGAGTGTGGAACAACGCAAAATGGGCTGGCGAGACCTTTGGTCAATGAAAGAGAGTAGGATCAGTTTCCTTATTAGGTCAACATATGATGTTCTCCCATCAACGCAGAACCTAAACCTCTGGATAGGAGGGGATCCCTCTTGTGCCTTAATGTGGTAGGTGATGAACACAAAGGACATTTTGACAGGATGTAAGGTGGCTCTTAGCCAAGATCAGTTTACTTGGCGCCATGACCAAGTATTGCGATGTTTGGCTTTAGCATTGGAAGGAAAGCGTAGTATGACCAATAAGTTGCCGCCTGTTCTAGCAAAACATTACACACACAAGACAATATTCCTCCGCCCAGGCGAGCAACCACCAAGAAAAGGTGCTAACACCAATTCTCGCCCAGGACAACTGGAAGCTGCTGGGGACTGGAAGATGCTGGCTGATCTTGATCAACGGCTTATTTTTCCACCTGAGATTGCCACCACTAACCTACGACCAGATATTGTTTTGTGGTCTGGATCAGCACGCATTGTTCAACTGATAGAGTTAACAGTGCCATGGGAGGATGCGGTAGATGAGGCATGTGAGAGGAAGAAACTGCGGTATGCTCATCTGGCCACTGAACCAGAACAGCGAGGATGGAGAGTCCAGGTTTATCCAGTGGAAGTGAGTTGTCGAGGTTTTGTGGCACACTCTACAACCCGGTTCCTCAGAGACGTCGGATTCAGTGGCCAAGAGTTGCGTCGCACAGTAAAGAACTTATCTGAAGCAGCAGAAAGGAGCAGCAACTGGCTGTGGTTGAGAAGGAAAGATTCTAGCTGGCTGTGTACAGGTCGCCACGCTACGGTTTCGTAGAATTCTTGAAAACTTGAAGAGTCTGTTGGTTTATTTGTATAGGTTGTATAGTATTTATAGTCATTACGTTCCTGTGTATATTGCGTGAATGACGGGTGGTTGGGCAGATATTGTGTTTTGCGGTATGTGGTATGCCATACGGAACCGTTGCCACTGAAACTGCATATTAACGCACCAGTGGGGCTCGACAGCCTTAGTCAAACGGGTCGGCGCGTATGGTTGGGTTGCAGAGAGATTGTGAGATTGTGGTTAGGTCTCAGCAGCAGGAGGGATGTAGAGGTCAGTAAGCTGGGCTGAGTTGAGTGGGGGACGGAGGGGGGTGACTCTGGGACACCAGAGTCACTGTCGAGCCCTCTTGAGGTGTCGTGGGCTAGTCGACGAAACACTGAGGACGGAAGGTGCCCACTTGAAGACCCTAGAGATGTCCCCTACTCGCCTCAATCCAGACGGTTGTCGTGCTGGTCCACTGCAACACTGTAGTTGCAGCCATCGTGTGTGCTGACGCGCCAAGTACACTGCAGTCGTTAACGCCGGACAGAAGGGGAGTCACACCACCATATGGAAAGAAGCGTAAATGGGTGAAGCATAGTTTACTGTAAAGCTATACGTCTTAGTGTTGCTTATCTTGGCGAAAGCCAAGTACAAATCAGCATGAAGTTTTAACTTCTACTCTCGTGTAATGGAAATCATTTTGTATATATATATATATATATATATATATATATATATATATATATATATATATATATATATAAAATATATATATATATTGTATTTACCGTTCACAGTTTGCTATGGGGGAATACAATACCGGAAGCTTACATAGCACTGATCAGTGTTATTTTAGTGGCACTGGGATATACTATAGTCTTTATTACAGTTTATCTTGATTGATAACACACTATAACGGATTTAGTTGGCCCAATTTCCCAAATCATTAATTCAGTTCTAGAAACAAAGACACGTTTCTCAAACAGTTTAACACATTTGACCTGTTTTCACACACGTTCCAATTTTCTCAGTGTTTTCTGCAAATCTCTACACAAAACTTTCCTAATTTAGCACAGATAACCATGCTCGCTTTCAGAAAACACAAACACATAATATATTTAACTCAAGTGTCACACTGTGAACTCCAATAGCACACATTTATCCTTGTGTAAACAACAAGTTGCAAAACTCAGAATCAGAATCTTAGGATAATATAACTAGGGCCACGAGGGATGAATCCTAGTGGTAGGAGACAAAGAGAAAGAGGAGAAGTAAAGAAAAATGAAGGAGACAGAGTAAAAAGTCATTTGTTCCAGGTGAAATACAAAGCACAACAGTTGGCCATGTTCTTGTGCATGCATGACCATGAGTGAAGTTGGTCTACACAAGTTCATCTATAGGGTTTTTATCCTACTTACACATACAGTACATGATAATAGTACACAGTAGAAGTAGTTTAGATGAGAGAACTTCCACTATTCTATGTACAGTTAATACTGTAGCATATAGATATAGTATGTTGTACATCCTCAAACTCATAATTGTCAAACTGACCAAGTACTTATACATTTCGTATTTTTGCAGAACTGAGAGACGACTGCTAGGGGAGGGAGAAAAATTATTTTGTCAGAAGACTAAGAAACTGATAGCCTGGTTAAAACCAGACCATTCTCAATTGTAACTGAGTTAGGGTCTGGCAAAGCTTCATAGACAAATCATTTCCAAAGGGGCGTCACCAACGGACGTAGCGCTAATGCCTCTGGGCGTAATTGGATAGACCTAAAACCAATCAGAGCGATGAAGAAGATGACGTATGCAGAGCGACGTTCGTCTGTTATAGAACAACTTGCAGACACTGATTAGCTACTTGCTCTACGTTTATTTAAAATGAACAGCAAGACAACTGGAAGTGAATGTGCTTTCCATTAAATAAATCACACACAGTAAACAAAACCTTAACAAAAAAGAACTTTGCCGGTGCTGTGAGGCGCTCGTGCGGATGCGTCGAGTATAAACAAGGCTTTACTCCGTGTCAGTGCGCGCTCTGATCGGTAAAGGGGCACAGACCACTCCCGAATCATCTCCAGCAGTAGCAGCCTTTGATCGCACCACTAACTCCGCCTCCGTTTCCCTCGTAAGCTGATATTAGTATTTAAACATTCTCTATGATAAATGTTTGTGAAAAAAATATTTTAATATGTTTTTCACAAATTTTTTTCCCGCCCCAACGTTTCTGGTTGGTGCCGCGATTTCGACGGATTGGAAATGGACTTCAATTAGCTCTTTGCCAGACTAACTTTCAGAGCAAATCTAAATTTGCCGGAAGTTATCTGGGTTTTCCCAGGCTAAGAAACTGCTCTAGTATGGCAAATGTCATTACTATCAATGTCATTGATTCAGCTCACTCAACAAACTCTCTCTCTGCTTTTACTCTGACTACTTCTGTTGCCATAAGCGATCTAATTGTGAAGTCTAATTCCACATTCTGCCGGCTTGATCCTACAGCTACTGTTTTACTTAAGATCTGTGTCCTCGAAGTTACACCCTTCATAACACATATGATAAACTGTAGTTTGGCTTCTGCCATTGTCCCAGCAGAATTAAAAATGGCTGCGGTAAGCCCCCTTATTAAAGGGTTAGTTCACCCAAAAATGAAAATGAAGTCATTAATTACTCACCCCCATGCTGTACCAACCCCGTAAGTCCTTCGTTCGTCTTCAGAACACAAATGAAGATATTTATGATTAAATCTGAGAGGTGCATGACTGCTACATAGGCTCCCTAAGGGAATGACACTTGACGGCCCAGAAAGTCATTAAAGAAAATGTTTAAATGTTCCATGTCACAACAGTGGCTCAACTATAAGTTTATCAAGCGACGAGAATACTTTTTGTGCGAAAAAACAAACAAAAATAACGACTTTATTCGACTATTCCTTTTCTTCCTTGTAGGCCTGAAACGAGACTTCAAGAGATTTCCACGACGCATGCGCGAGAATTGCGATCTCCTTCAACTACTTCAGTTAAGTTCTCGCGCGTGCGCGTCGTGGAAATCTCTTGAAGTCTCGTTTGAATCCACTGTGAGACACCAATGTGTCCCTGAGCAAGACACTTAAAGGGTTAGTTCACCCAAAAATGAAAATTAAGTCATTAATTACTCACCCCCATGCTGTACCAACCCCGTAAGTCCTTCGTTCGTCTTCGGAACACAAATGAAGATATTTTTGTGATATTTCAAGAGATTTCGTGGAAATCTCTTGAAGTCTCGTTTCAGGCCTACAAGGAAGAAAAGGAATAGTCGAATAAAGTCGTTATTTTTGTTTGTTTTTTCGCACAAAAAGTATTCTCGTCGCTTGATAAACTTATAGTTGAGCCACTGTTGTGACATGGAATATTTAAACATTTTCTTCATTGACTTTCTGGGCCGTCAGGTTTCAATCCCTTAGGCAGCCTATGGAGGAGTGATCCAGCTGTCACATTTAATCAAAAATATCTTCATTTGTGTTCCGAAGACGAACGAAGGTCTTACGGGGTTGGTACAGCATGGGGGTGAGTAATTAATGACTTAATCGAAGCTACGTGTTCGAGGCTCCAGAAGGATAATGAATGGCTCAAGGCTAAAGTTTCGGACCTCGAAAGCCGCAGCCGGCGCCAAAATATTCGAATTCTGGGCTTACCCGAGTCAATCGAGGGGCCACGTCCGACTACATTTTTCTCCCAGCTTCTGGTGGATGTCCTTGGATCTCAGTATTAACCTCGCCGCCTGAGCTGGACAGAGCTCATCGTAGCCTCGCACCTAAACCAGCGCCTGGGCAGAGACCGCGACCTGTCTCTCCTGCGATTTCATCGCTTTCAAGTGAAAGACCTGGTCGTCCGTGAATCTCGCAAAAAGGGTGAGCTGCTGTATGAAGGACATAAGATCCGTATCTTTGAGGATTACTGCCCTGAGGTTTTGAAACTTCGCGCCGAGTATAAAGATGTGATGTCGTCACTGTACAAACACGGTCTCAAACCTGCGCTTCTCTACCCTGCTAGACTGCGAATCACCCTTCCAAACAGTGAGAAGAAATGTCTGGCTTCTGTTTTGGAAGCCAACAACTTCGTCCAGAGCTTGGACTCGTAGTAGATTCGATGGACGGCATTTGACTATGAACAGTCTTGATCTTTTTTTGTTGTTGTTGTTCTTTTTTCTCTTGTAATTTTGGGTACAAGGTTGTCTGTTTGCCAAATTTGACAGTGTTTTATTTTATTTTTATTTTATTATTTGTTCTCTTCTTGGTTATGCTTTGAACAGCCCCTTTTTTATTTATTTATTATTATTTAAAAAAAAAAATTATAATAATTTCTTCCTCTCAGTCTCTTATTATTTTAGGGACAATTTGGGCTGTTGGCTGGTGAATTTAATATAAGACTATATGTTTTGCTAAATTTGACAAAGGTGAGTGTTCGGTATTACTTTAACTTGTCCACCTCAACGATCCTTCTGTTTGATCTTTAAAACTTAATCTATACATAGTGTGCTAATTTTAGACACCTGGTTTTAATGCCCGTTTGCCCAAGTTGAGATTTATTTATTTATTTTTTACCTGGTTCTTATACATTAGATTTGTTTTGAAGTCTAACTCTGTCAGTAATTTTAAAATTTTTTTAATTTAATTTAATTTTTCTATTTATTTATTTGACAAATATTATTGAGGTTACGTACCATACATGGGAGGACTAGGAGTTAGGAAACTTACCTGTTATGGTAAAGTGGATCCAGTTGCTGGTTTTGTTGTCAGCTGGTGTAAGGGTGGGTGGCTGGTTTTATTGGGTTCTTTGTTCGTGTTTTTTTTTTTTCTTTTTTTCTTTTTTTTTTTTTTCTCTTTTACATTTGTCGGTTCGTGTGCAATCAATACTACGCTACTTTATATCCTCATATACTACAAACAAGGTGGGTTGTTGGCTGGGTTGTATATGTGGACAGGGGCTCAGAAATCTGGTCATGTTTATAGAATTAACTATCCATGTCTGTGATGAGTAACAAGGCGGCACCCCGTGGTGCACTGAAATTCACCAGTTGGAACGTTAAGGGACTGAATTCTCCGGTGAAGCGAAATAAAGTTCTTAATTATTTGAAACATTTGAATACTAGCATAGTCTTTATTCATGAAACACACCTCAGGCCTGCAGATCATCTTAGAATTAGAAAGGGATGGGTGGGTCAGCTCTACCATTCCGGTTTTCAGAGTAAGTCTCGAGGGGTTGCTATTCTGATTCATAAATCAGTTCCTTTTTCTGTGTCTGAAGTCATCTCCGACCCCAATGGGCCTTTTATTATTATTAGAGGACAGATCAATGGAGTTTGCTTGATTTTGGCCAATGTATATGGTCCTAATTGGGATGATGAGGCTTTTTTCAAAAAAGTTATGTTTTCCCTCCCTGATTTGCATTCCAACCAACTAATTCTAGGTGGGGATCTTAACTGCTGTTTAGACCCTGTTCTAGATCGCTCCTCATCTAGGCCCTGTGCGCAGTCTAAATCCAGCAAGATTATTCAGCTATTTATGGAGCAATATGCGGTGTCTGATTTGTGGCGCTTTTTTAACTCCAACACAAAACAATTTTCTTTTTTTTCACCCGTGCATCGTTCTTTCTCCCGCATTGACTATTTTCTGGTTGATAACAAATTGCTTCCATTGGCTAGCTCATGTATATACAATACTATTGTTATTTCAGATCATGCTGCTGTTACATTCGACCTGGCTTTACCAGGCCTTTCAATGTCCCGGTCTCCTTGGCATTTTAACTCCTTAATGCTCAATGATTCCGATTTTATTGCTGTTATTAACGATAGGATCAACCTTTTTATTTCCACAAATATTACTCCGGACGTCTCAGCTAAGACAATTTGGGAGGCATGCAAGGCTTATTTAAGAGGAGAAATTATTTCATATTCAGCTCACAAGAGAAAAGTGATGAATGAAAAGAGAGCTAATCTTTTGAATACTTTGACAGACCTGCAGTCTACCTATGTTAATTCTCCTAACTCAGATCTCTTAGTTAAGCTTCTCACGGCGAAGACAGAGTCTACTTGCTACAAATGAGGCAACTGAAGCTCTGCATAAGACTCGTTGCAATTACTATGAATTCGGTGATAAATCGAGTAAATTGCTTGCCCATCAGTTGCGTCAGTCTGCTGCCTCGCACCTCATTAATCAAATCTCCACCCCATTTGGGTCTTCAGTTAATCCACTTACTATTAATGACGAGTTCAGAAACTTTTACACTTCCTTATATACCTTGGAAAACATAGCTGAAGAGGCTCAATTCGATAACTTTTTCAGTTCCCTAAATGTGCCTTGCATTGATTTTGATATCTCCTCAAATTTAGCAGCCCCTCTTACTTTAGATGAAATTAAGACTGCTCTTAGTCTAATGCAGAATGGTAAATGTCCAGGGTCCGATGGCTTTCCTGCAGAATTTTTAAAGACATTCGCTGACAAATTCGCTGTTTTTTATTAAAAACAGACACTCTTTTCATAATATTAGGCGCCTTTTGGATATTCTTTACTCTTCTTCTTTGAATGAATCTCCAGAATTAGTTATTTCCATGGATGCTGAGAAGGCGTTTGATAGAGTCGAGTGGCACTATTTGTTTTACACACTGAGGAAATTTGTTTTTCCCACCAATTTATAGCTTGGATTAAGCTCTTATATACGTCTCCATTGGCCTGTGTACGAACAAACAATAACTACTCTGAGTATTTCTCCCTTGGTCGCGGAACTAAACAAGGCTGCCCACTTTTCCCCCTGCTGTTTGCAATAGCTATTGAGCCTTTGGCAATTGATCTAAGATCTAGTGCGATGGCTGGCATACAAAGGGGAGGGTTGGCGCATAAGCTATCCTTATATGCGGATGATCTTTTGTTATATATGTTCGACCCTGGCACCTCTATTCCCTTGGTGCTGAATTTGCTAAAAGATTTTGGCCTAATTTCAGGCTATAAATTAAATCTGAGCAAAAGTGAATTAATGCCTATCAACACGGCTGCCTTGGAGTACCCATTAGCATCCCTGCCTTTCAAAAATTCATCTCAGAGTTTTAGATATTTGGGCATAAATGTCACAAAAAGCTTTTCTGATCTATTTGATCACAATTTTATCCCGTTGCTTAATCGTCTTGCACAGGATTTGAATCGTTGGTCTCTCCTTCCTATATCCCTGATTGGTAGGGTTAATTGTATTAAGATGAGCGTGCTCCCAAAATTTTTATATTTATTTCAGTGTATTCCTATTTTTATTCCAAAGTCCTTTTTTGGTGCACTTGATAGTTCTATTTCTAAGTTTATCTGGAATAAAAAAACTCCAAAGCTCAGGAAAGGTATTCTGCAGAAGACAAAACAATTGGGTGGCCTGGCTCTTCCTAATTTTTTAATATACTATTGGGCAGCGAATATACGCTCCACCCTTAACTGGTTCCATTCAAGCAATTTTGTCAATCCCCCATCCTGGCTTCACATAGAGAACGCATCGTGTACGTCCTCCTCCTTGGCTGCTCTTTTATGCCTCCCATATACAATGTCCCCGATCAAATATTCAAATAATATAGTTGTAAAAAACAGTCTTAAAATCTGGACCCAATTTTTGCGCCATTTTGGTCTTCATAATACCCCCTTGTTATCCCCAATACATTCTAATCCTTCGTTTCACCCCTCCATTTTGGATTGTGCGTATGCATCCTGGAGAGACCATGGATTGGTTTCTATTGCAGACCTTTATATTGATAGTGTTTTTGCCTCTTTTGATCAGTTGACCTCCCAGTTTAATATTCCCAAAAGCCATTTTTTCAGATATTTACAAATTCAAGACTTTGTACGTAAAAAAATGGTTAACTTTCCAAATGCCCCTCCCCCTTCAGATTTGGACACCATTCTGAGTGTGGATCCTTGTACTAAAGGGTCAATTTGTAAATTAGTGAACGTAATTGTTAATTTGCAATTCTCCTCTGATAACTTGCGCATTGTCTGGTCCCAAGACATCGGTACTAACATAAACGAGGAGACATGGAAACACATGGACATGGAAAGCAGTCTTGAACAGGGTTTACTCCTCTCTTTGCGCACGTCACAGACTCATACAGTGCAAGGTGGTTCATAGAGCACATTGGTCCAAAACCAGGTTAGCTCGCATTAACCCCTCTATTGACCCGGAGTGTGACCGGTGTCACTCTGGTTCAGCCACTTTAATTCATATGTTCTGGTCCTGCCCTGCACTGTCTTCCTTTTGGAGCCACATTTTTATCTCATTGTCAGCTATAACCTCTGTGGAAATACCACTTTGTCCAATTATTGGTTTATTTGGGGTTTTCCAGCCTGGTCATTCTTTGCCTTCTTATTTCTCAGAATAGCTTTTTTAACTCTTTTGGCTAGACGGTTAATTTTATTGAATTGGAAGAGCCCTCACCCTCCATCTCACACTCGCTGGGTTAGAGATGTTCTTTATTTCATGAAGTTGGAGAAAATAAGGTACTCTCTTCGCCGACCTAGCACTATTTTTGTCAAGCTTTGGAGACCCCTTCGTGAACATGTCTAAACTCTCCAGCTTGACCCTGCTCTCTGTGTTTGATTTTGGACCCCACTCCCAGACCCAAAGCCCACCAATCACCAGCCTAGATGATACTACTCTTGTATTGTCTGGTCAATATATAATTGGGTTTACTGTATGCAGGATTGTATTAGATTGCACTTGTAATTTGTTTAGTTTTTTTGTTTTTGTTGTTTTTTGTTGTTGTTTTTTTTCTTGTGGGACTTCGGTGTATCTTTACTGTTATATATTTTAGTGCCTTTTTTGTCTCCCACTGTTTTGTAATGTATCTTAAAATTCATAAATAAATCATAAATAAATAAATAAATAAATAAATAAATAAATAAATAAATAAATAAATAAATAAATAAATAAATAAATAAATAAATAAATAAATAAAATAAAATAAAATAAAATAAAATAAATAAATAAATAAATAAATAAATAAATACGCAAAGTCCACAATGAATACGATAATTACGTGATGAATTTACAATTTAAACTGCATATTTCAAAAAGGCTGCCGATATAGCTGGATTTACAACTAAGGATTTAACGATGCGGCATTTTGTTAAAAAATCTAGCCGGCTAGCTATTTAATGTTTCACAGAATACATTACCCCTCACACTTCCATATCAAAAGATTATGTTGAACAGTGAAATTAGCTTGCTGTTACCACAACTCGTTGAAAATATAGGTAAACATTCATATAAACTTACCATAAAAACACTGCCTGCTCCGAGTGACGTGCTCCTCGAGTCAGAAGGAGAATCCAGAATGTTCCGCAAAGAATGAAAACGTAATAAACCAGTTGCTTGGTCAAAATAACCCAACCGCCGGTTTATTTGTGAATGACCCCCTTTCAACTCATTTGACCCAGCATGAACAACCCATAAATGTGTTTGCAGTACCCCAAACAACCCAGCATTTTGACCCAGCACAATCAACCCAACAATATGTTTACAGAAACAACCCAGCATTTTTTTTGTGTACATTTATTTTTCACCAAAATTACAAAAAAGACTTTGACAAAGGTGCCGAAAGAGCAACAGGGCTAGCTGGCGTTTGACAGGCACTTTTAAAACTACTGCACTTCAGCCAATAACAGACAGGTCTGACTACCTCTAAAATCTTGGGATATTTTTTCAACCCAAAACCTGGGTTGGGTTATTTTTTTCAGTATTTGGGTAGTTTTTGTGTTACCCATCTACTGGGTCAGACATAACAACCCATTGTTTGGATAGTTTTCTTATGTTACCCATGCAGCTCCTGAGTCAGACGTAACTACCCAGGGGTTGAGTTATTTATCACAGGCTTTTTGCAACCTCAGTAGAGAGCAGTGCGGCTCCGTCAAAGCATGTCATCGGTAAAACGCAGGTTTGTATAAAATAAAATAAAATACATTTTTATTTTATCCAATAATTATTTTTTTATTATTTTTTTATTCCAATAATATTATAAAATAAAATACATTTTATTTTATCTATAAATACTTCATTGTTCTGTATGTCGTTTCATTTTATGCATACAGGGGCGCGATGTGAGTCACCTAAACGAGTGTCGCGTTGGTCTTTTTGCGTGATGGAAACGCCTTATGCCTTGGATACAATTTTATGATTTTATTCAAAACGATACAGAATATAAACAAGTATGATGTTAAAATATGTTCTCAGAACTGTACACTGAGTTTATGGACAGGTTATGGAGCCTGACGCCGCATATTCCGGCTACGAGTGAAAAGCAGGGCGGCGGTTTGAAGTTCCCCCACTGAATATGACTATGGCGTTCCGATAGGCTCAAATATGTAACTTTGTAGCACGCACTCGTCTCAATGAACGTGACGTCTGCGTCTACCGAACGTGACGTCTGCGTCTGCAGAACGTCTCGTCTGCGTCTGCCACATCACTCGTTCGTGTGCCGAACGTCTCGTCTGCGTCTAGGGGGTTTCCAGCACATTCCACACACACATTAATTCGTTGTTTATTATTTTCCACCACTGAGCTTCAATTCTATTTTATTAGCAATGAAGTGATATTACCTTGCTTATACATAGCTTTTTATTATATAGTAAATATTAATTTACACAAATTAGCATGTTAAAATTTGTTTGCCATTTTTTCTTGTAAACATGTCCACATATTATTTACTACTAATGATAGTAGTTTGTTTTTGTGATTTTTTTCTTTTTAACTGTTATCATTTGTGTGTTTATGAGTGTATTGCGGTGAGAATGCTTGTTGGTAGTCTACACACACTATATGCTGCTGGACATCTGAATTTCCCCTGTGGGGATGAATAAAGGTTTTTAACTAACTAACTAACTAACTAACTAACTAACTAACTAACTAACTAACTAACTAACTAACATATAGCCTACTTAATCATAAAAAGATTAACCATAAAAAGCAGGCCTATGTACTATTCACCACTAGGAGTCTCATTAAGATGAGTCACATTAAGATGCTAACCACATATTTCTAGCATTGCTTGTTCCTACACGAAAAGGACTGTATTGTATCTTCTGTTATAAAGATGATTGACATTTGGTTAATTAAAAATAATAAGAACAAAATATATAGTAAAAATATTAAATATTATTATTATTATTATTAATACACATCAACGACAACTTCAATTGGAAAACTAACTGTAGTAGCCTGGTAAAAAAAAAGGCTCAAAGGCTGTATTTTCTGAGGAGGCTCAAACAGGCTGGTCTGGGAACTTGCTGTCCTAAAATTTACACTGCATTTTTTTATTACTATGCTGCAAATTTCTTAGGGTTTTTAGTGTGTATATATGGGTTGTATGATCTGTTATTTGTATCTATTGTATTTATTGATGAGTAGTTTTTTTTTATTTGTGAATGGTTTTAACCGGACCCCAGAACCTAATTTCGTTCCAGCTCATGTAGCTACCATGTTTTGGAATGACAATAAAAATCCTTAATCCTTAAATGTAATGTTCTGTATGCGTTTTATGGCTAGCCTACTTTTTGTATTTTGTATAATTATATCTCTAGGTAATGAAGATAGCCTATTAACAAAAAATATTATTATTATTATATAATATATAAAACTTTATATTCAATTATAGGCTATAGAACATTTGGAATAAAAATACGCTGAAAACCCAAACAATAGCATGTGACAAACGAAACACGTCTTGTTTATTATGCTGCTGCTACAAAAACTGAATAGGCTAAACAAATAAATAAATAAATAAACAAACGACGTCCTATAGGACATAGACTAAACTGTTTTGTGTTCATAACCTTGTGTTTGCAGATTGTAGTAGCCTATTATTTCTGATACCCGACATTATGTTTTTGTAACCATTTCAGTAGCCTATAGCCTAATAGATTTATATAGGCCTATTTATAAAAATATATTTTTTAAATTCTATTCTTCTATTTTAAGGATCTACAGAAACAGTGGTTGTGCGATCGAGTTGTCTGTTTTCTAGTTTACCAAAGTGCTGGCCTTTTAAAATAATTTTTTTTTTTTTAAATCCTACATATATAAATCACAGACGCAGACGTGACGTTATAAGACAGACGCAAGTGTCACGTTCATTGAGACGAGTGCATGTTGCAAAGCCATATTAAAGGTGCTCAAAGCGATGCTGGGTGACGTCACTTCTTGTTGACGTTCAAAGTATTGTCAAACAAAACGGAGGCTAGCTAGACCTTCCCTCCTCCTCATCCCGTCCCCTCCCTCTGTAGTTTTACTGATACTTCTTTCAAGGATGGTGTAATGTCGCCAAGTGAGATAAATGCTTTCATATTATGAAAAAAAAATAATAATGGAAACATTACCAGAAAAACACGATAAAACGTTTCGCCACCTGAGGTTATAACTTTAGCTCCCATACCAGGACGCAATAATAGCAAGATAACGTTAGCTTCAAATTTAGTCAAAGTTGTCAATAGGCTATGAATGAACATTCAATTTCATAATAAATAGTTGGTGAAAACAATCATTCACACAAACTGTCGCCCTACTGTGAGTTTGCTTGATTATTTACAATAGAGATCGATAGCTAGCTGCTAGAAACCTATATGTTGTATTCACCAAAGTTAGCGCTGACTGCATTGTTCTAGCTAATTATATCCTTGTGTTTGTTAGGCGAACATGAAAGTCCATTTAGAAAAACCAAACTGGATTGACCCACCTCTCCAGCAAAAACAGAGCTAACGTTACCTGAATGTCGGATTGGAAGCCCTTCTGCCGGCGGAGCTCTCACCACCTTTCAAAGGCTTTTCCAGTGTAAATTCGGGCATGCGTTCCTTCTCCTTTTCCCTCTTCTTTGTATTTTTGCAATCTGTTCATCAGAACGTCGTCTCTTTGGTCGTGTGTCGGCCATATCAAACTTAAAGAGTTAAAATTATGACTTTCCTCTTCATGCTTCTCTCCTCCACACCCCCCCATGTACGCTCACTAACCCCACCCCCAGGCTGGAACACTGTTTGTTTTGTTTCGTGGAGCGGGTCGCCGCAGTTTGTTTTTGTTGCTGTTTGTGGAGCCTGCGCTGTCTACAGAAACCGCATTCTTTTACAGTGTGTTCAGGGGACAGGCAGCTAGCGGATAGTGAGGAGATGTTTGCTGTATGTGACAAAAAATGTTTTGGCCTAAAAAACGCGTGACATCACTTAGAGCACCTTTAAAGAACCGATCGCAACCGCAGGCACACTGCACTGAGCTGTGCTGAGTAGAGTGTTAAACCCGTGTTAGAGAAAAAAAACAATTTATAACTTCACTGCTACACGTGAATGACACGTAAACGTCTGACAATACACTTCACTGCCACACGTGATTTACGTGACGTCTGCGTGACGTCTGCGTGACGTCTGCGTCTTAAATTGAATGGAATAAATAGCAGAATAAAAAAAAAATCAAGACGTTGAGTGAGACGTTCATTGAGACGAGTGCGTGCTACAAAGTCATATTAAAGAACCAATCGGAACGCCATATATGACAAGCTCCGGCACGAGATCCAGCGCCGTTACGGTGGAAACGAGACAACAGAGACTGGTCAATTAAACTTGAATTACTTATAAATGTTTCATTTTTACTTCTAACATTTGTTAAACGCCCTTAAATGTTGGCAATATGTATTAAAAACGATATAAACAATAGGCTACTTTAAAACATGATTGAAAATAAAGGAATTATCTATTATTATTTAAGTTAATTATTTGAGTTAATCCGTAATTCATGTATGAAGTAAAAAAGAAAAAGAAAAAAAAGCTAGCTACTATGCTGGGTTAAATCAACCTATAATGCTGGGTTAAATAAACCACCCGCTGGGTAAAATTAACCCAACATATGTTCTGCCCTATATTTGTCCAGCCCTTGGGTAAAGCCCTGTTTTTTAGAGTGTATGTGCCAAACCAATCAAAACTATCAGTTCAGCTGGGGGGCGGGGCATGCGGTTTGAATCAGTATTGCTAATGTTTCAATATTTTAGTGAATGTAAGTGAGCTATGCTCATATTCCGATTTTACATTGTAATTCTGGCTGCTCCTGTAATGACGTCGTGGCCACGAGAAAATATCGTTCCCTCAACATGATCTCGAGGCTACGACTTTGCATCGCGTGGCCACGACATAGGCCTAATTATGTCGTTACCTCAACAAAATGATCTCGTGGCCACGACTTATAATCACGTTCCCACGAGTTTATATGTTGTGGCCACGACAAAAATATGTGAACCGAACATGTCACCTCCCGGGGACATAATTTATGCTATTAGGCCGAGGATGCAGATTTTTTTTTTGCAGAAACTGTAATTTACATATTGTATTGCATACCAAGTTCATATTCAATTTTTTTTCTAGAGCTTTTTATCTAAGATCTCTTTATAGTAGTGTAATGAAAATTAACTTTTCTTAAAGCTTATTGTTAAATTTCACTCTCTTGCATCCCTCTATTTATATTGTCTATAATAGACATTAAGCTGTAAAATGTTTGATTGCTAAAAGGAGGGTTTTGTAACAGCGTTATGAATTGATCTCACTAGTGTTCTCTAGGCAGTAAAAACAGAGTAGTCTGTGTATTTGTTGAGTTTTGTGTGCCAAAGTTTGATTTTGACAAAAGAGAATATGTTTTTGACTAAAATATTTGAATTTGATGTGGAAGTTTGAGGTTTGTACAAGGTAGTTTTGAGATTGTGTTTATAGTTGTGAGAAATGGTGAATTGTTTCATGAATTGTGTTTTAGCAATCGAGAAAATTTTATATTTTTAAATATTTCTTTTCGTTTTAACTTTAGTTAAAGTTTTCGTTTAGTTTATTTGTTATTAGTTTTTTAAATGTCTATATAATTTTAGTCCAGTTTACGTTTATTTAACAAAAATGTTTTGTTTTTTTTGTCTGTTGGTTTAATAACCAATAATAATACCCTGGCTGGCACTGAGCTTTTAGCGGAAATAGGTAGATAGCCACTCCATGACAATTTGTTATCACTGTATTAACATTCGACACTATGATGGCTTGATGTAAGGGAGGAAAGCTCATTTTGTTCATAGCTTGGGTAAGGAATGTAGTGTTGCTATAATGAATCACTTTGAGTGTTTAATACTATTATTTGATTGGGAACGAGTTAAAGATAGCTTCTTCTGCTGGAGCAGAAGTCCCACATGTTTGGGAGCCAAGGTAAACTAAAACTTTGCAGAGCTCTAAGATTTCATGTCAGCAGAGACAGATAATGCACCTCGTGTGCACCTGATGAAGGAGTCTGTCTCTATGCAGGCTTAAGAGTACCAGACACAGACAGTTACCGTCCTAAGCAGAACCAGGACCCTATAGCTTTAACCTGCCATGCTAAAACAAATCGCTATAAATCTAAAGCTAAGCTAAGCTGAGCAGACCCACAGTCACCTCAGGCTGGACTTCAAGACTTCAAAGAACACCTGGCCAAGAAACCTAGAAATCCATCTGAGGCTAATCCAGATTTTATTTCGTTCACTTATGGAACATGTCCAACATACAAAATTAGGGCTAGTGTCAGTCCAAATCACAGAAACGCTATTAGCTGTGTTTACATGTGGAAAATAGAAAGTAAATGCCACACATAGCCTAAAGATACATTCAAGCAAGTCAAATTAGTCACAGCACCAGATCTTAAGAAACCAGCTGAGTAAACAGTGCAAATGGGTTTCACAGTTTGAGAGATTGCATATATTCTGGTCCGTCAGTGTAACTGATACATAATTGTGGCATCCTTTCGAGTCCTTTTAATGTTCAAAGTTAAGGGGAAAACAAGACCAGCCCTGTGTTAGATATTAACGGTAAAATGAATCACCAGAACAAATGTGATGATTGTCCCCAAGGGCTTGTGGCTGGTTTGATGAGAAATCCATCCAAGGCACTGTTTTCAAAAGACACTGAAAATCATTGACTTGGAGAAAATTAAACTGACCCACCTCTCTATGCTCTTGTGCTTTTGGATCCATCTCTTCATTAAAGTTTGGATGTTATAGTCATCAAATTCCATTAGTTTTCCATAAATGTAGCATAAGAGAGCAGAATACCTTGGCTCCATGTTCCTACTGCACATTTTTAAAACCTGAAATATGATTCAAACCATAATTTGATAAAAAACTTTTTTTATTATTATTTATATACTATTATAATATAGCATACCGTATATAGTTTTCATTTTAATTTAGTTTTTCTTTCTAAATATGTCTGTTTATTTTTATTTCCATTTTTGTACTTTAACAGTTTAGTACTTCTATATGCTACTTTATTTCAATTATTTGCCATGGCAGCGTTTCTAAATTTTTTAAGTTTAAGTTTTTCATCTAATATTTATATTTTATTCCAGATTTATTTCAATTAGCAATTTTTTTTACAGTAATAGTTTTAGTTTACAATAACAACACTGGTTGGAGAGAGTGAATGTCTTCACACACATATTTAACAGCCTTTGCCCTTTGGCTTTACACAAAGTTACACAATGCACATTTTATAGGATGAGCAATGGTAACATCAATTCCATGATTTTTAAAATAAGATTTATTACAATGACAGGATTCATTTCTAATGGTGATAGCTGTAATATTACTAATAATTACTAAAGGGATTCAAAGCAAACCAGAGCCAGTGTGAAATGGCATTACAAAAAGTATGTGATGGAAAAGAAGATTAAGTCCAAGTCCATTCAAACAGGGATAGCTTCCCTCAGATTTAAGGCCTGTTGCAAATAGATACAGCATAGTTTATATAGCCATTAAATCAGTGTGTGTGTGTGTGTGTGTGTGTGTGTCTTTATATGAGAGATAAGAGCAATGGCTACAATAGGCTATGAGACGGGCTGAGATGAGTTAAATCACACCACAGACTGCTTGGAGAAAAGACTGAGGGAGTTCCAGTGTATAATGGCAGCTTTTGGAAAGCCTATAAGCATACAAGAGAAGGACAGATTGAGTATTGGTCATTCTATACATAAAATGCTAATTTAAATTATGTTAGAGCTAAAATATTTCAGCTAAATGTGAAAAGAAATGATTCATTAAGTAAACAAACAAAAAAAGCATTAATTTTTAAATCATATGACTTTATTGTAATCCCGACGTTAACTTCTGGAAGTGTTTATGTTTCTTTACTTACAAACTTATTTCAAACTTCAACACCACGTAGCCTGGCTTTGGGAATGGACTATGAACTATGAAAACATGAGCTCAAACAAATATGTTCGGGGGGAAACGCGCAGTATGGTTTGCGTGCATTTATTTACATTCCTTGTATGGAAAACTTGAGTAACGTTAATAACTTTGTTATAGTAGGCCTATGGGGACTTTCCCGAAATCCATGCATAATCTGCTATACCAAACAAGACAGAGAGATGCAAACAGTGATGCTTACACCAAATTTCTACTGCAGTCAAGCCAGCCTCCACCTCGAAATGAGCGGTCAAACTAGCCGCCCCTATATTTCTCTATGCGCTTATACACTAGGTATTACGGTAAGACCGTCAACCATTCTGAAACCATTCAGTCAACCATTCTTCCAGCGAAGGCTATTTCAGTTAGTCCGTCCGTCCGTCCGTCCGTCCGTCCGTCCGTCCGTCCGTCTGTCTGTCTATCTATCTATCTATCTATCTATCTATCTACCTATCTATCTATCTTTCTATCTATCTATCTATCTATCTATCTATCTATCTATCTATCTATCTGATGTTGTTTTACAAAATAAGAGCCCCCCAAACTCATATATTAGGCCTGCCTGTTGTCTCCATACATTCAGAAAATCATAAAAATAAAAGTCCTAATTTCCACAGACCAGATGGAGAGGACACCTTCTCAACGTGTCCCCTGCAAACTTTTTTTCAGGACATTCTGGTGTTGTTTTACAAAATAAGAGCCCCCCAAATCTCATATATTAGGCCTGCCTGTTGTCTCCATACATTCAGAAAATCATAAAAATAAAAGTCCTAATTTCCACCTCAGATGGAGAGGACACCTTCTCAACGTGTCCCCTGCAAACTTTTTTTCAGGACATTCTGGTGTTGTTTTACAAAATAAGAGCCCCCCAAATCTCATATATATGCTGTTTTGTCAACAGACAAATTTCACGTCAGATGGAGAGGACACAATCTCACAGTGTGACTAACAAAAATACAATATATTCTGTCATTGATTTTCACATTTACATTTTTATTTAATTATTTACAAAATATTTAAAACCCTTAACTCTTTTCTTTAGTGAATATGTGAAAACATTTTTTAAATGAACAATGTAGTTAGCAATATTATTTTACCAAAAAATTTGACAGTAGCAAAATGTAAATAAAAAGATAAATAACATAAATGTAGTAATTCTGTTAACTTTTTAACAGATTTAACAGCACAAAATGCAGTCCCAATTATTGCGTCTGGCCCATTTCAGCTGCTTCTGAGTCATTCCCAGGCACTTTTCGTGGTACCATCTCTTGCAGCGGTCACACTGGATCTAAAATAAGTTAGAAATATTACTGAACTCCTACATACACATATGCATGTTTTAAATTGCTGCTCCTTATTACTTTCCAATTATCCTTTTAGAAATTAACCAAAAAACTTACACACTTTGTCACACGTTGCCTACTTCCAATTACTTCTTTCTGTGCGCACATGGAACAGTGATTGGTCTCATCAAACACTAAAGTATTATAAATAAATAAATGGGTAACACAGATATAATGTTTAATGTACATGTCCATTTTAAAGGAACCATCTTACATCATCATTACATACATCGAAGAATGCACTTATTTTTATATTTAACCAGCAAGATATTTTTATATAACCAGCGAGATATTTAAGTACTGTAATTACTAAATTTGGGGGGCTCTTATTTTGTAAAACAACACCAGAATGTCCTGAAACTTTGCAGGGGACACCTTGAGAAGGTGCCCTCTCCATCTGAGGTGGAATTGGTCTGTGGAAATTAGGACTTTTATTTTTATGATTTTCTGAATGTATGGAGACAATAGGTAGGCCTAATATATGAGTTTTGGGGGCTCTTATTTTGTAAAACAACATCAGAATGTCCTGAAACTTTGCAGGGGACACGTTGAGAAGGTGTCCTCTCCATCTGAGGTGGAATTGGTCTGTGGAAATTAGGACTTTTATTTTTATGATTTTCTGAATGTATGGAGACAATAGGTAGGCCTAATATATGAGTTTTGGGGGCTCTTATTTTGTAAAACAACATCAGAATGTCCTGAAACTTTGCAGGGGACACCTTGAGAAGGTGTCCTCTCCATCTGAGGTGGAATTGGTCTGTGGAAATTAGGACTTTTATTTTTATGATTTTCTGAATGTATGGAGACAATAGGTAGGCCTAATATATGAGTTTTGGGGGCTCTTATTTTGTAAAACAACACCAGAATGTCCTGAAACTTTGCAGGGGACACGTTGAGAAGGTGTCCTCTCCATCTGAGGTGGAATTGGTCTCTGCAAATTAGGACTTTTATTTTTATGATTTTCTGAATGTATGCAGACAACAGGTGATATATGAGTTTTGGGGGCTCTTATTTTGTAAAACAACATCAGAATGTCCTGAAACTTTGCAGGGGACACGTTGAGAAGGTGTCCTCTCCATCTGAGGTGGGATTGGTCTGTGGAAATTAGGACTTTTATTTTTATGATTTTCTGAATGTATGCAGACAATAGGTAGGCCTAATATATGAGTTTGGGGGGCTCTTATTTTGTAAAACAACATCAGATAGATAGATAGATAGATAGATAGATAGATAGATAGATAGATAGATAGATAGATAGATAGATAGATAGATAGATAGATAGATGGATGGATGGATGGATGGATGGATGGACGGACGGACGGACGGACGGACGGACGGACGGACGGACGGACGGACTAACTGAAATAGCCTTCGCTGGAAGAATGGTTGACTGAATGGTTTCAGAATGGTTGACGGTCTTACCGTAATACATAGTGTATAAGCGCATAGAGAAATATAGGGGCGGCTAGTTTGACCGCTCATTTCGAGGTGGAGGCTGGCTTGACTGCAGTAAATTACTGGTATCCTACTGTAAAGTAACATAGTGTGAGTTTGTGAAGCTGGTTTTGTTTGTTGCGTAGCAACGAATAATTAACATATTTTGGAATATGAATGTTTGAATATGAATGTTTGTCAACACTATGCATGTTTTTTTTTGTTTGTTTGTTTGTTTTGCTCTTTCGATGTCAAACACAACATTTATAGCTACCTGTTAGGGTTTTGCATTGGGAACGCTGTTGTTTTGAATGTTTAACAATGGTGCCTCTTAGTGGTTGAGATTCGGTTGTATTCAGTTGCATTTTTACCTCGGGCTGATTTTTTTCCTCTTGTTTTTCCAAAATGTTTTTTATTTTTTATTTAAAGGTTCTCTAAGCGATGTCGGGTAACGTCACTTCTTGTTGACGTTTAAAGTATTGTCAAACAAAACGGAGGCTAGCTAGACCCTCCCTTCTCCTCATCCGCGCACTAACCCCCCAAACCCCGCCCCCAAGTCCTTCTTGTCGGTGATTGGCTGGAACTGTTTGTCATGTTTTGTGGAGCGGGTTAGCCCAGTTTGTTTTAGTTGCTGTTTGTGGAGCCTGGGCTGTCTACAGAGATCGCGTTTCTTTACAGTGTGTTCAGGGGACAGGCAGCCATCGGTTAGTGATGAGATGTTTGCTGGATGTGACAAAAAATGTTTTGGCCTAAAAAACGCGTGACATCGCTTAGAGCACCTTTAATGTAAACCCATTTCACTCAGTTATTTTATTTATCTACTTGTATATGGAGCTGCAGATTTCGGAGATACCCCTCGCTGCAGAATGTAGCGCGGTGAACGTCACGTATACACGTCATGTATGTACGTCACGTATGTGTTACCACGCATGTGCAAAGTAGACGCATGAGCGCACGCGCAAATTATACGCATTTGTGCACGCGCAGTTCATTACAATCACTTCCGGCGATGGTTTCGATGCCAGTAAGCAGTAAGTCAATAAGCATTATTTATGCTGTTTTAACCATTGTTCTTTTGTGTTAACGGCTTTTAATTGTAAGAGATTCCATAGAGCGCGCCATAAATGTTTTAGATTTTACAAAATGTTATTATATGTTTTATGATTTTACAAAATGTTATTATATGTTTTATGATCTCATATTATCAAAATGACTTCAGCGAGTTTCAGCGAGTCTTAAAATGATATGTAGTTTAAACAAATTAAGGCTTGAAAGATGTCTTCAAGTAGAGCAGAAAGGCTTAAATTAATCAAGTAATGTAGTTGGTTGTTGCATCCATTGCAAAAGAAATGTTGTTCCTCTATCAGATCGTACTGTAAAAGTTACATTCATGAATGTAGTGAGTGTACTGTAAGTTATGTTAAATACATTTGTGGTGAAATTAATTAAAAAGTAATGGAGTTGAACATTGTATTTTCAAATAAGATTCATTGTGATTCTCCTTAGTTGTTTTTTATCATTTAGACAGCGTCACTTTGTTTTTTTTAACTAGTTTATGTTGTTCATAAACAAAGAAACGTTTCTTAGATACTTTACAGACAAAGCCAATAACTTTGTTTAATATATATATATATGTAAATTCCTTGTATGACTCTGTACTATATTAATGCCTTTCTTCAAAATGATTCAATATTGTTTGTTTTCTATTTTATTTAAAGTAGGTGTTGTGAACTGGAGTGCATTTTCCAGCAATACAAGCAAGAGTTCCGGGTGCCGTACTCGTTGACTCTGTGCTTGCACTGCAATATAGAAGGACTGCGCAACCTGATGGCAGAAGGGGAGTCCTGCGTTGATTTTATTCTGATAAGGAGGTTGAGGGCTAGTGCTCAGTTGATTGTTTTTTCAATGATGGAGGGAAATTTCAAGCTGAGTGTGTGTGTGTGTGTGTGTGTGTGTGTCTCTCTCTCTCTGTCTCTCTCTCTCTCTCTCTCTCTCTCTCTCTCTCTCTCTCTCTCTCTCTCTCTCTCTCTCTCTCTCTCTCTCTCTCTCTCTGTGTGTGTGTGTGTGTGTCTGTCTCTGTGTTTCTCTCTCTCGCTCTGTGTGTCTCTGTCTCTGTCTGTCTGTCTGTCTGTGTGTGTGTGTCTGTCTCTGTGTGTGTGTCTGTCTCTGTGCTCGTGTGTGTGTGTGTGTGTGTGTGTGTGTGTGTGTCTGTCTCTGTGTTTCTCTCTCTCTCTGTGTGTGTCTCTGTCTCTGTCTGTGTGTGTGTGTGTGTGTGTGTGTGTCTGTCTGTCTGTCTGTCTGACTCTGTGTGTGTCTGTCTGTCTGTCTGTGTGTGTACAGATGTATGTGATTATCTGTATTTGTACATATTTCTTTTACACATTTCTTTTTCTTTTATCTTTGTTTTGAAATAAAAGTTATGACTGTTATGAGTTTTTTTTTTTTTTGAGTTGGCATGCATAATATCGGATACAGAGATTGACAATGTACTGTATGTAGTTGGTTTAACTTCAAACTACTTTATTGGAATAAATGTTTTATGATAGCCTATAATGCACAAAAATAAACAATTATTAACTATTAAAGGGGAATGATTAAAGTGAGAAATATATAAGGTGCCATCAGTGTTTACAGTAATTTTGTAATTTACAAAGTGAAGTGGAAAAGAATGTGAAAATAAACTTTAAATAAAATACTACACAGATATTACACAATAATACATTCTGAAATTTCTTATAAGTTTACCTTAAATCAGGCATAGTTAAAACTATGGATGTGTGTTGTACTCCTTTTTGCTGCTTTCATTATTACTTTAGTTTTTTAATACATTAACATTTTCTTTTATATTATGTCAAATTAACGCGGGGCGTCAAAACACGTGACGTAACCGCGTAACGCGCATGCGCTGTCACCGCGATATGGCGCATGCGTGGTAACACACACGTGACGTACGTACGTGACGTATTGTATATACGTGACGTCACCGCGCTACAGTCTGCAGCGAGGAGTACTTGGGATTTCGTGGTATGATCTAGGGTAAGGGGTGGTATTGGGACGCAGCCCAAGTGTAGGTTACACCCCCGAACACTAGACGCCGCTGTTTGAGTCCTTTAACGTTAGCTCCGTGAGAGGCGCTCTGAAGTGTTTACCGAGTACCAGAATACCGACACAAAACAAAGAACAGACTCGTCAATCACTGACCCGACTGAACCACCGGCTTTACCTTTAAATAATGGGCAAAAAGCATAAGAAACACAAATCAGAGAAGCACACACACGACGGTAGGTCACTCACGATTCATTAAGCAGGCTGGAGAATATATTTTTTTCTGTATGCTGAAAGCCTGTTCTAAGTAACATTATAAACTAACACATAGTAACAGCAGGCACTATGAAGCAGCACTCAGACTCTTGATTTTGTCAGTGGATGAGTAGCAGCCTGATATCTGATGTCCACAACGAATAGAGTAATGTGTGGTTTCTCAGTAACATTAGCTTAATTCAAAGGCTACCGAGCTGATTGTTTTGCTCCGGAATACTAGCAGCTGTTGCTCAAAACATCAGATTAACCAAGGCAGTATCAGAATAAAAATTATTTTTAGGTTCTTTTCTCCATAAATGTATTAAAGCTAGATGAAAGGGCATTGGGCTTCAGTAATTTTTTTATGTAGGTTTAAAAGAGAGGACATTTCAGAAAATTTCAGATTTTTCACAAAAAAATATATTATTTTGTGTCGTTGTTATCACTAATAAATAGCTGTCTCTTTTGAGAAGAGTTATACTTCTCAAGTTCTCATAGACAGTTTGGTATGTGAGAAGTATAATTCTTCTCAAAAGTCACATCACTTGCATATTATATTGTTGTCCTATTGTTATTTTAATAGCTTATATTGCTCTCCTCATTTGTAAGTCACTTTGGATATAAGTGTCTGCTAAATGATTAAATGTAAATGTAAAAGAGGCAGCTATTTATTAGTGATAACAATGACACACTAAATAATATATTAAGGTTTTCTGTATTAATTAGGTTAGGTTATTAGTATAGTACCTAAAGAGAGACATTGATGAATCAGTTGTTCAAAGTCATTTGTGTTTCTGGCATTGAAGAGTTCACTGAGCGTCCTCTGAAGCTGGTGTTAAAAGTGGCTGGGAATGAAGTCACCACAGGCAGCCCTAGCCTTGAGAGTGTTCATGACGACCAGGTAGATTACGACAAACACAACAAGAAAAAGAAGAAGAAAAAGAAGGACGAGAAGGACAGAGCCAGTCCTCCAGTGTCGCCGGCTGACAAAAAGAAAAAGGTGAGATATGAAAACTGGTTTTGGCTTGTGATTTTCTTGTATTGTTTATGTGCTTACTAAATCCTAAGCAATGAATGTGTCTCATAGATGACCAAAAAAAGGAAGGGCACAGACTCTGTGGATCCAGACTGGGATGAACAGAGCAGAACTCCTGCTCGCTCCGATGTTTCCCAGGACAAGCCTCTCACCCTCTCACTTGCCAGAATGGAAGGTAAAGCAGTGCACCCTCTCAGGGTTTAGGATTCATCTATTTTTGATGCTATTGTTTTAAAGGATTGTGTCCTTGTGCTGATTATCTGTTGATTATGGATTTTATAATTCCTCAGAAAAAGAGCAGACGCCTCTACAGGAGGCCCTGAGTCAGCTCATCCGACAACTCCAGAGGTAGGACTGGCTAACTTGAGGACAATTTGTGGATTCATATATGACTAATGTACAGTACTGTTGAAAGATTTGGGGGTCGGTAAGATTTTTTTTTTGAGTGTTTTCGAACTTTATTAAAATGCTCACCAAGGCTGCATTTATTTTATCAAAAAATGCAGTAAAAACAGAAAGGTTGTGAAATAATATTACAAATGAAAATAACTGTTTTCTTTTTTTTAAATACTTCTTCCTATGGCAGCAAAGCTGTATTTTCAGCATCATTAGGCTACTGCAGTCTTCAGTGTCACATGATCCTTCAGAAATCCTTCTAATATGCTGATTTGCTGCTCAAAAAACATTAATTATTATTATCAATGTTCAAAACACTTCTGTTTTTTTTGTGGAAACCGTGATACATTTTGTTGGGATTCTTTGATGAATAGAAAGTTCAAAACAACAGTATCTATTTAATATGGAAGTCTTTTGTAACATTATACATTTCTTTACTGTCACTTTTGATTAGTTTAATATGTTCTTGCTGAATAAATGTATTCATTTCTTTAAAAGAAAAACTTCAAACTTACCGACTCTAAACTTTTGAACTCTAGTGTATAACTTGATATATAATTACAGTGCTGATCTTAAAAAAATTTTTTTTTTAGTATTTAGTACTTTTCCGCATTAGTATTCTCAGTATAAGTGTCCTATTAGATCTGTGTTTTGGGTCTTATTTTCCTGTTGTGTATGGTCAAAATCCTGTCTGTAATTACTGTGAATGAGAGCTGAACGCTGCTATTTACTGCAGGAAGGACCCTAGTGCATTCTTCTCATTCCCTGTGACGGACCTGATCGCCCCAGGATACTCTCTCATTATAAAGAGACCCATGGACTTCAGCACTATGAAGGAGAAAGTGAAGAGGGAACAATACCAGTCACTTGAGGAGCTCAAGGTAATTTGATCATCACAGCCATTACTAGGACACAGACTGGCACTCGCACTACCTCTGTGGCGAACTCACGCCGTAGCTACGTCGTAGACTGTGTGTAGCACGTGTAGCCTATGGTGTACCCTGACGTGCACCTCTCCAAAAACGTAACAACGCGTCAATTCTACGCGGACCACAAGATCTGTGATTGGTCTGCTAGAACCCCTCCCTTGGGTTTCACATGCTTTCTCTGCATGTGTAATTGCACGTCAACGCGGACAACGGCGCAGAAGTATAAATGAAAACCGACACGTAGCCTACAGCGTAGAGGATACGGCGTAGGTCCGACGCAGAAGTATTAATCAGCCTTTAGGTGCAGTAAGCAATTTATGAGAAACGCTGTTGAAAATGGAATCAACACCCAAACAAACAAGTTGATGAATAATTGCTAGATGTCTGTTCTGTGTAAGTGCTGTAAAAACAAAAAATGGGTTTACATAAGCCGCTTTTCCACCGTCGGTCCGAACAGTTCTTAGAATGGTAAGGAACGGTTCCAGTTGTGTTTCCACTTGAGCCTTCTTGGCCCGGAATTCTCAGCACGAATGGCTACCCGCTCCGAACCGTGCTGCTTGAATCCGTGAAATGACGTCGCCACTCAGGATTGGTCACTTGTCTGTTGCCTGGCTACCAGTTTCTCTGTAGCTGGTTAAGCGTGCTATTTGAGTGAAGTAAACAAAGCAATAATAAAATTAAAAGCAATAGCTGACCATTCTCCATAACGCGTCACTATTTACATCTCATATCATCAGTAAACCACCGTGTTACCAAGGCAACGACTGACCCGTTTGTATTACATTCCAAAGAGTGGCCGCTATCAGCCCCACAGTGGAAAATGAAACCATAATCGTACCAGCTGGCCCGGTGCGGCACGGAATGGAACGGTTACGCAATGAGAACCGTTCGGCCTGACGGTAGAAAAGCGGCTATAGTCCTGGCTGTGTAAATAAGAGAAAAACAAAGTGGATCAGACCTATCAACTGAGCACCAAAGCACTTTAGTGGCCATGGTGGGGGAGGAGAGAAAGTGAGCAAGTGGGACATTTGTAGAAAGAAAGATAGCTGAGATATTACCAAAAAGGAAAAGGTCAGAGAAATATACTTGGAAAAAGAAGGGTTACGTTCAGGAAAGAGCTCGGACCCATGTTAATATTGGATAAGCTTTCTAGACGTTAGAGAGCAGGAAGGCCTCAGATGGATGCTGAGTAACATTGGTTTTGCCATGTTTCACAGAACTAAGATATGTTGTTGTTGAATCACAGCTGATTCATCCATACTCTCGCAAGCTGTTAGTGGTTGCATAGCATGGCGGAGCAATCAAGGGAGGGGTGTGTTTATTTGGGTTGATTTCAAATATGCACCTTTAAGTAGTCATATATTAATGATTATTCCAGCTGCCTATTATTTGACAAGTGACAAGCAATGATCTCATATTGATAATGGCCATTTAGACGTGGACAGCTGATGAGGTGATGCTGTGCTGTTCTCCCACAGCTGGATTTCAGAGTGATGTGTGAGAACGCTATGATCTACAACAAACCAGAGACGATTTACTACAAAGCGGCAAAGAAACTCCTTCACTCTGGCATGAAGATCCTGAGCACAGTGAGTAGAAGAAAAACTGGAAAATTGTATTGGAACTTGTATTAGATATAATTACATTTTAGAGGTATAGTTGTTGAAACTAAATTTAGCCATTTTCACAATTTTCTGTTAAAAATCAGTTTTCACACCAGAGGGCGCTGATGTGCCATACACAATATGATCCCATTATTAGTGTTGTTGTAGTAGAATGTTGTTCAGTTATAGCCATTCGAATCTATCAAACTGGAAAAGTTGAACATGAAAATTACTTTTTTTTTGTGCATTTAGGAGAGACTGGACAGTTTAAAGCAGAGCATAGAGTTCATGGCTGGCCTGCAGACGTCCAGCAGTCGTTCAGCAGAGGATGGAGATGAGGATGGTGGGACGTCTGACCCTGCCAAAGAGAACTCGTCGGTCATGGACACAAGTGACAACTTGCAATCACCCCGTGTAGGCAATAAAGATACTCCAAGGTATGAATCACATTTTTAACTTCTTATCTATTACTAGTTTGTCTAGATTAAAGGCCGGTTCACACCAAGAACAAAACTTAAACTATATTAGCCTCTGCACCAGTTGTAATTGCACACTGCAGTTATGTTAAAGTCAATGGGTTTTAATTGCCTGTCAAAAAAACAACAACTGTTGTTCATCTGTGTTGTAATAGTTATAGTTGTGGTGTGAACTCCATTATTCTCTTATTAGTATTACAGTTTTTTTTTAAATTGTATGGTTTTAGTTATTGTTCATAATGTCAATAGGCCTTAATCCTCCATGGTCATCAAAGGTCAGTTCAGTTGAGAGTTGGGCGAAACTTCCTTTCAGTTAGTCTGATCCTGATGGTGATTTGAAAGTGAACAATTCTGTTTCCTTTTTTTTCTTCAGAATAATTCTTAAAATAATGGTTCATATTAATCACAGGCAGGATATGAAACACTGCTAAATGAGAGTGAAAATGCTTGCAGGTTTCTCGCCAGTTGGCAGGTTACTTCGACATAACGCATGGTTTAAGACCGAAAGTCTGACTGCTGCTGATCTAAGTGACGTGAGCAAATCAAAGACGCACACAACGTGTAAAAAAAATCTGTCTCAACTTGTGCATCTTACGACAGCCTTTACCTCGGTGGAAATAGGTGTTCTAAATAAACCTCTTAGGGTACATTTTTTTCTTCTCCACATTGAGATGGACATCTAAAATATTACATTTTAATAAGTTATGCAAAATACACCTTTATCCATAAAATATTTATTGCTGGAAATAGTTTTCAATTCAGAAAGTTAATACCAGATCTTAATCACGGTGATGAATTGGCTGCCATTTAACTAAAATAAGATATATTGTCTGCCTGGGGAAAAAAGAGCGCGACTTTACTTAAATGGGTGATGTGGTCAGTAAAAAAGCTTCTTTTCTCCAGTTTTCCTAACTGTGCAGCTATTCACATTGGCTTTGTAGCTGGATTCAAGGCTTCTGCTGCTGTACTGAAGCCAGTGAGACATTCCAAGGTGTTGCCTGGGTGTTCACTGTCTTTCTCTATTTACTCTCTCTTTTTGTTGCTTGCCTACGTAAGTCGGCTTGGCTGCTGCAGTGGGACGGAGTCTTGGAAAGCTTAAACATGTTGTGACTTGTAGGCCATCTGTAGCCAACGAGATACACACAGACACACATTTTGTCTCTTTTCAGGGAGGATGAATCATCTTCCTGCACACTACTCCGCAGGGTCCGGTAGAGGCTTGAGAACAGGCCCACAAAGACCACACACTTATCTATTATGACATTATTCATAATTTATCCAATCACTGCTCTGACATCAGAGTTCATTAGGAGTTTCAGGAATGATATGCCACATATGTGGGGATTTATTTACTCTAAAGCAGGAGTATTACTGATAACACAAATACATTCAGAATTGCATCAATGTTTGTGTAACAGAGACAGTAAGGATGATGCTCAGAAGAGCCAAGCAGAGAAAGACCTGGAGCAGATCAAGAAGATCGTTGAGGAGTCTGGAGGGAAACTCTCAAACAGACATCTGCAGTGTGAGGTAGGAGTACAACACCAGGGGACATGAAGCATGTGTTACTGTACAGCATTCACATGTGAGATCATTCACTGAGCATGTCAGATAACAGTTGATGAACGGCGCTTTTCTTATGAGCAGCTGGAGTTTAAGAGAAGGACGTCTGATGGCTCAACCACTCTGGGAATCCTGAACCCCGCTGACCTGAGCGCTGGAGGTTTGTGACTATGAGTGTTAAAGAAAACAAGCAAATGTTAGACGTGTGTACAAAACGTGTATCTTATGCTTCCATACCAGATCCAGGATACTGCCCAGTCAAATTGGGAATGATGGGAGGTAGATTGCAGTCTGGAATAAACACCCTTCAGGGTTTCAAAGAGGACAAGAGAAACATGGTCACTCCAGGTATTATACATTCACTCTTCACTCTGTCACTAATTTGAATCTCACTTTGTCTCAGTCTCAACCGCTCCGTTAAAACCAGTACTACTCTTATTCGTTTTCCTGGACAAATTACTTTATGAATAAAATTAGCAATGGGCTTCAGTTTGTGGCCTTACCTTCAGTCATGCGGAGAAGATCATGGGAAGGGTGTGTTATAATCTCTGTTTGAATACCTAGTGTTCAACTGCCAGAGGAATGTAATATTATGTGCCAGAAAAATCTAATTGTTCCTGCTGCCAATTAGAAAAAAAGTCAGTGGACTATAGTTTCTACTCATCTGTTTTTTTTTTTTTTTTATCTGTCAGTTATCTGTGGTGCTTGCTAAATTTTGCTATTGTTCTTATTTTAATCCCTAAATATAAAAATGTTGGACTTCTTGTCCCACACTGTGACATGAATGACACCGCAGATTGTGAGGGTTAGGCAGAAAAATATCATAGCCTTCCATTTTAAGAAGCCAGGGATTTGGTAAGCAGCTACACAGCACTGCTTTGTTAACCACTCGCAGCATCCTAGTGAGGTTTTTCATGGGCATTTCTCACTTGGGGACATGGGAAAAGGTAAAACTCTAAACCATTAAATTTTGATCAAACAACTATATGGTCAAGTTAAAGATTTGTACCATGTAGTTTCAAAACTGACTGTTTTGGAGTGAGCAGTGCATTAGGTTTAGACCGTCTTTTATAAATCTCTCATTGTCTTCTATAGATTTTGGCCGGGGTGCACTTTGGGGCCTCAAGGTGACCTAAAATTATTTAAAATAATACGAAACAAGCATTTAAATAAGCTGGAACAACTAAACAACTAACAACTAAAAATCAAGATGTTTATTTTATTTCACCCCCTTAACAACTGTTTCATTTAAGAAACCAGGCTTTTCACAGTGTTGGAAAACCTTGATACATATAAGGCAGCCTAATTTTAAAAGCACTGGACATTTCTAGACCAGGAAAAGTCATGGAAATCAAGAAAACCTTAAAACAGCATGACCATTTTTTTTCTGTAAATGCACTTTTTTTTGTTAGGCTAAAATAGATTCCATATCCAGTAACATTCAGCTACTAAAACTTTTGACATTTTAATTGTACTTATTTAGAGTACCTATAGATTAAAATAAGTTTAGGAAACCAATTCAGGAGAATGAGGAAATGGAGTCTAAAAGGTTGAAACCCACAGTTTTAGACTGTGTTCTGTCCTTCCTCAGAGTCTAACTGCTGGCTTTGGCAGTTACTTATTGAAACATTGTAAAAATATACCTACTAATATTGGAATCAGTCTGTGTAGCATAAATTATGCGTAAAAGTCTCCACATGCCTCTCTCTCTTTTTTGCAGTTGCCTATATGAATTACCTATATGGCCCATTCAGCTCATATGCTCCAACATATGACTCCAGTTTTGCCAATATCAGCAAAGAGGACTCCGATCTTATTTACTCCTTCTATGGAGAGGACAACAGTCAGCCAGAATCTGAAAGGTGTGTGTGTGTGTGTGTGTGTGCGCGCTTGGAATCAGCCATATAAATAAATATATCCATGAATTTAGATGACTAAAAAGCACTCTTTAAAACTGTGTTTTAAACCTACATGCATTTGTGTTATGTGAAGCTGCTCTTCTGCAGGACAAAAGGCCCGATTCACACCCTTCCCCTGCCATTCCACAATTATAATTTGGATGTGTGTGTGTGTATATGTGTAGCGTTGCAGATTTCCTTGCTAAATCCGAGGAGCACATGAGCAGGTTAGCAGATAATATCTTGGATGCTTTGACCAGTGGGGAGCACTCGAAACAACTGAAAGAGACAGCAACTGTAAGAAATCTCTCTACACGCTCATTTCTGCAAGTCTTTGGTCAATATATACAGTGGGGAGAACAAGGACTTGATACACTGCCGATTTTGCAGGTTTTCCCACTTACAAGGCATGTAGCAGTCTGTCATTTTTATCATAGGTACTCTTCAACTGTGAGTGACGGAATCTAAAACATTGACATGAAAATCACATTGTATGATTTTGAAGTAATTAATTTGCATTTTATTGCATGAAATAAGTATTTGATACATCAGAAAAGCAGACCTTAATATTTGGTACAGAAACCTTTGTTTGCAATTGCAGAGTTCATTCGTTTCCTGTAGTTCTTGACCAGGTTTGCACACACTTCAGCAGGGATTTTGGCCCACTCCTCCATACAGACCTTCTCCAGATCCTTCAGGTTTCGGGGCTGGTGCTGGGCAATACGAACTTTCAGCTCCCTCCAAAGATTTTCTATTGGGTTCAGGTCTGGAGACTGGCTAGGCCACTCCAGGACCTTGAGATGCTTCTTACGGAGCCACTCCTTAGTTGCCCTGGCTGTGTGTCTTCAATGCTCTTACTGAGGGAAGGAGGTTGTTGGCCAAGATCTCGCGATACATGGCCCCATCCATCCTCCCCTCAATACGGTGCAGTCGTCCTGTCCCCTTTGCAGAAAAGCATCCCCATAAAATGATGTTTCCACCTCCATGCTTCACGGTTGGGATGGTGTTCTTGGGGTTGTACTCATCCTTCTTCCAAACACAGCGAGTGGAGTTTAGACCAAAAAGCTCTACTTTTGTCTCATCAGACCACATGACCTTCTCCCATTCCTCCTCTGGGCCTTCAGACGGCCTGGACATGCGCTGGCTTGAGCAGGGGGACCTTGCGTGCGCTGGAGGATTTTAATCCTTGACGGCGTAGTGTGTTACTAATGGTTTTCTTTGAGACTGTGGTCCCAGCTCTCTTCAGGTCATTGACCAGGTCCTGCCGTGTAGTTCTGGGCTGATCCCTCACCTTCCTCATGATCATTGATGCCCCACGAGGTGAGATCTTGCAGGGAGCCCCAGACCGAGGGAGATTGACCGTCATCTTGAACTTATTCCATTTTCTAAATATTGCGCCAACTGTTGTTGCCTTCTCACCAAGCTGCTTGCCTATTGTCCTGTACCCCATCCCAGCCTTGTGCAGGTCTACAATTTTATCCCTGATGTCCTTACACAGCTCTCTGGTCTTGGCCATTGTGGAGAGGTTAGAGTCTGTTTGATTGAGTGTGTGGACAGGTGTCTTTTATACAGGTAACAGGTGCAGTTAATACAGGTAATGAGTGGAGAACAGGATGGCTTCTTAAAGAGAAACTAACAGGTCTGTGAGAGCCGGAATTCTTACTGGTTGGTAGGTGATCAAATACTTATGTCATGCAATAAAATGCAAATTAATTACTTAAAAATCATACAATGTGATTTTTATGTCAAAGTTTTAGATTTGCTCACTCCCAGTTGAAGAGTACCTATGATAAAAATGACAGACTTCTACATGCTTTGTAAGTGGGAAAACCTGCAAAATCGGCAGTGTATCAAATACTTGTTTCTCCCCACTGTATGTATACTGTGTTATATCCATTTGAATTCTTTTCAATGGGACAGCTTACCTAGATCTGCTCTTAAAACAGAAATGAGAATGTTGTTTCTTCTGGTTTTGATAGGATGATTTTTGTTTTCCTCAGGATAATCTGCCCATGGAAGAGCCTGCAGAGAAAGTAGACACAACAGATGATGCTGAGGTAAAACCCTCTCATATCCTCAGAATGAGATTAAAATGTCTACAAGTGCATACTAGAGTACAGCTCACTTGAGTTGAAATGAAAACACAAACCTGGTACTGGTATTTAAAGGCAGCGTCAGGCCCGCAGACTCTCTGCTCTGCAGCAGCTGTGTCAACAACACCAACCAACTTTCACACACTAATGGAAAGAATATTTGCCCAGACACACACCAACACACTCTCCCCCCTGTCATTTTTTGACTTCCTCCTTCACTCACACTGATGTATGTGTGTGAAGGTGCTGTGGACGTAGAAGGAAAGGTAAGCATGGGTCGTCTATGAACATACTGCTGCATTAATCTGTGTGTGACTGCGGTTCAGCTTGCATACCTTAGCAGGGTGGTGCTACTGTTCAACACTGTTTTTAGCAGTCTAAGTATCACATATTATAGCTAGTGGATAATTCATAGTTTCATCCCAAGACCCAACATGCATTTTATCTAGTGATTCCCAACACTGTGTACTTACCCCTGACGGGATATCTAGGCTGGTTCCATGGGGTACATGGAAGGAATTTGATTGTGCTTGTGAACAGAAATGAACAGCCAAATAATATGACTGTCGGTACGTTCAAGTAACAAACTGTATATAATGCTATTATTAGTTTTTTTTGCCATACTTATCAAAAGTTTGGGTTCGCCGTTATTTTAACGTTTTATTTTTATTTTAAAGAAATGACAGTAAAAATAATGTTACAAAATCCTGAGAAGAATTCTGAAGAATAATAATAAATGTTTCATTGTTTCCACAACAATATTAAGCAGCACAACCATTTTAATTAGAAGAAATTTTTTTGAATTATTTATGAAGGATTGTGTGATTTCTGGAGTAATGATGCTGATGCTGAAATTACATTTTAATGTATATTAAAAATAGTAAACAGTTATTTAAAATGAATATTTTACAGTATTACTTTAACTTAATTCTTAATCAAATAAATGCAGCCTTGCTATGTATTAGAGACTTCTTTCAAAAACATTTGAAAAAATCGTAAAGACCCCAAACCTTTGAGTGGTAGTGAATACACACAGGAACACATAGTCCAATAAAAAAAGTTGACTATGTTTTGAGTTTTCTCCAAATTTTGAGCACATTTCTGGCCTGGTGTCAGTCCATGCCCCCCTTTTCACGTCTTTTCGCGCATGTCTCTGTAGGTTGTTGCGTCAGATCCCAGCAGTGGTGATAGTGTGACGGCCCTCGGTTCTGTGGGTTTGAATCCTGACCTGCTTCCTGAGAGCTTCAACACAGAAGGTGAGAATCTCCTTTTTCTGAAAGTGTAGTTTGAAATATGGATAAATCCTGTTTAGTCGTTTTAGATGTGATCAGACCCTATGCCAATCCAGGCCCCATGTTTTTCCAGTTTATTAATGAACTGTTTTTTTCTCTTGAGATGCATCTTTCATGTCTATTATACTTGATGAACTGATTATAATCCTCCTCCCTCAGCAGTGGAACGTAACGCAGCGCATCAGTAACATGTGTGAGCTCATTTCCCATCTATTTAACAGCAAACAGATTGATCTCAGTAAAAAAATTCTCTTCCTCCCTTAGAAGCAGAGCATTTCCAACAGAAGCTGGATGAGACGACGGTGTTGCTGAGGGAGCTGCAGAAGGTTCAGAAAGAGAGACTGAGTGCCAAACAGCCGCCAAACATCATCTGCCTACTGCTTCCTACTGCTAAAGAGCTGCAGCTTGGTACGCACAATATGACCTTTGATGACCGGGTCACTGCTCAGATAATACTAAACAAACACTAACATTTTTCCGGTCTCATGTGTTTTTAGTTTTTCCTTACTCAAGGAGTTTTAGTGAGTCAGTGTTGTTGCGCATTAACAGACCTGTGGGTTTCCGCAGCTGTTTAAATGCAGATATACTTTGCACAGTTTTGATAACTTCTAACCCCCACCATTCTTATTGCAGCGGAGAAAGTTACTGGTAACCTGGCCCATTTGACCAGTCAGGTGACCCCTGGTGACGTGTGCAGTGTTTATGGTATCAGAAAGGCCATGGGTGTCTCGCTACCCAACGATAACGCACAGGATACATTCACACACCTGACCACAGGTAATGTAGACACAGCACAAACAAGAAATATCCAGCAAGTTAGACTTCGTTTTGTTTGTGAAATGACTCTTGTTTGCTTTATCTACTCAAAAACTTACATTAACAGGAAAATGCGGGTAAATGTGTTTTCTGTTTCAGTGGGAGATATAATTGAACCCATGGAGGGAGTGTGTTGAGATCCTCCATCACTTCAGTCTATCAGTCTGCTTATTCCAGATCATCCCGCAATGGTGCTGTTTCTGATTTACTTTCATTAAATAAACATCCTTTTTTAAGCATTTTGTGTATTTCCATTCATAAGTTGCAAAAATTGAACATTAGCAAGTGACTTGATACAGAAATAAATTGCTCATTTTAGTTCACCAAAAAATGTTCATCATTTACTAAGAATTTTGTTCATCTTCAGAATACAAATGAAGATTTGTTTGTCCATCCATTTGAAAGTCTGCGCATCAAAAAGATATTGAAAGTAATCAAAATGAATCGAGCTGTGTACTCCGAATTTTCTGAAGAGCAGATTTAATTTATTCCCATATTAACGGGATAGTTCACCTAAAAATGAAACTTCTGTAAGTTACTCACCCTCATGTCAGTCCAAACCTGTATGGAGTTTCTTTCTTCTGTTGAACACAAAAGAAGGTATTATGGGTAACCAAACAGTTGATGGACCCCATTGGCTTCCATAGTTTCTCCATAGTTACTTTTATTCCATAAAAATACTATGAAAGTCAATGGGGTCCATCAACTGTTTGATTACCCATAATACCTCCTTTTGTGTTCAACAGAAGAAAAAATTAATGTAAGTCTTGTGCGTTTGGAACAACATGAGAAAATGATGACAATGTCAGCGGATAGCATTTGTAAATGTCTGAATAAAATATTAAACGGTTTGAAAATTCTAGCTATAACCTGAGAGTGGTTCATAGCGGCGGTTGTGCTCTCTGCTAGATCACAAATCCTATCATGCTTTGGGAGAATTAAGAGTAATCCTTAAAGGAAATGAGACCAAGGCCTATGAATGTTATTACTTGTGTTGCCACTGTTGCTTTGATCTGAAGCCAAAGCAAAGTTTTTTTTTTTGTTTTTTTTTTAAACAGAATCATGGGTAATTCTAATCAGCCTTCATATTTGCCAATGCCAGATATAACTTCAATAACAAACATTTGCAAATGAACATTTTAAAATAAAAGCAATATTCATCCATTGGGAAAGAATGTTGGTTCATGTTTCTTAATGCTCTCTTGAGATTTGCTACTCTGGTAAGGCAGCACATCATTTATCTGTTATAAATGAATCTGGTATTAGAACTATACAGTCTCACTCTGCAGAATGGAGCCCCATGTCCCGTGTGACCCACAGGTAGAGTTTTCTCTCAACAATTTGGCAAAATGCTACACAGAAAGCATATTAAGTGTAAAATGATTTATTCTCACAAACACTGGTACAGAAAGGCAGCACATAATCTCAAACCATGTAAATTCAGTCACACTGTAACACTCAATGAGTGCTGAAAACCCAGAGAGGCGCATAGGAATTGCAATCTAAATTGAATGTTTATGCCTATGGCTTCATTAGACACAAATACAGACATTTGAGCAAATCAATGTACTGCGATGTGAGCTGAGATGCATGAGTATATCCATTCGTGAACAACTTCAGATGAGAGAAGCCACGGAGCTATTTGGTCAAGATCTGAGAAAGACAATGGAAAATCGATGAAAGTACACTTTCACTTTAAGATCTTTAATTTTCATTCATTTACATGTATTCCCCTGGTATATGTAAACATTCCTTAATAGTTGAATCTGTAGGATATTATGAAGCTAAGGAAGGCCCATCTCCAAAATCCACAATCTCAACTCAAAGGCAACAGCAAATCAACACTGAATGTCAATATTTGGCATTCAAAACACTTGGCAGTTTTTTTTTTTTAAAGAAAACACAAAAAAGCATCCACAGTATGTAGATTCAAGCAAGAATAGGCATCCACTATTTTGTTGCTCCAAAAGTTGACAGAAAAGTTGATAATAAAGGACACATTATTTCAAATGACTGAAGAAATTCTAGATATTTTCACATCTGTTCATCTGTTATAATGAGTTTGTGTGGGTCAGGTGTTCCCTCTGTCGACAAGCTCAGTCATCCCAAATCAGTCTAAATCCAACAGGATCAAGGCCACTATGACAGCAGTACCCAGAAAGGCTGAGAGCAATACTGAGAACTAATGTTTTCCTTCAGCGAACTCAAGTTACCCACTGTCCGTGGTCTGTGTCCCATAAGAGGATCGCACAGTTCAGCTTGTGTTCATGTGAGATGTGTGTATGTATACGTTGCTGCATATCTGAGAGTTTCAGGTCTCCAAATGCAGCCAAAACAAACTAACATTTCAAATTCAGAAAAAAAAATGTGCAGTTCTTTAGACATGCTCTAAAGAAACAAATCCAGTAGCAATAAAACATTCTTGAAAAAAACCCTAAAGAGATCACATATAGGTCCGGAGTCTGTGTGTCTGTGTGTGTGTGTGCGTGTGTGTGTGTGAAGCTGTCAGTCTCAGCTCAGACCGATGCCCTGCTGTTTGCTGGAATCTGTGCACACAAAGAAGGTTTTGAGCTCTCCTTTGCCCTTCACATTGATCAGGCCACGACACTCACACAAGTAGCCCAGCTTCTGTAGGACATCTGACGTCTCCTCTGTCACCTGCAACACAAACAGATGTTATAGAAAAACTGATCTTCATTTCATGTTTTAATGAGGGCAAATCACTAAGCTATTTGGAAAATCTAGACATGAGAAGAGAATTATCATCATAGCGGATCTAGAGACGTGAAGTACTGTAAGAGTGAATCAATTCCTACCTGTATTTTCCCCAGCTCTCCAGTGCTTTCCATCCGACTGGCCACATTCACAGTGTTTCCCCAGATATCATACTGTGGTTTCCTGGCTCCAATCACCCCAGCAATCACTGGGCCATGGTTTATACCTGCACAAACACACGCAGATCAATGAAAAAAACTCTCGAAACATGACATCTGCATTTAAATTCACGCTAAACCAGCAGTCATTTACTATGACTGTACTAATGGTGCATGATTTTGGGGTTTGGGGGGGGAATCTAAATGTGATTTAAAATGCGATAAAAAATTAAAAAAAGGTTTGCTGTGCTTAGTTACACAATTTGTCCAGAGTTTGAGAGTATACAACAATATGATTATAAAATAATAATAATTATAATTAATTTGATCACTATTATTACTAAATAAAAATATCAAACAAAATAAGACATAGTATTATTGTAACATTTCACTGTAAAATAAAAGAAAGAAAAATATGATATAAGCTGTGCAATAATAATAGTACAACTGTTAAATTACAATAATAATATTTAAGGATGTCTTAATTTCTTCATTTCAAATATTAGAACATGGTTAGCACGTTGCGTTCACGTTGCACAACCTTCTAGCAGCTGTGCCGAGACAAATCTGAATTGAAATCTGAAACAAATCTGTTGTTGAAATATTTTATGGACTCTCTATCTATGGGCTTCTCCCTTGACTTTATGCCTCCATGTCCCCCCGATTGCCTCATAGACAATAAAAGATCGCCTGCGAGCTTCTCCTCCTGTCTCTACGGTAATTTCTCTACTGTGCGACAGAGAGTTGCGTGGTTATGACGCAATCGTTAGCCTATTTTTACAAAAACGGCTTCTACGGGGCGAAGTAATGGAGCCTTTTATCCACTGTCCTGTTTCTTAAGAAATAAATAATGGACAAATGGAGTCTTTGGACGCCTCAGATGTAAAGTTATTTGCTGTCAAAGTGACACCAAAATGAATGGGAGTCAATGGAATGCTAACAGCACGTGATGGTCTGCTACAATGGCGGCCCCCAAGGGAAACTTCAGTTTCCGGCTGGTGGATTACCCCCTTGGTTGTGACAGTTGGTCGGTGTGGTATTTGTCCCACCCCTCCTCCACTGTGATTGGACGGCTGGGTAAAGTGACAGTGATGAGCGCTGCGTTTTACCCAAAGTTGAACATTCTTCAACTCTCGGCGACCTGTAAAAAACACAGAGCGCTCAGCGCCTCGTTGCGCTCGTGAAGTTTTAAGAAACGCGGCGCTCCCATTGAAAACAATTGAAAAAATACGCCAGGGGCCTGAAAAAAATCGCTTTGGTGGACACACGGCCTTACTGTGATCCAAGCCACTCTAAGATGCTGAAAACACTGGATAAAGCTGCTTGCGTGTAAAAGAACACAGTGTCTAGCTTCACTCTAAAACACGCAGCGCATCTATTTATTTAATTAAATCATAGCCTTTGTGTAGCCCTGGACTGTTGTTGCTTAGTGACAGTAAAACTGTATTTAAACCTCAATATAATTTGACTCACAGAGTACTTGATTGCACTTGAAGCATACAAATAGATCCAGTGATACAGTGAGTTATCCTAAAGTGACAGCTGGAATGTTGTTTTCCTTTTTATAATAAAGTCTATTAGAAGGGATTTGTGTCTGTTGTTATAGTTTGATCAGATCTCAGCCACAGATGGGTGATATGTTCTCATACTCTTAAATGGAGCGTTTATGAAGAATTTCATGCCAGTTCCCTGAGCGCATCTGTTATCCCTGAGCTGCTGAAGATGCCTGAGTTCTCTCTTATGAGCTGCCTTTGTTTTTCAATGAGATTTTCAGCTACATCCTGTATATATTGGTTTCATTTTTAACCCTTAATTCAAAAGTCAGAGCTGTAAAGGCTAAAATGAAATATCTCTTGAAATACCTGGAGATCAAGTGTCCTCCAAGCAATAACTGAGCAATTAACAGTGATGTAGAATTGAGGGTTTTGTAGCCAGACTTACCGACGCGAAGCCTGAATGTGTTGAAGGAGTGTCTGTTGATGCCATCCAGCTTGCCGATCAGAGCGATTGCGAACTCCACCATGTTTCCTATCTGTGCATTCTGCCTCTCACGGTCCTGAAAGCACACACACCAGAGCTCAGAGATACATAAATGATGTAGCTTGAAGGACACTTTTATAAATGCAGGGTGAGCAGGGGTCAAAGAATAAAATGACTTGCATAGCCAAAAGGAACTTTTATTTGGTTTAAAAATGCGCAGCCTCGAACTTTTATCACCTTATTCATCAAGTGCACCTCAGTCACAAATGCTGGAGAGTCTTGAAAAGACTCTTTTCATTTTCCATAACAATGTAGTCAAGGTGAATTGAAATCTTAAAGCACATATGTATTATTCAAATTCATAAATACTTTCAGCATGTTAACTTTTCAATATTTCACTTCACATGCAAATCTCATGTAGTCAGTGGTTCTCAAAGTGTGGTGCGCGGGAGATCAGCAGAAGAAGAACTGCCGAACAGCGTTCAAGTGCACGAAAAGTGGTTGGTGCTCTGTCTTTATAAAGCGGTACTGAACGCCAATTCCACTGAATCTTTCTTGTAAAAGATTCTGAATCTGACTTGGCATGGTCTGAACAAACCCGACATATAAGTTCCTCGCCATAAAAAAACCTGTGCCAGTGGACGGCATCACTGCTATTGGGAACGCACCACAACGATACCATGTTCCAGTGAGAAGATGCAAGAAGCTGGTCCAGATAAGTAGAACGAAACAACCAACCACGAAGCACACATCCAAGTGGCACTCAAAAAAGAAAGAAAACAAAAGAGAATAAATCCAATACAGAAAGTTTGCCAAAGTTTGCCAAAGCTTTAAAAAAAATTCGACGAAAAATCCAAATGAAACATCGGATGAATTGGAAGACCCAGCTCGCACCATCAGCTAAGGTTGGGAATCGAATTCCGATTCTGGAGTCAGATACTGAAGGTCAGGAATCGGATGTTTGTTGTAAAATGTACATTTCTATTCCACTTATCAATTCCTGTGAGCACATTTTAATGTGATTTTAAATTATTTAAGCACAAGAAGATGCACTCGCCTCTCATATAGTCGAGTCACCTTCATTTATATAGCGATTTTAACAATATAGATTGTTTCAAAGCAGCTTTACAGTGATAATAGGAGATTACAGTAACAGAGATTGTTTAGGCTTTACAGCAGCTCTAGGAGAAAGTTATTGTCCAGCTAAAGTCAGTTTTGATTGATTCACTTCCGTTGCAAAGATCATTAGTTATTCACTTAGGGGCCGCTAACACGGCACCGTTCTAACAAAAAACCCTTAACAGCCCGCTCATCCGCACAAAACAGTGAGAACGCAAACCTTGAAATAGGTTCCAAGGTGCAAGCCTTGAAAAATGTTGAAAAAAAGGTTACCTCTGCGCAAACCTGTGAAAACGCTGACGGCGTGCACATGCGTATTATGCGTTTAGTCTATAGGTATGCGAGTTTGAACCTATGTGTGCAGACGTGTAGTCCTTAACAAATTTACCTCAACACTTGTCTGGCCTTAAAAATGTATAATACAGAATTATTTATCGCTTCCACGTAGCCAAGTGAACTGGAATTGTTTTGACAGCATAGTGCACAATTATGAATTCAGTTGAGTTCTCTTTCGCATCTTTTTGCTCTTGAACAGACAAATACACACACATTATGTCAAAATATCCGAGGAAAGTCACTGATAGGTTGTATTCATTTTGGTGCTATTGCTAATTTTTTTATTTGTTCTTTTTTTATTACTGACCATTTAATTTGTCTTTAATAATGTTTAAAATATATATTAGTAATTCTAGTTGTTTTTACTGCAGTTTTTTTGTAAAAAAACATATCAAAAGTTCCTCATGTAAGTGTTCTTTAGCCTGCTGATTTATGTTCATGATATTCAGCTGTAACAAAATGTTTTGCAAAAGTATATATATATCTGTCTTTCCTTATTGGATTCTCGCTCAAATTCAAACAATACCCAACCCTAACGGCAGTGGTGATTATAAGGTGTGTATGCAACGTGTAACATGTCTGCTTCTTTTGTAAGCTCTTTGAAAGGGGAAGCATATTTTCATTGGTACTTCACGCAACTCTGTATTATGCATGCCAGATAAGTAATTGTGTATGCCTGTACGCATGTGTATGCCATCACAGTTTTTTCCAGTGGTGGACGAAGTACAAATTCCATGTACTTGAGTAAAAGTAAAGATACACAAGGTAAAATATTACTTAAGTAAAAGTAGAAGTGCTGCCTTTAAACATTCACTTGAGTAAAAGTACAAAAGTATTTGCCTTCAAATGTACTTAAGTATTCAAGTACTTTGATTTTTGTATGGCTATAATGTCCAATTATAATTTGTCACAAGACTATCTATTAACGAAATGACATTAATTAGTCTGATATATATATATATATATATATATATATATATATATATATATATATATATATAGGCTATGCAGTGTTTCCCCAAAGATTTTTTTCAGGGGGGGGCACGACTGCTAGTGTTGCGGAGCGGGCGTGTTACGGATACGTGGTGTAATTTTTTTAGTAATCAAAAAGCATGTCTAATTAATTGAAATCAATTAATTAGACATGGGGGCCATTTCTATAGCGATGGTGGCCCATCGATAAACACTTATTTCTACCTTTCTTTATTTTGATTTGTTCGGGCGCCAGCCAGGCATTTAATCCTGGCAGTAAGTAAACTCCGGATAGCTTATTTAAAAACCAGCAGCTACATATGAAGGACTTGAAATAAATAATCAATTCAAACCTGTAGAAAACCAATCAATTAATTTGCAGATTTATTTTAAGCAGTTAGCACAAGTAACACTCAACACAGTGAAACATGATACTCGTGTTTGGAAATCACAGAATAAGATACTATATTGTATCCACCATGAAAACAAAGAACACAAATGAAAAACAAAATAAAACAAATATCAGATTTAGCTAAGGCAGCAACAATGGCGATTCGTCCATGGCAAGCATTACTCAATTTATGAACTCACAGACCGTCACAAACAATCTTATTCACTCTTCAAAACAATATTGGGTACAGTGAAAAACAGTACTGTGATCAAACCTATCAATGAAGGCAATTTACCACTCAGGTTCGCTTTCACACAGTTTATATGCTCTCAACCAGCCGAGAAAGAGTACGATTGCTTTCGTGGGTGCGTGCGTGTGTGTGTGTCGACTTGTTAGTCGTGTGCATGAACTGCGAGTGCATCAAGTCCGTACCCGGTACCGTGCTTTCGTGGGTGCGTGCGTGTGTGTGTGTCGACTTGTTGGTCGTGTGCATGAACTGCGAGTGCATCAAGTCCGTACCCGGTACCGTTGTCTTCGTTTGAAGTAGCAGTTAAGTAACAGGAGCTTCGTTTGCAACAAGTTTCCAGGAAAACAGTTATCAGTCGATAAGGAATAATCTCAATTCACTGCACCTTTGCCGTTCGCCACGATAGAGAGCCTCCGCCACTGCTTCACAGCAGCACCCTCGTTCACTCCGTCACGTCATGCAAGGTAAGCAGAAACCACACCTCCCGGACACTGCACGCTTCCTTCACTCTTCTCTCCGAAGCAATTCATTCCTCGCACCGAAAAACGGAACATCTCACGCTGTCTCGTGACAGTCAGCACATATCTTCGAAGCAACAAGACCTCTCACATCACAGTTCACTTCCGCCACTTGCGCCACCCCTACGAAACCATTTCCCTCCTTAAATAGTTCGTCACAATTGATTAGCCTCTTCTAATTGGTCAACATTGAGAAAAAATAAATAAATAAATAAGTGGGTACGGAATTCCGTTCTGCCACACTCCCTTCCCCAGAAAAAAAACAACAACTCATAGTTGTTGGACAAAGAAATACTTTAAAATCCCAGGAAATCTTCTTCCTCATCTGAGGTCTCCCTAAAGATCTCTTCGAGTTTCTCCCTGTTGCAAAACTCTAATTCCTCCGCAGTAGGAAAACAGGGTTTCAAATTGCACACATGGACAGTACGCACATCCTCTCCTGTGGATTCTAGAGCAACTCCATAGTTTAGTGGACCTAACTGTTGAATAATGCGGTATGGTCCTTTCCACTTCGGTGCCAACTTAGCACTAAAATTGCGCTGGGCATTGGATTGCGGAAAATTTCGGATCCATACTCTGTCTTTCTCTTTGAATACTACGTCTCGTCTGTTTTTGTTGTAATTTCTCAATTGTCTAGTTTGTGCTTTTTTACAGTTTTCCTTGGCCTTCCTTTGAAGTTGAGACAACTGATGGACAACATCATATGAAGGACCAGAAGGAGAAAGATTACGTCCATCCAACAGATGGAGCTCAGCAGGGGACATGCCGATGGATTCCTGCACTGCGGTATTGAGTGCGAAACGGAGTTCTGGTAGGTAGTTATCCCAACTTTTGTGATTGTCTTCGACAAAAGCAGATATCATAGACTTCAGAGTGCGGTTGACTCTTTCCGTCATATTAGTCTGTGGGTGGTAAGCTGTGGTTAGTTTGTGGGTTATACTCCATTTTTCACACAAGTCAGTGAACAAAGCTGAGACAAACTGTGATCCTCTGTCTGACAAAACAAAGTCAGGCACGCCCCATCGGGTAAGCACTTCTCTCCGCAGGATTTCAACAATAGCTGGAGCAGTAGCTTGTCGCATGGGAAATAGCTCTACCCATCGCGAGAAATAATCAACAAAGACGAGTAAGTATGCATGTTGTTTGGAGCTTTTCGGTAGGGGGGCCATTATGTCTACTCCAAGCATTTCATTTGGTCTTGACGTAACGATAGGTTGGAGTTTTCCTGCTGGTTTTCTGTTGTCACTCTTGAGTGTTTGACATTTCACACAACTCTTAACATATTTCTTGACATCGGTCCACATACCCTGCCAATAGGCAACATCTTGTACCCTCTTATAGGTTTTAAAGATTCCAAGATGTCCACTAAGTGGGCTTGCATGATAAAATCGGAGAATGGTGGGAATAAGAATGCGTGGTATTGAATTTTACCATCAGTCAGGTGAGTAACACGATATAACTTGTCTTCTACCACAGCATACGGTTCCTTCTCAGTACGTTCATCGTTGGGCAAAACTTGAAATATTTTTGTGATTTCAGGATCACGGTGTTGTTCGTCCCAGATGTGTTCAGGGGTGATGGGAAATTCTGGATCTTCCTTCTTACTTGTGTACACATTACACTCAGGTACGTTGTACATCCGTGACAGTGCATCAGGAGCGACATTCAACTTTCCTTTACGATATTCCAACACAAAATCAAATCTTTGTAGTCGAAGAGCCCATCGAAGGAGTCGACTAGTTGTTTTAGTGGAATTCATTACCCACTGCAAAGAAGAATGATCCGTAACCACTGTAAACAACCGGTGTTCCAGATAGTGTTGCCACTTGTCAAGTGCCCACACCACTGCTAGGCACTCTTTCTCTGTGGTGGAGTAGTTAATTTCTGCTTTATTTAAGGTTCGACTGGCGTAAGCGATTACTTCTTCACTGCCCTGCTCCTTCCGCTGGGCCAACACAGCACCTAGGCCAGTGTCACTCGCATCAGTGTACACCGTAAAAGGTAGTTGAAGGTTTGGATGTCCCAAAATGGGTGATGTTGTAAGACAAACTTTCAAATAATCAAAAGCTTGTTGACATGGTAATGTCCATTGAAATGCTTGACCTTTTTTCTTCAAGGTATTGAGAGGCTCTGCGATCCTAGAGAAGTCTGCCACAAATCGATGGTACCACCTTTAGGCTACTGTTAAAATTAAAACATGGAAGAAAAATATATTATTTTTTTTAAAAATTTAGTTTTGATCATTTATTTGGATTAGTGTTAGTATTATTACATTGGGACATATCTAAATTCTACTGTACAACAGTAATATATTTCTGTAAAGTTAAACCGAACTTTTATTTTGAGTTTTGAGAAGACCTTTTGAGTTTCTGTGTGTGTATGTCATGATGGTAGTTTTTCTCAAATGAAGCGGTTAAATGATCACGAAGTGACATTCAGAGTGGATCTAGAGCCTGGAGAGGAAGTTCATGCATTTGTGTCTTCATATAGGCAAAAAAACAGCGCAAGCGTCACACGTACTTCAGTGTGTGTGTGTGTGTGTGTGTGTGTGTGGTAAATGAAACTGCACGTAAAGTTGTCTGCACCATTCATTCACACAGAACATGCAGGATTCGTATTTAAATAGTCTTTGTGGTTTAATATTCACACACACTAGTCTACATCACGGTTTGATTTGAAGTGTAATTAACTGCTTTCTATTAATCAGGCATGAAAACGGGACAGGGGTGAAAAAGGTGAGAAGGATATAACCCCTCTAGGGGGGTCCGGGGGCATGGTCCCCCGTAAGAAAATTTAAAATATTCCATATTTTAAAGCATCAATCTGATGCATTTTGAGATGCATTTTTTATCAACCTGGGGAGAGCTGGAGAAACTTAACTTCAGCCATTAGTCAAAAATATTATGGCCTCCGTAGCGTTAGCTAATAATAATTTTTTTTTTTTTTAAAAGACCGATACCGATCCGTTACCAACGCAGTTTTAAAAAAAAAAATCAAGTAGAATTTCTATAACTGTGTGTTGAACTGATAATCACTCTTTTGTGTGTTAAACACAATCTACTTAATACAGACAACTTCCTTATAAAGAAAAACAACAACAAAAAATATGATCATAAACTATGACAAAAATTATATTATAAACTAGATTAGTGGGTAACTCAGTAAAATTTAGTCTAGAAAAACAATAATTTGATAAAATCAGAACATTTAGAGAAAAAAAAATATATTTAGTGGGGAACAAATAAGAGACAATAAGTGTAGCACTAAATCTGGTAAAACGTTACACATTGCTCTTTGTATTGTTGTAAAATACATTCATGAAAAACAAGATAAAAATCAAAAAAGATCAATTATTTTATAGTCTACTATAAAATTAAGAAAATATATATAGCACAAATGTATACCACAGCTGTTTAATGAGGCAGCAACATATGATAGATAGGGCAGAACAGAACAAAAAATACTATTAATAATCTTTCATTGCGCAAAAGTATTATGATATGATTATGAAAGACTCCAATAGAGTGCTGCACACAGCGCTTATGCGCATCCCGAGCGCTGAATGATGCGCTTGAGGCAACACGAGTCACAGCGTGCAGCTCTTCGAGGACGCAGTGAAAAGTTCAAAGCACAAAGGAAATACATATCGATGCATAGTGTATTATACAGTATCTATCTATGCAATAGTTTATTGAGCCTTTTCTTTTAACAGTTTTAAATTCCAGTTACTGTGCACGTGAAGAACAATGATAGTGCTCTCCAGTGTTGTGATCTAGACACGCGGTAAAGGAACGTGATTGAGGTACTACAGCAAGATAGTCAATTTATGCGAAACCACAGAGCTTTATCTACAGATCAAGTATAATAATATTAACGTTTAATTATCTTGGAGAGAGTTCATCGTTGCCGAACGCGACGCGCTGTGCTGTTTGAATGGTGAATGACTGACGACGCGCGGTGCTGTTTGAACGCTGAATGGAGAATGACTGACGACGCACTGTTTGAACGCTGAATGGAGAATTACTGACAGCCGCAGCTGAGGGAAAAGTTTACGTGAACTTGAATTTAATGACTTAAATATTCATTTCTATCTCACATTATAATATAGTATGGCTTCATATATATTATACACCTCCCATCCCCCCCCCCCCAAACATTTTCTCATCGAATTTTCACGATTCACGTAGGTCGCCTATTTTGGTTTCAAAACGGCGAATTTCGCCGAAAGGTGAGTGATTTTCATGTCTGATATTTATTCCTCAAATTTTTTTTACAAATTCTGTGAAATTCTGCGTTATACAGTAAATTCCGTTTTTATGACTGGATTTCGTCAGCATTTTAGGGGGGGGCGGGGAGTCGTTTTGGGGGGGGGGGGGGGGGGGGGCCGCCCCCCCAAAACAATGGTAGGGGAAACACTGCTATGTATTTGGGGGGGGCCGCCCCCCCAAAACAATGGTAGGGGAAACACTGCTATGTATTTGAATTGAATTAATTTTTTTGTGTTTAATTTTGGAGGGAAGGGGACTGTTCCCATAAGGTATAAAAAAAGTTAAAGTTAAAAAGTTATCTTATCATATTTAAAGTATATTTATTTTCTTCATGATATTTTACATTGTATCTTTTTATTATACTCCTTTTACTATGTTTGAGACATCTGTGTGTTTATCTGTCTTGTACTGTATGTTTGGTGAGCCAAAGAAAAATTTCCACCCTTGGTGGACAATAAAAATTTATTCTATTCTATTCTATAAAATATTTACACTATTTACTGTATATATTTTTCTCCAGCGCCTATGGTCATAATTATTAACATCTTAATGTTATGATACATTCACATAAACCTGCACAACGCCATTAAATACACTCACCTTAAGGATTATTAGGAACACCCGTTCAATTTCTCATTAATGCAATTATCTAATCCACCAATCACATGGCAGTTGCTTCAATGCATTTAGGGGTGTGGTCCTGGTCAACACAATCTCCTGAACTCCAAACTGAATGTCAGAATGGGAAAGAAATGTGATTTAAGCAATTTTGAGCGTGGCATGGTTGTTGGTGCCAGACGGGCCGGTCTGAGTATTTCACAATCTGCTCAGTTACTGGGATTTTCACACACAACCATTTCTAGGGTTTATAAAGAATGGTGTGAAAAGGGAAAAACCTCCAGTATGCGGCAGTCCTGTGGGCGAAAATGCCTTGTTGATGCTAGAGGTCAGAGGAGAATGGGCAGACTGATTCCAGCTGATAGAAGAGCAACTTTGACTGAAATAACCACTCGTTACAACCGAGGTATGCAGCAAAGCATTTGTGGAGCCACAACACGCACAACCTTGAGGCGGATGGGCTACAACAGCAGAAGACCCCACCGGGTACCACTCATCTCCACTACAAATAGGAAAGAGGCTACAATTTGCAAGAGCTCACCAAAATTGGACAGTTGAAGATTGGAAAAATGTTGCCTGGTCTGATGAGTCTCGATTTCTGAGACATTCAGATGGTAAAGTCAGAATTTGGCGTAAACATAATGAGAACATGGATCCATCATGCCTTGTTACCACTGTGCAGGCTGGTGGTGGTGGTGTAATGGTGTGGGGGATGTTTTCTTGGCACACTTTAGGCCCCTTAGTGCCAATTGGGCATCGTTTAAATGCCACGGCCTCCCTGAGCATTGTTTCTGACCATGTCCATCCCTTTATGGCCACCATGTACCCATCCTCTGATGGCTACTTCCAGCAGGATAATGCACCATGTCACAAAGTTCGAATCATTTCAAATTGGTTTCTTGAACATGACAATGAGTTCACTGTACTAAAATGGCCCCCACAGTCACCAGATCTCAACCCAATAGAGCATCTTTGGGATGTGGTGGAACGGGAGCTTCGTGCCCTGGATGTGCATCCCACAAATCTCCATCAACTGCAAGATGCTATCCTATCAATATGGGCCAACATTTCTAAAGAATGCTTTCAGCACCTTGTTGAATCAATGCCACGTAGAATTAAGGCAGTTCTGAAGGCGAAAGGGGGTCAAACACAGTATTAGTAACACAGTATTAGTATGGTGTTCCTAATAATCCTTTAGGTGAGTGTATATACATATACACACGCGCACGCACGCACACACACGCACACACACACACACACACACACACACACATATTCTATATTCTATTATGGGAACAGCCAATTTCCCTCCAAAATGAAACACAAAAACGTATTAATGCAGTGTTTCTGCTAGGCTACTCCCCAGAAAAAAAAGCTATTATATGCAAGTCATTTTAGTGGCAACATAAGCAAAGTACATTATGCGTCAATAGGCCTACTTACCGATAATTGCTGCAATAATAGCTGCTGCTCTCTGTCCCGCTTAAAATCATTGTCAACGCGATTTGTTTGGAATTATTGAGAGCTACATGAATAACATCTCGCGCGGCGGCGAGATCACTGTCACAACCATCTATGTTCGCAACTCTCATATTTAACGGCTCTGGTTCGCGCTTAGTAAATACGCCAAGGCAAGTTCGCAATAATAACAAGTAATAACAAGGCAAGTAGGCAATAAAGCGCGCGCGCTGTACTGTGATTGGTGGCTCGATTGACCAGTTACGTTTTTATCCACTCATTAATAAAAAGAAACGACTGATTTTGAAAATGCAGTAGAGTAAAAAGTAAGATATTTTACTTTGAAATGTAGTGGAGTTAAAGTAAAAGTCTCCCAAAATTTAAATACTTGAGTAAAGTATAGATACGCAAAAAAGCTACTTAAGTACAGTAACGAATTACATTTACTTCGTTACTGTCCACCACTGGTTTTTTCACAGATTCACGTTTTTTAAGTTTTCACAGAGATGATAATGGTATCACTTTCAAAACTCGTTTTCAAAAACGTGCACTTTGAAACGTACACTTTGAAACGTACTTCAAAGTTCGCGTTCTCAGGTCAATGAACAGCTAGAACACATTAAAAGTTTTCTGTAAGCGGCACCTAAGTTAATTACTAATGATTTTTACAACGGAAATGAATCAATTAAAAACTTAATAATAATAATAATAATAATAATAATAATATAATATAATATATAATATAATAATTATTATTAAAAACTTACTAAGCTGGACTGATTTTCTTCTAGAGCTGCTGTAAAGCCAAAACAATCTTTGTTGCATTAATTTCCTATTATCACTGTAAAGCTGCTTTGAAACAATCTGTATTGTAAAAAGCGCAAAATAAATGGTGACTTGACTTGACAAAATCAAGACCCCTGATAAATTCAAGAAAGTTTACTTATAGCTGAAAGGTGCAAGAGCCAAATTGTAGACAATTTTTGTCTGCTGTTATGCAAAGAAAAACTTAACTTAATTCTCACTTAATTCTCTTCAATATTAATGATGTGCAATTCCAAGTAAAATGCAATGTTGGGGCTTCGGGGCCTCTGAACCACTATCTTAAAAGATTAGTTCACCCAAAAATGAAAATGATGTCATTAATGACTCACCCTCATGTCGTTCCAAGTAGTGATGGGAAGTTCGGTTCTTTTCCGCGAACCGGTTCTTTCGGACAGTTCGTTTCAAAGAACCGGTTCAAAAAACCGGTTCATCAGTTCTTTTATGTCATCACGTAATGACGTCAATTCTATCATCCCGGCGGATCAAAATACATTCAAATAAAGGCATTTGTAATCATAACTTGAGTTAAATAATAGTACTCGTCATAATCCTCTTGGATAGGTTTCTTACATTTTGCTAATGAACCCTGGGCTACAGACGATGTTGCAAACGCGGATGTTTTACATGTCTTAAAGATCTAAAGTGAATAAACTGGTCTTCATCAATTTTATTTTATTTGTTATTAAATAAACTTAAGCTACATTTCGCCGAATTCGGCCCCTCATTTAAGTCCTCGCTTCACCCGAGCTCATGTATCAGCACAGCATGCAGTTGGCCAAAAGAAAGTTCGGTTTAGAGACAGTGCTATCACGCATGCAGTATCTCCAGCTCATCGGTTCTCCGTATCGAACGTGCCCGAAAGAAACAGTTCTCGGTTCTGTACTGGTGATTCGAGAACTGCAACAACCAGTTCTTGACTCGAGAGCTAGCTTGTGTGTGCTGAGCTGAGAAATGCTGAAACCTTAGGCTACCAGCCTACAGTCGACACAACTAAAAAGTCGATGCCTGTCTACAGTATGTTTACGTTATGTTTTGATTAACACATTATAAACGTTTACTTTGCACCCTTAAAACCTTGGCAAGAGTTTACGACAAAGATCTGTGTCAACTAATTAGAAATTAAATTAGCTGTTCCTGAAAATAATGTTTTAGTATCATAATAAATGTTTAGTTTTAAAATCCATTTATTGTGTTTCCAATCTTTAAAATAATACAGTGAAAATTAAGATATGTGATAAACATGTTTCCAACGCGTTTTATTTTGTTACACTTATTGATGTTCAACAAAATATTTAAGAAACATGCATTTCGTCCCTCTGAAAAAAATGCACGCATGCTCAGTTCATCAGCTCATCGGTTATCGGTCGAACACGTCCGAAATAAACAGTTCTCGGTTCTGTACTGGTGATCCGAGAACCACTGTACCTGTACGTTCGGTAGTACGTGCATGCTCAGTATCAGCTGCTCGTGCTCATGACTTCTCTCAGCACAACATGGTTACTGGAGTAAAATATACTCCGGGATATTGGTTTATTTCGAGTCGGACTGTCAGGCATGTCTGAAAGTGAGTAACTTTAGTAACTTGTGGATCAGCGCTGACGCAAGACGCGAACTGTTTCGAACGATTCAGTCCGAATTAGTGTACTGGTTCGACCGGTTCACTAAAAAGAACCGGTTCAAAAGAACGATTCGTTCACGAACCGGCCATCACTAGTTCCAAGCCCGTAAGACCTCCGTTCATCTTCGGAACACAGTTTAAGATATTTTAGATTTAGTCCGTGAGCTTTCTGTCCCTCCATTGTAAATGTATGTACGGTATACTGTCCTTGTCCAGAAAGGAAATAAAGACATCATCAAAGTAGTCCATGTGACATCAGTGGGTTAGGTCCAAAAAATAACAAAAACTACGACTTTATTCAGCATTGTACTGTCTTCTGGTTCTGTTGTCAATCCGCGTTCAGTGACGCTGCTGACGTAAGACGCTGCTGACGTGTTCTTGCGCGCCTGAGTATTCGGGTTCAAATAAATATGGCTGGGCAAAAAAAATACAAGTGTTCCTCTGTGTCGAAATCCTTAGACATGTTTGCGAAGATTGTTTTGTTCACAGCGTGCGTCTCCCTCAGACTGTAAACGAAGCTCGGGCGCACCAGATAACATGTCAGCAGCGTCACTGAACGTGGATTGACAACAGAACCGGAAGAGAATACAATGCTGAATAAAGTCATAGTTTTTGTTATTTTTGGACCAAAATGTATTTTCGATGCTTCAAAACAGTCTAACTAACCCACTGATGTCACATGGACTACTTTGATGATGTCTTTATTTCCTTTCTGGACAAGGACAGTATACCGTACATACATTTTCAATAGAGGGACAGAAAGCTCACGGACTAAATCTAAAATATCTTAAACTGTGTTCCGAAGATGAACGGAGGTCTTACGGGCTTGGAACGATATAAGGGTGAGTCATTAATGACATCATTTTCATTTTTGGGTGAACTAACCCTTTAAGTCATGCAGTGGCGTAGACTTATGATTCCATTACAAAACCGTCCATTTTGTGTTAAATTGTGGTAGATGTTTCTATCAAGCTTTTGAAATTCACTGTCATTAAAGATTTTTACTCCTGAATGAACGTTTGAGATTTAAATATGCTGTAAACGACCTGTTGCTATGCACCAGTCATAACAGCAATCCTGATGTTGCATGTTCATTAATATACACTCACCTAAAGAATTTTTAGGAACACCATACTAATACTGTGTTTGACCCCCTTTCGTCTTCAGAACTGCTGTAATTCTACGTGGCATTGATTCAACAAGGTGCTGAAAGCATTCTTTAGAAACGTTGGCCCATATGGACCCCTTTTGCGCCGACGTCACAGTTACGTCACAGCGCTACCTGGAGGCAAAACAAACGGCCAACTGGAGGCGGCTAATACAAACCAGCACAGATTCGGCTACATAATAAGGAGCTTAAATGATTATCATTATTATTAAATGTCATCTTGTTGTGTTGTTGGGTGCAAGAATCAATGGAAAATGAATATGCTGTATCTGAAATTTTTATTTCTAGAAAATATTCACATCATTAAAATTGCACCGTAATGTCACTCTTTACATTGTCGTCTTCTTTGCGCTGGCTAGGCAGAACTGCGGATCGTACACACAAGTCTTGTACATGACCATTCAGCACATAGTTATACCATCTAAAGATTTATATGCCCTCAGTTTCTCTTTACGCTCGGTTTCTCTATCGGATAGGTGTAGAAGTCAGGTCACTCAACCGGAGGTAGCGTTAACGTTAATCCTGTCAGATCGTCCATCCATTGACAGCGTGTACAGTAACGTTACAGGTCAGCCAATCTGGTTCCGTCCGTTAAAATTCACTTTTGCAAATAACAATCGCGGTCCTGGACACTGAGTGACCTTGCACATTAAGATAAAATCGGATTTTCTCCAGTCATTGATAAAAAAACAAGCTAACAAAACTTGCAAACTAACGTTAGTGAAGCGGCCAGAGGGATCGTTCTGCCTCCACCTAAGCTCCGCCCACCAAAAAATGTCACCATGTTTACTAACTGAAAAGGGGTCTATAGATAGGATAGCATCTTGCAGTTGATGGAGATTTGTGGGATGCACATCCAGGGCACAAAGCTCCCGTTCCACCACATCCCAAAGATGCTCTATTGGGTTGAGATCTGGTGACTGTTGGGGCCATTTTAGTACAGTGAACTCATTGTCATGTTCAAGAAACCAATTTGAAATGATTCGAGCTTTGTGACATGGTGCATTATCCTGCTGGAAGTAGCCATCAGAGGATGGGTACATGGTGGTCATAAAGGGATGGGCATGGTCAGAAACAATGCTCAGGTAGGCCGTTGCATTTAAACGATGCCCAATTGGCACTAAGGGGCCTAAAGTGTGCCAAGAAAACATCCCCCACACCATTACACCACCACCACCAGCCTGCACAGTGGTAACAAGGCATGATGGATCCATGTTCTCATTCTGTTTACGGCAAATTCTTACTCTACTATCTGAATGTCTCAACAGAAATCGAGACTCATCAGACCAGGCAACATTTTTCCAGTCAACTGTCCAATTTTGGTGAGCTCTTGCAAATTGTAGCCTCTTTTTCCTATTTGTAGTGGAGATGAGTGGTACCCGGTGGGGTCTTCTGCTGTTGTAGCCCATCCACCTCAAGGTCGTGCGTGTTGTGGCTTCACAAATGCTTTGCTGCATACCTCGATTGTAACGAGTGGTTATTTCAGTCAAAGTTGCTATTCTATCAGCTTGAATCAGTCTGCCCATTCTCCTCTGACCTCTAGCATCAACAAGGCATTTTCGCCCACAGGACTGCCGCATACTGGATGTTTTTCCCTTTTCACACCATTCTTTGTAAACCCTAGAAATGGTTGTGTGTGAAAACAACACAGGAGATTGTCTTGACCAGGACCACACCCCTAAATGCATTGAAGCAACTGCCATGTGATTGGTTGATTAGATAATTGCATTAATGAGAAATTTAACAGGTGTTCCTAATAATCCTTTAGGTGAGTGTAGAAATACAACTAATTGAACCTTTTATTACTATTAATGAATCGTAATAATTCACCAGTTAACTGTAATTTAAAAATTAGTTTAACACCCTGTCTACATTCCAAACAAGAGCCGTGTAAAACACTAATTTCAAGTCGCAATATCACAAAAGTAAAGACAGACCTTTTATTCCATATTGTGATCTACACACTACCCTTGCAACTAAAATTTCACATTTGAGTGAAACGGATTATCGGAAAGAAAAAATGCAGGACGTAGACTTGTTTCTATCCATTAGTTGTTGAGAACAGACTAAATGAAGTTCCAAATGTAGGTTTGGGAGCTTGAGCTGAGCTTCGGAATCGAGCCCCCTTTATGGACAGACTTCAAATTACATTAAATTTGTGGCTTAATCAGAGTTATATAAATTGAATTCACAATGTTTTGCAATTCATTTTCATAAAATTTATTTTTTAGTAATCCTAAAGCCAAGCCTCAGTATATGCCAATGCCACCATTACTGATTGGTCCATAGTGACATATGGCACATTTAAAATGCCTGTATTCCATTTAGAAGCAAATATGTGAGATAAAAGCTACTAAAAGATCAAAAGTATGACAGCAAAAGCTGACAAATTAACATAAAACAAACTGGTAACAGTGGGCTACAATTAGTATGAGAGAAAGAGCATCTATCTCTATCTCTCTCTCTCTCTTTTTTATTAAATATACAAGATACATGAGAGGTAAATGCAGTTGAGAATTTAACACACTGACATTTATTGATTTTATGAATGCATTTGTGAGAGTCGTGGTTTAAATTAGCTTTGATTACATTTTTCAAGATTACTTAACGTCGTGCAGTAAGTACCTGACTGCTCTGCTCTGGAGGTCCACTCAGTCCTGCCGCAGCCATGTACGTGCTGCCGATGGTTTTAATCTTCTCCACACCACTGAACTTGGGCTTAGACAGCAACTGCGGGTAAGGAGAAGAGGGAAGGGTAGAGTGGATGTCAATGTTTCCGAGCAGTAGAAATTCATGCCAAGATGTTATCTTACGATAAATGGCAGAGAGAGAGAACGGGAGGATAATAAGAACTGAAAGAAGCGGGACAGCAGCCATACCACACTGAAACTTAACACTAGTAATAAGTGAAGTAAGCCAAGCATGGACCTGTATTTAGATCCTAAACATGAAGTCAGTCAAGCAAGGGCTTTGTTCGCAGCTCAGAGAAATAAGCCGCTGAAGTGATGTGAGTGTACAACAATGGCTGCCTAATTTCATCAAACTACTCGAATGATTACTTGGTTGACGCCCTTGGAAGCTCTTCAGATGTTGGCAGAGAAGCACTATTCATATACAATGATTCATCCATTCATTCAGGGAATGAGAAGAGAAGAAAAGCAGGACCATCACATATGCTGCGAGACATGAGACGTGACATCACTCTGACCTCGTCAAAGTCGGCGATGATCTCATTGAGGAGCCTCAAACACTCCAGTCCTTCTTTATTGATGTCACACTCAGTGTAGAACTCTTTGAAGTCCGGCACAGAGGCAAACATCACACATACGCAGTCATATGACTTATAGTACAGGTCCTGGAGAAGAGGATCGGAAAGACATGCAGCAGGAGTTCAATGATTCAGTGTAGTTATTATTGAAATGGCACAACAGAAACAACAACAACATGTTTTATGAAAGGATATTCACAGACTCACAGATGACATGAGGTACGACTGATACCACACATGACATGAGCGTTTTGAGTAACATGAATAAAATGTTCACCAAATAAACTGGGGATAAATAAAATCAAGGGAGGAACAAGACTAAATGTATTGAGACATGAATTGTTTCACGAATGAAAAATCTCCGTATTAAAAAGTAAAAAAAATGATATATAAGAAAGTTATATATATAGTTTTCGATTAATATGTTTATTTAGCACGGACACATGGTCAAAGGTGACAGAAAAGACTTTTCACTGTTACAAAAAAAATTCTATTTCAAATAAATGCTGTTCTTTTAGAATTGTATCACGGTTTTGTATTACAACTTTTTTCAACACTGATAGTGACAAGAAATTTTTCTAGAGCAGCAACTCAGCATATTAGAATGATTTCTGTAGGATCATGTGACACTGAAGACTGGAGTAATGGCTGCTGGAAATTGAGCTTTGCCATCACAGGAATAAATTACTTTTTCAAAATATATTAAAATAGAAAACAGTTATTTTAATTTGTAATAATATTTTGTAATAATAATAATATATTGTAAACAATATCACTGTTTTACCATATTTCAAATAAATTCAGCCTTGAGCAGTGGAGACTTTTTTTAAAAACATAAAAAATCTTACTGACCTGCAACTTGGACAAGCAGGGACAAATTAAAACAAAATAAAATAATTGAGAATACAAAAAATGACCCAATCATCGCAGTACTAGATAATTGTAAAATTATACTAACATTTCTTGAAAGAATGCAGATCAGGGAGGAATACAAATATATAAATATCTGTAAATATTTCAGGCCTTTTCGACCTAAAGTTTTGAATCTTTCTTAAATATGAAAAGGTAAATTATGGACTGTGGTTGAAAATGGTTGAGAGGTTACCATAAAATACAGTGTAGGGTGACCTAGTATTCTTTGTATAGTCTACATTGTAATCATGTAATACAGTAATGATATTAGCAAGGTATTTTATGATATGATCTTGTGTGGTAAATGGCAGTGTTTCCCAACCTTTTTAATTGTATGTACTACCACAGTCCAATCTGTACAAATGGCTCTTACAAATGTTAATTTTACAAACATTATTTTGTTTTCTTTTGTTTATATTATTTTGTTTATATCTTTCCTTAAAAAGATCCGCAAAACCATAACATTATTCATAAATAGTTATTTTAATGTATTGACATCCATTTTTTTGTTTGTTCAACGATATTCAATATTCAATGAAGCAAAATCGAAATCTTTCCAAGTGCCCTCTGGAACCGGCTCAAGTACCCCTGGTTGGGAATCACTGTTGGGAATATGTCTGGTCTTGTATGGGAGACAGAAGCAGATGATATACAGGTTCACCCCACTCACTCGAAACCGGTTCCTACCTTGTATTTCCGGTTTAGTAAAGAGATAGTGGACAGCAGCCCCACCTCATTCTTTTTGTTCTCGCCCACGAAGAGAGCGGCCACGTGCGCAGGGAGAACATTTTCCAAAAGGAGACGGTTCAGGTTTTCGCACAGCTCGACTTCTTCCTTATCGGCCAGGTTCTTGTTCTTCAACAGGAAGTCTTGACGACAACAGTACTCATTCTGAAGGGAAGAGAGAGGACAGAGCAAGGGTGGGTGTGACTTTCTCTGCTCAGTATTACTGTGTGTGTGTGTGTGTGTGTGTGTGTGGCATGAGGTGTGTACCTGGTGGGATATGAGCAGCATGGTAAAGAGGAAGAGTGTGATGTAGATGCAGCTCATGATTTGTGGGTGCTTCATAATTCCTGCTTTGCACAGCCTCAGATTGTCCTCTACACTACAACAGACAAACAATGGACATGATTTTAACAGAGATGCACATATATTAAAATCCTTGCCAATACAGAATATTATTAAAAACACTAAAAATATATTGTTTTAAATGTCCAGTATGAAACAAGTGGATATTTATTTTGAGATTTGCTAATGATAACATGTAACAGTGCTCAAAAATTAATAGAATACATCTACAATTAAATATAAATGTATGAAAATGATCAAAATCAACAGAGTAAATCAACAGAGTACAAGTACAAGACACATGCATGTGTATTTGTGAGAGTGTACCAGCTGTGGTTGGCGTAGAGCAGGCAGCTGTAGCTGCTGAAGAGATTCTCCTGGGAGTAGAAGATGATGATGTAGGAAATAGTTGAGACGATGAAGAGGAAGGCCACCTTCAGCTCCAAACTCACCCTCAAAAACACGCCACAGGCGATCAACGCCAATATACAATTATATACTGAGTACTGGAAAGACAAACCATACAGAAACTCAATTAATCAGTTTTCTATTGTTTCTTTGGCAACAAGACAGCAGTTATAATACTCTCATAATCTAACATCAGGGCTATGACAGGTACTCATTTATAAAGATGATAAAATGAGTAAATTAAATCATGTAATAAATAATAATGTAAATCATTTTTAGGGTTATGATGTGGGCTTGGGTTAGTTTGTTTTATTTATAATTAGCTGTATACAAAAATAACAGAAGTTTAGGCCATGTCTCCATTTAGATTTGAAAATAAAAGTGCTTGATACTCACAGGCAAATACGAAAGGTCATCTTTGACAGAATCAGGAATGTTGCTGTTATTTTGTAGCAGAGTGACACATAAATTCTCCGGGTTTTTAAAATACTGTGGAGTGAAAGACATTTTGATAGGGAAAAAAATGTTAACAGGTGATACAGTACTTACGTGTACTTACAGTGTTCTTACCTAGAAAGTACTGGCAAAAATAAGGTAAGTACATGGGTTAGGGGTAGGTTTAGGGGTAGGTTCAGGGTTAGTACCTAGTTATATTACCCAGTAATTGTAATTACCATAATAAGTACATAGTATGTACATGGGTACAGGACTGTAAAAGGAAGCGTTACCAACTCTTTTTGTAATGCTTCAGTGAACACATATACCAACAATATCGTCTGAGGACCTAAGCATTAAAAAGTCTGATTTCTGTTGTGTGTTTTTAGTGTGTTACACAGCATGAGACACTAAACTAAATAATGTATTTGTGACCTTTATTGCAGTGACAGAAAGGCTGAGCATTACCAAGTTGAACATGGCGATGATGACTATGATTGCGGTGGCTACAGTTGCCAATGGGAGGCGCAGAAAAGGTCTCTTAACCACTGCTTCTGAAAGAGCCGAGAGCCACGTGCATGACTTCAACTTCTCTGGAAACTGCCTCTGAGCAAGAAAAAGAAGGGAAAAACAGCTGTTCAATGAGAAAGAAAGCTGGATTTGACCTGAGCAAAAGCTCAAGGTTACTGAAGCCAGAGTGTGTTGGAAAAAGCAACAGTGTATTTGAATGGGGCAGAGAGGACACTGGGAGTATTTCAGTTTGCAACATTGTAGAAACTGTTTTTAGTTATTTTACATTCCAATATAATTCAGTGCCAACAAGGGACACAGCATATGACACTCTCCACATTACAGCATTGTACACAGCAAGGGAGGCACTGCATGCTCCTGCATCTACAAAACCACAAAAATACCCCAGAAACCATCAGGCCAACTGAATGGGTGTGCTGAGGCAAAAGAAGGCATTGGTGGTCTAACCTGTATATGACTCGCAAAACAGATGCACAGAATCAAAAGCAGAAAACATCCCAATGCCACAAACGTCAGCCCCAGCTCTTTACGCCTAGGAGAGAGAGAGAGACAAAGAAAGATAGTTATATTTACTCTCAAGGCAAATGATTGTAGCTCATGAAGACACACGTTCAGCACCAAAGTGTTAAATTGAGTCTGCATATGGGGTTCGCTTGTGTTCATGCCACTTACTGTTTGGTAACAAACATCTGGATGATGAAGATGCAGATAAAGATGAAGGTGGCACAACCAATGTAATATTTAAAGCTTGGCATCTCTATAGTCCTGTACTGAGAGAACCACATACACGCATTTGTTTAATTTCCTCATTTTTGTACATGTAGACAACACCAGTGGCGTAGCGCAAATTCACAGGGCCCCCCTCTTTTTTTGTGTGTGTGTGTGTGGGGTGTGGGGGGGGGGGGTAAAATCAATTTACTTGATTTTATCACGGGGAGTGATGCGTGCAAAATCTGAATCTCTGTCCATAACTTTGCGAGTAATTATTGATAAAGGAAATTTTCGCACAATATTGGAAATATTTACATTTTAAACCAGGAAGGCGAGTCAGTGAATATCACACAAGAAATGTGCAAACTTTGCTCTAGAGTTATGGCGGTGGAGAAGTCTCAAACCCCAGTCAATTATTCACTACAGAAAGCGAAAGTAAAAACAACTGACGCGGCATTAACGGTGCATATTCTCTCAGAGAAGATGAGAGCCGAATCTTCAACCTGCTGATAATGGTATAGGCCTATATAACTGTCTTAATTTTTATTTCTTAATATTTCTCTTGTGGCCCATAAGTAGAGAAAGAAATTAGAAGAGAAGTATTTCCTTTTAAACAAGTTGTTTTTGAAATGAGGAGTAAACTAATCTTTTATTTTCCTCGCAGCTCGTCTGTATGGGGTGATGCGCCATCATTGCGGGGAAATTGAATTGTAGCTAATAGCCTATTAATTTAACGTAATTATAATAATAATAATAATTTATTATGCCTACATTAATTGGAAATGTGAAATCCACTTAATAAGGCCGATAACTCGACGCATCAGCGCATCGCGTCTATTAGCTGATCATCGTCTATCGGCACAACCTGGCACAGGGGTTTTCGCAGGGCCCTCCAACAAGCGGGGCACCCTCGCACCGCGTGCCCGTCCGCTACGCCACTGGACAACACATGGTGTATGAAACAAGAAATATCCCACAGTCTAAATAAATAAATAACTGTTTGTCTGTCTGTCTAACACATACGTTCCAGAAGTTACAGTCCTCAGGAAAACACTAACCTGCTTTTCAAGGTCTCGTTTAGTAAACCACAGCGTGAGGCCAGAGATCTCTTCAGACTTCACCCACTGTCTGCACACACACAAAATCTTTCTTCACTCGTTTTCATACGCACTAAATGTGCAACTTTAACCAAACTGGACTTCATTCCATTCAAAATGATTCATTGTGCTTGTTTATGTAAGACTAACTTGCTGGAGCTTAGATCATTGATGGTGGTGGTCATCTTGTCGTGAAGCTCTTCATCAAACTTAGTCTTCTGTGATTTATTCCTACAAGGACAGTAGACACAGATCACAGAGACAAAAACTCACTTGGATCCATGAAGTAACACACACACAATGCACATGTCTAAATGTGTATGGGCACTGTGGGATAGAAAAGATAGCTGTTGTCATGCTGTTATTGAGTTATATTTGACTGCAGCCAGTACAAGGAAAGCTTGGGTGAATGTGTGAAGTTCATAGTTCTAAATTACTTGACTAGTTTTGTAGTTAATAATTTGTTTAGTTAAGGGATCTAAATAGATAATAAGAGAGAGTTCTAATGTAGTTTTGTTGAGAATTGAGTGTGTGTGTGTACCTCGTATTCCCTACATTATGGGGACCAAATGCCCCCACAAGGATATTAATACCAGAAAATTTTGACATTATGGGGACTTTTTTTGTCCCCATGAGGAAAAGAGCTTATAAATCAGACTAAATGAAGTGTTATGAAAATGTGATAATGCAGAAAGTTTTCTGTGATTGGTATGTTTAGGGGTAGGTTTAGTAGGTTAGTGTAGGTGGATAGAATATATAGTTTATACCGTATAAAATCCTTACATCTATGGGAAGTCCCAATAAAACATGGAAACCAGTGTGTGTGTGTGTGTGTGAGAGAGAGAGCCGTGGCAGACAGAATGCCTTGTGTTAGTTTAAACCCTGACAGAGTCCCCTTGCAATGTGCCTCAGCACTTCTCAGAAAGGAAAATGCTGTTTCCTTTCTCTCTCTTTGCAAGCAGAAACGCATGCTTGTCTAAACCAAAAGTGCACTGTAGGTTGGAAACACACCACTGAGGGAGTGCAGCTATGGTCATGCTAACCATATGACCAGTTAACAGTGGCTCACTGAGCATTTGCATTGTTAGTGTTGAAACTACAGGCCCCATAGAGCTTGCTGAGCCAGTATGGCTCCACTCACTTATATGTGCACAAGGGAGGGGCAGGTAAAGAGAAGGGCTCCTCAAGAGACTCATCAAAACTGTCAGAGAGCAACAGTGAGAAAGACAACTTCAACATCACTGCTTCAGTCAGCAAGACAAAACCAGACTCAAGACATACTAAAGTGGACATTTATAAAAAGCTTTTGAATGGCCCTTAGGCCATAGACCTTGTTTTTTCCAACTGAGATACACACAAGACAGACCAATATATGACGCAAACAACACTCACCTCTCTGTAATTTTGGTCGTTACTGATCTAAGAGGGATGTCCTAAAGAGAGAGACAAACGTGAACATCTGCTTTGCACTTCTCTGTGTGTAAATAATGTAGGAATTGACCTCACGACACCGATTACTTAACCATGGCCACTGCTTTTGAAGGATTAAAGCATGTTTTGAAGCACAGGATTCGAGGATTAATTGCAAAGTTTAACCATCATAGAGTGAAATTTTATCATTTGCACGTTTTTTTGTCTTGGCAATTTACACATTCAAGCGTTTTTAAACCATTCCAGCACAAAAAGAGACAAAAGAGAGCCGCACACACCCCACGCGCGCACACACAGAGAGGTGCGTTTCGGATAGCTTCCGAACAACAAATTGATTTTGCGTCTCCTTGCACTTGAACGGATGCATACACACAAAATTATGTCAAAATGCCTGTCTTGGCTAGTATTCAAGTAAACACAGTCAGTTATACACATTCGGCACAGTTTTAAGTGTACATTAACAGTTGAGAAAGAATCATTATATTGGATACGTGCATTCGGCCTTAAAGTGACAGCAGGATAAAATACCTGCTTCTGTTTGTCATTAATGTTAATCAAACAACAAAAGACAGCTTTAACAAAGATGAATCTATATTTAATAGATTAAATCAGTGAACACTGTGCAGTGTACTTACTATATTTGTAACTTTGTTATATTGTATTCGGTTGCACTTTATTTTAAGGTGTCATCGTTACAGTGTAATTATATATTTCATTACTAAGTAATATTAAGCAACTACATGTACTTACTATAGTGTTAGGGTTAGGCATAGGGTTTGGTTGAGGGTTAGTTGCATGTAATTATGCATATTTTACTGTTATTACTATGGTAAGTACATGCAACATATGTAACAAGAACACTATAAAATAAAGTGTTACCTTGAATTCATCCATGCTTGTAATTAGCGTATTTGTTCTTGTTTTTTTTTTAAACTGATAACTAACTTTTTGCTAATCCAAAAAATGATCCGATCCGTGACTCAAAAACCATAATATGATCTGAACTGTGAGTTTTGTGATCTGTTGCACCACAAATAACTTAATAATTTTGTCTGTTAAACAAAATTATGTTGCAATTATGTCACTTATGTACCTGATGATTCTGCAATAATTTACTAATTACTATACAGTTTATAACTGTGAAAAAAACCTAAAAAACAAAACAGAAAACAAGATTTTGTATCAGGTTATGTTGCACTAAATATAATGGTACAAGATGAGAAAATAACAAGGGGAAATCTATCCAAGTGTCAAAAAGTAAGACAGTTGATGTCATAAATATTGACATTAACGCACACGAGTAGTGTGATGCTTTCTGCAGATGCAAAAAGGGGTTCATTTAAAATAGGCAAGTTTAGTTCTTCATGCAATCTACAGCAGAATCTGGTTCAACACATATTTTTCAAAATTACTGTCTTGTATTGAGAATGGAATGAACAAAACTCTATTCACTAGCCTCTGTGGATACCTAGTTTTTAAATCACATGTAAAATAACAACACAATAATGCTGGGATTTTGCCAAAAAGAAAGTCTAGTAATACCGCATCTACAACGGACACGAACGGCGCGGTGCGGCAAAAGAACCCATTATAATCAGTGATGTTGTCTACACTGGATGTGGCATTTCGCGACATGACAAATCCCCAAAAGTAAACCGATGCCTCGTTCTATTTATGACGTACTCCAACACTCGTGATACTTCTCATAGGAAGAACAAATGGATTTGCTTTGTCACGTCCAGTGTTGACAGCTTCTAGCTGTTGCAGTGTGATGGGACTCCTAAACTGTCACGTCCGGTGTAGACACAGTGTAAGCTTAATGGTCAAACTGGCGGATAACAACAAGGCTTATCAGTGCAGCGATTTGTTTGGTATTTAGGCTGTCAGTCGTTTATCTGTTGTGAGGTCAATTCTCATTTTTGAGTGATCAATTCGTTTAACGTCTGTATCTCTGACCTTGCAGCGACCCTTTCCATTGACCATAGCATCTGTGCAGAATTCCTCTCGGCTTTGCAGATGGGCAAACGGTTTGACGGCCCCCCATGACTCCAGGAAGCGTGTCATACGCACAGATGCTCTCATCTTCAAACCGTCACTCACACGAGGCTTAGTGACACTGGGGGCCATCAGTGATGGATCTTTTGACTAAACACACAAACATAAACAACACACCAACATATTCAGATTCATATACAGTAACATATATATGGCAGACAGACATAAACTTCTAATGTTTGAGTTAAAGTATCTACCCGTGGGTCTATGACCAAATAAGTTTTGATGTTGAGCTCTTTAAGGTAGGGGTCTCTCAAGTGACCATTCCCCTCCTCCACCTCATACGCTTTGTTCAAGTGCTTCAGAGTCGCCTCTGTGATGTGAACTCGCCTGATGGAGAAAAAATAAGTAGCATCTTATGAAGAAGGCCTGAGGTATGACATTACGATACAGACAGTATTCTGTGTGCAACTTTTATCAATTATCATTTGATAAGTGATTTTATTGTTCATACCCTGGTAATCCACCTGACTCCATATGATTTGCTAAGGTGACATCATGTGACCACACATCAAACTGCCACTTCCGTAAGCCAATCACACCACAGAGGACGTTTCCAGAGTGTACACCTACTCGCATGTTAATATCCACACCTGTTGCCTCACGCACCTGCCTGCAAGTGATGATTAGAAAAATAATCAGCCATTCATCTCCCAAATATCTTGGCCAGTGCTAGAAAGAAACACTATAAGGATAAATTCTGTGCTAATGATGACGTGAACGTATATTTTACATATTGTATAAACATTTAGACTTACTTGATGGCTTCGCACATGTCCAGGCCCATTTTAACACAGTTTTTGGCATGATTTGGCAGGGAAACGGGGAGGCCAGACACACAGTAATAACAGTCACCAAGAATTTTTATTCGCATGCACTCATTCTCCTAAAGGGGAAAAAACACAAGCACACACAAGGACAACTATTATGTACAATTCAGAGCACAAGTATCTAATTTACCAATTGATCAATTAAATGTTTGTTTAGGAACCAAACAAATTTCATTTTCATATTAAATGAAATTATATTATGTTATATACAGTATATATTAAGTTATACACAGTACCATTCTAAAATTTGAGGTCAGTTAATTTTTTTTAAAGATTCAGGACTAGTACCAAGTTATTACCCAGTTTTTGTAATTACTACAATAAGTATACAGTATGTACATGCGAAACAGGACTGTAAAATAAAGTGCAGCCTTTTTATTTAGCAAGGATGCCTTAAGTTGATCAAAAGTGACAGTAAAGATATTTATAATGTTAAAAAGGATTTCTATTTAAAAAAATGCTGTTCTTTTGTACTTAACGGTGCATTGTGTAATATTTAGGAGGATCTGTTGATAGAAATGCAATGCATAACTATGTTTTCAGTGGTGTATAAAGAACTTACTTAATGAACCGTTATGTTTTTATTACCTTAGAATGAGCCATTTCTATCTACATACACCGCTGGTCCCCTTACATTGAAATGCTCCGACATGTTTCTACAGTAGCCCTAAACGGACAAACGCGTTTCGTTACTATGTTATTCTTTATGCAAAGAAGCTAGCTAAAGTGAGCGAATAAAACACTGACACAATGATGAACAAGTAACAATAATATTCACAATAACATATCGTTTTACTGAATAATCAAGTAAAGCTAATTTCTTATTTTATCTTTGTAAAGGAACCTCATTGCTTAACTGGCTACTCTCTGCTGTCTTAGACGACGATATCTTTTCCTGTCGGCCACTGTAACTTCTGTTGGTTGCAATTCGCAACCTCACCACTAGTTGCCGCTCAAAATTACACAGTGCACCTTTAAAGAATACTGAAAAAATGTACCACAGTTTTTACAAAAATATTAAGCAGCACAACTGTTCTCTTACGAGAGGTTCTCTCGTACTGCGTAATATCTTACGTAGGGGAAAACCTCTTTTCCACGAGATATTGAAGCCAAAAATTATCCTTAATTTTGAATGAATATAAAACACGTTGCGGCAGCATGCAGACATAGGCAAAGCGGCTTGTGTGCCTATTGGCTGTCCTGCGGCAACTGCAGCAGCCTATCGAGAGAGGCCCTTGGTGACGTCAGATCCAATGGGGGCGCTTCGTGCCCACTACGTCACCTCCCGCCAAAGTGGGCGTGGCCTGGGCCTATAAATATAGCTCGATGGGCTGATATAATCTGATTTTTCATCTCTTCAGCGAAGCTCACGCATCGCTGGATCCGGAGTGAAGAAGCCGCGCCGTCTGAGAAAAGCCTTCTGCGGGACGAGCCTCTGCATCTGAAGCCACTGGCCTTCATCTCGCCGCCTTCAGTCACCGTACCTGCTACGCTTTCCAGCGTTATATCCTTTTTACTCTGCATAGTGTGTGTGTTTGCCGCCGCGACTCACAAACTCTCTCTCTCTATCCTCTCTAAAAGAGCTAGCATCTTTGTAAAGATGTCTCTTTCCTGCCGCTCGTGCAGAGCCGCACTCAGCGACGGGGACCGCCATGTCATCTGCGTTTCCTGCCTGGGAGAGGATCATGCAGCTCTCGCGCTCGCTGATGGCGGCTGCCCTCACTGCGAGCTATTGCCCATGGTGACTCTGAGGACTCGCCTGGCATCCTTCACCGAGACTGCACTTCCACCCGCTACAGTGTCAAGTCAAGTCAAGTCATCTTCATTTATATAGCGCTTTTAACAATGGATTGTTTCAAAGCAGCTTTACAGAGATAAACATATAATTTAAGGTAACAGAGATTGTTTTGGCTTTATAGCGGTTCTTGAATAATGTTATTTCCAGCCAATCAAGTTAATTTTGATTGATTCACCTCCGTCGAAACGATCAGACTTTAAACGCGAACCTGTGATTAACGCTGACGGCGATTACATGCTCATTCAGAATTGATTCTATAGTTATGTGCTTTTGAAAATATCTGCGCAGGTTTGTAAATTCCATACAACCCATGCCTAAACAAACTACTTGTCTTGCCTATAAATTTTGATACAGAATTTTGTTTTATTTTATCACTTCGGGGTACGCGAACCGAAATTCACAACGCTTTATCTGTATAGTGCCGTTCCGTAAAAAGCGCCGTACTCAGTGGGTCCCCGAGCCTTCTCCAACCCGCGACAGCTCGCCGGTTCGCCTGCCAGCTTCGCCAACTTAGCTCGGTTCGCTCACCGACGGACAACGGCCGCCTTCCGCCGCTGCTTCCGCCATTGACGACGACAAGACAGCTGCATCTGTGGAGGAGGCCTACTGCTCTATCCTGCTGTCGGACAGTGAGGAGTCCGTGAGTCGTCAGGGAAACGGGCCAGCATCGAGTCGGAACTGATGCGTCTGGTCTCACAGGCCATGGAGAGCCTCGGCCTTGAGTGGGAGGCGCCTGCGCAGCCCACGCGCAATCGGCTGGACGGATGTTTCCTGCAAAAATTTATCAGGACCTGGCGCTGTGAAAGCCGCTGCACAGGCCATTGGGCGGACCATGGCTTCTCTCACCGTCGCTGAGAGACACCTTTGGCTGACACTATCTGAGATGCCGGACTCGGAGCGTTCTGTGTTCCTCGACGCGCCCATCTCCCCAGCTGGCCTCTTTGGATCATCCGTCAAGGATTTCGCGGAGAGATTCGCCGAGGTTCAGAAGACGTCACAGGCTATGAAGCTCTTCCTCGCAGGTCGCTCAAAACAGCCGTCTGCTCGAAGCTCCCAGCCACAGCCTCCGCTCGCCGCCGCCACTTCACAGCGCCGTCAAGCCCGGGACCAGAGACCACGCTCTCACTCTGCCGGCCGCCGCCCCCCTCCGCGTGGGCCCCGGCCGAAGATTGAGATAAAGCCCGAGGCCTCAAAGTCTTCCTAGCCCTCCTAGGAAAACGACGGTGTTCAGGTCTCGCCGCGGCCAGACTTCCACCAAAACTTTTCTCTCGTTCAGTTCCAGAAAATGCGACTGTTCCAGTGTATTCTGCCGTAAACAAGCTGGTACCACGGCCACCTTTCCTGCACACAAACGCCGTTTTTACGGCGACCCAGATGAATCACATAAAGAGTGTAATTTCTGGTGTTCCGGCCACGGCCGATGGTGTTATAAGTGTAATAAAAGTGCCCATAGCTCAGTGTTCATTTCTACACACAAACACAGCCCGCCACAGTACAGGGCTCGCACAAATAAAATCGACTCATGTCGATTGTGCATTAAATGTAGTGAATGTGCCCACAACCCAGTGCCCACAAACACTACACACTGCATGTCCCACGGTTTCTGTAAAAACGAAACCAACACACATACAGTCAGCTCAGCCCGACGGTGTTTTCAGTGCAGTAAATGTGCCCTCTGTCCCGCGCCCACATTTACTCACAGACATGTTAAGCCCCACGGGGCTCGCCCCGCTCGGTCTCTCTCAGCAAACTGCTATAAGGGAAATGAGCACGGCCAGGCTGCCCGCCGCGATCGGCGCGCCCCCCGCCTCAAACGCTGCAAGCACAGTGTATACGTTACAGCACACCAAAGCTCTCCTGTCGCCACTACGTTGTGGCCAGAGCCCAGATCTCATTCTACCCCTAGCTATTCATGCAAATGCGTGGGCAAAGCTTCCCGGGGTATCAGAATGGGTGCTGAATATTATAAAAAGAGGCTATTCGCTCCCATCTACTTCGAGCCGAAATAGCGAAGCTATTGAGCAAAGGGGCAACAGAGCCTTTATCTCAAGCTCAGAGCGAAGGGGGCCTATACAGCAGATATTTTCTGGTACTGAAAAAAGACGGGGGTCTCAGACCCATTCTAGATCTAAAACAGCTGAACAAAGTGCTTGTAAAACGCTATTTCAGAATGCTCACAACCAGGAAAATCCTCGCGCAGATTTGCTAAGGGGACTGGTTTATGTCAATAGATCTGAAGGACGCGTATTTCCAAATACAAATAGCGTCACGTCACAGGTGATTCTTGAGATTCGCCTTCGAGGGCCAGGCATGTCAATACACAGTCCTACCGTTCAGCCTGTCCCTAGCACCCCGTACATTTACAATGTGCATGGACGCGGCTCTCGCACCCCTGAAACTTCGGGGCATGCGAATTTTGAACTACTTGGATGATTGGCTGATTCTAGCTCGATCACACTCAGAGCTCATAGAACACAGGACCATGTTACTCAAACATCTCGAGAATCTAGGTCTCAGAGTCAATTGGGCGAAAAGTTTGCTGTCTCCCAGTCAGAAAATATCTTTTCTGAGCACAGAACTGAACTCGCTGTTTATGACAGCGCGACTGTCGCCAGAGCGCAGACTGAACATTCAGTGCATCACGAAATCATTCCGCTGCGGCACTGTAGTCCCGCTCAGAAGGTTTCAGAAAACGCTTCGTCTCATAGCCTCAACATCATCAGTACTCCAGTTGGGTCTGCTTCGCATGCGCCCGCTGCAGTTATGGCTAAAAGCGCGAGTACCACCTCGGGCATGGGCCTCCGGTCTGTTTCGCCTCAAGGTCGATCAGAAATGCGTCACAGCTCTGAAACCTTGGAGAGCAATCGACTGGTACCAGTCAGGTGTAAACCTGGGGACTTCCTCGAGTGTGAAAGTGGTGTCCACGGACGCCTCCACCTCAGGATGGGGAGCGCTGCTCGAGGGCAGACCGTTCTTTGGCCAGTGGTCAGAACGGGAGATGCTCCTACACATAAACTGTCTAGAAATGATGGCAATCGACAACGCGCTGAGGCGTTTTTGTCCCCGAATAAAAGGTCATCACAAATTGGTCTGCTCGGACAACATGTCAGTGGTGGCCTACATAAGTCGCCAGGGTGGCGTCAGGTCCCGAAACTTTTACAGGCTGACGGAACGCCTCCTGGTCTGGGCTCAGCACAATCTGCGCTCATTGAGAGCAGCACATGTGCCTGGTCACCTGAATTTGGGACCAGACAGACTGTCCAGAAACAATGTTCCAGCAGGAGAATGGTCTCTGCACCCACAGACGGTCCTACTGCTGTGGGAGACATTCTGCAGAGCGCAGGTAGACCTGTTTGCATCCCAAGAAAACGCTCACTGTCCGAAGTTTTTCTCCAAGAGCAGGAAGGATGCGCTGGCCCACGTCTGGCCCCACTGCCCGCTCTGCTTTTCCCCCCGTCTCGCTCCTGCCTCAGGTATTGTAACGAATCAGGGAAGACGGATGCTCAGTGCTACTTGTGGCTCCGCTCTGGAAAAACCAGGCTTGGTTCCCAGTTCTGATGCAGCTGACAAGCACTGCCCCATGGCCAATATCGACGAGGAAAGACCTCCTCTCTCAGGCCAAGGGCTCGATTTGGCATCCTCGCCCGGAGCCGTGGTCCCTGCACCAATGGGCCATCAAAGGATACCCGCAAACCTCCCGGAGGGAGTGTTAAACACGATCCCGCAGGCTAGAACGGCGTCTACTAGACGACTCTATTCCTCAAAATGGTCTGTGTTCTCTGGCTGGTGCAAAGCCCGAGGCTTTTCACCCCTAGACTGCAGGGTTACGGAAGTTCTCACCTTCCTTCAAGAGCTACTGGATAAGGGCAGAACCCCATCCATGCTCAAAGTTTACGTGGTGGCCATAGCAGCGTTTACAAAACCCGCGACTGGCCAGTCACTGGGGAAGAACGATCTGGTCATCCGCTTCCTTAAAGGAGCTAAGAGGCTGAATCCTCCCAGACCCCCTCAGTCCCCATGTGGGACCTTTCCACGGTTTTGGAAGCCATGAAAGGTGCCCCGTTCGAGCCAATCCACTTGTCGGACATGAAACATCTGTCATTCAAGACAGTGTTTCTTATGGCTCTTGCTTCAGTGAAGCGCATAGGGGATTTACAAGCACTCTCAGTAAGCGCGACGTGTATGGAATTTGGGCCAAATGACTCGAAAGTCATACTCAAACCAAGACAAGGATACGTGCCTAAATCCCTCAACACACCGTTCAGGGCTCAGGTTAGTTCCCTGTCTGCCCTGCCGGTTTACAACGAGGAAAAGGACGCGAGCTTCCTTTACCCAGTCAGGGCATTAAGAGCTTATGTGTCTCGCTCATCTGTTTTCAGACAGACTGAGCAGCTCTTCGTTTCGTTCAGCGGACGTGCTAAGGGACTAGCCGCATCAAAACAGAGCCTATCCAGATGGATAGTTGATGCCATTGCGCTGGCATACACGTCTAAAAGCTTGACGTGTCCTTTAGGTGTTAGAGCGCACTCCACAAGAGGCATGGCCTCGTCGTGGGCTTGGTCTAGCAGGATTACCTTGCAGGATATCTGTAAGGTAAGGTTTTATAACCTAGCTCCCTTAGGATGCTAACTTATTGGAAATGACGCTTCTAGCCTCTCTTCTCAGACTCTTTGTGAATCCCTTGTGAGTATGCATTATATGAGCCCACCTGCCCTTGGGACTTTGGTGTTGGATCCCAGCACGCACAGCGTTTTACACTGTGTTCCCCTAGCGTAAGATATTACGCAGTACGAGAGAACCTCTCGTAAGAGAACGTAACTCGGTTACTAACGTAACTTCGGTTCTCTCTAGAAGAGGGAACGAGTACTGCGTATCTTTGCCGTGCCTGCAGCACGCTCTGGTTCGCTTCAGCGATGAAAAAACAGATTATATCAGCCCATCGAGCTATATTTATAGGCCCAGGCCATGCCCGCTTTGGTGGGAGGTGACGTAGTGGGCGCGAAGCGCCCCCATTGGATCTGACGTCACCGAGGGCCTCTCTCGATAGGCTGCTGCAGTTGCCGTAGGACAGCCAATAGGCACGCGAGCCGCCTTGCCTATGTCTGCATGCTGCCGCAATGCGTTTTACATTAATTCAAAATTAAGGATAATTTTTGGCTTCAATATCTCGTGGAAAAGAGGTTTTCCCCTAGCGTAAGATATTACGCAGTACTCGTTCCCTCTTCTAGAGAGAACCGAGGTTACGTGAGTAACCGAGTACGTTTTCAACATGGATAATAATAATAAAAAAAAAACAGCACCAAATCAGTATATTAGAATACATTTTGAAGGATCATGTGACACTTAAGACTGGAGTAATGATGCTGAAATTTCAGCTTTGCCATCACAGGAATAAATTATATTTAAAAATATATATATATATTCAATAAATATATTCAAATATAAAACACATGTTTTAAAACAAATGATATTTCACATTATTTCAGTTGTACTGTATTTTGATCAAATAAATGCAGCAATGGTGAGCATAAGAGCATAATTATATTATATTATATTATATTATATTATATTATATTATATTATATTATATTATTGTATTGTATTGTATTGTATTGTATTGTATTATATAATATTATATTATATTATATTATATTATATTATATTATATTATATTATATTATACACATATTTAATCATACTTACTTTTGCAATCTGGTCAAATTTACCAAAAAGTTCATTCAGCATGATCACAAGCTCCTTAGGAGAACAGTCACTGGCCAGACGTGTGAAACCCACAATGTCAGCATATAGGATGCTAACAGAAAACAAGGGGAAGACAAAAAGAGACAATCTTATTGTCACCATTATATTCAGTTTAGCTTAAGTTTCATTTTCATGGACTCTTATTATGTTTCTCTGTTGCTGTCTGCCTTTGTTACTGTTTACATGTCATTCAACAGTTGTCATGGTTATTCTTTATGTTCCTAATTAGCAGCACACCTGTTTGTATTTGAGTTCGTCACCTTGTGTATTTAAGTTCTTCTGTTTGTGCTTGCACGCTGTGTCACATCTATGTGTATTATCTGAGTTAATATTGTTTTAATTAAAAAACGCTTTTATTTGAAACTTCTTCATCGTTGTGTTTTAGTATTTAATTTTGGAAATAAAACAAAGGGAGAAAAAAATGTGCTTGCTAGTTTGAATCTCATGTCATGTCAAATAGGAAGAGAAAACATTTAGAAGTTGATGTGACTTGTGCCGAGTCCTTTTTAATGACGAGAAAAGCAGCAGCTCAGTGTCAGCTGTCTGAACGCCCTTAAAAGAATAAAAACTTCACAAACACGGCTCAAGGAAATGAACCTTTAAGACCCTGCTGTTCTAAATGCCGACTACAAGACCAAACACACACACACACACACACACACACACACACACACACACACACTCCATGTCATCACACTCCTAATGAACAAGTTCAAAAAGAGCGTACCCCATAAATCTCGGCAGGTGAACAGCTCTCTATTGTTTGCTCACACACAGGTGAGTCAATCTGTGTTTTATCTGAGCAGCTGTAAGCCGTCCATCTATCTAAATATAAACGGCTGCCTGAGAACCAAGCATTGTGAGCTTGGACAAAAACATATTAATAGATGCCTGTCCACTCTTGGGGTTGATGGGAAATAAAACGAATTAAATGAGTGGCCTCATGATGAGCACTCTGAGAGTTAGGTCTAACAGACTGACCATTCATTCACTATCAGGACTTGATTAATGAGGAAATGCAAAATTAGAGAATGGAAAACAGAACAACACACAAATGCCTCTTGTACGAATTGTAAGACAGCATTGATGGGTAAATAAATGCACATGATGTTTTACCTGACATTCTCATGTCTCTTCACGTAGAGACTGTGGAAGTTGTTGTCCCGGACCATACGCTGCTGTTCCTCTTTATCTTTACACTTGCAGCGCTCCATTATGGCCAACTTCATCTTCATGGAGATGTACACAGGAAGGACTGACTGTAAAAGGTTTTCCTACAGCACAAACACACACATTTAAAGATAACACCCGTAATATATCATACATTGAGTTTACTGTTAAAGTCGGTTTAATTTCTATTTTTAATCTCAAGTGTCCTAATCTTTTTCAGTTGTTTGACTGTAACAGATTAAGTGTCACCAGGCTGAGATCTGGACTATGGGAAGGTAATGGGAAACTGTATCATTCAGAAGAAGAAAGCATTCTCTTCACTGTGTATTGTAAGGTCACAATTACCCCGTGTTCTATGTTGTCTTTAGGGTTCACCATTAGGACATTGTTTCTTAGCTTTACTATAATGTCCATGTACTGTCAGGGAGGTTAACAGCCTGCCATTAAACTCTACCCAGCTTTTCAGTGTTCTCTTTATGTGATGTCACTTCCTCAACAACAGTCATAACAAACTGAGAAACAACAATTCCTTTGATTGTAAAAGGACACAAGAAGTTTCATTAAGAACAGGATAAACTTATTCCAGGATAAACTTATACCTCCTTGATAAAAATTTTAATGTGCAAAATATAACCTTCAGCTGTCAAATTTGAAGATGAATGAAGCATTAAAGGGTTAGTTCACACAAAAATGAAAATACTGTCATCATTTACTCACCCTCATGTTGTTCCAAACTTGAAAGACTTTCGTTCATCTTGAGAACACAAATTAAGATATTTTTAATAAAATCTGAGAGATTTCTGTCCCTCCATAGACAGCAAAGCTTTGGCGCTTCAAAAAGTTCATAAAGAGTTCGTAAACGTAATCGATATTAATTGAGGAGTTTAGTCCAAATTTTCTGAAAAGACTCGATCGCTTTATATGATTTATATAAAACAGATTTAATTTAGGCTTTTATTTACATACAAACATTCATCAGCAAACTTAAACAGAAGCTCAACCGAACCTGCTAGACGCACGAAAAACACACATCATTGGTTCTTGTGGAACAAATCTTAGTGATTTGAAACGACATGAGGGCGAATAAATGATGACAGTATTTTCATTTTTGGGTGAACTAACCTTTTAAATAAATCATTAAAAAGTTTTTCAAGAGAAAATTCCCAAAGTTAATATTAAAAGTTTAAAAATAAATAAATAATAATGTGGAGGTTAAGCCTTATGTAGACTGAATACCTGTGCAGAATGAAGAGAAATTCAAAGTTTGAAGGATCTCAGTCTTGCATAGTTCAATTACTTGGGCAGTTTGAAGAGAGATTTGTATATTGAAAGCTGTGGTTGCTATAGTGTTGCTAAGCAGTGGCCAAGGTGTTTTGAGTGGTTGCTAGGACCGAGAATGGGTGTTTGCTAGGGTGTTCTGTCAGCTAAGTCCAAACTGTCAGTCCAATCTACTACAAAATATATGGCAACTCAAGTCAGAACAGACTGAAGGACTGTGCTAAGTTAGATGGACTTAAAGGGACAGTTCACCCAAAAATGAAAATTCTGTCATTAATTACTCACCCTCATGTCGCTCATCTATGGAACACAAATGATCTGATAGATTTCTGTCCCTCCGTTGACAGCTACGCAACTACCACTTTGACGCTTCAAAAAGTAAAACTAATCCATATTAATTGAGCGGTATAGTCCAAATTTTAAGAAGAGACAATCTTTTTTATGATGAACAGATTAGATTTAGGCCTTTACTCACATATGAACATTCATCAGTGAACACAAACAAAAGCTCTCCCGAACCAGCTAGACGCACGAGAACAAACCTCATTGGTTTTACGGAAGCTCAAAACAAGTGCTGTGTAACCTCACTGATTCTCGCACGTCAAGCGAACATGCTTGAGCTTCTGTTTACCACAACTGATGTGCGAAGTGATGAATGTTTATATGTAAATAAAAGCCTAAATTAAATCTGTATATATAATCATATAAATCATCATATAAAGCGAATGAGTCTCTTCAGAAAATTTTGACTAAACCGCTCGATTCATATGGATTAGTTTTACGATCTCTTTGTGAACTTTTTGAAGGGTCAGAGGAGTGGTAGTTGTGTAGCTGTCAATGGAGGGACAGAAATCTCTCAGATTTAAATAAAAATACACGAACGTCTTACGGGTTTGGAACGACATGAGGGTAAATAATGACAGAATTTTTTTTTTTTGGGTGAACAAACTCTTTAAGCTCAAAGGGCATTCGTACAGTGTGAGTGACGTATGCATAGTTCGTTCATACTTTACATGTGCAGCCAGGCTTTTCTAACCATGCATATGTTTTACGCTCAGCTCACACAAGCGCCTTGATTTTTTTTTTTTGCACTTATTATTTGGTCCACAAGCTGGCAACACTGGCTGGGCCGTTGTTTTACAGATAAACAGTTGAGATGGACCAAAAAACAAACAACTACTGGTCAAGGCAATAACAACAGACACCCATGTTGATGAGCGTTTGGCTGAGGGGGTTAATAAGAGATACCAGGCCAGCAACTCTATTTTAAAGAAGTACAAAAACATAACTTGTGGAGAAAAATAACGCTAACACTGGGCAAAGATGAAACTTTCTTGCAAGCATATGTTGACAGCCTGTAAAAACGAGGCATAAATTGTATCAAGATATCATGGGCGATGTGTATTTGAACATGTATATTTACATACAACATAATTTGTATTTGTTTCTTCTATGTGTTTGCTCTGGCTGTGTCTGTGATGTTGAGGTAAAGTTATATGAGCACCTGCTGTCTCTTCTCAATCTCCAGCTTCATGCGAATGCCGAGACATCGAAGAGTGTCCTGAAATGTCTGCCTGAGAGCTTTCTCCATCAGAATCTTATGAAAAGCCCCAACCATACTTCCACAAATAAACACCACAGAATTTGACAGCAACTAGAGAGAGAGAGAGAGAGAGAGAGAGAGAGAGAGAGAGAGAGAGAGAGAGAGAGAGAGAGAGAGAGAGAGAGAGAGAGAGAGAGAGAAGAGAGAGAGAGAGAGAGAGAGAGAGAGAGAGAGAGAGAGAGAAAGGCTGACTTTGAGGTGTACATCCTTTTCAGCTTCTTTACATACAGATTTGCTGAAGGTTTCCTTTCAACCAATCCTATTGTGGATTTCCTTTTACCTGATTGGTGATGAGGTGTTTGGGGTGGAAACTGAACACTGTGAGGTGCACCGAAAGAACAATGATGTGAGACAGAGAGGAGATGATACTCAGGGTTACAGCATAGCTCATCTGAAATGGCAGCATGGTGTAGACTGTAATGATGACGAAGAGGAAGAAGGGCACCTGGAGAGAACAAGATGAAGAGTGCAACATCAACATTTATTTAAGATTGGCCAGTATTAAATTACCGATTTATATGATTTAATACATGACAGTGAACACATAAGAAAGTTCTTGCTGTGAAAAGTACTCTTGTCATGTGAAGTCTCTGTAAAATATTATAGCTAGTGTGTTACCTGGTCCCATGGTTGTATTTCCATTTTGTTTTCTGTGCTGAAAATAAAGGTGAAGCCCATTGTGAGGTGTGTGGCCCACACGGCGAGACCAAGCAAAGTTCTCCATCTTTGAGAGAGGGTGTCTGTACATACTAATATAAACACAGCCAGGAACAAACACAATGCTCCTCCCACAACTCCCACAAATACACCATGGTCCTGTGCATCCTGAAACACATACACATATGGAGAGAGCAAGGTGTTAAGGGTAAACACACATATCACATAAGACAGCTCATTCAAAAGGGTTAGGGAAAAGTAGTGTGTTTGTGGGAGTGGGTGTATGAGCTGCAGTGCATAAGCCTCCAAAAAATAAATAAATCTGTTCAAAAGAAATTGTTAATGCTCTCTCTAGAAAAAAAAGTAAAACTTGCAGTTTTTCTTAGAAACATTAGTTTTGCACATTAGTTGTCATGGAGTCATTAAGGGACTATTGCTTCCCACTCTATTCCTTCTTTCTTATCCCCTAAAGGCAGAAAAACACAAACATAAATACACAGGAGCCAAAAATCCTTAAAAAGCTCCAGAGATAACTTAAATCCATCTGTCACAGAGTTAACACCAGTTTAAAACCAGACACCATCTGAGTGAGCAATAATAGCTGAAACACAATTATGACGAAAAATCTAAGTTAATTCCAGTCCTCAAATTTGATGTTTGCATATTCCAGACAGGCTGTGCATTTGTGGTGGGGATGTTTTAGTTACTCTTTCGGCAGATTACATGATTACGTCAGTAGATAGCGGCAAGTGACTGTCTTAAAGGGTTAGTTCACCCAAAAATGACAATGATGTCATTAATGACTCACCCTCATGTCGTTCCAAGCCCGTAAGACCTCCGTTCATCTTCAGAACACAGTTTAAGATATTTTAGATTTAGTCCGTGAGCTTTCTGTCCCTCTATTGAAAATGTATGTACGGTATACTGTCCTTGTCCAGAAAGGAAATAAAGACATCATCAAAGTAGTCCATGTGACATCAGTGGGTTAGTTAGACTGTTTTGAAGCATCGAAAATACATTTTGGTCCAAAAATAACAAAAACTACGACTTTATTCAGCATTGTATTCTCTTCCGGTTCTGTTGTCAATCCACGTTCAGTGACGCTGCTGACGTAAGACGCTGCTGACGTGTTATCTGGTGCACCCGAGCTTCGTTTACAGTCTGAGGGAGACGCACGCTGTGAACAAAACAATCTTCGCAAACATGTCTAAGGATTTCGACACAGAGGAACACTTGCATTTTTTTGCCCAGCCATATTTATTTGAACCCGAATACACGGACACACCAGAACACGTCAGCAGCGTCTTACGTCACCACTGCGGACTCGTGAACGCGGCTTGACAACAGAACCGGAAGAGAATACAATGCTGAATAAAGTCGTAGTTTTTGTTATTTTTGGACCAAAATGTATTTTCGATGCTTCAAAACATTCTAATTAACCCACTGATGTCACATGGACTACTTTGATGATGTTTTTATTTCCTATCTGGACAAGGACAGTATATCGTACATACATTTTCAATGGAGGGACAGAAAGCTCACGGACTAAATCTAAAATATCTTGAACTGTGTTCCGAAGATGAACGGCGGTCTTACGGGCTTGGAACGACATGAGGGTGAGTCATTAATGACATCATTTTCATTTTTGGGTGAACTAACCCTTTAATCATTTGAATCCTGCAATCAACCAATTCATTCAAACACATGAATGAAACAAGTGACTTATGACTGAGGCATATAATCATTCACTTAGCAAATTCATTATAAAACACTTAAGCCCTGTTTACACGAGTGTGTTTTCGTTTTAAAATGCATAACTTTTGCTACGGTTGCCTGAGATACGGTTTTGTGTGGATTTATATATCCACACACACAAAAAAAAAGCAGTTTTCAACATTGATAATAAGAAATGTTTTTTTAGCACAAAATCAGCAGATTAGACTGATTTCTGAAGGATCATGTCACACAGCAGTAATGACACTTGAGTGTAATTGACAACAGTAATTTTTTTTACTGTTTTACTCTAGTTTTTTTTTTACTAAAGTTTTTACTGTATTTTTGATTAAATAAATGCAGCCTTTGTGAGGATTTTTAAAAACTCTTATAAATTAATAAACACATACATTGCATATATAGAGTTGGATTATTAAAATGATTAAATGACACTATCAGACTACAAGTCACTACCTGTGTGGGCAAATCACAGCGCTAGATCGACCCAGCCACTTATCCGCCCACCAATATACACACTCACTGCACTGAGTCCTCCACTCATGTTCACCCATTTGATTCAACCACTCTGAATTACCACAGAGATACTTAACTTTCAAACAGAGCAGAATACATACCTCAGTCCACAAGCATTCAGAAACTTACACACCCACACATACTGCCATCATCCTATGGCTTTGTGAAGGTTTAAATAAATAGTAAAACAAAATACACACACATGCCCACACACAGAGTTGTAATTCTGTTCCTCCCACGGCCGGTTGGTGTAGAGGAGGTTACAGAAGTTTGCACAGATGGTATAGTGCTTATCTGCTAAAGAGATGAACAACAGCAGTGCAAAAGGAGCGTTCACGGCCCCTCTTCACATCCAGCTGACTCCAGAGAAAGTATATGTGATAATGTGCCAAAGGAACCAGAGAGAGAGAGAGACTATCATACAATGTGCTACATATTCCCCAAATAAAAAGCAATTATATAGGACTTGGCATAAACTGGCAATTATTACAATTAAAACACTCAATTTCCTGTCACGGATAATGCCAGTTCACATCTGCATTGTGATAATCAGGCCTCAAATTACGCAACTACTGAGAATCAGCACCTCAGTCGCTCCAGGATTATGTGAGCGAGGCTGCTTGAATCATCAGATACCGTCTGAACAACAAGGACAAACCTGATCCAGAAAGAAGAGCAATGTATGTTGAATACTGACTTAGCTGTGTATTTCCTAATTTTAAGCGAGTGGGCATTTGACTTTAGAGAAGGGTTTGAGGGCTACCATCCTGCAGAGTTTAGCTCCAACCCTAATCAAACACGCCTGATCCAGCTAATCAAGGTGTCCATGGTATAACAAGGTAAGTGTGTTGGAGCGGCGTTGGAACTTAAGTCTGCAGGAAGATAGCCCTCCAGGAGGAGGGTTGGCTACCCCTACTTAAGAGAGTGGAAGCATGTATACCAGGGGTAGGCAAGTTCGGTCCTAGAGAGCCACTGTCCTGCAGAGTTTAGCAATAACCCTATTCAAACACACCTGAACAAGCTAATCAATGTCTTCAGGATTACTAAGGCCTTGTACACACTTATACGTTTTCGTTTGAAAACACATCCTTTTCTCTCTGGTTTGGCCTCCCGTCCACACTGAGATGGTGTTTTTTTTAATGAAAACGAAGCTTTTTGAAAACGCTCTCCAAAGTTGATTAATTAGTGTGGACTGTCAAAACTGAGGTATTTAAAAACGATGACGTAAGTTTAGTCATGTGACGCATATTGTACCAATAGATATTCATGTTTATACCGGTATTGTGCTTGTTATGTGCTATTCACTTTCACACTGTTGCTAAAATATGTTACTTTGCACACTCTTCATATCACAGTCCAGCAAAGATGACCGAAAATGTACTCACATTTGCTGTCCTGCAGCAATACATGAGATAAGTTGCGTTTTAGACCAAACATATGGTGACTGATTGCGACCTGGATGCATCAGGGAATGGTGAGATATTTTGGTAAATAAAATTATCCTGTTAGAAGAATTGTGCGTTAACTTTATTATTTATTTTTTCCGTCTGTATCATCGCAGTGAGCTTTTGTGAGGTTTTACGCATGCGCAGTAAGGTGAATTAAGTCTTTTCAGGCATTTTCCAAAAGTTTCTCATCCACACTGAAACGTTGGAAAACGCCTGAAAACGCTAGTGTGGGCGGAGAGTGTTTTTAAATGAAAACGCCGTTTTCAAATGTATCCAGGTTAATGTAGACGTAGTAGCCTAAGGCTATAGGCAGGTGCGTTTTTTTCAGAGTTGGAGCCAAACTCTGCAGGACAATGGCTCTCTAGGACCAAACTTGCCTACCCCTGGTGTATACTGTATGAGTGCATTTGCATGAATGTGGCATCTCACCAGTTTCAGGCTGAAGAAGAGCACTAGCAGTGTGGCACAAGTGAGCATGCTCAGTCCCAGCAACAGAACGAATGGCTGGTATTGGCTAATGCCAGAAAATTTCCTGTACAGTGCTTCCTGTTTCAACTTCTGCTCATTCAGCAAGTACTTCCCTTTTGCTGGCATACTGACCAACGGCAGTGCAGAGGCTGAATAATACTGGCCTATCAGAGCAGAGCGATGAGATGCCACAGAAATACACCTCCGCCCATCCAGCAGAGTGCGGCTATGCTGAAATTCCCATAGAAACCACGTGAGAGTGTGTGGGAGGTCATTCCAGTGCAGAACACTTCAGCTCTACCCTCCACAGCACCATTCTGTGCACGATTCCGTTATGATCCTTTTTTTTTGTACTTTTCCCGTCACTCTGGTGCCTCCTGATCCCGTTGGAGATGGCTTCAGGGTGCCACTGTGTGTGTAAGTTGGATGAAAGTCGATGCAATGCAATTACGGATTCTTCCAGAGTCCATAAATTCCTGTCACACACAGAAAATAGAGAGAGCAATTTGTTAGATATACTACAATGTTTACACTAATATGACACCTACTATAGTCATTCTGAATAAACTTGAAAGCAAAGAAACATTGACATTAAGAAGCTTTTCATTTGGAAATCAACTTGGGTTTGTTTCAAAAGCTGCCGAATCATGCGTCAAGTTTAGAGAGCACACTTTCAGGTCAACTCCTTGGATCTCTGTAAACACTGCTCTGTTTAGTCATTCCCACACTAGCGGCTCTCTGTGCCTGTGAAAAGGCTTTTGGGTAGAGTTCAACATTTGTGTGGATTCAGTTCTCTCTTCATTACTGAGCCTAATGCAGATGGCTGCTGTGCTGTCCATGGCATCCTCGGCCAAACCCCAGCTACACTTAGACTGAGACGAGCCGAGCTTTACAAAGAAAAACACTGGACACAGATTGTGTGAACTCTTTCCTCATTCAGTGCAGGCAGTTGTTTAATGCTTTTAAATGGTACACTATTTTATGCTGACAATAAAGAAATTATATCTTAACATTAAAATAGACACTTCATATTTCTGAAAGCGGAAAGCAACAAGATTCTGTCAGCACAGCACAACAATTAGGTAAAACACATTCTGTACAAATTGTACATAAACTACATTTGTTTTAAAGTAATTAATACTTTTATTTAGCAAGTGTGAATTAAATTAATACAAAGTGACAGTAAAGAAATGTGTAATGTTACAAAAGATTTCCATTTCAAATAATTGCAATTTTTGTTAACTTTCTATTAATAAAAGGCTCCTAACAACAAATCATTCCAGTTTCCATAAAAATATAGCAACTGTTTTCAACAAAAAATAAGAAATAATAATAAATGTTTCTTGAGCAGCAAATTAACATATTAGACTTATTTTTGAAGGATCGTGTGACACTGAAGACTGGAGTAATGATGCTGAAAATTCAGCTTTCATCACAGGAATATATTACATTTTAAAATATATATAAATATAAAACTATAAACAGTTATATTATATACAGTTAAATATAAAAAAACAGTTAAATATAAACAGTTTAAAAAAACAGTTAAATATAAACAGTTATATTAAATTGTATTTATATTTCACAATATTACAGTTTATACTGCAATTATTATCAAATAAGCCTTGGTGAGCATAATAGACTAGTGAAAAATAGATACACTAGTTGACCTCCTTTATCGACTATTTGGTTGTTGGACATATAGTTGATCAGTTTATCATCGTCGTCATCATCATGATCCATCCCTGATCTGAATGTGCCGGAAAACAATCTGCATCACTACATCCTCATTCAGGTGGAGGAAACAGTCCGGAGAGGAAGAAGAGCAGAAGAGTCTTTGTAAATAAGCTGCATCCAAAGGTCATGATTTCTCATTGCAGGTTATTATTGTTTGAGGAGGGCAACCAAACGATCATGGAAGCGTAAGCAACAGCTTCACATCTGAATGCACACACACCATGAAACACGCTAAGCCATCAAGAGTGTTTCAAATTATGCTAAACCCGGCTGTGCTGACGTATTGCTGACAACATTGATCACTGATAATAGCACTGAAAAATAAATACATTTTCATTTCCTGTAAATTCATTGGATTACCAAAGAAGTATTAGAAATATCCTCTAACACTATTAAAAAAGCTGAAAGTCAAAGAACAGAGAGAGAGTGATTTTTATTTTTAATAACAAACTTTATTCAATCATGATATCAAAAGAATAAATATTACACCAATTTCAAATCCACACAAATTCACAAAATAAATTGTCCTCCACAACCGTACAAAAACTTTTGCTTTTGATTGTATCCTGCCCCCTAAAATAAATAGAGAGGGAGAGAGAGAGAGAGAGAGAGAGAGAGAGAGAGAGAGAGATGGGATGCTCCACGATTTTCTCTTTGTTGAGGGTCATTAAAGACCTGAATGACAATGACCGTGTCACTCTCTCACTCTCCCAGACAAATGCACCCAAGCCAACAAGTGGCCTTTATATTCCCAAACTAAAGTTACCATGGCAAAGGAACAATCCAACTGGGCAATAACCGAAAGAAAGACAGAGAGAGGGTGGGAGAGACAGAAGGAATGAGAGTGAATAGTCTCTCCATGCGGAAACAGGGAGGGTCAAATCCTCCTGGCTGCCGCTGTAGATCCTGCAGAGCACAGTGAAGAGTGGTGAAGCTCTGAACCAACACAATGATCTGATGCTTAACATGACGCAAGCACAGGACAGGGTTCCTACAGATACTGTCAAATTAAATTCCAGGACTTTCAAGTACTTTTCAAGCACTACTTGTTTGGTTCAAGGACTACAATCAGAGATCGCACTTATCAAACAATATCTTTATCTTACAAATAAAATTAAAAAAGGTAAATAGATGAATAAGGGTATACTAATAAAACACAATGGTACAAAAAAAGTGCAGCACATGCAAAATATGCAATGACTGTGGGAATATTAACAAAGCTTTGAACTTTCATTGGATAGAAGAGCAAATAAAAATTGGGCATAAACTCATTGTATGATTCTTATTAAAAGATGAAATAACAGAAGAAAACGAATTAAATAAAGTAATTACATTGCAATCTAATCTAACTGCAATTCAATCTTTTAAAGAATAGTTTGTTGTTGTTGTTGTTGTTTTACTCAAATTACAGATATAAGATATACAAAATACAACAACTTACGACCATTCTTGGGAAAAAAACGTTGATTCATTATGGAACAAAGCAAAGTTGTAAAAACAGTAAATTATTTGAACACCTTATAAGGCACAACCGACAAGCAAAGCGGCCCCTGGTTAAAGCTGAATCGGACGCTTGACTTCATAGAGATCCATTGTGACTACATAGAGATCAATCCATTGTCCAGCGCTAAATCACCTTAACCATTGAAAGGATACTATGACAGAGATATTTCTTCATTCAAACTGGCCCCTTATGAATTTATGATTGCCCTGAAGAATGAAAGCTGTATTATTTACTTGGAAATATATGAGCAATATCACGCGCAAAGCCATGAGGCATTTACAAATGGTAATGGTAAATCGAAAAAATTAAACACTAATTTCATATTGCCTTTCAATAAATCAAGCACTTTCCATAAATATGGCTGTTTTCAAGGGTTTTCCATGACTCAAATTCAAGTACTTCATAGATTTTGTACTTTGTATGAACCCTGACAGCACTATAACCATCAACACATCTCCTCGGGGTCGGGGGTCAAACTTTATGTAGCTGCATATGAACAGCACAGCAGTCTGCAGCACAGATCAGTGGCAGTAAGATTTCACGACACTAATGCACACGCTACTCAACACTATTAACAATACAGGAATTCATTTCATCAAGGAAGCAATTAGATTCACCTCACCTAAACATGATTGGTTGATATACTTTTTTTTTTACATGTCCATTATGTCATACATAGATTACAAGTGGGAAAAATATTTACAAACTCTTATATTGTTAATAGACAGATGCATATTGCATTATTAGAGAATACTGAGATTTCAATCACTTCTCAAATATCATGTCACTCACTCCCATGTCTTTCCAAACCTGTATGACAAAACATATTTTGAATAATGTAAACAGATACTGTTTTGCAGGTGGACTGGAGATCACGACACTCTCATACTCATCTTTCATTTGCACTTCTGTGGAAAAACATGTGATGAAGAAAGAGAAGAAGGGCAGGGGGAAGTGCATGCGTGTCCAAATCTGAGCAATTTAAATGTGAATTTTCAAGAGCTCCATGTGATGTGAGAGATGTGTTGTCCATGGTCAAACTTAGGACAGTGGCCTTACAACAAATAAAAGCCCTGTTCTCAGCTAAACCAGTTAGAAAATGTACTATTTACACTCGTCATCCTCTATTTTTCATTTCCTTTTTTGTTGTCCATTCCATCACCGAGTGTAGGGCTGCACCATCCACTGATTTTTATTTTATAATGCTGAAATTATGACAATATGCTAATTATTAGGGTTACAGTGACTGTGATATGATTTGAATGCATTCATCTGTAATGTTTATGGAAATGCAAAGAGCAAACACTAGGCCCATGATTATCTTCTGGTAGGTGCGTGCACCAATGACATCATATGCATAGGATGAGCAAAGCAAACAAGACGAGGTCCCTGTTAAGATTTCCATTTGATTTCCATTAATTCTGGAAAATACTTTTTAAACAATGTCACTTAGTGTGTTCACACAAACGAAGATCTGCTGCAAGGAGACAGCATTTCTGATGCCTGTACCGAACTGTAATGGGCAACGTAGCTCCTATGGCGAGAAAAACAGGTACACTGTAAAAAATGATCGTGATTTTAACGGTAAAAGACTGTAAAATGCTACACTGGAAAACTGTTAATTGGTTAACAGAAAGTTTCCTTACTATATACGGTAAATAACTGTGATAGATCTAACGGTACGTTTAATGTTAAATTTACAGTTTTTGAAAGTGAAAATGACAACTCATTGTATAATTTACAGTGAAAAACCATTTGCTTAGTTCTTTTCTTATCAGTTATGTACATTAGAGTTTTATGTCACATTTAATGTTGTTAAATTAATGTTTATTGCATTGTTAAAATTTCATGTGTTACCATGATGCTGTTTAGTGTTTGTGCGAATGACACTGTGCAGCTTCTATATATTAGTACTAACTCTCTCGTGGAAGAGCTGCTTGTGATAAGCTTTGATTTATCATGTGACTCTCATCCCTGCTGTGATGATTGTTGGTTGTCAGTGTATTACAATTATACAAAACAGATATTAATACATAAATAGGTTGGTAAATTAACATTATATCAGATAATGAAATATGGTTTATTACTGTAAATTTTAGGTTAAGTCTGTAAAACCAATAATGTCTGTACCATATTTTTGACGGTAAAGTTCTGGCAACCACAGCTGCCGGTATTTTACCGTAAAAATGGCATTTTATTTTTTACAGTGTATGATTCAGCATTCTGATGACATCATGTCCTGTTTTTGGTTTGTTTAGATGTCTTTGGCCCGTGTTGTGTTCATAATTCAAGCGGACCGAGACCCATCTTTTCAGCGGTCTTGGTCTGCTTGTATGTGCACCAGGGTTCAGATGGCAGCATTCACGCTTAAAACGAACCACACTAACAGAGTAATTGCACCAGAGTTTGTTTTAATTGAGCCAGACCTGCCAAGTGTGAACACACCCTTAGTAAAAGATATGCTGTTGTTCACTTTGAATACTTTTTTCTTTACCTAGAAAGAGCAGAAGACATGCATTGGATGTGCCATTTTTTATGACTTGAAATTTACTTGAAAATAACTGAAATTGAAGTAATACATAAATATTAGGTTTATCACATCACATATTGTCATTATTATAGTAATTAATATTTAAAATAAATGTTTTCTATTCTTCAAAAAAAAAAATCTGTTTTCCATTTCTATTTCAAATGTAATTTATTGCTGTGCTCCCAAAGATAAATTTTGTACATACATGTATGTAATCAGAAGTGTAAGCATTGAGCACTGAGTAGATCACAGCACAAAGCCATCTGGACAGTTTTGTTGTGAGGAATCATACACTGTGGCTATTGCAATACACTAATTAAGTGTTTACTGCATATTATTTACACTTCATAGATTATTATCTGCTTCTTCACACATGATAACTGATTTAGCAGCAAGGTACCTCCATAAGGATTTCATCTGTTTACCTTTGCAATCTGTCATTTATTGTCATAGCTGTGCAACTATTGACTTTTATCTTTTACTACCTGCTTAAGTAATTATTTAATCAATTTTGTAAGTACATATCTGTCAGGAACAACAATATAAATGTAGGTCAGACCATGAGTTTATCACACTGGCAAACGAGTTACTAAAATTGAAGGCAACAATGTATGTAATAACAACAACAACAACAACAACAACAATATTAATAATAATGTGTTGTATTGAGAAAGCAAGTCCACTTAAACAATTGTGCCTTTGTGCCACAGGTACTACTTGCCCTCAAAGTGAATATATCCCCACATATGAAGCATATTGAATTAGCACTGATGAGGAAGACTTAGATGACATTGGGTTGGGGGGTGATTTGATTAGTCAGATGCTATCCGAGACTGGTTTGGCTAATCACTGCTGCTGTTTGTAGTGTACACAGGAAGTGGAGACTGTCAAAGGTTGAGACATCCTCAACTTGGGCACTGTAAATGAATTCTGTCTCACGCTGTTGTTGAAATTCCTCTCTCTGTTCTTCTCTCATCAGACCTATCTTAACAGTATTACAACCCAGTGTTCCACTACAAAGTGGAGCTGGGCAGTATACTGAGACATGAGAAATGCTCTATAAGAGCTTCAACTAACACACAAGCATGTAGTTTAAAGCGGCTTGCCCTCCTATCAAATGTGTGTGGTTTAATGCATTTGAGACCTGTTTTCCTCAGCACATGGCTTACTTACATCACAGGGGTATGCTTATATGTAAATGTTAGAAATTCACACATTTCTATTTTGCATTAAGGCTTGTCTTGCCAACAAGCGAATGTCCATTATATTGGTAATAATAAAATATTTGCCTTAAATTTAAAAAATATCTAAAAATACTGAGGTATGATTTTTGTTCAGTCTCACCCAGGACTACTACAATGTAATGGGGACAATATGGTCAATAGAGCAGAAACTATATTAAACAACATCTATCCGACATCAGTCTTAACTCGTGTTCCTGACTCTTAGTGAAAGGTCAACAAATCTGTTGTGCACCTGACAGTAAATACACATGCATAATAAAAGTTAATTTCAGTTGTACAAAAGCAATAATTTGACTCATTAAAAATCTCATGAAAACACTGGTCTGACTGGAACCGTAAATCTTATGCTCGGATACCGTGCAATAATACAAAACATCAAACAGTAGAGATTTTGAGACTTTTCAGAGATTTGTTTACCCACCTTATTTTCAACCTAAGAGCAGGCACAGCCATTTATAACTTGAATGTGAAAAATTTCCAGTGTCATCTGCTTCCAGCTACTTTAGCTGTGCAAAGACAGTCCGTTATGCTGCCTGATGTCACAGACTGCTTATCATATTATTTTCATTCAATCATTAACACATTGGTTTGTAACACAAATAGTTTTAACATTTACAGCACTTTGTTATTCTTAGTTACTTGCCTACAGTATAGTGGCTATTGAATCGGAAGTCTCGCACAGTCACAGAAAATAGCTTACTTCCACGTTGCTAAATCAGGTGGATACTGCGACTTGCAAAACTACAAGCAAAATCCTTCCTGATCTGCAATTAAAGTGAATGTCTGGTGTGGGTTATATAACTGGACTGCAGGGTCAGCTGGTTAATAAATCTAAGGATTCACACTCTTTCTCCACCCTGCACTGTGAATGTTTACACAGTGTGTTCAATAAAAACATGAAAATGTATCATTGTTTATGTGCTATTTGTTTCAACAGACTGTGTCTATAACATCTCAAATGCCAAGCAATATTCAGCTTATGACACTCAGAACTTACATAAATGCACTGGCCTGACAAAACTGACTGAAATATGTAGAGGAAAGTAACAATATACTGGAAAGTAACAATATACTGCAGTTCCCTTTATTACTGTTTACACAATAACAAAGTGCGTCACACGAACCACACAAGGGGCAGTAGGGTCTACATCATTTTATGGTGACTTTACAGAATGTACTATATACTAATTTTTATCATGAGATCAACTCTGCCTCATTTCTCTCTCTCTCTCTCTCTCTCTCTCTCTCTCTGGACTCAGATGAGGTGTGGTAAATGGCTCCCTGCAGAGTGAAATGGTCTTTTTGAAGAAAAGATATCCCATCATCACTCTCATAAAGAGACATCACTGTTATCTTTAGGAAACACAGACAATAGCAACCCTGCCGTGTGAGACGACAAGGTCAAGCTACAAAGGAATCATGGTAGTGTTGCTGTGGGTGGAATAGTTTTTATAATGACCACAACTTTGCTTTCACCTACAGCAGTGGTTCCCAATTGGGTACGTAAGGTGACACAAACAAAATGTTTTGCCACTCATTTAATTCCACCCCACCTTAAAATAACATTAAAATCGAGCATGTATTTCTGACTGCATCCACAAGTAGCGTGCATGATAGGTTGCGTACAGACTATGTTGCCTTAGCAAATTGCGCTATGTTACTATGCACACACTTTGTTCTAATTCGCCAAATGGAAACAAAATAAAACCAAAATGAATAAACAGCTTGAATATCCAATCGCTACATGGTCGGGAATTAAATGCCCCTTTCCGCTGATATGTCAACCAAACATAAAACCGTGCCAGCATCAGTTGATCCTCAGTGTTCCACGCAACAAAATAATAGTCATCCACTGCTAGTTGCACGGATTATTAAAGCATTTATTGCAACTATATTTAATCTCTTTCTCATCAAACAACCAGACTAACTAATGGCTTGACACAAACCGTACCGGGTCAGAGCAGACAGGCCTTTCTTCTGTGTATGCATAGTTTCACCTATGCACCGTGATATATTACTTTATCTCATTAATATTAATTTACTTCACATCTTCACACACAACTACCCCTAGCCTACATATTTGGAACCCTGCCTGTTTTATTTAACTAACCAACAGTTTGTCTGATGTGTGGCAAAGCTGAGTGATGCACTATGAATATTAACCATGATTTAATATAAATAAAACCAAAAAACATGGTTAATATAGTTAAACCATGGTACGCACAAATTAACCATGGTTTTGCTACACTAACTATAGTTTAACCATGGTATCTGTAGTAAAACTGGTTATACAAATGGTAGTCAATCCGCCCTCCCAAAAATGGTTAGGCTACTACACTTTCACTATGATAAAACTATAGCCTACATGGTTAATTTTCGTAAGTGCTGGACAATGCAGAGAAAATGCATTTAGGTTACATTGATGTGAAGTTCAGAATAGTGTTGATTAAAGTGTATATAACACTTTGAACAATAAAGCCAGAGATGAAGAGTATTTTTATATCTATCTATACATGAAATTAAATTTCTCATTAGAAGAAATTGTCCCCTTAAAATGATTTTCATTATTTCCTATGTTTTTTTCTAACCTTATTAAGTCTATATGTCATCTTTAATGTTAAGTTCTTAAATTTAGTCAAATTAGAATTAAATCATTATGAACCCATCTTTGCACTGAGGTGGCAAAGAAGCTGCATCTGAAGTTGCTTTTAGATGTAGGCCTATTTACATAGTTTAATGTTGCTCAGAGGGCAGTAAATACATACACAGGAATTGCATAATCTAATGAGATTAATGTATTAACATATTGAATGCAGAAATATGAAATGAATGACAAAATGAAACGATACTTATGAAATATCGCCAATAGGTGGCGGTAAGTCACTGTGTTAATGAATGAGTCATTTATTTAACCGATTCGCTCAAACCACTGATTCATTCAGGAATAAATATCAAGACTGAATCCAAAATCGCCCCCTATACCCTCAAATAGGTCTGTTATTCTGTTGCGCCAAACTGAGGATCAACTGATGACGGCACTGTTTTATGTTTGGTTGACCAATCAGCGGAACGGGTCGTTTAATTCCCGTCGTTTAATTGTATTGTGTTTCCAATTGGTGAATCAGAAAAAAGTATAATGAAATTAAAAATAAAAATAAGAAAAAACCCACATGACATTATTTTTTATGTTCATGAGAAGGGTCGAATATGTGATAAATGAGCGGTTTCTTCGTTTTTACGTTTTGAAGAGGAGAAAACAAGGTATTGCCTGTATTGTTTGCTCAAAATACTGCAGAAAAAAACAACTAGACTAACTAATATAAATTTCAAACTTTATTAAAGACAAGTAAACAGTAATAAAATAAGAATCAATAAAGAATTAGCAATGGCACAAATAAATACAATTGAACAAAGTTCAGGTACAGAAATTGAAATCAAACATAATCAAATGCAAAATAAAAATAATAAAATACGTTGAGTCAGAGTTCACTCTTCCTCTGGAACTCGACTTGCATACAGCCATTACAGGAAGCCAGTGATTAATAGTTTATGAAGTTATAAATATGAATATTTTTCTAACAAAAACGAATCGCTTCGCTTCAGAAGGGCTTTATTAACCCCCCTGGAGCCTTATGGATACTTTAATGATGGATGGATGCGCTTTTTTGGGCTTCAAAATCTCAGGCGCTATTCACTCCCATTATAAAGCTTGGAAGAGCCAGGATATTTTTTAATATAACTCAGATTTTGTTTGGCTGAAAGAAGAAAGTCATATACACTTAGGATGGCTTGAGGGTGAGTAAATTGTGGGTGAACTAACCCTTTAAGAGCTCCACAGATGTAATATACTGTTACACATACATTTTCTTTCTCAAATGTTTATGTTCACTTAAGACAAAACTGACAATTTCGGAAGATATTTTTAAATAATTTTGTGTATATTTGTCCATTCAGTTGCAAGATGACAAAAAAGAGAACTCAATTTATTATTCGCGCACTGTATGGGCTTGTTTACACCTTGTCACTTCATGTGTTTTCTCTGATCGGATAGCTATCCGATCATGAAAAGACCATAGACTAAAAAAAGATGAAAAAAGATGAACAACGTCCCTTCGCTCTCTTCCATTGGTGAGAACTGAAACCGCCAGTGTCCCATAGACAGTAAAAGAAATGGACACAGCGACCCCATAGATTTCAATGGAGAAACGTGAAGTCAATTAGAAGCACTCACTTCCTGATGGCTGAGCGTACTGCGCAGGCTCAAACTGAGCTTGACGACGTAGATGTGACGTGAGCAACCTGTCTGACAGTTGTAAGTCTTCTAGTAGCTGTGCCAAGACAAGTCTGAATTGAAATCTGAAACAAATCCATTGTTGAAATATTTTGTGCAGTTGCTTTTATGGACTCTCTATCTATGGGCTTCTCCCTTGACTTTATGCCTCCATGTCCCCCCGATTGCCTCATAGACAATAAAAGATCGCCTGCGAGCTTCTCCTCCTGTCTCTACGGTAATTTCTCTACTGTGCGACAGAGAGTTGCGTGGTTATGACGCAATCGTTAGCCTATTTTTACAAAAACGGCTTCTACGGGGTCGTAACGTAAGATACTAAATGGAGCCTTTTATACATTGTCGTGTTTCTTTAGAAACAAATAATGGACAAATGGAGTCTTTGGACGCCTCAGATGTAAAGTTATTTGCTGTCAAAGTGACACCAAAATGAATGGAGTCAATGGAATGGTAACAGCACGTGATGGTCTGCTACAATGGCGGCCCCCAAGGGAAGCTTCAGTTTCCGGCTGGTGGATTACCCCCTTTGCAGTGTCCTGATATGGCGCTGACGCTGACATCTTGGGACTTGAGTCTGCGCAGTAGCGATCTCGGGAACAGACCTGCACAGTAGTGAGCAGGAAGTAAAGCCGCGAAATCAATGCCACTCTCGCAGAATGCACTCTCCCCTGGCCTATGTCTGCTCCATTCCTCGGTTCTGCTCCAATTTTGATGTCTGCTGATTGCAGTACGACAAGAGGCTTGTTAAAATAAAGCAAATACAATCTCAGATGAGTCTGTGTATCTCTTTAGCAAGCCAACGCGCAAACTGCTGCATATAAAACAGACAGTAAGACGCAGACGCTCAAAACACAATCATCTTCATTAAAAGTAGTGAGACTAAATGGTCTTATGAGTGCTGCTGCTCTCTCCTATTGCGGTCTTCGATCTTGAAATTACCTGATGATAAATAAAATGCAGCTCTTATCTGTTGCTTTCGCTGACGTGAACTCCGTTAAATTTGCATATAGCGTGGGAACTGAAGATCGGAATTATATCCCTTTTGCGGAGACACATTTATGTGGGCAAGTGTAAATGGAACCGTTTTAACAAATCAGATAGCCATCCAATCAGTAAAAACGCATGAAATGACCAGGTGTAAATGAGAGGTGGCTCTCCGTGCTCGTGAGCTCTTGTGTGAATTGTGTTCTCTTTCAACTCTTCTTGCACTTGATTGGAATACATTTTTGACTCCCAGCCCTACATTCAATGCATAATTTTCAAAGATCAATGTCCCATAAATAGAAGCTGTCCTAGTGGATAGAAAAGCAAATTAGCCTCAGCTTGCTTTTAGACTTGAATTTAATCCATTTCCTTTAGCTGTGGATCAGTCTACAAAACAGACCTAGGCTCAATGGCCCTCATTTATCATTCTTGTGTAGAAACGGGCGTATATGTTGGCGTAAGAATATGCTTACACTGCTCTCACCGCCTGATTTATCAAGCTGTTCGTACCTTTGAAATCCAGGTGTAAGCAATACCTGCCCTTGATAAATGCCCCGGCTGAAAACGATCGTCATTAGAATAACACGCCCCTATTCAAGTCTCTGCTTCCCCCACGCCCTCATTTTACGCTATTGACACACGGAAGACGGCAAAGCAGAGAAACTTCTCTGACGTGGAGCCGAAATGACCTATCGCAATGCAATATTTTACAGCACGTCTTTTGTATTAGAATTCAATTTCGAATCACGTTACATGTATTGGGGTGTACAATAGTGATGATGATGATGTGATGTGGGGTACCATTCATTCACATTAATAATTGCATGACAATTTGTAATATTCTTCTTCTTATTATTATGATTTGTATTATTAATGACGCTTATTGTTATTTAGAAGAATAATGTCATTATTATAATAATAATGACATTCTTCTAAATAATAATAATATTTGTATTATTATTATTATTTAAAAGAAGAAGAATGTATTTTTTATTATTTTGTCAGTCTGAATTATTTTTTGGTCATTGAAAGCCTTTCATTGAAACGTCAGGGTAAAGCGCACAGGCTCGCAACTGAAGGAATACATATGCTTACAAATCAAATGCTTTGGTAAAGTCACACAAATTAAACATTGAAGTCCATGTTGCGCAAAAATAAACACTGAAGTTTATAATTACTATGTTGTTGTTTTTTTGTTTTACAGTGGGTAATAATATATAATTTCTTTTAGTTTGTCAGTGCATTTTGTGGTGTTAAGAATTGTTTTTCTGCGCATTTCCGCATTAACTCAAAACGTGCGTACACCACCTCCTGAGCTGTCGTAGGATTTGGGTGTACGGCAGGTGTACGCTGGAAATTTGGTGTACGCACTTTTGATAAATGAGGGCCACTGAAACTATTATATTCATGACTACGCCTGATGTCAAAGAAAGATAAGACTGTATTTCCTGGGAGCACACAAGGATGATTGAAATGTTTGATGTTGCAGTATGTGGCAAAATAGTCGATTTCAGCATATTGCCTTATCAGGATGGAGTGTTATAACTCTCACATTAAGTGTTGCCAATCTTTTCACGGCATCACATTTCATCCCACGAGTTAAATTAGTTTAGCAATACAGACACACTAGAGCAGCCACAAATGCTATAAACATTGAAACATATGATACTAACTGAACATAAATGGGAAACAACAGACTATAACGTTTAAAATGACTTCATGTGGCTTCACCTCAAGCAAATCTGTTTATTCTGCTGTAAGATTTACACAAATCTGCTCTCAGCAGCATACAATGACAGCTTATATATAAACATATAAATCACAAATATTTGTTACAAAGACCACATTTTTTATATATATATATATTGGTAAATATTGGATATTTTATTGTACATGTTCATTTCCCCTATTTCGACATTTAGATTAGCATAGCAATCATCTAATGCTCACTTAAATTCAATCTTTACAAACACTAATAATTTAATAATTATTTTAACAACACTGTTAAACGTAATACTTAGCATTCCTCAAAAATAATATAAATTTTTATATTTATTTATTTATTTTACAAATTACCAAAAAATACAAGTTTCATAGTTGTAAATTGTACATGTATCCAAAACCGCCCCTCAAGTCATTTTTACGAGTGAAAAACTCTGAATTTTAGATGTTGCACAACACACGTTATCGAGTTGTGACATTGGAATCGGTGTGTCGATGCGAAACATGGTGGAAACACTGATCTATAATATATAATCTATAAATAAACATCAGTGAGAAACAAACAAGTCTGTCTACTGGTGTTAATCACTCAACTTTTACGATTTGTTTCACATTTAGTTGTGTGATACCATTTATCAGTTGTAGAAATAAATACTTTTTTCATTTTTAATTCAGCTGTAGTTATCTGGGTTTATTGTTCAAATTCAGAATACAATTCTTTTGTTTTGTGTAGACTACCTCCATGACATGTTATGTTTCCGACTTGAATGCGTGATGACAGACTGCTGAAAGTATCTGCACACCCAACCAGGTCAGACTAGTGAATTACAAATAAACATTCACTCTCTGCAGAATATCATTAGCTGGGCCGATGTGATGTTTAGTTCAGGTAAATGTTGCACAGGAGGGCATTATTATCCTCCATCTGAGGTTAGAGTCAGTGCACCCAACCATTCCACACCTCCAATATCTGATTACTGCGCATGTAATTACATGTGATGTAACTACCGGCGATCTGGTCTTTCTCTTTCATTAGGAGCCGCCATCAGGACTAAATGGCTGACTCATCTCACTGTCTGTCTTTCTACATGTTGATTCTCATTTCTGCTTCCTAAATATCCTCAGACAGATTCTCAAGGTCTGAGCTTAATGTTTTTCTATGTTCGATTAACAGGGCTCCTAATACTAGGGATGAGCCAAACGAATGAAAAATATTTTTCAAAATAGACTACTCTGTGGGTTGCCTGAATACTTACAAGTAACTGACCCTAAACCTAGCCTTAACTGTAACCTAACTATCGTAAGTACATTGTTGTGAATTTGGCCCTTTAATTTCTTTCCTTTTTTTTGTTTCTCCTTATATATGCGTACTACATATCCCAGAATTCCAAGCAAACTACAATACTAACTTTAGTGCACTACATTACCCATACACCCCTTGGTCAAGGTCTATAAGTAGGCCTCATTTCCTTCCTTTGTTTGTTTCTTTTGCATTGGTGAGGTGTGGGTGTTTGAATGGACACCCAACCATGTCCTTTGAGTCCTTTCCTTAGGATGCGTTAAGTAAGTTTGTTTTACCAATTGTATTGTTTGAATTTGTTTATTTGAATTGTTTGGAGTATATGTATGATATGTATATTGTTGAATTATCTGAGCTTGATTTTCTTTATTGAGTTGTTTGTAGTGACTTAAGACCATCCTGTTCATCCTGTCCATCCATTAACACCTGTCCATTTACATTGTGTGAATCAGCTCTATGTGAATCTATGAACTTCCTTTCATGTGAATTACCCAAGACTTAATCATCCTGAACTAAATTAAAAGAGAGCAAAGGACTGGTATTTGTCCCGTGTTTTAATCAGACACGCCATCAAGTTTCTGCAATTCCTAACGAACTTTGGATATATTTAACATCTGATATCCCAACGCTATCTCACGATCAATTCGTACGAATTCATACGAGTGATTAAAAAGTGGCTAATTCGTACAAATTAGTACGACCTCACTCGTACGAATTCGTACGATTTGTCTAAACCCACGTGATGGGTAGGTTTAGGGGCGGGGTCAGGGGTAGGTCATTCGTACGAATTCATACGAATTGTCCAACTCGTAAAATATGTACGATTTAGCCCAAATCGTACTAATTCGTTTGAGTGAGGTCGTATGAATTCGTACGAATTAGCCACCTCGTAGAATTCGTACGAATTGCCGTGAGATCGGGTTGGATATCCTACATATGGTCCTTCGAGCCGGAGGTAGAAATTTGGTGGAATGGATTACCATGCAAGACCTGTAATCCGGCGCAGCCTAAGACGGAGAAGACCTCCTGCCCGTTTTGCTGATTGTATGGTGAGAGAACGTGTTCCTTCTCCCCCTCCCTCACCAACACTAGTTGTAAGTGATCATCACCAAACCCAGTATAAAAATCCATCTTTTTTAAGATCTGCTGGATGCTCATCTGCTCATTGTGAACCGTATCAACATGATTCACTCGATATGGACGTTAAACAAGAAATACTTGGACTTAAGAGTATGCTTGGTGAGATGATGTCTAGAATGTCACAGTTAGTAGTTTCTTCTAAACATTCTGAATTTTCTGAGTCTTCTGATGATGCTTCTGATGATGATGATGATGCCTTGGTTAATCCATCTATTGTTCAAGAATTATGTGCATGTATTAAGACAGCTGAAAAGAAACCTACAAGTGAGAAATGTAATTCCTCAACTGTTCCTTCACTGCTTCCATTTAGTAGGCCCAGTTCTTTGCCTCTTCCTCCTTCCTCATTGTTACGTAGTCCACCCCAACATATGCACACACATGATATAACATCACAACTACAATCTAGTATGTCACAACCTTCTATTGTTCCATTGGTTCCTGGGCCTTCTAATTGTCAGTACCCTCAAGTGCAAACATCACCAGTGTTGGTACAACCAACTGGTTCACCACAGCCAGGTTTACTATGTAGCCCTTTTCCCCCTTCCATGGTTCGTACTCCGTTATCCCCACAAGTAACATCAGCACGGTTACCTCCTCAGCCTCGGTATGCTTCTCAGTATTCACAGCCATTAGGACCATTTTCTAGTTTGTCAATTCCTCATGTATCCTCAACTAATGTAGGTCCTCAAATTCAACCACAGTCTGTAGGTCAGGTAGGGAATCTTGTTGTACAATCTCCTGCTCCACATATTCAGCCAATTGTTCCCACTACCCAGACAACTGCAGTTCCATTCCTTCATCCATATCCATATTCCCAGACATATTATTCTCCATATCCTGTTCCTTCCTATCCTACTTCTCGTGTCCAGGGACCTTCCTTTCCTTTCTTGGCAAATGACGATCCCCAAGAATTTGCAATGTTGCAGTTAGCCTTGACAAATTTGCTTTCACCCCATGAGCCAGAACATTACAAATTCCATATCTTGCTGGATCATTTAAAATTTTCTCCAGCTCGTGATCTAGCTTTAGCTTATGTGAACGATCCTAGGCCTTACAGTATGGCCCTTTCTGCACTACAGCAGAAATATGGGCAACCTCACCAACTAGTTTTGAGAGAAATCAAGGCTATTCTAGCTCTTCCCAGGGTGAGACCAGGTGACAGCAGAGCATTTAGTAGCTTCGCACTAAAGGTTCGAGCTTTGGTTGGCATGCTCCAATCTTTGGGCCAAGACCAAGTTAAGTCAGAATTATCCTGCGCTTCTCATGTACAGCAACTACTCAGTAAACTGCCCACAGAGCATGTGACCAACTTTGCCCGTTATGCTCTTACGATTCAAAGGGGTCAAAGCTACAACCTGATTAGTTTTTCCGGCTTGGCTCCAAGAAGAGGCTGAGTGTCAAGCAATAGGTGACCAGGTTATTGACTTTCCAAAACCACTTCTGAGTAAACCTCAACCAAAGACCTACGTTAACACTCGAACAGTCTTGTACGGAGGCAATGGTAATTCTATTGTGCCAAGAACCACAAATAAGCAACCCCAGAATTTGAGAGATGGAGAACGGAGTTCTAAGTATTCATGTGCATATTGTTCCAGTAGAGATCATTTCATTGGCCTGTGCCCCACTTTTAGAGATCTAGAAGACAGCAGGAAGGATGCATGGATTAGAGAAAACAATAGATGTTGGAGATGTGGGCTTCAGCATCTAGCTGCCAACTGTGATTTGAAAAAACCCTGTCCACAGTGCAAAGGCAGACATCTTGGTATCCTTCATGGAGTCAATTGTCGTGATCAGGATAATGGTACATTCTACCTTAGTCGCCTTGGAGGTTCTGGCAAGGTACGACTTAAAGTTGTTGAAGTATTTCTCCATCATAAAGATATATCCTTGCAAACCTATGCCATCCTGGATGATGGATCAGAACGTACCATGTTGCTACCTCAAGCATCTGATTCTTTGGGCCTCAATGGGGTAACTGAGTCCTTAATTGTTAGAACTGTACGTCAAGATACTCTTGCCCTTGAAGGCTTTTCTGTAAGCTTTGAAATATCTTCCATGGCTAATCCAGAAAAGAAGTATTCCATTTCCAATGCTTTTTCTGCTGCCAGCCTGGGACTGGCAGAACAGACGTACCCTGTTGAGATCTTGCAGAGACGTTTCAGACATCTTCGAGACTTACCCCTTCCAGACTTCTCAAATGTCCAACCACTTGTTCTAATTGGTGCAGATTACCCACACCTGATAAATCCAATTGATCAGGTGTATTTCGGGCCTCCTAAATCCCCAGCCGCAATCCAGACCAGGCTAGGCTGGGTACTTCAAGGCCCAATACCGATTCCTAACACTGATGAGATGCAGTGTCTTTTTACCATCGCTGATCCACTAGAAGAACTTCGCCGTGATGTGGAGAAATTATGGAAATTGGACATCCTTCCTTTCAGAAATGAGAAAGTCATTACTAGGTCCAAGCAGGACCAAGAAGCTATGGACTTGTTGGCATCCAAGTCTAAAAGAGTTTATGTGGATGGTGTGCAAAGATATGCCACTCCATTATTGCGTGCTGCTTCCGCCATAAAGTTACGAGCTCCACCAAATGCAGTTATGTCTTCTCTCAGATGTATCGAGCGACGCCTCTAAAGAAATCCTAAAACTGCTGCTGTGTATGACCAAGAGATTGCGAAGTTGGAGGAATCCGGTTATGTTTCTAAAGTGGAACTTCCTCATGACTCATCTGATGAATCGTGGTATATTCCTCATCATATTGTGGAGCATAACGGAAAAAAGAGAATAGTCTTTAATTGTTCTTATCAATATAAAGGTGTGTCATTTAACAGTCAACTTCTTCCTGGTCCACAGTTGGGCCCTTCCTTACTTGGTGTCTTACTCCGGTTTCGTCAGTGCCCCGTGGCTATTAGTGGGGATATAAAATCCATGTTCCATCAAGTCAGGCTATTACCAGAAGACCGTCCTCTTTTACGCTTCCTGTGGCGCAATATGCAGAGTACAAATCCACCTGACATCTATGAATGGCAAGTTTTGCCCTTTGGCACAGTATGTAGTCCATGTTGCGCAACATATGCTCTACAAAGGCATGTCCATGATCACCAAGAAGGATATGAAGATATAGCGAGTTCTGTACTTCAGTCATTCTATGTGGACAACTGTTTAGAGAGTTTCCCAAATGTGCAATCTGCTAAGAATTTCCTAGATCGAATGGGTTCTTTACTGATGAGTGGAGGATTCGAAATTAGACAGTGGGCAAGTAACCAACCTGATGTTGTCAGACATCTTCCCCCTGAAGCCAGATCTGAAAGTGCCGATCTGTGGATCAATCAAGACCGTTTGGATCCTAAAGAAGGAGCTCTGGGTCTGAGCTGGCACTGTCCCTCTGATTCATTAGGGTATCGATCCCGAACTGTGGAGTATAAAACAACAACCCTGCGCAATATATATAAAATCCTCGCCAGTCAGTATGACCCATTGGGTTACATAACCCCCTTTGCAACGCGAGCTAAAGTCATCATACAACAATGCTGGATGAAGTCCCGGGGCTGGGATGATCCCCTTATGCCAAATCCTATTCAACAGGCCTGGAAGGCTTGGGAAACCGAGCTCCCTGACCTGTCATTAATACAGCTTCCACGTTGTTATTTAAGTTTACCTTCCGACCAAATCACATCCAGAGAGTTGCATATATTTTGCGACGCCTCAGAGAGCGCATACGGGCCTGTAGCCTATTTGCGAATGGAAACTGACAAGGGTGTGGTACATACTTCCTTCATCATGGCAAGATCTCGAGTTGCCCCCAAAAGGCAAATATCCATCCCTCGTCTTGAACTTTGCGCTGCTCTAACAGGTGCACAGCTTTGTAAACTCCTGTAGAATGAATTGACTCATCCTTTGACAAATATTGTCCTATGGCCCGATTCGACAACCGTCTTGTCTTGGCTGCATTCCCTCTCCTGCCGTTACAAAGTTTTTGTAGCTAATAGAGTCACTGAAATATTGGAACTCACGGATCCCTCTTCTTGGAGATATATTCCTTCTGCACAGAATCCAGCAGATGACATTACGAGAGGCAAAACTCTTGTTGAGCAAGCCAAACCTGATCATAAATGGCGACAAGGTCCAACGTTTCTGAAATTTCCTCCACATGAATGGCCCAGAAATCTAGTATCTAGACCTGCTCGTCCTGATCCTGAGCTTCGCAAACCACTCTTTTGCGGGTTAACACAATTGGATGATATTGTACTCCCAGATCCTTCCTGTTTCAAATTATGGTCAGAGTTACAGTTCGCAACAAATGAGTTACTGCGACAACATAGGGAGGACCCCTGTGACGCCTCTTCAGTCCAAAACCTCCTTTTGAGACAAGCCCAGCAACAAAGTTTTCCCCGTGAGTACCAGTGTTTAAAGGAAGGAAAGCTCATTGAACCTCAAAGTTGTCTCCTCACACTTTCTCCCAAGTTCAATGAAGAGAGGGGACTTATTGTAGTGGGCGGTAAGCTGAGACGTGTGGAGGATATGGAACCTGGAATGATTCATCCAATTGTCCTCGACCCCAAACATCCATTATCCCATTTAATTATCAAGGACTGTGACGACAAACTTTTCCATCCTGGTCCAGAGAGCGTTTTCTCAGAACTTTGACGCACTTACTGGATAATTAGAGGGAGACAAGATGTAAAAAAACATCAGTGGTCTTGTTTGGAATGTAGGAAGTGGAGAGCTAAGCCATCTATCCCTCAAATGTCAGATCTTCCACTCTCCAAGCTCCGATTGTTTAAACCTCCCTTTTGGTCCACTGGAATGGACTGTTTTGGTCCCTTCCATGTCAACATTGGCCGTAGAACAGAGAAGAGATGGGGCATTCTGTTTAAGTGTCAGACCACTCGATGTCTGCATCTTGATTTGTTGAGCAGTTTAGATGTGGACAGCTTTCTAATGGCCCTATGCAGCTTCATTTCCAGGAGAGGTAGGCCATATGAGATTCTTTGCGATCAAGGAAGTAATTTCCGTGGAGCTGCAAGAGAGTTAAGGGAAGCTTTCCAGAATCTTACCACTGAGTTACAAGTCAAGTTGGAAAATCAGCAGATTAAATTCAAGTTTAATCCACCACAAGCTCCTCATTTTGGGGGGTCATGGGAAAGAGAGGTCCGTTCAGTTAAAACAGCTTTACGGGTGGTACTTGGCAGTCAAACAGTATCAGAGGAAGTCCTACGGTAAGTTTTGACAGAAGCTGAAGGAGTGTTAAACTCAAAGCCACTTGGTTACGCCTCTTCAAACATTTCCGACCTCGACCCTATCACTCCAAATCTCCTCCTCATGGGGCGGCGAGATTCGTCTCTACCTCAGGTGATTTATGGCAATACTAAGCTCCTTGGCCGCAGATCTTGGCGCCACAGCCAGGTCCTCATTGACCAGTTTTGGACATCCTTCATCCGATATTACTTACCAGGTCAGCAGCTCCGTCATAAATGGAATCGAGAACAACCTAATTTAAATGACTCTGCTGTCGTGTTAGTTATTGATTCTCAACTTCCAAGAGCATCATGGCCCATTGGCAGGGTAGTACGTCTCTTACCTAGTCAGGATGGACGGGTCAGAGTAGCTGAGATTGCCATTAATGGAAAGATGTATGTACGTCCAGTTGCTAAGTTGATTCCATTACCAGAAATAAATGAGTAATAGCAAATACATGATTGTATTTGGGGGCGGCTGTTGTGAATTTGGCCCTTTAATGTCTTTCCTTTTTTTTGTTTCTCCTTATATATGCGTACTACCTATCCCAGAATTCCAAGCAAACTACAATACTAACTTTAGTGCACTACATTACCCATACACCCCTTGGTCAAGGTCTATAAGTAGGCCTCATTTCCTTCCTTTGTTTCTTTTGCATTGGTGAGGTGTGGGTGTTTGAATGGACACCCAACCATGTCCTTTGAGTCTTTTCCTTAGGATGCGTTAAGTAAGTTTGTTTTACCAATTGTATTGTTTGAATTTGTTTATTTTAATTGTTTGGAGTATATGTATGATATGTATATTGTTGAATGATCTGAGCTTGATTTTCTTTGTGTTGTTTGTAATGACTTAAGACCATCCTGTTCATCCTGTCCATCCATTAACACCTGTCCATTTACATCGTGTGAATCAGCTCTATGTGAATCTATGAACTTCCTTTCATGTGAATTACCCAAGACTTAATCATCCTGAACTAAATTAAAAGAGAGCAAAGGACTGGTATTTGTCCCGTGTTTTAATCAGACACGCCATCAAGTTTCTGCAATTCCTAACGAACTTTGGATATATTTAACATCTGATATCCTACATACATGTAGTTAATTGATATTACTTATTTGAGTAAGTACAATGTAACTACGTCACCTAAAAATGTATCATTATCAATGTTGAAAACAATTTTTTTGGAAACTAATCCTTTTTTTAGGATTCTTTAATGAATAGAATAGCATTTATTTTAAAATGTAAAATTGAATGTATCCTTGCTGAATAAAAGTATACATTTATTAAAAAAACAAAAAACAAAAAAAAACATACTAATCCCAACCGGTACTCTAAGGAAAAATCTAGAAAAATTAATAAACATCACTAATCAAATAGTTGGCTAGTTGTTTTCCATCTAGACATATACTGACTGTTTGGTAGGAAAAAAACGACAGGATATTCTGTTTCAGCATGAACTCAGTGCTGTTCAGAATAAACCTCATTCTCTGTCTCACTACATGCATCATTCGTTTTCATTCTCTCCTTTTTCTCTTTCACGACAATGAAAGCCGTTGTATCAGAAACTGGTGCCCCGGTGTTTTATTACACTGTTTGAACTAGACGTGTGTGTGTTTTTTCAGGTGTGTGCATCTGTGCGGAGCTATGCAGGAACATTTACGCAGAGTGTGTATGTGTCTGACTGTGTAGCTCCCTGCACGATATTGTGATTCACTCCCCTTTTCCATGGTGGAAGGACACTGGAACACACACAAAAATCAGATTGTAACCAGGAATATGCTGCTCAACAATTCATCTAGACACGTCACACACAGACATTCTGCACTTCTCAAGTAGTTGTATACTGTATCAGCTCAGCCTTTAAGTAAGAAATCTGTGACTGTTATGAATGTATGACTGAGAGGGAAGTTGAAAGGTTGATTATTAGCTAAGTGAAAATAGCTATCTTGTACATTAATCACCTCCCTTTAACACCCTTTTTCTGGTCACTCTCTCTCATTCCCACACACATACACATACATGACCTCTACCAGTAAGATCTCAATTTAAAATGTCAATTAAAACGTAAATTCCTTTAAGAGCAACGGGTCTTTAACGACAGCTGCTGGAAAACCAATGAGAAACGTCACCATGACAAAATCTCCAAAGTCACGTTATGAAAAACATGTTCAAACACACTTCAACATTTTAAGTTACACACCTGTACGTTTAGTCATAATGATGATGACGTGAAAGATGTTGCATAAGGACAGAGCTGATTTTGTGCTGAAAAAGGCAGTCAGAGTGAGTGGGCAATAGATTAATAAGTCAAAGAAACACACAGCACACACAAAAGCAGAAGACAGAATCCACCATTTTCTGAGCAGAGAAACTCTCATCAAAGACAACCTTAGATGTCTACTCAATCTAACCACACACCAACCCATTTCCTTAGCAACCGTGACTCATTTCCCTAACTACAGGGCTGAAGGCAGTCCAGTATAGGCGGCAGAGCAGTGAGGTACATCGCTTCAAACTACAATTAACCTTTTCCGAGAGATTTCAATGAAGAAAGACTGTCGGTTTCTCGAGCTCGGTGAATTCACTTGTCACAAAGATAAGTGTGTCTCAGACGTGTCATGTGACAATAGACCTGAACACCTGGACTCTTACAGAGCACAAACACACAGACTCTATCACTCTTTCTGGCCTTCAGGTGCTTTCAAACTGACATAGGCTCCCCCACCATTCAAGGAGCGTAATTCTTCGTTTCTATTCTCCATCTATACTTGATGTCTCCAGTCGCCTATATCGGTGGCAACCCATCCATAGAGTAAACACACCAAATAAATAAAAAAAAGCTGATTTAAAGGGATTGTTCACCCAAAATTTTAATTTAATCAACACAAGAGAAGAAATTCTAAATGTTTCAACCGTTTTTGTCCATATAATGGAAGTCAATGGGGTCCAAAACAAATGAGTAGGCTAAATGATGACTGAATTTTCATTTTGGTTGACCTATCCCTTTAACAAAGACAGGATAAGCTTAGCCCCAAAAAAGGATGATTTAAAGGGATAATTCACCCAACAACAGACATTAGTCAGGGCAGACACCATATTGAATTTTATGCAGATGAAAACAAGTCTCTGAGGGATAGACTAGTCTTTACTATATGAAGGTATAAAGGACCTGATCACAACTTTCAAAATAGTTTTATTGAGTTTTTTTTTTATTGACATTTTGTCATCTGAACAACTGAAATGCTATGAAACTACAAAACGATCTATTGAACAAACTTCTACCCCTCTCAGCCTCGATTTCATACCTGTCAAACATTAAATATGGCGCTACCCTGACTATTATTATCATTTACTTATATGTTTTTTCTTTCTTCTGCGGAGCACAAGAGAAGATGTTTGAAGACGGTTTCAACCGGTTTTGTCCTTACAATGGAAGTCAATGGGCGTGCAAAACAAAGAATAAAAAATGGCTGATTTATTTTTTTATTTTTAGAGTTAACAAAAAGAAAGAAAAAATATGCATTGTGGACAACAGGTTTAGTTTGTCTCTTCATAACACACCATTTAGGAAAGAGAATCCCATCTCAAAACCCATTCACAAACACTGTTACAAATACACCCAAATCATTCTGGCATGCTCGATCCCAAATATACATAATAACAAATGCAAAATATCGCAAAAGCATGCAATAATTGGTGTTTAACAAGGGATTGAGATGAACGGAATCCATACAAAAAACACAGCGGCGACACACACTATACAATGCTTCACATAACCACCTGAAATACCTTTCAACGGCAAATGATCTTCAGAAAGAGCTTCAAGTGTCACATCTTTTAGGACAAAGACACACGAGTGTCAAAAGGGTCAAGAGCGGGAGAACTTCCACACAGTCCACACTGCGCAGGGATAATGTCCACACCTCTGCATCTCAGGATGAGAGCGCGTATGAAGGAGAGACGGTGGAAAAAACGAGAAGACAAGGCTAGACAAAACATTACATCAGTGCTACGAGCAATCACACACTGCGAAAAAATGTTCAGAATGCATGTGACACACGGATGCCGCTCCTCCGCTTTATATTATAATCATAATATTTTTGCTGTTATCAACTACTGTTTGCTTAAATGCAAGCTTTTGTGCCTGTGGGAGAAAAGGTTTTTTGAGGGGTTAGGCAGAGGATATATGGAACAATTAATCAGACTGGTGCGCTAGAGCAGATGAGGGTAAAGAGGGAGGGAAGAAAAACAAAATGAGAGAATAAGAAAGGGACTACAGGAAAGACACCATAACAAAGACAACAGATATGTTTTTTTTATCAGCTCAAGTGTGCTTTATATGAGAGGATCAGACGGTAAGACTTGGCAAATGAAATAACCTCTTCATCTCTCACAGGCCAAAGAAGATCTGCCATGACCTTGTGTAATCTCAAAACCTGATGAACTCATTGAAGTATTCGGCTTCATATTAAAGTCTCTTACATAGTGTATTTTTAAGAGGATAGCATTACATAAACGCTTTTACGTAGTAAACCGTTACTAAGAATTTCAGGCATCTAAAATGAAACTGCAGTAGCATGTGGTCATCACATCAGAGAAAATATGGTGAAATAAATCTCTTTTACAAGAGAGAAATAGATGCAGCTTTGGTGAGAAAAAGAGACTTCTTTCAAAAACATTAAAAATCTTACAGACTGCAAATGTTTGAAGGCTAGTGTATATACCATGACTTCTACTGTAAATAATGCCAATAATAATTACTACACTAAACCCAATCTAAAACAAATCCTTAAAATTACTTTCAATTAAAAATAAAATATATTTTAAATAAATAAAAGTATATTTATATATACATATTTATAACATAATTAATAATGTATAACATAATTTGTTTTTTAATAATTTATTTTATAGTTATTAGTGTTATAGCATTATAGTACAAAATATGATATACATTTGATATTTGAGTATCTTGTAAAGTTTTAGCTACTGTAAGTAAAACACGCAAACACACACACACACACACACACACACACACACACACACACACACAGACCATATTAATCACCTGATGACACTGAAGTGTTTAAAATTTGACTCAAGCTTAGCTGACCGCCTTTTCAAGAGATGGCTGCTAACTCTACAACTCCTCCACACAGCTTGAACACAGAAGTGTGAGATCTTGTTTTTACACAGAGCTGTTAAGCAACTCAAATAGACAAAATCTAAAATAGATCAAACAGCACATGCTTCACTGCCCACAAAGCCAGAACAGCAGCAGACTGCACTGAGGGGAAGCAGTTTTGACCTTCCGAGTGACAGTCAGTAACCTTTTGTGATAGCTGTGATCACACTAGATGGACTGTTTGCTTAACATTTAATACAACAGATGTCTGTGATGCTGTCACTGTACTACAATCGCCAGATCTCTCTCTCTCTCTGTCTCTCTCCCTCTCTAAATAGTGTGTGTTTGTCATATGTGTGGTATGGTCAGATTTCTGCAGATGGACCCAGCCTATCTGTCAAGGTCACAGCACTCAAAAATGAAACACAATAATAATCTACCATACCATATTAAATATTCCAATAAGACCTTTAAAGAGCAGCATGGCACCACTTCGTCTGTTATTGGTTTGGTGATTACATTACTGGACAGATTGATTTTGTGTAATTGCCTATAAAAACATCAATGAGATGAAGGGATTCAGTGGTCATCAATCCTTAAAGGTAGGGTAGGCAATAAAAAAAAAACACTTTTTGTTATGCTGGTTGAAACTCTCTTCACATCCTGATAGCAATCTATAATAGAAGTGGTCTAAATATTAAAACATGTACATATATCTTCTGTGGAAGTCTCAGGACCAAAAAATGTTCGTCCAATGTTCTACCTCCTTGTCAACATATGTATTTCCATGTCTCCACACACCCAGTTCGCACAGATATGTCACGTCACCAGCTTGGACTAGGATTTCTGTGTTTCTATATCAACACTATCAACACCGAAATGAATCAGCAGCAGTCAGGTGGTACAAGTAAGAGATCTGTAAGTTGTTTATGTTCATTATTATTGTAATGCTATGTGCTTTGAGACATGAGGTAATTTAACATCATCGCTTTTCTTGTGACACTTTGCAGACTCTGCTCTGGCTGTGTGTGTTCATGTGTTTTGGAGGAGGCGTAGCTTTGGAGATGCTCTGAAGGGAGGGTGGGATCTCATGCTTTCAAAGCTAGCTCTCTATTGCTAGCTTCTCCAAAATGACCTACCCAACCTGTAAAGTACAGGGGGCATATTACAGAAACTTTCTATCTTAAGTCTTAGGCCGTGTGACCACCAAAGCGTTTTTCCACGCGCCTGGCGTATGTTTTCAATTGTTTTCAATGGGAGCGCCGCGTTTTTTAAACGCCATGAGCGTAACGAGGCGCTGAGCGGTTATTTCACGCTGAAGCGCTGAGAGCTCGGCGTTTTTTTACTGGTCGCCGAGAGTTGAAAAATGTTCAACTTTTGGTAAAACGCTCATCACTGTCACCAGTCACCAGCCGTCCAATCACAGTGGAGGAGGGCCGGGGCTAATACCACACCGACCAACTGTCACAACATTCTTTCTGTACAACGACATCAACCAGCAGAGCTAACCGAACAACATGGATACAAAATATTTTTTTAGTATGAAACAAATTATCTGCGAAATCAGTTACAAGTAAACTGTGCTGCGGATATTCTGTATTATAGCAACGAAACGTCTCAACGGAATAAACGCTGCGCTGCCAAAACGCTCTCATGCGCCCAAAGCTAGGCGTCTTCAGCAGAACGTCTAGCGTTTTCAGCTGGTGGACACACGGCCTTAAGTTAAGATCTGAGTCTGACATGTTAATTTAGGATTTTTCACAAATTCGTTTTACAGAAGCAAATCTTAAGTTGATTTAGGATTCTTATCTTATCTTCTAAAATCTCATCTTATCTGAAGTTAGGAAATCTTAAACCCCTCCATCAAGTTTGGTAATCAACTCTCAGGTCTGTTACCAAGCAACCAACGACACGCAAACAGCTGCTGTGAAGTAAAATGGAAACCTGGAGAATGGAGAAACAAAATAAGTGCTTTTCATTAAGTGAAGTTTTGATAAGCTTGGTAGAAAAGGCAAAGCCTAATCCTTTTATTTCATAGGAGTCTGTAATTATTTGTCAGAGTTTTGTCGTCAAAGTGCAGCACATCATTTGGGTGTTCACTGTCTTTCCACCATCAAACATCGCTGTTCTTGATCTTGTATCATTAATAAATGTGACATCATTATTAGACAGGGCTATTATTATGTGATTTTTACAGTAATAAATAATTTCACAAATAATTTTGAAGTTAGGACACCAGTGGGGTTGTCCTAAAGTTAAGAGAGTTTTTAGGATTTTTTGTGGAGTTAGGTTGCTTCTGTTATACCCTTTTCCTATCCGTAGTTAAGATAAGATTATTCACTTAAGAAACGTCATTTTGTAATAGCTTTTGTCCTAAATGAGGTCCTAACTAAAGGATTCTAAAGTTAGGATCTTTCTGTAATGCACCCCCAGAGCATCTTAGTAGAGGTCGGTCTGGCCAGCACTAAAAGTCACAGAACACGTTATGAAAGGAAAACTGTGAAATGCCCTTGTTATGACAGTGGAACTTTAAGTAAAAAATTAAATAGTCTGTTCATTTTCAATTGAGATAAAGTAAAAAATGTATTCTTTTTAGAAATAAAGTAACTTCAAAATTTGCAAAACTGTGCGTAAGTGTAAGACAAAAAAACAAAAGTAAGCTCAGGAAGTCACTCCCTGAAAGTGTACCAAATTCCATTCAGTGGAAAAGACATCGCCCGTGTGGATATTAGGATGGTACACTCCAGACAATCTCCACAGGAGGAAGGGAGTGTGCAACACATGGGATAGGGGTGGGAAAAACTCAGGGAATATCAGAGAAGAACATCCTAGACACACACACACACAGTTGAATGTTTAACCTCTCTAGCCTCTACCAAATATAGATATCCAGCATTAGCGAGAGAGAGAAGGGTGGAGAACAAGTCAAGGGTCAGAGAGGGTCCATGTGCTTCTCAAATTAGGCATAAGTGATCTAGCAGTTCTCCATTGTCTTATGGAGCGATTGTGCGTTTCTTTTAGAGTAGGAGAGAAGAAAATATTGGCTGTCACAATAATAGGAATATCGATGATGTCATTATTACAAAAATTACACAGACACACATACAGTATGCATACACATATCCATACATGTTCAGTAAAACTGACTTTTTGCACAATCGAATTTACATTTAGCCTCAGTGGCCACTGCAACTTCCAAAATAATATTTAATCTATTATTGAGATTAAGTTGTAGATCAAAGAGGCAAACTACAAAAATGATCTTGCCAGGACAATTAAAGTTATATTTGATAAACATTCAATAATCATTGAAATTGAATGGCCTTCTCAGGAATCAACAAGCAGAGCTTTAGCTTTAAAAAAAAAAAAATCAGACACTGTAAAGTCCAATATGGAAATGCACACTAAGGCTTGCACATATGCTTTTACTCATGCATACACATCACCAGTAGTCTGATCACAATGCTTTAGCACATGCACATTTGGTGTGAGGTTATAATTAACCTTATGTCTGTACGGCTGTCGGCTTGTCACTCGCTTTCAAGCGCGGTCAGGCTCTCAGAGAACTCAATCAACTCTCTGTTCAGCAGATGCCCAACACAAACTCGTACAGAAAACACAACAATGCACTTTCACCTTCAGTTAATCCACGTGTATTTTGTATGTGCTACATGATACAGTATGTATGTGCATAATATAATATGTTTAAGGCTCACAACAGGGACATTTCTCAACTAGAAAGCAAGACTAGACTAGCTTGACCAGCTTGGAAATGTGTCCTGCATCAGGCATCTTATGTCATACTGAAACCCATACATCTCACTCTCATAGATTTTTATAGATTGTTCCCTCTCAACATGAAAGCCCAATCCAGTCTGCCATCAAGTAAGAATGAATGTCCCATTAGCCCATATAGGGTGACATTAAGTGACTAATTAATTACTTCCTTGCATATTATATGAGCCGGCTGTCAAGAAGTATAAAACTCCATTCAATGGACATTAGAAGTTGTGACAGAACATTACATAATATGTATTACATAATAATAACAATTGTAAGATTTGTTAGGGTTAGGTTTTAAAATGTACTTTTACTCAAATTTACCAAAAACTACAGTATCCCTTTCAGTTGAGAAAAAACATCTTCTTTTTTTTTTAATACGGGAAAAGGTTAATAACTTAAGTTATGTTCAGTAGCCGACTGTTAATAACACCAAAAAGCAAAGATTTTAATTTCAGTAAACTTCAGAATCACTTCCTGTCTCCTAAATTCTTTCATCACCCATGAACTTTTATGAGTGGAAGAGTTTATCTGTACAGTGCTAAATGCGGCTGTCGTCGTGCCAGATTCTGTACCACAATGACTTAGCTGTGGTAAGATGTGGGATCCATCAAACGTCAGTCATCATTATTCTTGACATTTTGTCATAAATACTCAAAATGTTTAGTTTACATGACCTGTTTCTGAACGAATCAAGCAGTGATTGATTTAATGTCAATGTTATTTAGTCTCTACTTGCAATAAACAGCTAAACAGCAGCTCTAACATGGCAGAACCTCTTTTTAAAAATAGAAATTGCAGCAATGACAAATTAGAAACTGCACATATTTGAAAACAAATATACTTTTGATATTTCAAAATCATTCATTTCTGTCAAACACTTGCAGCAGTTTACAGAAGATTAGACTGGACACTTCCTCTGTGAGGTTTCATCTTCAGTCATGGCTTTTTTAAGGGTTTCCACCCTTTATGACCAGTGATTTTCCATTACTTTTCCAGTCCTGTATAATTAGACTTTTTTTTTTTCTTAATCAAAGATTTCTGGAGAGGATATTCCAAAAAAATAAATATATAATATAGAAACTTTGATGTCTATATCTAAGTGCAAAGCAATTTATATTCAAGACAGAAATGCCCATAATTTTTCCAGGACTAGAGAATTCAACTCTTAACTTTTAAAAAATCAATGAATCGGGTTTAATCAATTGCCTTTTGTTTTTATCTCTGTCTAATTGCCTTTTGTTTTTATCTCTGTCTTTCTCCTCTGTTCACTTTCAGATGGTAAGCCCAGTCACTTTGTTTGCTCAGAATACACTGCATACGATAAGCCTCCACTTAGATTCATGCACACTAACATTCATTTCCTGTACAAAGACCATTTATGCCAAGAAGCAAACAAGTTACTTCCACTATCTAGCAGACATTGCCTGAGGATTGCAGCTTCAGATGTGTTGACTCTATTTGAAATTTACTTTTATAAGGAACAGCATATTATCTGTATTCAGAAAGATTTGGGACATCAACACTAGTCCCAACAGACACTGACTAATACCATACACGTCCCCTGTTTCACGGGACAAGAAGATGTGTTTGCGCTCTACATACTTCAAACAAAGGAGATAGTCCCCAATATTTCAGGGCATTTTAACTCTTTCTGTTAAGCTGGACAACATTCCTTCCACGTGTATCAATAATACGGGAATAAAATAGATTTTTAGTCAGGAATGTTTACACTTTATCTCCGAGCTGAACTGACGATGCCCAGCAGGCACGAAAAGAGACCTGTGATGATGATCTCAGACAGAAGAAGCACTCCTTTAACCGAAAACGTAAATTAACCTCCTAATATTACATTTTAAAACGAAAAACAAAACAAAGAACATTGTTCGCTTATCCCTTCGGGAGTCCATGGGTAACTGTCCTCTAGGTATCTAATTCGCTAAAGCGAGAAACTTCACTTACCTGGCCGCTACTGTCGAGTGCTAAACTCAGTTTTTCTGCTGCCGAATCCCACAGCGATTAGATCAATTAGATTTTGTCCTTCGGTTCCGTGTTTGACAGTGTAAAATCTTGTCTGTCTCTCTCGCAGATGCTCGGGCTCCAGAGGCTCGATCACAAACTGTGCACGCGCTACCGAAACTACCTCGTATCATGTCTGTTTTGCACGCGCCTCCCTGCGTGCAGCAAAAACACGACTGTTTCTGTGGTGTCTGAACTGTGTGAGACTTTGTAATTGCATGCTGAAACAAATTTAATCAACAATTAAAAATTTAAAAAGATAAGAAATTGTTTCTCTTCTGCACATGTCCACATTGGTTTCCAGTCCATTTTGTATGTTTTTATGAATGTAACTGTGATCACACTGTCTTCTTTTGTGTGAATTTTTGTTGTTGTGTTGTATTGTAAATTGTAATCCACATAAAACACAGCTAACACTGGTGATTTTAAAGTGAATTTTTATTGTAGAATACAGATCTTCCTTTTGATTGAGTTCAAAATGGAGCTTTATTGCCTTTTCGCTCTCACAAAAACATACAAAACATATTGGTCTTAATAGTAGTTATAAGAGCTAATAATATGAGTGACAGCCTTCAAACAATGACTCAAAACAATTTCAGTTCAAAATAAAGATCAATCATGAAATATATATATATAAAAATAATAAAAAAATAACTGTTTATGCATATTCAATATTCGTTCCTTTTTGGGATTACCAGTTTTTAACAGACATTACTATTGAGAAGACAATAGAAACAATGCAAAAGCTGCAGTTCTGTGCTTTCTACATATCAGTGAACCAGCTGGAATAGCCTACACTTCACAGAGAGGCACTACAAGTATAGGAAATATACAAAACGTACGATTAAACAGTATCTCTGGCTTTTTTTGATTATTTTTTTAATTATTATTTGGTGACTCTGCTTTTGGAAAGTGATATGACTGCTCAAGCAGCAACAATTGTTCCCAAAACACTGCCATATTAATTACGCACACACACATATGTGTGTGTGTGTGTGTGTGTGTGTGTGTATAATCACAGATCACACAAATGGCAAAGTATGACTGTATTGGCATGTCAAAGACAATTAAGATGAGGTATGTCCCAGTCTGTCTGGGGAAAGCTTCCCACCTGGAAAAATGATGTAGCTCAATTCTTCTGCAATGGGTGATGAGTCTCCAACATTCAAAAAACACACTTAAGAGTTGGGATTTTAACTATTTTAAGATTATCAATGCTTTCAGTGTCATGTTAAACCTGGTGCACTTCAAAAATTGTTTCACACCAGATGTTCTGTAGTACATAAAATGGGGCTGCTTGAGCTCAACCTGATGATACACTTATAAAAAATAATTCCTCTGAAAGAAAGATAAAAGTATTTCTATTGGAAAAAGAGTTTGTACGTCCAGTAAATGTGCTAACAGCAAATTGTAAATCTCCTCAACCAATACAGAACCAAGCAAAAATCTGTGAATATACATTATATATATATATACACTCACCTAAAGGATTATTAGGAACACCTGTTCAATTTCTCATTAATGCAATTATCTAATCAACCAATCACATGGCAGTTGCTTCAATGCATTTAGGGGTGTGGTCCTGGTCAAGACAATCTCCTGAACTCCAAACTGAATGTCAGAATGGGAAAGAAAGGTGATTTAAGCAATTTTGAGCGTGGCATGGTTGTTGGTGCCAGACAGGCCGCTCTGAGTATTTCACAATCTGCTCAGTTACTGGGATTTTCACGCACAACCATTTCTAGGGTTTACAAAGAATGGTGTGAAAAGGGAAAAACATCCAGTATGCGGCAGTCCTGTGGGCGAAAATGCCTTGTTGATGCTAGAGGTCAGAGGAGAATGGGCCGACTGATTCAAGCTGATTGAAGAGCAACTTTGACTGAAATAACCACTCGTTACAACCGAGGTATGCAGCAAAGCATTTGTGAAGCCACAACACGCACAACCTTGAGGCGGATGTGCTACAACAGCAGAAGACCCGACCGGGTACCACTCATCTCCACTACAAATAGGAAAAAGAGGCTACAATTTGCAAGAGCTCACCAAAATTGGACAGTTGAAGACTGGAAAAATGTTGCCTGGTCTGATGAGTCTCGATTTCTGTTGAGACATTCCGATGGTAGAGTCAGAATTTGGCGTAAACAGAATTAGAACATGGATCCATCATGCCTTGTTACCACTGTGCAGGCTGGTGGTGGTGGTGGTGTAATGGTGTGGGGGATGTTTTCTTGGCACACTTTAGGCCCCTTAGTGCCAATTGGGCAGCGAATAAATGCCACGGCATTGTTTCTGACCATGTCCATCCCTTTATGGCCACCATGTACCCATCCTCTGATGGCTACTTCCAGCAGGATAATGCACCATGTCACAAAGCTCGAATCATTTCAAATTGGTTTCTTGAACATGACGATGAGTTCACTGTACTAAATTGGCCCCCACAGTCACCAGATCTCAACCCAATAGAGCATCTTTGGGATGTGGTGGAACGGGAGCTTCGTGCCCTGGATGTGCATCCCACAAATCTCCATCAACTGCAAGATGCTCTCCTATCAATATGGACCAACATTTCTAAAGAATGCTTTCAGCACCTTGTTAAATCAATGCCACGTAGAATTAAGGCAGTTCTGAAGGCGAAAGGGGGTCAAACACAGTATTAGTATGGTGTTCCTAATAATCCTTTAGGTGAGTGTATATATGTATATATATATCAAAGCATACCGCACGTCAGGTTTGCATTTTGTCAAAGTTACGTTTTGCTGCTCCCATGACTATAGATTAGAACAATATACATTTGCTGGCATTTAGCTAAACAGCCTATACCAAGCCATAGAACAATATAAAAAAAAAAAAATCCAAACAATAATTGTTACACTTAACATTAGGACAGTAACACAATTTACGGCAACTAAAAAAAAAAAAAAAAAAAAAGGTGTTCAGTAGAAATAGTAAATGTACCACTTTGATGTTTGATAGTTGTGCTGTAATTTTTTTATTGCATGGATGTTCATGGATACACGTGTAGTAAACTTGTCTGGAGCACTGGCTGTGGCACTAATGATCCTCTAATTGCTGTGTCTGCATCTCTCACTCTATTACAGTGGCATCCATCTGGTTTTAAGAAATACTACTGGCTTTGATACTCCATAATAGCATCACATACACTCAATACAGTATTACCTTATCAAAAGCCACCATCTCTCTAACTTACACCAGAGATATGGGAGTATTTCAAAACTATTAGGAAAACCATTCTTAAAAAAAAAAATCAAGTCACAGGGGAATTACAGTGTATGAAATAACCTTAGGTTACACCACCACCTACTGTTTATCTGAAGAACTGCAATAATATTCATTTTGAGAGAACAGGCATTCTTACTCAATACATCAAGATCCAGTGGAATGGCGGGAAAAAAAAAAATCAAATAATCACACAAATGATTTTACCTTATCTCCCTTTAAGTAGACCAGCCACAAATAAAAATGTTTGAACAACCTTTTCTATCTGTTAAAATGTACTTTCAGAAATATACTTGGTCACTCAATTGTTATCGGAAAATGGGTACTTCACAAAAAATATATAGCACACTACATTACAAGCAACAATCATGTTTTGCCACTCAGCCCTAAGACAGAACACAAAACATATCTGGCGACTATGGTCAGCATAAAGCAACCTCGTTGATAAAAATAAATACATTAACAAATACAACTTGTGTTGTGATGGGCAGATCATTCAGAGAAGCAGATTGAAAACCACAGCTGTAGTGTTCGTTAAATTTCCAGATCATCACACTTCTCCTCTAGCAGACAGACAGCAAGGATCTTGTTAGCGCAATCTCTCTCTCTCTCTCTCTCTCTCTCTCTCTCTCTCTCTCTCTCTCTCTCTCTCTCTCTCTCTCTCTCTCTCTCTCACACACACACACACACACACACTTTCTCTCACTCATTCATTCATTCAAAAACACACACACACACACAGTCGCTCTCTCATTTCCAGATGTACGGTCAACTGCTAACTCTCTACCTCTCTTAATTGCCAAACAACAACATTACACAAACAATATAACAGTAGAAGAGGCTGATGATAGGGATTGGCAATTGAACCCAAACCCATACATAGCTGTGAGGAGCTGTTTTTCTATTAATGTGTGTACATCTATAGCATGGCAAAATTTGAACAATACTATAAAAGTATTATGAAACCATTTTCATGTTTGATAATATTTTTGGGGTATTTTTTTTTTTGTCTTTTTTTCCCTTTTTTGTTTTGTTTTCAGTTTTCTTGTACAAATATTTGTATAATCTGTGTACATGACAAAAAAGAACCACTCTTCAAAAAAGAACATGCATAATTTCTCTTGTACTAATTACATTTTCATGTTTTTTTAGACATTTAAAAATCTTTGCACTTTCAATATAACATTTTTATGTAATTTGAGTTTTTTTTATTTCAGTTTTCCTCAGTGAGGCAAAAGTCCAGGGCTTCAGGTATTGCTCAAGGTGAATTCTCTCTCCTACATTCTCTGGTCCTCCACGCCTCCAGTAGAGCAGTGCAGCTCCCCTATGAGCAGTGAGCAGAAGCTGTGCAGAAGCCAGTGGAGTTCAGGCCTAAACACTCCCACATGATTTCAGTCCCATGGCATATGCCCCACTTGACTTATTCTTTTTTTGTGTGTGTTTTGTTCTTTTCCTTTTCCAGCTACAAAGTCACACGCATCCCTTGAACAGTGGGACAGGAGAGAAAAATGATACTACCAGCACCCTTCAGTGGTCAGAAAAATTAAGAGCAGGAGTCTGCAGTAACAGCTCCCCCTATCTACAGAGGTCCCCATGCGCTACCTCACGCTGAGGTTTCCTCTTCTTTATGAGGAGTTTTTGAGACTTGTTGTTTTGCTGCATCTTGTTGGGGTTGCTGTGTGACCCTTGAGCACTTTTGTTAGCAAGCTGTCGGCTCTGAATAAAACAGGAAAAAAGAAGAAACAAATATGACATTAATTTTAAAGTAATTAAACAGTAATTTACAGATTTAATATCAGTTAATACATTAGGTATCATCAAATAAAAGTGAAACATTTTAAGCATTTATTAATCTAGACTAGCTTGTTTATTGTTAATTTTCTGTCAAGGTTTGTTCATAATATTTTAGTTAATTATACAATGCCAGGTTTATTAGACAACTGGATTAGGAAACAAGCTGAAGGTGAAGAAGAAAAAGCTGAAGAAGAAGCTGAAGAAGGTGAAGAAGCTGAAGAAGAAGCTGAAGAAGGTGAAGAAGAAGGTGAAGAAGAAGAAGCTGAAGGTGAAGAGGAAGGTGAAGGTGAAGCTGAAGGTGAAAAAGGTGAAGGTGGTGGTGAAGGTGAAGAAGGTGAAGAAGGTGAGGAAGAAGAAGTAGGTGAAGGTGAAGAAGGTGGTGAAGGTGAAGAAGGTGAAGAAGAAGGTAAGGAAGAAGAAGTAGGTGAAGGTGAAGAAGAAGGTGAAGGTGAAGAAGAGGCTGAAGAAGAAGGTGAAGAAGAAGAAGCTGAAGAAGAAGCTGAAGAAGCGGAAGAAGAAGAAGCTGAAGAAGAAGCTGAAGAAGGTGAAGAAGAAGCTGAAGAAGAAGTTGAAGAAGAAGCTGAAGAAGCTGAAGAAGAAGCTGAAGAAGGTGAAGAAGAAGCTGAAGAAGAAGTTGAAGAAGAAGCTGAAGAAGCTGAAGAAGAAGCTGAAGAAGAAGCTGAAGAAGGTGAAGAAGAAGCTGAAGAAGGTCAAGAAGAAGAAGCTGAAGAAGAAGGTGAAGAAGAAGCTGAAGAAGAAGCTGAAGAAGAAGGTGAAGAAGAAGAAGAAGCTGAAGGTGAAGAAGGTGAAGAAGAAGGTGAAGAAGAAGGTGAAGCTGAAGGTGAAAAAGGTGAAGAAGGTGGTGAAGGTGAAGAAGGTGAGGAAGAAGAAGTAGGTGAAGGTGAAGAAGAAGGTGAAGAAGAGGCTGAAGAAGAAGGTGAAGAAGAAGAAGCTAAAGAAGAAGGTGAAGAAGAGGCTGAAGAAGAAGCTGAAGAAGGTGAAGAAGAAGCTGAAGAAGAAGGTGAAAAAGGTGAAGAAGGTGGTGAAGCTGAAGAAGAAGCTGAAGAAGAAGAAGCTGAAGAAGAAGCTGAAGAAGGTGAAGAAGAAGCTGAAGAAGAAGCTGAAGAAGAAGCTGAAGAAGAAGCTGAAGAAGAAGCTGAAGAAGAAGCTGAAGAAGGTGAAGAAGAAGCTGAAGAAGAAAGTGAAGAAGCTGAAGAGGAAGCTGAAGAAGCTGAAGAAGAAGCTGAAGAAGAAGAAGCTGAAGAAGAAGCTGAAGAAGGTGAAGAAGAAGCTGAAGGTGAAGAAGGTGAAGAAGAAGAAGCTGAAGAAGAAGGTGAAGAAGAAGCTGAAAAAGAAGCTGAAGAAGAAGGTGAAGAAGAAGCTGAAGAAGAAGCTGAAGAAGAAGCTGAAAAAGAAGCTGAAGAAGAAGCTGAAGAAGAAGCTGAAGAAGAAGCTGAAGAAGAAGCTGAAAAAGAAGCTGAAGAAGAAGGTGAAGAAGAAGCTGAAGAAGAAGCTGAAGAAGAAGCTGAAAAAGAAGCTGAAGAAGAAGCTGAAGAAGAAGCTGAAGAAGAAGCTGAAGAAGAAGCTGAAGAAGGTGAAGAAGAAGCTGAAGAAGAAAGTGAAGAAGCTGAAGAGGAAGCTGAAGAAGCTGAAGAAGAAGGTGAAGAAGAAGAAGCTAAAGAAGAAGGTGAAGAAGAGGCTGAAGAAGAAGCTGAAGAAGGTGAAGAAGAAGCTGAAGAAGAAAGTGAAGAAGCTGAAGAGGAAGCTGAAGAAGCTGAAGAAGAAGAAGCTGAAGAAGAAGCTGAAGAAGGTGAAGAAGAAGCTGAAGAAGAAGCTGAAGAAGAAGCTGAAGAAGAAGCTGAAGAAGAAGCTGAAGAAGGTGAAGAAGAAGCTGAAGAGGAAGCTGAAGAAGCTGAAGAAGCTGAAGAAGAAGCTGAAGAAGAAGAAGCTGAAGAAGAAGCTGAAGAAGGTGAAGAAGAAGCTGAAGGTGAAGAAGGTGAAGAAGAAGAAGCTGAAGAAGAAGGTGAAGAAGAAGGTGAAGAAGAAGGTGAAGAAGAAGGTGAAGAAGAAGAAGTAGGTGAAGGTGAAGAAGAAGAAGGTGAAGAAGGTGAAGGAGGAGGAGAAGGAAAAGAAGAAGAAGAAGAAGAAGAAGAAGAAGAAGAAGAAGCTGAAGAAGAAGCTGAAGAAGGTGAAGAAGAAGCTGAAGAAGAAGCTGAAGAAGAAGCTGAAGAAGGTGAAGAAGAAGAAGCTGAAAAAGAAGCTGAAGAAGAAGGTGAAGAAGAAGGTGAAGAAGAAGAAGTAGGTGAAGGTGAAGAAGAAGAAGGTGAAGAAGGTGAAGGAGGAGGAGAAGGAAAAGAAGAAGAAGAAGAAGAAGAAGAAGAAGAAGCTGAAGAAGAAGCTGAAGAAGGTGAAGAAGAAGCTGAAGAAGAAGCTGAAGAAGAAAGTGAAGAAGCTGAAGAGGAAGCTGAAGAAGAAGCTGAAGAAGAAGCTGAAGAAGAAGCTGAAGAAGAAGCTGAAGAAGAAGCTGAAGAAGGTGAAGAAGAAGCTGAAGAAGAAGAAGCTGAAGAAGAAGCTGAAGAAGGTGAAGAAGAAGCTGAAGAAGAAGAAACTGAAGAAGAAGCTGAAGAAGAAGAAGCTGAAGAAGAAGCTGAAGAAGAAAGTGAAGAAGCTGAAGAGGAAGCTGAAGAGGAAGCTGAAGAAGAAGCTGAAGAAGAAGCTGAAGAAGAAGCTGAAGAAGAAGAAGCTGAAGAAGAAGAAGCTGAAGAAGAAGAAGCTGAAGAAGAAGCTGAAGAAGAAAGTGAAGAAGCTGAAGAAGAAGCTGAAGAAGAAAGTGAAGAAGCTGAAGAGGAAGCTGAAGAAGAAGCTGAAGAAGAAGCTGAAGAAGAAGAAGCTGAAGAAGAAGCTGAAGAAGGTGAAGAAGAAGCTGAAGGTGAAGAAGGTGAAGAAGGTGAAGAAGAAGAAGCTGAAGAAGAAGGTGAAGAAGAAGCTGAAGAAGAAGCTGAAGAAGAAGGTGAAGAAGAAGGTGAAGAAGAAGGTGAAGAAGAAGAAGAAGCTGAAGGTGAAGAAGCTGAAGAAGAAGGTGAAGAAGAAGATGAAGCTGAAGGTGAAGAAGAAGGTGGTGAGGGTGAAGAAGAAGATGAAGCTGAAGGTGAAGAAGAAGGTGGTGAGGGTGAAGAAGGTGAAGAAGAAGAAGCTGAAGGTGAAGAAGGTGAAGAAGAAGGTGAAGAAGAAGATGAAGAAGAAGGTGAAGAAGAAGGTGAAGAAGAAGGTGAAGAAGAAGAAGAAGCTGAAGGTGAAGAAGCTGAAGAAGAAGGTGAAGAAGAAGATGAAGCTGAAGGTGAAGAAGAAGGTGGTGAGGGTGAAGAAGGTGAAGAAGAAGAAGCTGAAGGTGAAGAAGGTGAAGAAGAAGGTGAAGAAGAAGATGAAGAAGAAGATGAAGCTGAAGGTGAAGGTGAAGAAGAAGGTGAAGAAGAAGGTGAAGCTGAAGGTGAAAAAGGTGAAGAAGGTGGTGAAGGTGAAGAAGAAGGTGAGGAAGAAGAAGTAGGTGAAGGTGAAGAAGAAGGTGAAGAAGGTGATGAAGAAGGTTAAGAAGGTGAAGGCGAAGGAGAAGAAGAAGAAGGAAAAGAAGAAGAAGAAGAAGAAGCTGAAGAATAAGGTGAAAAAAGAAGAAGAATAATAAGGTGAAAAAGAAGAGGAGGAATAAGAATAAGAGGGTGAAGAAGGTCGTCTCAATTTTATCTAATAGATAGATAGAGTCACTTCTAACAGGTTCTTACCTTATTTCCCTTATTAGTGGGGGTGGGTATTGTTGCTGAATGATTTTGAGACCTGTGATTGGACAGATTCCTTTCGGTATTCTCACTGTAAGAGCCTCGCCCACCCAAAGCTTTCGCTGTCTTATAGGGTGTTCCATCAGAATCCTGCAGAAAGCCAGAAAAAAAACCCATCAGTTTTTCTTTTCTTTTTTTCTTTGTATTTCACCAATACAGACAAAGTAAAATCATTTATTTGATATTTTTATGCCAAAAGTATCAAGTACTTACCGCATCACTTGAGCTAGAGGCCGTTGAAGATGGCGATGACGATGATGATGGTGATGAAGGAGAAGAGGGGGAAGGAGAGGAGGAGTTGGAAGACACTTTGCTCCGGGGGGCAGGAGGAAGCCCAACACCATCCTCTGAAAGGTTATTATTACACTCATCAAGTTCCTCAGGCTTAACTAGCAGTGTGACATCATTTGCTATAGAGAAACAAAAAAATTATATTCAGCTTTCTAGAATGAGAGCTGGATCAAAATGAGCTCAGAAATAATGTCTTACCATTACAGTTCAGGACCGGCTCTTTGTTGCTCTTCTGACCCCACTGCGCACTGATCCAGTCACGGTACTCTGCTACTTCCTGTGTGACACGGATTATTCTACCTAGAATACTGTGGGGAAAAGATAAAACCAAGAATCAAGAATCAGATCCTGATTTCATCACAGAATATTTTTTTCCACCTCTAATTGTTAATATTAGATTTTGTAATGTCTGTTAGTTTGTAGTTGTTTTTCCACTGTCTTTTTCTCCACATATCATTGTATGGCACGAGCTGACCTATGCTCAGAAATGTATTAGAAGCAACAAGCTTTTTGCGGGGTTTTCACTCACAAAAAAAAAATCATGATTTTTCAAGGACTTTCGTAATAAAGTTTATGAAAAAATTTAGGAACAACTGAAACCACACCTATGCAAAAAAACAACAAGTGCACAAATGTTGCCAACGAGAGGTCTGAAAAAATGCATGTGCTTATTGTAGTAAAGTAGGTGAAAATGTTTGTTGAGAAGTTCTTCAGAGTATAGATACAAATATTCATTGCAATTAATAGTGACCGAGACCCATTATCTATGACCATTATCTATGATAAGGGGTGCATATTCCCCAATCAAAAGAGATTGAATACAGAGGTCCTAGTGTCTACACTACATATTACATCATGGCTCAATAAAGTGTCTATCAAATTCACAACTTAATACCAAATAGATTGTCCAGCCCTAACAGCTGAGAAAATGAAACACACATCTCTTACAGTTCTCTTTGTCTCACCTCTCTGACTTGTTGTTGGGGTAGTACTTGGCAATTGGGGATACAGCGTGACTTAAGACAACATAAGCGTAATCAAAAGCCTCTTTAACCTGCATCGCCCCATATGAACTTCGCCCTACATCATTTCCTGTGGCACACAAACACACAGAAACAAATTATAATTAGAACATCTTTCAAACAATCTATGATGCTATTTTCATATCAGTTGAACGGTTTAAAACTTTTCAGTGTGTGCATAAGGGTTTGTATGTGTACCTGGCTGCAATGGATCTTCAATGTAAAGCATAGAGGGTCTGTACCCATCTAGCATGCCTTTCTGCACGTCATCTTTGGCCACATATGAGCCCCCGTCTTTGATCCTGATCCCCGTCTTCAGGTAGTTAAAATGCCGTCCGTACAGCTCAAAAAACTCAATCAGCAGAACACCCAGGTTTGCGTTTGAACTACACACGTCCTCTCTAGAGTGCAGCTGGGAAATAAAACAGCAATTAGAATTGTGATGAAATTGCTATTTTAGCAAAAAGCCTATAAACAATTTACATTAAACAGGTGATTTTCACTTCGAAGGTAAATCTGCCAAGGCATATACCTCTGATAACAAAAGCAAGCTTTAGCAAGCTGATATTCACAAAGAGAAACATTACATAATTCAAGTTTAAAATATCTATTTTCTATTTTCAAGGTTTTCCTGCGTTTAAAATATTTTGACCGCCAAAATGAATCTTTGTCCCGCCAAAGGTTTATTTAATGTGATGATACTCGCTGCTAGCCGGCTGCTTTAAAACGCTCCTATGAGTGTTTGTGTAAGCGCTTTGTGAAGAGTGCCAAAGCTTTCTATTTACAACGCGTTTTCCGGCGTTGAGCAATGTAGCCAATCACAGACATATCTGTTGAGCGCGTGAACGCAATGGCCAATCAGATGCGTTTAAGTTAGTCAGAATACCTCAACACCACTCAAAAAGGCTGAGTTTTTGTTCAGTGAGAGCTCTGCATGCAGGCGAATCCTTTTATTATAACAGACAAAGTGTAAGCAAAATGTAAATAAAAGATTCATTGCACAGCGTAGACAGTTTAATTGTTAATATCAGCAAAGATCTTTGCTTCCTTTCTGTATATAATATATATTTTTCATGCAGCAAACTACACATTGCAATGGAAAGTTTCTGGATTAACAATACTTAAATGCACAACTGAATCCGATTGACGGTGATATAACCATTGCAATGGACATAACAAAATCCGATACTGTTTGTCAAATGATTTGTATATAAAGTCTTTGAGTATAAATGCAAAACAATAAACCTGACACTTTTTCTATGTAATGTGTTACTTTGCTGTCAATTTTATTACTAACTTTTCAAATCAGTCATTGACTTTATCTGTACAAATTAGCAGATTTTTTTATCTAAAATGAATCTAAGCACTGTTTTATGATCCGTGCTGAAAGTGATTATTTTTTATTTAATGAATAAATAGGACAAGTTAACATTACAAACTGTTTCTCTCAATAACACACTCTCATTAGTACCCTAAAATAAGTATGTAGAAGAATGTTACCTGTAAGAAGCTGACAGCCATGAGGAACAGACTGTATGAACCAATTCCTCCAGTGAAAACCTCATTTAGCTCTCTTTGCAGTAAAAACTGCTTCAAAACCAGCACCAGGTACGGTAACACTGGATATTGCTGAAACACACAGACACAAATACACACAGATCAGAACATGAATCTGTTTAAAGTCAAGAATATCGGAGAGCCAATAGAGTGGTGCAGGTATGACATCCCTTTGTAGGCCCGGTTCCATTGTCCCAAAGTCAATGGGTTTTTTGAATGGGGTTTTGTTTAAATGGCTGAAATAAGGTCTGCGGTGAACACAATCAAGACTCAAGACACTTTCACATTTTATTCTACGACATAAAATACAACAATATTACCCAACTTAGTGGTGGTGATGTTGAATTTGTGGGACCGTGGTGTAAAGTTATATCTATATATACACACACTCACAAATAATTGATATAAATTCGCTGGCAGTGGCACGGTGTACATTAAGGAGATACGACCTCTGGTGACAATCCAGTGTAGTTGGTTCAAATTAGTTTCTAAAACCTAAACAGCTCCATTCAAAATCAGCATTCCCTATTAATTAATCACTTGAGTTGAAAGAAGTTAGAAAACCTCCACACTCACCCGTTTGAAGTCCTTGATGAGGTTTGCAGCTTTTACACCACTCTGTACATTAAAGCTGATGTCCACTTTTACCTCTGTGTGTGCATCTGTCAATTTAATGATGGGGACCTACAGACACACAGAGCATTTAAGACAAGCAGGGATGTCTGACAGATGCCAAAAAACGCCCAACACACATGTATGACACACGGCAGTGCTCGTACCGTTGCTTTATCCAAAACTTTGACAGAGTTTTCATCTGCCACATGTCTCTTGCGTAGCGCCTCTTCCAGAGTCCAAAGAGGTAAAGTCTCCCAGTGACCAAAAACCACCAAGTCTATATCACTGATATAAAGAGAGGATACAGAGGAGAGAAAGTTTTAAATAAAGCAAACAGAAATCATTCTCCTCTTAAGAAATACATAATCCAGTAAATGATGAGTCTGTGTATTGATGTTTTAGGAAAAGTTTGATGGCTTTTAATACATTTAAAAAGATTATCTAAGTGCTCTTTAGAATGTTAAGAATTTACTGACGTCACATAACTGAGTGCTAAACTCAACTGAATAACCAGAGATAAAATTACAAATCTTAATCCATCCATGCAAACACAAAAAGTAAAAAAAAAACATACATCAACATGTCATTATATGTGTATAATACACAATTTAGGGATGCAACGATACCGTTTTTTCAAAACCGATCCGATACCAAAATTCTGAGTATCGGCCGATACCGATACCAATCCGATACCAGCGCAGTTTTTTTTAAATCAAGTAGAATTTTTATAACTCTGTGTGTTGAACTGATAATCACTCTTTTGTGTGTTAAACACAATCTACTTAATACAGACAACTTCATTATAAAGAAAAACAACAAATCAAAAAAATATATGATCATAATCTATGACAAAAATGCTATTATAAACTAGATTAGTGGATAATACACATTGCCCTTTGTATTGTTGTAAAATACATTCATGAAAAACAAGATAACAAAAATCAAAAAGATAAATTATTTTAGATATAGCTTAGGGCCTAGGCTACTATAAAATTGAGAAATGTTTTAAATGTATAGCAGCTGTTTAATGAGGCAGCAACATATGATAGATAGGACAGAACAAGAAAGGCTATTAATAATCTTTTATTGCGTCACTGCATTGATATGAAAGGCTCCAATACATCGCGGCACAAAGCGCTTATGCGCATCCTGAGCGCAGAATGATGCGCTTGAAGCCACAGGAAGTCACAGCGCGCAGCGCGTCGAGTCCGCATTGAAAAGTTCAAAGCACAAAGGAAATACATATTGATGCGTAGTGTATTATACAGTCTCTATCTATGTAATAGTTTATTGAGCCTTTTCTTTTAACAGTTTTAAATTTCAGTTACTGTGCGCGTGAATAACAGTTATAATGCTCTGACTGTACTGTTGTGATCTAACCGACACCCGGTAGAAAGTAACATGATTAAGTTACAGCAATAAAGTCCAGCAAGATAAAGTTGTTTTATGCGAAACAATAGACCTTTATCTACAGATCAAGTATAATAATAGTAACATTGAATCATCTTGAAGAGAGTTTCATCGTTGACCGACCGCGACGCGCTGTTTGATGCTGAATGGAGAATGACTGACAGCCGCAGCGGAGGGAAAAGTTTACGTTATCTTGAATTTAATGGCATAAATATTAATTTCTATCTCACATAATGGCTTCAGAACACTTATAATAGAGTGCATGAAAACGAAAACTTTATGGTACTTAGAATGTTTTGTGCCTTTTGTGGGGCTTAACAATAACACGCACAATATCGGATTTGGATCGGCCTCGTCTGATCGATACCCGATCCGGCAAAAATGGCAGTATCGGACCCGATATCGATACTGAGTATCGGATCGGTGCATCCCTAACACAATTATAACAATTCTTAAACTTTTCGTTTAACTCAAACCACAAAACAGTTGTACGTACAAGATCATGTAAGATACCATAAGAATATTGTGCTTAGTGAAAAAGTGTAGCAAGAGAAAAAAAATCATAACATTACCTTGTAGGTAAATACAAGCCTGTGCTGAAGCTGCCAAACACTTCAACCTGCAATCAGAAAATAGGAAAAGAGGTTCAACTCAGTCTTCCCCTACAAGATCCCAACAAACATCCTGTGTTCATATTTAAAAAAAAAAAAAAAAAAAAAAAATACACACACACACACACACACCTAATGGATTGCTAGGAACACCATACTAATATTGTGTTTGACCCCCTTTCGCCTTCAGAACTGCTGTAATTCTACGTGGCATTGATTCAACAAGGTGCTGAAAGCATTCTTTAGAAATGTTGGCCCATATTGATAGGAGAGCATCTTGCAGTGGATGGGAGATTTGTGGGATTCACATCCAGGGCACGAAGCTCCCATTCCACCACATCCCAAAGATGCTCTATTGGGTTGAGATCTGGTGACTGTGGGGGCCATTTTAGTACAGTGAACTCATTGTCATGTTCAAGAAACCAATTTGAAATGATTCGAGCTTTGTGACATGGTGCATTATCCTGCTGGAAGTAGCCATCAGAGGATGGGTACATGGTGGCCATAAAGGGATGGACATGGTCAGAAACAATGCTCAGGTAGGCCATGGCATTTAAACGATGCCCAATTGGCACTAAGGGGCCTAAAGTGTGCCAAGAAAACATCCCCCACACCATTACACCACCACCACCAGGCTGCACAGTGGTAACAAGGCATGATGGATCCATGTTCTAATTCTGTTTACGGCAAATTCTGACTCTACCATCTGAATGTCTCAACAGAAATCGAGAATTTTTCCAGTCTTGAACTGTCCAATTTTGGTGAGCTCTCTATATATATATGGGTGATTCTCACGAAACCATTAAAACACCACGGCACTAATGATTTTAAATATTAAACATGTTATTCAGTAATATAAAAAAGCATCACAATAAAGACAATACCTTGCACAATGTGTAATTTCAACATGGGAATAATTTTATTTTCTATTTTACTGTATTTTCGGCGAAAATTCTCATTACCGTAATGCGTCCAACTTAACTGAATGTATGTTATGATGTAATTTAAACAAATTAAAATTAAAATAAATCAGAAAAAAATAAATGGATGTTCTACTAGATTATTTCAGATGACAGAAAAAATAATTTACTGAATATTCATGTATAATAACAACGTAAAAAAGTAGGAAAATTATGTGTCCATGACTGCGGTTCTCATCCTCCGCAACATTTTTTGAGGACTGTTAAAACGCACATTCAGAATTTAAATAAAGTTTGATTTTGAATAAAGAAGCACATGGGCCAGTTCCTTCAAGATGGCTACTAGGTAAGAAGATCTATTTATATTTCTCCAATTAAATGTAAAATATTCACGTGTCAGAATGTGTACACGACATATTGATTATCATTACCGAAACAAGTAATTTTCTACATTTAGAAAATTGTTAGATTTACAATTTTTTATAAAATTGTACTTCATTAATGTCTAATTATATGCACTGAGTAAAAGATTAGCAAAGTCATCATGGATTCTCTATTGTTAGCAAAACATACCAAGGCACCTCATCCTCCGAAACACCATTCTCATATACTGCAACCATTTAAGGCCAGTTGCGGTAGAGAGAACTTCTGTTTCGGAAATGAGAATTTAATCATTGTGTACTACTTTTAAATATACCTTATGTATTTAATATGAATTTAAATAATTTTTCTAACTGTTGATATTTTGCTTCATGATTTGTTTCATTGTAGGCAGTCAGCAAGTGAGAAAAAAAAAAAAAAAAAAAGAGTTTTAGCCAGGTTGACAAAGTTCAGGGAGAAATTATACAGCAACCCAGAACTGCTCAAGGAGTACAGAAGGAAGGAGAGAGAGAGGTTAGGTTTGGATATGTTGCAGGTGATATCAGCAATAAACAGTCTACAGGGCTAGGAAATGTACATGAGCGTACACACACACAGCCTTTTAGCCACTACTATAACAGGGCTATGTAAATAAATAAATCTGCAGCAGTCCGTCATTAATATTAATAGAACACTTAAAAAAACTTCAATAGTTTTAATTAATAATTGTGTAATAATAGTAATAATTAGTTGATATTAAAGTTGATAGTAGGGCTGTCGCGATAACCGCAATATTGTAGTACCGCGCTTCTGACAAGTCAACCGCAGAGGATTGCACGTAACCGCAACAACCGCGATATTCACATTTTTTATAAGGCTATACCCTTCTTGTTTTGAACTTCATGCATGTGTATTGAATGTTGAACAAGTTCATAATGATAAAAAGACCGTTTATCTTGGTGATGTGTAGCCTACAGAGGCTTCACACGGACAGTGAATGAGAGAGATCGGCAGAGCGCGTGCGATTACCTGCGTCTGTCTTTGAAGTCGTGAAAAGGTTGCCGTGTCAAAGGAAAGCGAAATATTTGTCGTATCATCCTTTTAACGTTCACGTCACGGGTATTTCCCATAAATGCGCGTCAGCAGCAGCGCGAGGAAGCCGCGGGGAAATAAAATCAGCAAGTCACGCAGTGAATCAATGCCATATTGGTCTCTAATTTAAGTGAAGCATCAGCTTCAGCGTTACCCATGCGACGCATTGCTGCTCAGCTGAGCCTTGAAAAGTGTAACTGCAAGTTAAAAATAATTAACACCTTGTTTCATTACATCTCTTTTAATGAATCAGCTTTTTTGAATGTGTTCGTTGAATGAACGGTTTAATGACTCACCCTGTGACTCACTCAAAGTCCGTTGTCATAACAATATGCGCGCTGAGTGAAAGCCTTTCAATGCGCATAAAGACGCTGTTTAGTTTCGGTTACATTGGTTACTGAAAATGTCCTCGTTTTTGTCCACATCGTAAACTTTATTTATATAGCAACAAATACATATAAATGAAATAAATAAATGGCGGTAATACCGCATATCGCGCTATTGAGCCACTCAACATTACCGCAAGGGAAATTCCATAACCGTGACAGCCCTAGTTGATAGTATTCCTGTTCCTGAAAACTTATGTTAGATCTACCTGAAAAACTTGAAGCACTCTTTATTTCAGTTGTATCTTTATTCTATTGTATTTATTTGTGCTTCTGTTCACTGTAAAACCCAACAAGTTAAGCTAACTCATTTCATTTGAGGAAACCGATTGCCTCAATTCAATTAAGTTTATAAAAACAATAGTTATGAGTACTCTGAACTTATTTTAATCGAGTCCACTAAAACAATGATATTTCTTAATACACAATTAAACTTTACACTGTATTTAAATACTTTATATAGCTGAAACTTCACTATATTGAGTAAAAACAGTGAAATGACTAACTTTAAATGAACTCAGAGCACTTGCGGTTACTGCTAGCTCACAATATTACACATAAAGTAAAATACAATAAGTTAACCCTCTGAGGTCTAAGGGTTTTTGGGGTCCTTGAGGTGTTCTGACATGCTCTGACATTTGTGCTTTTTTCAGTTATTTATAAACATGTTAATGGCAAAGGTGTAAATTCACTCAATATAGCACAAACTGGGCTACCGTAATTTCTGAGCAACAATTATGAAACATGTTTGTATTTTTGAGAGAATATTGCTTATGCATGGTTATTGAAAAAACTAAAACTTAAAGTGTCTGAAATAAGGCCACAAAACACATAGTAAATATGTGTCCACAAGACTTTTGACTAATGAGTGTTGTTGCCTAGAATTTTTGCTTCAAAATGATCTGAAAATCATCCTGCCTAATCATTTACACAAAAACATACACTGATTTAAATTTTATTAGAGACTTTTTGTTTGGAAAGGCAATATGCGTGGAGGCGTGTTCACACCTGAGAAGACAAAGGCCGGATAATGTGCCGCATAATGAGCAGCATATTAATTAGCCCTTTCACACAGGTGTGTCACAGGATCCCAAAGAATGCAAGGACAAAAGAAATGATCTATATAGCCTATACATATTTTACAATTAGAAATTGTAACCAATTACAAATAGGTTACAATTACAACAACAATTACAATTTTAACAATATTTCAAGTGTATTTCTTTGTAAAAAGTAAACATTTTAACATACGTATTAAAAAAAGGTAAGGATTCATTAGTTTGAATATTGGAACAAACACTATAATAACATCTTAGTTGATAATTCAATATACCTACTTTATTTTTTACAAAACATCATACTATAGTATATTTAACTATGAGCAGAAATTGGTGAACAAAAGCGTACCTATTTAATGTGACAGTAGTCTTTTTTTACAGTCAAAACTTTATAATCTATCCAAAACTAATCACAAAATCTTGTCTAAAAATTCATATTTAGTCTGTAATATATTGTGTATGATATATTAGTATATACATGTGAATTTGCAGCTTGTTGCTTATACAGACATTTTATTTCAACATATTTCAGTCTATTTTTACTCATCTTAGTAGGCTATAGCAATATAGTTTGTATGTGTTCATGTAAACATAACGTTTACTAATGTAGGTGCGAGAGTGAATGAACAAGGCACAGACACGCGCTGTATAACTGTAGTAAACCAAGCGCGCGTGCCTATGCCGTTCACTCATCATTTAGCCTACACACAGACACGCAATTCATATTTAAACAGTCTTTTTGCGGTTTACAGTCAGACACTATTCAATATCATGATTAGAACAAAGCACTCGAATAAATGACTTACTACATCAGCTGGATCCGTTGCTCCTCGAAATGAAACTACCAGCACTTCTGGTACATTTTCCAGGGTTAGATAGTATTATTCCTCACAGCGAAAGGATACGCTGTGTACACAGCTGTACAAGATACTTACTAAACATGATGTGTTTCATAATCCAGCTGGTGGGCGTTGGCATATTTGAATGGCTTGTCTAAGATCATTTGCGTTTGAATAGCGCGCACTCTCCGTGGGCGTGGCACATTAACGCGTAATTAGGTATAATGAGCTGGAAAGAAAAATACTGACATCTCTCTCTTTTCATACAGATTACATAAACTGAGAATATTTGTTTTTTTATATAATTTAATTCATTTAAAAGAAGAGAGTTCAAGCTTCATTATGGAAAAACACTCGTGCCTGCATGACAAGTATTCGCGGAATTACAGTTATTTTTCGGACGCGTTTCAGAATGGACTTAACTGACAGAGAGAAGGCAGAACGCGCATCATGTTTGTTTTTCTTTATTTGGCGAAAAGCACAACACTTTGTTTTTATTGTGAGTATCCACAACAAAATAGACACTTATCAGGATCTAATGATGTACAACACTTAATATGTTAGATCAAAATCAACAGAGTATTTTGAGTTTCTTTTGCACTAATAAGAAAAAAGCGAGACTATCGCGCCGGCGCGATAGCCGACCTCAGAGGGTTAAGCTAACTTATTTCATTAGAGGAAACTGATTGCCTCAATTCAACTAAGTTGATGAAAACAATAGTTATGAGTACTCTGAAATTATTTCAGTTGAGTTCACTAAAAGTAGATATACATTGCATTAAAGAATTAAGTGATTAAGTAAGTGATTGAGCATTAGTGATGAACACCTGCTGTTAACAAGCAGAATCACAGAAGGAAAGAGAAACACGAACTACAACTGTCTTCAGACACAGTCTTAGATTAAATCAAATGAAGATAAAAGACGACATTACATCTCTGAAGATCTCAGCAGAGGAAGATTAAACAACTCCACAAACAGCATTACCTGTCAGACATCTACATAAGTTGCTATTGAGAATGAACAGAGGCTTAGATGATGATGATGATGATATATTGTTTAATTTAAAGACACCATGATAGTGGTTAGTGTTTGCTTTAATTGGGCTCTTGACCCTTGACTTTATAACACCAGATTTTCTCTGGCTGCTGAAACTGAGTGTTTATAAAACACATTTGTTATAGCACAAAAGCCAAAAGGAAATATGATCATGTGTTGATGGTTGTGTTTTGATGATGAAAATCATCAATTATTGACTAGATTCCCTGATCTTTTCAGAGCCTAATCTCTGAATAAACAGGTGATGTATTACTTGTATTATACGTTATAATAGAACAGTGATTCTACTGTAAGGTCCATTGTTGTGAGTGACAATCAGATTTTCAAAATTCCTATGGTATCATGCTGACTTAGACATCAAGACTCATCATATGAATCTCAACAATGGTGACCATTAAAAAATAATTTATGCTGGGAGCCATGGATAAGTTTTGTATAATGCTAGTACCCAGCATGCATTGCAACATGAGTCGTTTTTTTATGGTCACCATTGTTGAGATTCATATGCTGATTCTTGATGTCTGTGTGAGTCTTGGTAATTCAATACATTTTCTGTGAAACTCTTTCTGCACAAATTGTTTGTAAAGTTTTTCATAATATCTGATGGTCACAACAGTCTCACTTACTTGTAGAATCACAGTTTTGAATAAAACAAATGTAATGTTGCCCTTTTAATCCGAGATTAGTCTCTGAATGAAATCAGTGAATCATGTCACTAAATGATGATTGTCGTCATGAATCTTTAACCCTCTAGGCGCCACGGTCGAGTTTACTCGACAAGATGCGGCACTGAATAAAACGGCCGATTTTGCCAAATTGGGTGTCAAATTTCGTTCGACCTCCCCTCCACTGGATGGCAGACATGTCTTACTTCATCTCAGACTAAAAAAAAACATCATGCTTCTGTACAAAATGTTCGAGTTAGAGCGCATTGAATCAGTGCGATCAAAAGTGGAGCTAGTCTGCGAGAGGCATTTTATCAGAGCCTCTCCGTAATCGCGGCAACAGTATTGTGGTGGAGACTTTGTCTGTTATCACTGGGTATGTTAGACGAGGTCGAAGTATTCATAGTACAGTTAGGGGGCAACGTGAAGGCAGGGTGGGGAGTCGCAATGAATGTGCATACTCGGCGCGCGTGCGAGGCAGATCTGGCCGCGCTCGCGCTGCTCGTTTCATCTCACTCATGATGCCTTGCCGTCGCGAGTGATCTTTTGAACTAAACAGGTCTTGTCTACTTGTGTTTGTGTGTCATATGAATAATATATATGTGCCCCATACATGGAATCAGAGTGCTTACTGTATGTAGTAAATGGAAAATCTTTACAGCAAAAGGCCAACCACTACATGCATACGGTTTGTTCTACCATTTATTAGTAATTATTTACACAGTTTGTTTACTACTTCCTATATACCTGAGCATTCAGTATTGTGCAATATAGCATACAGAAGGTGATGGACATTTTGGGGGGAAAGATATGCTGCATTTTATCATTTAAACATGTGACTTTTCATGAAACTTCTATAATCCAAGATTTCTGCCACCATATGACGTCATAATATGCAAATTAGATGGAAAAATGTAATCCCTAAATAAACTTTGGGTCATCCTTAATATTTCTCTAATTTACAGAAAGTCTCTATCTTTTTTCACTTTTAAGATATAGCCTTGTGAAATTAAGATGTCAAAATCGAACATTTATGGAAAAAACCTCTGGCGCCTAAAGGGTTAACAATCAACATCCATTCATACTTTTCCTTGACTTTTGTGCCATATTTGTTTTATAAACACTCAGTTACACCAGCCAAAGAAAAACTTGTATACAAAAGTCAAGGGACAAGAGCAAAAGTAAAGTAAACGCTGATCTCCATCATGGTGACCTTAAACGAAACTCAAATCATCAACCTCTAAACCTCTGTTATTTCTAATAAGAACTTCTGTAGACGAATGGCAGTAATAAAGTCAAACTGGTTAATAATAAGTGAAGCTGGTAATGCTGTTTGTGAAGTTGTTTAATCCTCCTCTGTTGAGATCTTCAGAGATTTAACATATTTTATCTTCAGTTGATTTCATCTAAGGTTGTGGCTGAAAGTCAGTTGTAGTTCTTGTTTTTCTCCTTTCTTCGGTGATTCTGCTTGTTAACAGCAGGTGTTCATCACTAATGCTCAATCATCACTTAATTATACAATTATTATTCAATTATCATTCTGGCATCTAGAAATGTTCTATAACTCATTCAGTTTGAGTTCTGTTTCAGTCATTCAAGTTTCAGTAATATTTGAGTGCAGTGAACTCAGTTCTATTTAGTACATATTACTGTTAGGTTTTACAGTGCAACACATGGCACAATTACATTTGTGCAATGTTTTTGCATTTCTTTTTCTCCTTATCCTAAGAATTAGACTATTTATCCAATTAGCCTACCAAATCAAAATGAGTTATTGTAAATGCCAAGCTCATGTAATGTATTGGATGCTTGTATGTTATTTCATGTTTCTCAGTATTTAAGAACAGCTATACTATTCCCTCTACATTCATTAAAAAGAAAGATTCAGTAAAAACTATATAACTGTATAACTGTATACAATATAACTGTACTTATATTGTAAAAAATGTCTCCTCTTTTTTTTTTTGGGCAATATTTTCCTCTCATTCATCTCCTAATCATCTATTCTGTGCAGCCAGGTGTATACATTGACAAATGTTTCCAACAGTAGGCATTTACCTAGTTATGAATAGGTTGAAGAATGAAGAGGTTTTTTCCTCTCTGAAACACTTTGACGAATATTAAAGTTATAAGTTATTGTTTTACGAATATTAAAGTTATTGATTTTTGTATTTTTTTGTTGTTGTTGCTAATGTTATGTATTGAAGCACTACAAAATAAAACAGATTTGAAATTGAATCCATGATTTTGCATATATTATAAATTTTTCTACATTAAATCTAGACATAGTAAACTTATTATCATTACTGAAATAATCAACCTCATTTCCAAAACCTGTTTCATTACCGCAACAGATGATCATGAAATGTTAATTTAATTAATATAAAATTTGCAGTTTGCTTTTAAATGCATGTACAGTATCTACACATTATGTTCTTTCAGGTTTGTCACATCATTTTGAAAATGTGTCAGGTTTCATTAAAATATATATAAAAAAAAGGTTGTAAATTGTGGAAGGTGTTGCGGTAATGAGAGAAATTAAACAAATAATTTAAATAATGCTAATTTAAAAATAAATATTATTTCAGATTTCTAAGTAACTGTGCATGACTGTTAATAATCCATTTTTAAAAATGTGAAAATTTATTTCATTTTCTAACAGTGTTGATGTTTTCAGACTGTTGCGGTAATTAGATTTTTTAGGACTTGTTTTGGAAATTATGCTCAAAAAGGTCTTAAATTGTAAGTAAAAGTTTTTAAAATGTTCAAAAATTCTCCAGACTTTGTTTCTAATGTCTGAATTTTTTTTGTTAATTCAAGCATTTTTTAATTTTCATGTTTGAAATTTTTAAAACCAAGCTTTCTCGTTCTGTTTACGCCAAATTCTGACTCTACCATCTGAATGTCTCAACAGAAATCGAGACTCATCAGACCAGGCAACATTTTTCCAGTCTTCAACTGTCCAATTTTGGTGAGCTCTCTCTCTCTCTCTCTCTCTATATATATAATATATATATATATATATATATATATATATATATATATATATATATATATATATATATATATATATATATATATATATATATATATATATATATATATATATATATATATATATATATATATATATATATATATATATTAGGGCCGGGACTCGATTAAAAAAATTAATCTAATTAATTAGAGGCTTTGTAATTAATTAATCGAAATTAATCGCATTTTAATTGCATAAATATTTGACCTGAGAACAGTGAGAAGTAATTTTTTTCACATTATACTGGATTTTTAGTATACCATTGAATAATGACTGAATACATAAGCTTAAGCAACAAAATATTGTTTATTTTTGTTCAACCAAGTCCAGCAGACCAGTGTTTTTTGCCATTGCCATATTGCTATACTACACTAATAGCAATAGAGAATTCCTTGTTGCATAGCTTGCACAAAACCATGCTCTTAGTCTTATCGACGCTTCCATCCGTTCGTTTTTGTAACAAAATTTCCCATCCACCGGCCAACCAAAGCGATCTCGTCAGCTTCTTCGTCATGAACGCTAGTTGGTGCGCCAGTATAATCGGTCCGCCGAAACTCATCCAGTGAGAAACGTTCCGCGGTACAAAAATAAGTGCGATTAAAAATATTTTTTTGTGTAATTAATTAACGCGTTAAAGTCTGTAGTTAATTAATCTTAATTAACGCGTTAAAGTCCCGGCCCTAATATATATATATATATATATATATATATATATATATATATATATATATATATATATATATATATATATATATATATATATATATATATATATATATAGGGATCTCCCAGTCACGTGACCCCTAGCCGCGTGTCAGCCATTTTGACGGAATACATCCGTTGGCTACTCATAGATCCATTGCCGTGGGTAATATATATTATTAGTATATTATACTAATAATTTAATTATTAGTATATTATTATACTAATAATATAATCAGTGTTTCCCCTAGAAAATTTTCCAGCAGCGGTGCTGTCCCGTGGCGGAGCATGTTACCAAGTAACGGGGGGGGGGATGTAACACTTGGTAACATGCTCCGCTACATGTACAGGTTACATGTACCTCCGGAAATACTTTTTTTTAAAATAAACCCTTAAACCATGACTTCTGACAAGTTTTGTGGATACAAATTGACATTTTGAGACATACAATTACGACATACCATCAACAGATTCAAGGTGATTATTGCAGCACGCACCTTGAACTGGTCACAAACAGAAACCTTCATTTTATAATTTTAGACAGGATTTTTCACGTTTTTGTTTTGTGTTCATTTTCAGCTATACGGTAGATATTGATAGGGGAAAAATGAAATGGCACAACCCAGAAAAAGATTATTTAGAATTTATTGAAAATTTTAGGCCACACCCAATCTGTGAGCACTTAATTTTTTTAATTTTTAATTTTAACATTTTTAAAATCAAAAGTTTTAAGTTAACATTATTTAATGCACAATGAATGAAGTGAACAAACATGAACAATCAAGTGTTTTATTTGACTTGACTGTGCCTTTATTTAATCCAAAACTGTGTTCGTATTTCATTTTAAAAGACTTTTTAAAAGAGTTATCCAGCCAAGAATAAGCCTAGAACTGCTTTTCTGGCGGACTAATAACAGCACTCGTAAAACTACCCGGATACAACCGCACCCGAGTCCACTTTAGGGGCCGTTCACATATCGCGTTTTTTGCGTGGCGAGATGAAAACATCGTAACATCTCATCTCAACACGCCATGTGACAAAAACCAACCGATCAGCTTCGGCCTTTCCGTAACAACATCGACAGCTCGGCCGAACAGCTGATCATAGCTGTACAGGGCGGCTTTTTATTTCTCATCTCCATAAATATATCTAGTAGTAAAGCTAATGCAAGGGCTAGAAATCAATTAATTCTTTGCTGCTACTTCCTCGTCCTCATGGAGAGCGCCGCTTTCTCCTTTCTAAAAGCGCTTGCTCTCTCCCGTGGCGTCTGTCGTTGCTATGCAACCATGAATAGAGGCGGCCTGGAGACACGAGCGTGCTTCCCGGGCGCCTACATTTGAAATAACGAATTTGCACGCGCAGAAAAACGCGCTATGTGAACGGCCCCTTATGGCAACGTGACATTAACCTAATCGAAAATATTTCCATATGTGGCTCTTTCCTCCTTTCTTGTCAACAGTGGATTCAGAGCCACCGCATTAGCAGCACCGGCGCACGCCACGTCTCAAGTGTTTTTAGGTGTGTAAGTGGATGTGATATTACTGATCATGTGAAGATTTTGCAGCGGCGCTGAAAATCCAGTGGCGGCGCTGCGCCGCTGCTAAATACATTGTAGGGGAAACACTGATAATTATTAGTATAATTAGCCTAAATATTGCAATACTTTGCGCTACAGTATTGATATAATTGCATGCGCAAAATCGTGGTACAAAATATCTGGATACTGAACAGAATCGATTTTTTCCCCCACCACGTCATGTCATCGCACTTATTATTAGCATCACAAAAATAAATATATATAAGAGGAAGATAAAGGAATTAGGAATCATATCTATATGAAGCACCACGAGTTCTTTTTACAGGCATTAAATGTGTAGAAAAACTTCCTGACATTGAGTTCGGTGACATTACAGCTACCTTATTCACTTCCCATCACGCTACACTGGAGTTTCATTAAAAGAAAATGATCTTTCAATCATCACCGCAAAGGTTGGTCAATGTATTTTTATAACCAAATTATAGTACCTGTAATAATTTTTAAACTGAGTTTACAGGGAAAAACACTAAACAAAATCACCAACAAGATTAAGTGTATCTTTAATGCATTTGTTTAAAGCTGCAGTCCGGCGTTTTTCCTCTTTGTCGCCATCTCTGTTTGATATCTTTAATTGCAGTTATTCACGGAATTATTAACTTTGCGTGAGTTGTACATCGGCATGACACAGCGCGGATGAACACTGTTTTGAGGAAACTGCGTGTCTGTCAGTCACCGCGACGGTGTGGATACCAGTGATGCGCGGGTCAATGTATAAAGAACCCGCACCCGACCGCCGTTTTCAACTAACCCGCCTGCAACCTGACCGCATTTTTTAAAAGTAGAAAATGCTCATCGTAGCGTCATTGGGCCATAACCGTGTAACAACACAGCATCGCAAGAAGACGTACACATAAAGCCAGCATCTTTCATTATTTCGGAGCTTCCACTCGCCAGTCTTCACCTTTTCTCTTGCCGCCTCCATCTCTCTGAAGTGCTCATAGACATGGCCGTGAACGAATCATTCTTTTGAACCGGTTCTTTTTAGTGAACCGGTCGAACCAGCAGCTACACTAAATCGAACTGAATCGTTCGAAACAGTTCGCGTCTTGCGTCAGTGCTGATCCACAAGTTACTAAAGTTACTCACTTTCAGACATGCCTGACAGTCCCTCCGAATCGAAATAAACCAATTTCCCGAAGTATATTTTACTCCAGGAACAGTTCACTGAACTGAGACATGTTGGTGCCACTGCTGAGAGAAGTGATGAGCACGAGCAGCTGATACTGCGCATCTGCGTAGCCTACCGAACGCACAAGTACAGTGGTTCTCGGATCACCAGTACAGAACCGAGAACTGTTGACTGAGCTTGTGTGTCATCTTCGTGCCAGTTATTCAGCCAATAAAGTGTAGGCCTATATATTTCATAGAAAATTATGTCTAGTACTATATAAATACAAAGGTTTAATTTGCATCTTTTTTCAAACGACCCGACCGACCACGACCCGAATATCATTAAAAATATTTTTGGATGACTCGTAACTGCGGGTAACCGCGGGTGACCGCAGGCATCCGCTCATTTTGGATCAACCCGCGCATCACTGGTGGATACTGACAAGTAGTCATAGTGCTATAAAATAAACGGTTTATGAACTGAATCCCTGTTATGCATAAACGTGTTTTACATAATACAACTCTAATATTTTTTGGGAAAAGAATCATTTTCACTTTACCGATCTGATTCAGATCCAATGCTTGACAATGGAGGAGGCGCGTTTGGTTTTCTTGGAGTAGAGTGATTTGCTCCCTCTCATAGCTAGCACAAAATAATTCATATTTACCATAATAGCAAAACGAAAAAAGCCACAAAAAAAAAAAAAAACTCCGTAACTGTGTGAATTAAGCGAACAAGTGTGCTACTGTTACACGGTTGAACTATGGAAATGTCTTACCTGTCCAACAGAAAAAAAGCCGTTTCTGCGTCCGTTTTGAACCCCTTCAAATATCACGGAGTTCACGCCACCTTTCAAAAGCCCTGCCAATGTTAATCCTTGTTTTCGCGTGGGCCCGGTTGCAATCTCATTTTTTCTCTACCCACTCTGAAGTCCGAATTCTCCTACGTTTTACCCATGGTTTTACCACGGGTGAATCTCCAGTTGTCACTGGTGGTTGTCGTTTGAATCTTTCTGGATCCGCCATGAGTTTAATTATTTGAAGAGCTGTGAGAAAAGGCTAAAAGCTTCCAACTCCAACATCCGCTCACGCAATAGCCTACTTGCCGGGACTCCTTCTTTATGTGTACAGATGTGACGTTATGACGCAAAGACATGCTCGAATTTCCCGCGGAAATCCACCAGTACCACTGGAATTAAAATCATTATTACAAGCTTACCGTTTTGAATCGAGCAAAGGAAAGCAGATATTTTTGAACACTGGCTGGTTATGTTTTTTTTTTATTATTATTATTTTGGATCATTTTTAACCCAAAAAAGTTACGGACAGCAGCTTTAATCTAGTTTGATCCAAGAAAAAATAAATAATAGCCTATGCTTATACTTTTATCACTAACTGTCACTTGTGTAGTATGATAAACTGTCATTGAGACTGTTGTCTCAACCTGTGTTTCTAACGATTTATAAGAAGTGTCAAACAAAATACAAGATCAGCTTTTGGTATTTAAAAACGAAAGAATGTAATGTGATAATACGCCTAACAAATTAACTGATCTAGGAATGCATGTATGCGTTGCCTGTTTATTGCCGCCAACCACTTTTCTCCGTTTTGTTTCTTTTGGGATATGGTATAAAGATATTCCTTTTGTATGATCACGTATCTGATCGCATCCAAATGCACAGCATCGCTCAGAAATTATAGGAATATTTCGCGACGAGCTGTATTATCACCGGCGGTTTAGCATTTTCTATTCCGTCAAGATGGCTGCTCCAAATGGCGTGACGTCACGCGGGACGTCCCTATACATACATATGGAGACAGGTGAAGTGAGAAGAGTATTTCTTATATTTCTGATGGGTTCCAGTCACAACTTAGAAATGGAGTCCCCCAGGGCTTTATATTCAGACCTCTGCATGTCCATGACAGTGGTGTAACGGTGAACTATAGCAAGAATAACTCCACACATTGTGTTTGATATTTAAAAGGTCAACTGGAAACTTGAAAGTAGGCAAGTGTTTATATTTATGTTCATATTAATGCATCCATGGCAGATATCATATTGATTGTGCCTCATTGTCTAAATATCCAGAATACGAATTACATAAACCTCAAGAAAACAATCAGTTTAACTAAAAGGTGTGCGAGTAACACGAACCTCGGCATTTGGCCACAAGTCTTTGATGACCCTCTGGATCCTGGCCACCACCTCCAGCCTCATGTGCTCCTCTTCTGGACGAGGAGAAATGTAATCATAAAAGTCCTTTATCTCTTCATGCAGCCTGGAGAGAAAGAAAAATAAAGTATTACATAATCTAGTTCCTCAGAGAGTGATTGCATTATTAGCAATAGGGCTGCAACGATTCGTCGACGTTGTCGACAAAAATCGATAATAGAAATAGTCGACAATGAATATCATTGTCGAAGTTGTCGCCAGACATGTTTTTTTGCGACCGAGGCATCTCTCTTCATTACAATCTCTGCCGAGAGTCGCACATGCGCATTAGCTTCTCTGCTGAGCGATAACATACAGAAATGGCAGCGTCCAACGCAGCAGCTGCGCGTACCAAAACATCTAAAGTTTGGGAGCATTTTAGCCTGGATACGGCGAATAAAAAGATTACCTGCATGGTTTGCAAAACCACTATAACTAACCCACATGGTTATACTGACCGAGCACTGTGCCTAATTGGTTTTAGACAGGGCATTTTTATTTACTTTTAGTATGAATCGGCCTATCAGCAGCAAAGTTCAATAAAATATGCATTTTTCATTGAAGTACCCCCTTCTTTCTTGTGTTTACTATCATTTTCCACAGAATTGAAGCAATCTCATACTAAATTTTAGAAAAATGTAATAATTAGTCGATTAGTCGACTAATCGTTTCAATAGTCGGTGACTAGTCGACTATTAACCCTCTGGGGTTGTTCGGCCCAAATGGACCTGAAGCATTCAAATAAAAAAATGTTAAAAATCACAGCTTCTTCGGAATGGTCCGAAATTTGGTGACTTTGTTGGTATTTGGTATATGAACACCCAAAAAAAAAATGGGGACAGGATGTGAACAGTCTACGTGGTTGTAAAAAAAATAGTCACACTTGGGGTGTTCGGGTCCAAATGGACCCCCATAGGAAATGAATGGGAAATTGGCAAAAATGTGAACAGAGTTTTTTGGTGCGTACAATCTACAAATCAGCCACAATCCATAAAAAAAAGCACACAACAGTGAAGGGGTGAACCTATAAAACATCAAGAGTGCAAAACAGACACAGCCACACAGCCACACACACACACACACTTTTATACACATTAACACTCATAAATTCAGATTACATAAATCTGTTTTGAATTTTTAAAAATCACAGCTTCATCGGAATGTTTCGAAACTAGGTGACTTTTATGGTATTAGGTATGTGAACACACAAAAAAATTGGGGACAGGATGTGAACAGCCTAAGTGGTTGTAAAAAAATAGTCACACTCAGGACCTTCGGGTTCAAATGGACCCCCATAGGAAATGAATGTGAAATTGTCAAAAAATATGAAAACACAGATTATTCCATATGAAAACACAGACTATTCAAATAGAATAGTCTATTTGAATAGTCTAAGTGGTTGTAAAAAAACAATTATCACACTCAGGACCTTCGGGTCTAAATGACCCCCATTGGAAATGAATGGGAAATTATCAAAAATATGAAAACAGTTTTTTTGTGCATACAAATTATTTAAATATATCGTTATGATATTTAAATTACTTTTATTTTTCTATTTTCCATTGTTTGATAATAATTATACTTTTACTGTTATTTTAGTTGATCATTATTTGATGTTACCAATTACTGTTCATTGAATTTGTTCATTGACTTCTCAGTTACTGTTCATTGAATACTGTTCATTGAATACTGTTCATTGAATTCAAAATGTTTCTTGTGAAATATTAATAAAAAAATGTTATGACTGAAAGAATTGCATTTTTATTAAGTTAGATTCAGTTAGAATTAAACATTGGGTAACAACATCAGTGTTTCCCCTACCATTGTTTTGGGGGGGCGGCCCGCCCCCCGCCCCCCTAAAATGCTGACGAAATCCAGTCATAAAAACGGAATTTACTGTATAACGCAGAATTTCACAGAATTTGTACTTTTTTTTTTTTGAGGAATAATCAGACATGAAAATCACTCACCTTTCGGCGAAATTCGCCGTTTTGAAACCAAAATAGGTGACCTACGTGAATCGTGTAGATTCGATGAGAAAATGTTTGGAGGGAGGGAGGGGGGGTGTATAATATATATGAAGCCATACTATAGTATAATGTGAGATAGAAATTAATATTTAAGTCATTAAATTCAAGTTCACGTAAACTTTTCCCTCAGCTGCGGCTGTCAGTAATTCTCCATTCAGCGTTCAAACAGCACCTCGCGTCGTCAGTCATTCACCATTCAAACAGCACAGCGCGTCGCGTTCGGCAACGATGAACTCTCTCCAAGATAATTAAATGTTAATATTATTATACTTGATCTGTAGATAAAGCTCTGTGGTTTCGCATAAATTGACTATCTTGCTGTAGTACCTCAATCACGTTCCTTTACCGCGTGTCTAGATCACAACACTGGAGAGCACTATCATTGTTCTTCACGCGCACAGTAACTGAAATTTAAAACTGTTAAAAGAAAAGGCTCAAACTATTGCATAGATAGATACTGTATAATACACTATGCATCGATATGTATTTCCTTTGTGCTTTGAACTTTGCGTACTCGAAGAGCTGCGCGCTGTGACTCGTGTTGCCTCAAGCGCATCATTCAGCGCTCGGGATGCGCATAAGCGCTGTGTGCAGCACTCTATTGGAGTCTTTCATAATCATATCATAATACTTTTGCGCAATGAAAGATTATTAATAGTATTTTTTGTTCTGTTCTGCCCTATCTATCATATGTTGCTGCCTCATTAAACAGCTGTGCTATACATTTGTGCTATACATATTTTCTTAATTTTATAGTAGACTATAAAATAATTGATCTTTTTTGATTTTTATCTTGTTTTTCATGAATGTATTTTACAACAATACAAAGAGCAATGTGTAACGTTTTACCAGATTTAGTGCCACACTTATTGTCTCTTATTTGTTCCCCACTAAATATATATTTTTTTTCACTAAATGTTCTGATTTTATAAAATTATTGTTTTTCTAGACAAAATTTTACTGAGTTACCACTAATCTAGTTTATAATATAATTTTTGTCATAGTTTAAGATCATATTTTTTGTTGTTGTTGTTTTTCTTTATAAGGAAGTTGTCTGTATTAAGTAGATTGTGTTTAACACACAAAAGAGTGATTATCAGTTCAACACAGTTATAGAAATTCTACTTGATTTTTTTTTTTTTAACTGCGTTGGTAACGGATAGGTATCGGTAAAAAAAAAATATATTATTATTAGCTAACGCTACGGAGGCCATAATATTTTTGACTAATGGCTGAAGTTAAGTTTCTCCAGCTCTCCCCAGGTTGGCAAAAAATGCATCTCAAAATGCATCAGATTGATGCTTTAAAATATGGAATATTTAAAATATTCTTACGGGGGAGCATGCCCCCGGACCCCCCTAGAGGGGTTATATCCTTCTCACCTTTTTCACCCCTGACCCGTTTTCATGCCTGATTAATAGAAAGCAGTTCATTACACTTGAAATCAAATCGCGATGTAGACTAGTGTGTGTGAATATTAAACCACAAAGACTATTTAAATACGAATCCTGCATGTTCTGTGTGAATGAATGGTGCAGACAACACAGAAATATTGACTTTTTTCATAGATTTAAAAAAAAAAAATGTTGTAAAAGTTTAATGATTCATAATACATGATTTCAATTAATTAGACATGCTTTTTGATTACTAAAAAAATTACACCACGTATCCGTAACACGCCCGCTCCGCAACACTAGCATCCCCCCCCCCCCCCCTGAAAAAAAATCTTAGGGGAAACACTGAAAATGCTTTCCATTCGTTCTCTTTCCAATGCAATGTTCAGATTTGATTGTATAATAAATTAAAACTGGCACTTCAAATTACCATCTAAACCAACCAAACAAACAAAAAACAAGACAAAATTAGTCTTTGAGAATCTGTTTTTATATTTTAAAAATCAACAACCTGAAAAAAAATTGGTATATATTTGCAAAAATCACTAGAATCCCCAAGCCTTTCTACAGAGAGCTGTAAATCCACTAGTGGTAAAAATGCTCAGTGTGTCCACCTAGGGCTGTCGCGATAACCACAATATTGTAGTACCGCGCTTCTGACAAGTCAACCGCAGAGGATTGCACGTAACCGCAACAACCGCGATATTCACGTTTTTTATAAGGCTATACCCTTCTTGTTTTGAACTTCATGCATGTGTATTGAATGTTGAACAAGTTCATAATGATAAAAAGACCGTTTATCTTGGTGATGTGTAGCCTACAGAGGCTTCACACGGACAGTGAATGAGAGAGATCGGCAGAGCGCGTGCGATTACCTGCGTCTGTCTTTGAAGTCGTGAAAAGGTTGCCGTGTCAAAGGAAAGCGAAACATTTGTCGTATCATCCTTTTAACGTTCACGTCACGGGTATTTCCCATAAATGCGCGTCAGCAGCAGCGCGAGGAAGCCGCGGGGAAATAAAATCAGCAAGTCACGCAGTGAATCAATGCCATATTGGTCTCTAATTTAAGTGAAGCATCAGCTTCAGCGTTACCCATGCGACGCATTGCTGCTCAGCTGAGCCTTGAAAAGTGTAACTGCAAGTTAAAAATAATTAACACCTTGTTTCATTACATCTCTTTTAATGAATCAGCTTTTTTGAATGTGTTCGTTGAATGAACGGTTTAATGACTCACCCTGTGACTCACTCAAAGTCCGTTGTCATAACAATATGCGCGCTGAGTGAAAGCCTTTCAATGCGCATAAAGACGCTGTTTAGTTTCGGTTACATTGGTTACTGAAAATGTCCTCGTTTTTGTCCACATCGTAAACTTTATTTATATAGCAACAAATACATATAAATGAAATAAATAAATGGCGGTAATACCGCATATCGCGCTATTGAGCCACTCCACATTACCGCAAGGGAAATTCCATAACCGCGACAGCCCTATGTCCACCAGATGGCATCTATATATATTTTTTTTTAATTGCTTTCATGAGGCCTAGGCTTCACTCTAAGATGTAATACAGCTTTGATAAAAAAAAAAAATAATAAAAAAAATTCTATTATGTTCAATGGGAAAAAATGGGTCATAATTATTGCATAAATATTAATTATAAATCATAAAATTATCTCAAAACACCAAAAAAGAAAAGAAAAAAATATATAAAAAAACAAGTAAAAAAAAAAATTATGATTTTTTTTTTTTAAATATGAATCCTGCCCTTTGGGTCCATTTGGACCCGAACACCCCAAGTGTGACTGTTAAACGAACAACCCCAGAGGGTTAAAATAGTCATTAGTTGCAGCCCTAATTAGCAATAAAGTTATTTAATGTGTAACACAAATACTATATTAAAGTGATTTAGCAGCACAGTACCAGGCAATATAAACCTGATGTTTAATAATAAACCTAGTTTCTGATGACCTGGGCTGTTGTGAGTGTCATTCAATAACAATAAAGGAAGAATAAGACATTACACAACCAATATGCATACAGGTTTTTCGTTTCACTAGGTTAAATACACCAAAACTACTGCCTTATGCGCCCATTGTGAAATAAATGTACAATCTAAAATATACGTTTTCTATTTTAATTAGTGCTGGGCAACGATAAAAAAAATTAAATCGCGATTAATCGCATGAATTTATTGCGATTAATCGCATTGTTACGCCAAGAGTGAATAATAAATTCTAAAGTAGTGTATTGCGCACTTTTGATTTAAATGTACTGCTATATACACAAAAGTGCAATAACATGTGGTTTGCCAAAACTTTAAACAAATAAGGTGCTTTATACCAGCAGTATTCCCTTTACACAGCAGCAATACAATTTTTATTGTAAATCTCAACTTAAACATTAATGTAATCAAATCAAATATTAAAACAAAGCTATGCCACTGCCAGGGCATTACCTTTTATCTAGCTTGTTAAAATTAGTCCAGTTTTCTTGTTTTTTTTCTGAACAGGTATCTTTTATTAAGGGAGCAGCAGAAACAGTCTATGCAGGTCATGACCACCACTACAGATATAAGTCGACCAATGTTACTTCTCTGATAGTAGCTTAGGTTTGGTCATGACATGGTTTCCCACGTAGATTAAGATTACATTAAACAGATGTAAAGCCCAACTTATACTTCTGCGTCGAACTCACACCGTAGCTACGTACCTGCTATGTGTAGCGCGCGTACCCTGACGCGCACCTCTCCAAAAATGTAACAATGCGTCAATTCGCGTACCGCAAGCGCTGTGATTGCTAGAACCGCTCCCTGGGTTTCACATGCATGCTCCCTCTGCATGTGTAATTGCGCGTCAAGGGGGACAACGACGCAGAAGCATAAATAAAAACCAACTCGTAGTCTATAGCGTAGAGGCTCTGGCGTAGATCCGACGCAGAATTATAAATCAGCCTAGAGTGAGGTGAAGTGGTCGAGCACATGTGCAGCGGCAAGCGAGTGCGTTCCTGTGAAACTGTTGCGGTCATGCTCACCTCGCGTCCGCGCCCTCCCGTTGCCGAAGTTGAATTGACGACGCGCAGCACAAATCATTGGAAGAGAGACTGATCCTCGGCTCGCTGTTTGTGAGTTTCCACAATCTAAATAGTTATCAGGACGTCATCAACAGAAGGGAATTCACATGGCAGCGCATCTCCACTAAACTAAACGCAGGCCTATCAGGTAAAGTTGTGTATAATTTTAATTTAAGTTAAAAAGGCTACAGCTGCGTAGCGCACAGAAGCCGTTGCCATGGTTACTATCCATAGAGCGCCTGTCATTCACTCGCGGAGCGCTGTCTCCCTTTCTGTTCACATGAGAGAACCATGCCAAAGCCCCTCCACTGCTTGTTTGAGTGGGTTATTTGCTGGCTGACCAACATCCCACCCCTCCTGTGATCCATGGTTTGACTGTAGGCCTATGTGTATTCAGAGCCTATGTGTATTCAAAATAATAATAAAAAAAAAAAAACAGCGTTAACGTGCGATAAAAAAATGGTCGGCATTAATTAATAAATGCGTTAACGCGATAACGCGTTAACTTGCCCGGCCCAAATTTTAATATATTTTAAAATGTAAATTATTCATGTGATGGCAAAGCTGAATTTTCAGTAGCTATTATTGTCACATGACCCTACAAAAATCATTGTATGGGTATGACCAGAGTGCCAGCAAAATGTTTGTTTTTTTTTAAAAGCAGATTTTTTGCATATCCAGATTGGGGTTTTGAAAGTCTGGATAGCAAAAAAAAAAAAAAAAAAAAAAAAAAAAAAATCTGATTTTTAAAAATCAAATTTAAAAACCCATTTGAAGGTGGTTTGAAATGCAATTCCAATCGGATTTGTACAGATGCGTCTCAGTCTGGATGCTCTGGCTGCTCAAATCATATTTCAAATTGTCTTTTGCTTCACTCTTAACGTTCAAGCGGTATGTCAAAACATTTCGGCATTTTCTTGTGCGACAGAGTTCTGCACCAAGTCTCAACAGGGTGCTTATTTGAAGAGCTAGATGATGTGGCTCCATTTTTCCTGCATCTGTTTTGAAAGCCTCATCACATATGTGGGTACGCCTCCGTCGTTACCAAAGAAACCCATGCAGATAAGTCTGGACACACAAATCTAATTTGATCACTTGCAATTAATAGTCCGGACAGTCTGCTTGAAAAAGCTGATTTCAGAAAAAAAAATATTTGCCTGCAGTCTGAACACAGCCTAACATGCTGATTTGGTGCTCAAGAAACATTTCTTATTGTTATCAATGTTGAGAACATTTGTGCTGTTTATTTTTTTTTTTACACTTTTTACTGTTATTTTTTCATCCTTTCTGAATAAAAGAATCAATTGCTTAAAAAAATAAATAAATCTTATAACACGGTACTGTATGCTGCCAGGTAAGTGATGAGAATGTTGGTTGACATAACTCAGGGTGACAAGAACAAAGAAACGAATTCACACCCTTGTTAAAGGTAAGTAAATATTCAAAGGCAGGTTATTACAGCAGGGAGAGCTAGTGAGGCTTCTGAGTCAGGAAGAGGGAGAGTGTAGCAACTATCTAGTTGACGCCTCTTTATTACACATCTCTAATAATCTGAAGTTGCCAAGTTTATTTCAACCTGAATGCTTAAATGTAGTATTCTGACACAGAAACTACCCTGGTACGTTACCTAGATGTCCATATTACAATTTAGAGTGATCTGTTATCAGAGGTAATGGTCTAAGTTATGCATTTCAGAAATGTGCATATACAAAATCACAGTTAGCCAAAAAGGTATTATTTTAAACAATGTATTAATGGTTTTCAACTCTTAATTTAACTCAACGCATTCTGTGTGAACAGCCACTTATAGTGATTTGTTCTTCGTTCAAAGAGCACGTCACACGAAAGCGGTTAATCAAGTGCGCCATCATGTGGTCGGATCATTTTCTTGTCTTAACTGTTATCATTGCAGTATTGTCAACATGACTAATTGTAACGTTTGCTAACATTTCTATTCAAAACCGTAATTTCTCAATTTAAAAATAATACAAATCGTGGCAAAACATTCAATTCGAATTAATCGAAGAGAAAAAAAAAACGACCAGCCCTACAATCCAGTCTCTCTTCCACATTTGACACCAAGGGAATGTTAGTGGGCCACATTTAATTTGTTACATCTTTAGTGCAGAACAAGGTGTTCAGATAACCTTTTAATCCCAGCATCCCTTACGTTCGACTAGAGCTGCCAAACTAAAGTTCTTACTCTGAAGTGTACAAGAATTAAAAGGCTTCCCCAATTCGTCTGCCCAGACATTTTAGAAATGGAGAGGACAGGTGAGAAGCCATCATGCCCTGAAGAACAATTTGCACTCTGGGAATCCTAGGCATCTTATTACTTAAGAATGAGACTCACTCATCAAAAATGCTGGGTATTGTTCAAAAACTATGAACTGATTTCCATTTCAAATGAAAGAATCGGTTACATGAAAGTAAAGGTGCACTCAACTGGCATTTGCTTATCTGAGTGGCAACACTGAATGAGAGCATACAGTTTTTATGTCAAGGAAGTACTACCAGTCACCCAAGTTGGACAAACAAGTCATGCAAAGCTTTGGGCATAAACATAAACACCAACACACAAGTTTCTCGGGGTCCGATCAGTGTCTAAATGCATTTGTCTGACCGTGATGGTGAAACAAAACTGCATGAGAAAGTTCTGCCCTTGGCATGACGCTCTGCAGAGGTAGTCTGACAGCATTCATCAGATCTGGCCACCACTGCAACACGAACACACCCACTGCAGACGCACGCTGATGACTCTACAGACACAGCCGCCTCTCATATAGTGCGTAAAAACTGAATCGAGTTCTCTTTCGCGTCTTATTGCACTTGAACGGACAAATGCACACAAAATTGTCAAAATATCCTTGTAAACAGAGTCGGGTTTGTCTTGAGTAAAGATTGACCGATAAACGTTTTACCGTCATTTTCCCCAATAGTTAAGATCAGGAAAAAAAATGGGGGGTGGGTTGGGGTTGTTAATGTAACTTTGCTTTTTATTTTTTACTTAAAGCTGCAGTCCGCAGGTTATCCTCTGTCCCCATCTCTGTTCGAAATCTGCAATTGCAGTTATTTGCGGAATTATCAACTTTACGTGAGTTGTACTTCGACACGGCACAGCACAGATGAACAAAATGTTTGAGGAGAGTGTGCAGCTGTCAGTCACCGCGCCGGTGTGGATACTGTCATTCAGAATCACAGATTATTCTTTTTGGAAGTATGACCAACATAAGAATTTTCACCGGAAAATGTCATCTGAACAAGTAAGAAACATCCACTTTTGTTCTGGTTCTGACATTGCAGTAAATCGCGCTGATTAAATCTAAAAATCGCTTATCATATCACGCAAAACCGTGCAAATTATACTTTGTTCTCAAATTGTTAATGTTAACAACGTCAGGATTGCGTGACTACATGTAATGTCCTTCCGATACGTATCCTTGTTTTCGCATGGGCCGGTCGCAGTCTCTTTTTCTGTAGCCACTCCGAAGTCCGAACTAAATCTTTTGCATTTTACAGCGGGTGAATCTGTTGTCACTGGTGATTGTCGTTTAAACCTTTCTGGATCCGCCATCAAATTGATAAGTTTAATTATATCAAGTGCTGTGAGAAAAGGCTATAAAATCTCCACCTCCAACATCCTCACACGCAATATAGCCTACTAGCCGAGACTCCTTCTTTATGTGTACAGATGTGACGTAATGACGCAAAGACATACTCGAATCTCCTGCGGATATCCACCAGTACCACTGGAATTAAAAACATTATTACAAGCTTACCGCTTTGAATCGAGCTAAGGCAAGCAGAGAGTTTTGAACACTGGCTGGTTATGTATTTTCTCAAATATGTATTTTGGATAATTTTTAACCCCAAAAAAGCTACGGACTGCAGCTTTAAAGCCCACTTAACACTAAGCTAATGCACGGATCCAATATAATGATACATCAGATTTATTTCTTAACTGTGTACGTTCACTTAATACATAACTGACTATGTTTACGAGAATAAAAATAGCATACTGTTGGCGGACACTTTTAGAAGAGGCACACCTTCAAAAAAAAATGTGGCGTTACATCTCAGGCGTTAATGGTGCGCTCACACCAGACGCGAATAGAGCGCGTCTGGCGCAAGTGATTTCAATGTTAAGTCAAAAATTCCTGTGGCGCGAATGAGGCGTAGAGCGCGGCGCGGTAGACGCGAATACGCCTCATTCAAAATTCACACAGGATGCGGAATGCGCTGCGCTATGAAACCCATTAATTTCAATGGCTTGCGCCACGCCAAATCGTTTTGTTCCTGATGGTGTGTTCACACCGAACGCAAATTTAATTATTTGCACGAGTGGATTACATACAAAGTCAATGCAAAGACGCGAATAGACGCATCATTCGCGCCGGGCGTTGCGAATGACGCAAATTGGGCGACGCGTTTGCCGCAAATGTCTTCCGCGCAAGTTTAAAAATTTTAACTCGAGCGAATGTTTAAGCGTCTAACTAGACGCGAATTTGACGCTCCATTCGCGTTCGATGTGAACACACCATAAGTCGACCAAAGCCAAAGCGAAGCTGACATGCTCGCGCGCAGGGCGCGGTCAAAGTTTAAAATAGTTCAACTTTTGCCGCTGTGCTCTGTGACGATTCAAACTTCAAAATCATTTTCAAACTTTTGTTTTTTACACGCGTCAATTTCGCTCTTGACGCACGAATGGATTCAAAGCGGTAGGCGCGAATTTGACGTGCTATTCGCGTCTGGTGTAAACGCAATGTATATCAGTTCATGGTTTGTGTGGGAGAAAATGTCAGTATTTCAGATTAAATAAACTGCTTAAGTATTGTAGATCTTGTAGTATTAATTTTCACATGCAGTTACACATTGTCGGTTAAAAACAAGAAAGTGGCTGGTAAAAACATTGAGTGGCTGGTAGATTTTGAAATCCACCAGCCACAGTTGCCGGTGGACAAAAAAGTGAATTTCCATCCCTGGGCTTGTGCGCTTCACTTATATAGATAAGTGGTGTGCGAGCGCGAAACCTGCGGGAATTGACAGATTGATTGATTGACAGAACAGAAGAGAAGAACTTTTTTTACCATCACTCCCACAGCTGCTGTATTTAATACACCCTCACAATAGAGTTTACAATTTTTTTGTAATTTGATGCAAAGGTAATATATTACAAAGTATAGTGTTATAAATGTACTTTAAAAAAAAAAAAAATATATAAAAAAGGATTTATGATTCTGATGACCGTTAAAATGTGTCTGTCAAAAAGGTCCCTTCGCTCTTGTTTAGTTTAATGTTTTCAACTAAAAGAAAACCGTAAAATATAAAATAAAATATAAAATATAAGCTTGTTGTGTATATTGCCTAATCGTAAGCTTGTTCCGAAATGGTGAACAAAATAAAAATAAATTACGTCAATCTTGTCAAACGTCATTTACATAAACGAATATTAATTTGTTATGAGCCCAAATATTCTAATACAATATTTTTGACAAATGCCCATACCTAGTGCCACTGCCAACAGTGCAAATTTTGGGCTGTGGACAATGTGAAATATGTATTGTTCTCTAATGAGTCCACATTCACTGTCTGTCCCACATTCGTGGGAGTTATGGGTTGGAGAAGCCCCAAAGAGGCTTAACACCCGGACTGTTGTTTGCCCAGAGTGAAGCACAAGGGTGGGTCAGTCATGGCTTGTGCTGCAATATCATGGCATTTCCTATTATGCTACACTGCCCAGGACTACCAAACTATTCTGGAGGACCATGTGCACCTAATGGTTCAAATATTGTACTCTGAAGGGGTTGCCATGTATCAGCGTGATAACCCACCAATACACACAGTAAGACTTAACAGAATGGTTTGATGAACATGAAAGTGAAGTTGAACATGTCCCATGGCCTGCAGTCACCAGATCTAAATATTTCTGAGACACTGTGGGGTATTTTAGTAGAGCAAGTCAAATCCTGGTTTTCCTTCACCAGCATCACATAGTGACCTGTCCACTGTTCAGGAAGAGGAATGGCTCAAAGTCCCTCTGGCCAAAATCCCTTCTCTGGCCATTCCCAAGACTAATTGATACTGTATTGGCCGCATAGGGATGCCCTACACCAGGGGTGCCCAATCCTGCTTCTGCTGATCGACTGTCCTGCACAGTTCATCTCCAATCCTAATCAAACACACCTGCCTTTAATTTTCAATTGATCCTGAAGACCTTAATTGACCGTTCGCAAAAGCTAAGCCCCCTAGTTATTGTTACTACGCACGTCAAACAAATGGTCAAACACGACACGACAGATTGCCATGACGGGAAGAGGTATACCCGTGCGTGTCCTTTTTTGGAGCAATACCTCAGCGATATCCTCCAGATCGAGGCAGAAGGGGTAACAGTTTGCAGTGGAGGGATATATTCAAAATAAAAAAATACGCAATGAAGGAGACACGGCTAGTATCGAGGCTAATGCTTACCGGTCTTAAGCGAAATCTGCGAAACCCCATGACCTGTACCTCAAATGCAACCAGCACAGCCTTGAAGAAGATTTTATAAGCTGGTTCAGTGGCTAATTGTTTGGAGTTAGAAATGTATAACTCGCGCTGCATATTTAGTAATTTTGCCTCAGATACAGGATTATACATTCGCTTTAACAAGCAGGTTGTTCATTACCACGGCAACAGCTTGCGTGTCATGCTTGCGTGTCATGTCATTTTCGTGTTTAAAAAGTAACTATACATAAGAGACGGAAAGATGCAGATAACCATACATTATTTAAGGTTATTTCAAGTGGTGTCAACAATAATCGATTCGGCGATGCATCGCAATGCGGGAAATGTACGATTCAACATCGATGCGGCAGAGTGCCGTAATCGATTATGTCACTGTTTATTTTCTGGCCTTGGACAATAAAGTTTTGAAGTTTCAATTACTTCAGGGGGCATAATAACAACAATAAAGATGACTGAGGGAGATGACCGCGATATGGCGCCATTCACATATACCGCCTAAAAATGCTAGGCGCGCCGCGTTCTCCTTTTTCCAAAGCGCTAGGGCGGTTGCGCTCTTGAGGCGTCTGTCGTTGCGAAGCAACCATCAGCTGCGCTCTCCGTTACAGCAAAACGTTCTTGTCACGTGACCTACGGTGCGCTTGTGGCATTCTGAAAAGTTGAGATGTTTTTATCTCGATGCGGCGCGGACGTGCTTGGAAAAAACTAGCGCGTCGCACTGCGGCCGCCTCGCTTCCATTATGAGCGCGCATACCGCGCGCCTACATTTGAAATAACGAACTTGAGCGCGCAAAAGACGCGATATGTGAACAGGCCCTTAGACGGGTAATCAAAAACGCACCCAAAGCATGGATTTAAATTTTATTTTATTTAATGGCATTTATGTTAAAGATACAGGAGAGTTATAACACACACATAGCAGCCAATAAATCTGTTGTTCGATATCTGACTGCTTGTATTGCCTCGTGACTGATGAAAAATTTGCCTTGTTGTGTGCAGTAGAATTGTGATGCATCGTAGAATCGAATTGAATCGAATCGTTACCTGGTGAATCGTAATCGAATCGAATTGTGAGGGCAGTGCCAATGCACACCCCTAGTTATTTCTATTCGTTACGATATTGATATATGAACTGATGTTGTCAAGTAAGCTTCATGCTTTCTCCGTTGCGAGCGTGCACTCCTCTAAACTGTAGTCTACGGGTGCTGCACTGCTAGTTGACTGCTGCTCATTTCCCCCCGAGAATATCATCTTAACAACAACCCTTTAGAAAACGTAATTCCTTTGTGGATCCTCTTGATCTGCTTTCTCCATATTTCTTGTCTCACACACGCTGAACGCGAGTTAACCATGTTCGATACATTTAACTGGGAGTGGGGCTGTCCACACTGTTTTATCCATTGTAGGCACCGCTCACGTTTGAACACGGCTTTGTAGCATTGTAGGCACCAGGCACGGCTTTGGAAACGGAAAGAACACAACTCCTCCAGACAATCTCTCGGGGTACCTAGAGTCCGATTTACAAACGCTGTGGGCGCACCGCTTCACCATCTTGCTTGGAGTCAATGTTTGACGGACCTGCTCACATAGTAACGGTTGGTATGATGTGTGATTGGACAATGTCCGTTTTGGGTGAGGGGCCGGCGGGAGGTCAATTGGTTGCTTCAGGTGTGTTTGATTAGGGTTGGAGATGAACTGTGCAGGACAGTCGATTGGCAGGAGCAGGATTGGGCACCCCTCCCCTGTAAATGTACAAAATGCATTTTTTATATTTGCTTGCAATAAAAGTTAATGTTCAGGGCTTCAGACTACGACCAAAATTGTTGACATATGCAACCATTGACCATGCACTCGCACAAATGCGACCACGTTCAATTTTTTCTCGCACATACGTGGTCGCATTTGTGCGAGTGCATGGTCACGCACTCAATCGGAGTCTGCCTGCCTGCACTTGCATTAAAGATTGATCTAATCTGTCATGTATTATCAACTAAACCAAATTGGCTATTCTCCCGTAGTAGTCGGTTACAGTAGAACGTCAAGAGGTAGCTAGCAGTTAAACGGCCGTTTCACACCGCAAGCGTGAGCAGCACATATTTTTTTCCATTGCATTCACACCTGGGAGGAGGAGCGTCACGTGAGCAGCAGTGAAGCGGGGTCCAGTGAAGCGCCAATTCTATTGTTGTTGCGCTGCTCACGCTCAATTAAAGTGAAAGCACTTTTGATGGACAAAATAAATATGATTTCCCACAAAAAGTGCTCAAGAAGCAAAGAATTAGCATGACTAGTGTGTTTTAACAAGAATTGGAGTATGTTAGAAAAGAAAATTAAAATTAAAAAATATTTATAGAAGATTTTCCCATTTAAACTTGTTTTTTATTATTCAGTTTGGATGAAAGTATGGTGTATTATAAAAAACTAAAGTAAACTAGCCAGAAAATATGATATATAAACTTTATTTTAGTTCGTATGTAATACACAGACAGGTAGCATCTTGCTGCTGCTGTGACGCTGTACAAAACACTGCATACTTATGAGGTGCCCTAGGGACATTATACAGAATTACCTCTCACATACACATATGAAACCAAATTCATTCACATACTATAATGAAATGCTCACACACATACAAGTGAAATGCTTTTACAAACACAACTGAAATGCTCTCATACATACAACTGAAAATATTATGCTCACACACACAACTGAAATGCTCACACACACACAACTGAAACGCTCTCATACATACAACTGAAAATATTACGCTCACACACACAACTGAAATGCTCACACACACACAACTGAAACGCTCACACACACACAACTGAAATGCTCTCAAACATACAACTGAAAATATTACGCTCACACACACAACTGAAACACTCGCAGACACACAACTGAAATGCTCACACACATACAAGTGAAATGCTTTTACAAACACAACTGAAACGCTCACACACACAACTGAAACGCTCACACACACAACTGAAACGCTCACACACACAACTGAAACGCTCACACACACAACTGAAACGCTCACACACACACAACTGAAATGCTCACACACATACAAGTGAAATGCTCTCACACACACACAACTGAAATGCTCACACACATTACAAGTGAAATGCTTTTACAAACACAACTGAAACGCTCTCACTCACACAACTGAAAATCATTTCAGTATGTTGTATCCAAGCATTTCAGTATGTTGTATGAAAGCATTTCAGTTGAAACGGAAGGTGGTTAAAGTCCCCGCCCACTCCAGCAGGGTTGCCAGATGCCAAGGTTTTCCATCACAAAACCTCGCCAAAAACTGCAAGAATGCACAAAAAAACGCCCAAATTTGTTTTGGCTTGTTTCTCGTTTAAACACAGTGAAATCATTAACAAGCTTTAAAATTACCCATTGGTCCGTGTACTTTTGCATCCATTCGTTTTTACCTTTTTAACCCGTAATTGAAAAACGAAAAATGGTTGTTGTAGGGCATATTTTTAAAACGCAAAGTTGAACACCAACATTTAAATTTGAACTGTATACACCAAATGCTACGCAAAAATAAATAAATATTGAAGTATTTTCTGATTTTTGTATTTTCAACTGAAATGCTTTCATACAACATACTGAAATGCTTGGATACAACATACTGAAATGATTTTCAGTTGTGTGAGTGAGAGCGTTTCAGTTGTGTTTGTAAAAGCATTTCACTTGTATGTGTGTGAGCATTTCAGTTGTGTGTGTGTGAGAGCATTTCACTTGTATGTGTGTGAGCATTTCAGTTGTGTGTGTGTGAGCGTTTCAGTTGTGTGTGTGTGAGCGTTTCAGTTGTATGTGTGAGCGTAATATTTTCAGTTGTATGTATGAGAGTGTTTCAGTTGTGTTTGTAAAAGCATTTCACTTGTATGTGTGTGAGCATTTCAGTTGTGTGTCTGCGAGTGTTTCAGTTGTGTGTGTGTGAGCATTTCAGTTGTGTGTGTGAGCATAATATTTTCAGTTGTATGTATGAGAGCGTTTCAGTTGTGTTTGTAAAAGCATTTCACTTGTATGTGTGTGAGCATTTCATTATAGTATGTGAATGAATTTGGTTTCATATGTGTATGTGAGAGGTAATTCTGAATAATGTCCCTGGGGCACCTCATACATACTTGCGTGCGTCTGCAGCTTCAGTGACGATGTAGTGGTGAAAAGACAAAGATCAGACAATATTACAAAATTATCCCAATAAACACATACAAACTTTCATAGAATCATTAAACAAGAACACACATTTCCATTTATAACAAATTAGTAGTAGAAGTAGTAGTAGTAGATTTAGAATACAACTAGGCTAATGAGTGGTTGTGTGTGTGTGCTTGTGACAGATTGTGTTTATATGCATTTCAGGCTTATTCAAAGTTCAGTATATATTTGCATATGGGTGTGTGCTTGCAAAGCGTGTGTTTCATCATGGCTAGATGGAAGTGTGAGTTTCATTTCTCTGAAACAAAAAACAAGTACAGTCTAACAACAACAGAACTGAGAGCAAGAATGGAAACACAGGGCCTGAATGACCTCTTGATCTCTGACTCACCATATCAGCCTTAAAAACGGTTTCAAAACACAAATGGTCAAGAGTTAGCAGAAGCTGACAAACCAAGACTGATCAAATCTAAAACAAAAGGAGTTGAACATTTTTAAAGCACTCAATCCAACTGCAGTAAAATAATTCTCAGCGGGCTGTTTCAGTTCGAAAAGCACATTTGACCATTGAGTCATCCACCCTGGTTGTGGGAAGCAGATTACACACAGAGTCTGAGTTTCGTTTCACAGAATAAGCTGTTCAGATCAGTTTCAATTCTCCAGTGCAGCCTGTCGTGTCCTCCAATAGAGCACAAGCAGCGTGTAGTTTACTCTTGGTACTGTCAGCCAATCAGAGAGCAGACTCTATCGCTATAGGAAACCCTTCACCATGAGCCCATGCAACACAAAACACAATTTTCACTGCTGCTGTTGTGGGCTGACTGAATCACATGACAAACATACTGAGATCACACAATCATCCTCATTTACTTTTAAGAGGAAATATGTTTTAAAGCCCCAATAAAATTTCTTTGCTGACAGCAAAAACCTTAAAGGGATACTTCACCTCTGGAAAGATGAATGTGTATTTAAAATGGGTCATTTATGTAGAAGAAATGTGAAATTATTTTTGAATTTGTAGCTTTCTAGACTGAGAAAAGCCAGAAAACGTATTTTTGGCTTATGTGGATGAAAGACAACTCCCAGAATGCACTTGCTTCGCTGCCCTAGGAGGCCACGCCTACCGGTAACGGAGCGCAGAAGTTAAACAACAAGTCTAGGCTACTAGTGAGTCTCCGTGATGAGTCTGCCCAGGATTTCGAGATCGTCCAAAATGTCCGGGATTCGGCTTTTGCGTTCTACAGTCACCATTCATTATGTTTACTGTGGCGACTCAGGACGAGACTGAGGGCCGCGGGAGATGGCGCGAGGCCGGTGGGGTGATTACCGACCTTTGAGGCGCACCGCGCAGGGACGTATCTCACGGAGGAGCGGGGATTTTCTTAGCAATGTTAAAACGCACATCAACCGATCACTTGTTTAGCGTTCATGTTAACACTACATATAGATTCACCAATCGGAATGAATTCAGTTAGATTGAAACAAAAGGTGTGCATGTAAACAATGAATGGCGACGGCAAAAAAGCAAAAGCTGAATCCCGGACATTTTGTACGATCTCGACAGCCGGACATGTCCGGGAAAAAGAGGATGAATGGTAACCCCTACTACTCAGCTTTCTCCCACTAAGTTACTCAGCTTTCTCCACAGAACAAGAGCCTGCTAGCTTAGCTTCCAAAAAAAGATGTCTGACACTATGTGTACATACTGTGAGTGAGATCCCACCCTCTATGGGCGGGTTGAAAACATGCGGGACAGCTCCTTCTACTGACTGTAGTCTTTAGCCTCTGGCCAAAAAATCCTCTGATGACGCAAAATGACGATTTTTGCGTCATCGGAGGATTTTTTCCAGACAAAAAATACATAAATCTCTCGTCTCAGGGGGATATGAGGGTGGAAAGCACGGAAATTTGAAAATACTACAGGTTTTCTACTAATACAAAGCTTAATGCTAAATCCTGAAGTATCCCTTTAACCCTCTGGGGTCTAAGGGTTTTTGGGGTCCTTGAGGTGTTCTGACATGCTCTGACGTTTGTGCTTTTTTCAGTTATTTATAAACATGTTAATGGCAAAAGTGTAAATTCACTCAATATAGCACAAACTGGGCTACCGTAATTTCTGAGCAACAATTATGAAACATGTTTGTATTTTTGAGAGAATATTGCTTATGCATGGTTATTGAAAAAACTAAAACTTAAAGTGTCTGAAATAAGGCCACAAAACACATACTAAATATGTGTCCACAAGACTTTTGACTAATGGGTGTTGTTGCCTAGAATTTTTGCTTCAAAATGATCTGAAAATCATCCTGCCTAATCATTTACACAAACACATACACTGATTTGAATTTTATTAGAGACCTTTTGTTTGGAAAGGCGATATGCGTGGAGGCGTGTTCACACCTGAGAAGACAAAGGCCGGATAATGTGCCGCATAATGAGCAGCATATTAATTAGCCCTTTCACACAGGTGTGTCACAGGATCCCAAAGAATGCAAGGACAAAAGAAATTATCTATGTAGCCTATACATATTTTACAATTAGAAATTGTAACCAATTACAAATAGGTTACAATTACAACAACAATTACAATTTTAACAATATTTCAAGTGTATTTCTTTGTAAAAAGTATACATTTTATCATGCATATTAAAAAAGGTAAGGATTCATTCGTTTGAATATTGGAACAAACACTATAATAACATCTTAGTTGATAATTCAATATACCTACTTTATTTTTGACAAAACATCATACTATAGTATATTTAACTATGAGCAGAAATTGGTGAACAAAAGCGTACCTATTTAATGTGACAGTAGTCTTTTTTTAAAGTCAAAACTTTATAATCTATCCAAAACTAATCACAAAATCGTGTCTAAACATTCATATTTAGTCTGTAATATATTGTGTATGATATATTAGTATATACATGTGAATTTGCAGCTTGTTGCTTATACAGACATTTTATTTCAACATATTTCAGTCTATTTTTACTCATCTTAGTAGGCTATAGCAATATAGTTTGTATGTGTTCATGTAAACATAACGTTTACTAATGTAGGTGCGAGAGTGAATGAACAAGGCACAGACACGCGCTGTATAACTGTAGTAAACAAAGCGCGCGTGCCTATGCCGTTCACTCATCATTTAGCCTACACACAGACACGCAATTCATATTTAAACAGTCTTTTTGCGGTTTACAGTCCGACACTATTCAATATCATGATTAGAACAAAGCACTCGAATAAATGACTTACTACATCAGCTGGATCCGTTGCTCCTCGAAATGAAACTACCAGCACTTCTGGTACATTTTCCAGGGTTAGATAGTATTATTCCTCACAGCGAAAGGATACGCTGTGTACACAGCTGTACAAGATACTTACTAAACACGATGTGTTTTATAATCCAGCTGGTGGGCGTTGGCATATTTGAATGGCTTGTCTAAGATCATTTGCGTTTGAATAGCGCGCGCTCTCCGTGGGCGTGGCACATTAACGCGTAATTAGGTATAATGAGCTGGAAAGAAAAATACTGACATCTCTCTCTTTTCATACAGATTACATAAGCTGAGAATATTTGGTTTTTTATATAAATTAATTCATTTAAAAGAAGAGAGTTCAAGCTTCATTATGGAAAAACACTCGTCCCTGTATGACAAGTATTCGCGGAATTAAAGTTAATCTTAGGACGCGTTTCAGAATGGACTTCACTGATAGAGAGAAGGCAGAACGCACATGTTTGTTTTTCTTTATTTGGCGAAAAGCACAACACTGTTTTTATTGTGAGTATCCACAAAAAATGGACACTTATCAGGATCTAATGATGTACAACACTTAATATGTAAGATCAAAATCAACAGAGTATTTTGAGTTTCTTTTGCACTGATAAGAAAAAAGCGAGACTATCGCGCCGGCGCGATAGCCGACCTCAGAGGGTTAAACAGGTTAATAAGGTTAAAAAGTAACTGATCCAAATGTTTGCAAAGTTGGCATGACATGTTCTAAATGCATGTTTATTGACCTAAATGTGAACAATTCTGTGCAGAGGTTTCATTTCTTTAAAATAAAAAAATGTTTTGTGTGCCCCCCATAACTGGACCTTCCAATGAAAATTACAGACTTCTGTCCACTAACATATGCCGGAATTCAATTATTTAGTCTGCTTTAACCCTCTGGGGTCGGCAATCACGCCGGCGTGATCTGCTCGCTTTTTTTCTTATCAGTGCAAAAGAGACTCAAAATACTCGGTTGATTTTGATCTTACATATAAGTGTTATACATCATTAGATCCAGTTAAGTTTCTTTTTTTTTTTGTGGATACTCACAATAAAAACAAAGTGTTGTGCTTTTCACCAAATAAAGAAAAACAAACATGATGCGAGTTCTGCGTTCTCTCTGTCAGTGAAGTCCATTCTGAAACGCGTCCTAAGATTAACTGTAACTCCGCGATTACTTGTCACACAGGCACGAGAGATTTTTCTTTATGAAGCTTGAATTCTCTTTTAAATGAAGTAATTTATATAAAAAACAAATATTCTCAGTTCATGCAATCCGTTTGAAACCAAGGAGAGGTCCAGTTTTTTCTTTTTCCCCTCATTATTTTTAATGAGTTGAGGCCGCCACGCCCCCGGCGCTATTCACATGTAAATAGTTTAGGTGATCGCGCACACGCCCCCGATCAATGCCATAAAAACACAAAGATTCTTCATGAGATTCACTGATAGTTCATCGCGTTTTGAGGATGGCACGCTACTCAGGTGAAGAAGCCCTTCAGATGATTCTGGACAACGAGGAAGAATTCACCTTTTCCTCAGAGGAAGATTGTAACTCGGACGAGGAACGGCTGCATTTTGAAGAGCGAATTGACCCCGCCGAGGATACAAGTTCAGAGTAAGTTGTTTAGTGTTATATACTACTTTTTCTGATAATATAGGACACATATGAATTTTCAGACTATATTTTGCTTAGTTTTGGCTAGCTTTTGACAGAGGCTACTACGTGAAAGATTGCCTTACAATATCCCTAACATTCGCGTATGCAAAGTGTAAACTTTCAATGTGATAACGTTACTCTCTAAACATTTGTATATTAAATATATTTCACTTAGTTTTGATTAGCTTATGCGTAATGTAGCTTATTTGCGAATATCTGCTTAGGTGTAAATATAATGTGATTTAGTGCAAATATATTTTAGCCTCCTCCGGTAAAATATGTGATACCCTACTGTCTAAATACTAGACATTATATGTTTATATATAAATGTTCTGTTTTAGTTAACCTATGACACTGCTTAACACTGCAGTGTTAATGTTTGAAATGCTCTAAATGTGTGCGGTCTATATGGCCCATCAACACTCGCGGTGTATGGCCCATAAATAGATATTTCTCCATCCTACGGCCCATCAACAGATATACATTGTGCGTCCATACCCATTAATTGCCTATCAGTTTACTTTGGATTATTTATGCTAACAGTTTTGTTGTTGTTGTTTTATAGAAATGTGTCTGCATCACGCACTCCTTCTCCAGCACCTCGCAGAGGGGAACGCAGGCGTCGTTCAGTTCTCCGTGCGATCGAGAATCATACTGAGTAAGTGCACAGGCGTAATATTTACATTAGTGATCAGTGTTGTGCTAGTTACTAAGAAATTACTTTTTTACTGCATGAATGAATATTTGAGCAATACAATGTACCTTGATCATTCTTGTTAGTTCATAGTCGGCCTACATTATCTAAGGTAATAACAGATACAATAAAAAATTTTAACTCAATTTAAAATGTATAATTAAATGTTGAAATTAAAAAAACTAACAATGAATGATACTTCTACAACATTTATTAACCCTTTAGAACCTGAAGCTAAAATAGGTGTTTCACATATTTTGATTTTTGGACTGTAAAATTCTAAAACAAAGTGCTATCTTCATGTGCCACGTGTCATTTTTTTCAGAAACAGATTCTGTTTTTTTTATTTTTTTAGCTTTCAGCAAATTAGATACCTGCCTTTACTTTTGTACACACATTTGATTTGCTTAGAGCACATTTAGAACATTTAGTTTCTCCACACAGAGGAATTACAATAAAACCGATTGAAAAACAAAACCTTTGAATCTCCTCTCATTCTTTGTTCAGGCTTCCTCACCCTAATGGGCCCTTGGGGGAGTGTCTGTCACACCCCTGGTCTGAATCTCATTAATATTCATAGGCCATTACCACTCCCACGCATAAACCTCTTCTGACAAAAAAACTGTCATGCAAAGTATAATGTAAAGTTTTTGTTTTATGTGAACGATTAGGAGGGATGATTTTCACATCATTTTGAAGCCAGAACTCGAAGCGACAACATCCATTTGTCAAAAGTCTTGTGGACACATATTTAGAATTTGTTTTGTGGTCTTATTTCAACAACTTTCATTTTTATTTTTTTCAATAACCACGCATAAACATTCTCTTAAAAATACAAACATGTTGCTTAGATATTATGGTAGCCCAGTTTGTGCTATATAGAGTGAATTTACACCTTTGCCATTAACATGTATATAAATAACTGAAAGCACAAATGTAAGGGCATATCAGAACATCCCAATGGCCCCAAAAACACCTCAGACCCCAGAGGGTTAACTAAGCCCCTTTAAGCTCACATTCATCTCATTAAATTTTTAGTCCAAAGCTCACATCTCAACATTCAATCAAAAACCTGTACAAAGAACCAAATGCCCGGACAACATTGTTTTCAATTAATCCATTACACTCTGATGTAGGTTGCAATATGGAACAAAAGATCCGTCTCTAGTTCTGTTTTATTGCGACTTCAACAAACAATGAACAGTTCATTTATACATATTTCACCAGGAAAGGAAGTTGTACCCATATGTTTTTGAAGTGACAATGACTCTCTGTAGTAAAATAAGACTTGTCAGTGTCATGTTGGTTGATTGTAATCACTTTTTTGGTCATATGTGGGCTTAGATCAAGACTGCTGTTATTAATCTTTCCTCTATGGACGTCACCTCCAGAAGTTATCAGTTCTCAATTCATGTCTAAAAATGGGGGAATTCTCCGGTTAGGGTGGGGGTAGCACACGTGGCACAAACGCATGACACAATCAGATGCAATACTATTGGCAAATGATTTATTACAAAACTGACCTTTGACAATTACTTAAACAGTTAGTTAAGGGCACAGATAACTATAGTTACAAATACCGTTCAAAAGTTTGTGGAAAGCAATTAGGCCTACCTCTTTTATTCAGGAAAAGACAACTACAGCCTTGGTGGGAAACCTTATAGTGTATAAAAATGAGTAGCTTAAAATTGGCAGAATGCATTGTGAGGTATAATGAGGGAAGATTATAATCCATGTAATGAACATACTCATGAACATGTAATCAAACTAGAGATCGACCAATACTAATTATATTTAAAAGCAGAAAAAAAGCTAAATATTTCCCCCCTTTTTAACAAAAACTAAAAATTATTTATACAACAATAAAAAAGGCTGCTGTTTGTGTTTTTAATGTTAATCAAACAAAGGACATAGAAAAAAAAATCACTCAGTGCTTTTGACTGAATAACTTTTGAAACTTTAATAAGGATTAATTAATAAGCATGTTTAATTCATAGAGTGAAGACTATGCAGTGTTATTTTACATTTGCTTGCTTTATTACACTTCTATACCTGAAAACTAATGTTAGACCTACCTTGAAAAACCTGAAAAAGCACTGTTTATTCATTTGTATCTTTGTTCTATTGTATTTATTTTTGCTTTTGCTTGTAATTTGATTATTTGTTCTTATTTTATTACTGACTGTTTACTTGTCTTTAATAAGGTTTTAAATTTATATTAGGCTGGCAGTTTTAGCTGTGGTATCAAAATTGGAATAGAGAATTGTTCATTTTCACTTTGCAAAAAGTTAGTTTTAGGCCGTTTTGAACCCTTACTTGTTAAATACACAGTGCTGTACATATGCTGTATAAACTAGACCAAAAGACCCGCTCATTATTTCGAGCCAAGGGGATATTTTTAACCAACATGTTTATTTTTAATTCAGCAGTCTATCTTTATCAGAAGCTCAACAAACGTGGAAGGAGAGCACACATCTTGCGACATTTCTGACCCACTTTTAGAAATGACTAAATTCACCTACTCTTTACAAACCTTTGAAGAGTTTTATTTTGCTGATGCTGCATTGCATTATGAAGGAAAACAATTTACTTGGCCATGTAATAGCGAGCAGAATCCTCTGGCAAACAAATGTTAAAGCAGTAAGCGGTAATCCCACTTATGGATAGTGCTCAGTAGGGGGGTGTGTGATATACCAGTAGAAATTTGTCAACCGGTAGAGATTTTGGACTAATGTCTCTATCCCAGTTATGCTCATGTGACATTGCTATGCTTCACGGTCACGAAAGCATATCGTTTGCATGTATTTTTAAGTATGCGGTTTAAAAACAAGTGATTATAAACCATTGAAGCACAGTAAGCAGAGAAAGACAACTCATTTCACTATATTTGCACACTGTCAGAGAGACCGTTTCTCAGCGCTGTCTAAGAGACGCGATTACATGAAGCCGCTGCTCATAAAGCGCGTGAGAACTTTTTGCTGACTAATTGGGATTGAACGGTTAAATATCCTACATACTTATGTGTCAAAGTGACCATGTCTTTGCAAGTAAACACAGTAATGTATGTCTTAAGTGAACATAAACAGTTGAGAAAGAAAACACACAAGTATCTTGGATCCGTGAAGTCGGTCTTAAAGTAAGGATGCACGATATATCGGCCACCATATACGTATCGGCTGATATATGTTAATTTTTAATTTAACTTTATTGGCCCAATAAGAAAATTTGGGCCGATATTTTAAAGCCAATAAAAAATAGATTATTTTCTCAAGTTGAGACACTTCAGATGGGCACTGTTCGCTATGATGGTTTTGAATTGATGATTGGAAAATATGATTGGATTGAAATATGATTAGAATTACTTAAAAAAAGGAAAATACACTTAAGTGCAACTTGCTGTCATTTAGGCTACATAAAATAATGAGATATAATATTTAATTCTGTGCTTGTTTTTGTAACCAGGCTCTCAAAATTTATATAAAAATTTGGATTTAGATTTATCGGCCAATATATCGGTTATCGGCTTCAAATTGTAAGATGTATCGTATCAGCCAAGATTTTCATATACCTACCTAAAGTAACAGCATCCAATGCTGTCATTATTAATGTTCATCAAACAACAAAAACGAGAAAATCTCTCACTGCTCTTGAAAATCACTTTTGTAACTTTAATAAGAAAAAATATATAATTTACACAGTGAAGACTATGCAGTGTTTTTTTATACATTTGATTACTTTATACAATTTATTTCTTATTTCTAGTGCTTGAAGGTTTTCAGATAGGCTAGGTCTATTTCATTTGTGACTGTTCTATTATAGTTTGCTTTCCTATATGATTGTAATTAGTTTCTTTGTTCTTTCTTTATCACTGTTTAATTGTCTTCAGTAAGCTAGAGAGTTTGTTTTTTACTTCAGCATATTAGCCTAGTTATTTTGTGATATTGAAAATTGAGGCAAGAATTCTGAAATTTCAATGGTATTTTTTACATTTCGTAAATTGATATCATAAAAACCTTATTTAAAGCATATGCTTATAGTTATAATGAAATAAAATAACTTGTATCGATATTGTGATATAATATTTTGGTCATAATATCGTCCACCCCTAGAGCTAACAACAAATGTCAATCAGTTAGGGCCAAAATTACATTGTAATTAATACTGATGACACAGTTAGTGAACTTAGCCGATGGCAATGACAAAGGAAACTTTCAAAAAGGAGAAAAACTTTCTTTGGTCATGTAGTGCATCTCGTAAGTGTTTCAGTGGCAGCGAGGCATTACAAACTAGTAATAAGAGGCTGATAAGATTTATAATCTCCACTCTTCCTCACAGATTGTTTGTATGGCCCTGCAATAACTCTACAAGTTATACTGGATAAGTACCTCACTAAAGTGTTACCTTTCACATTTCTATTTTGAGGTGATTTCATTGTCAACTTGACCAATTTGAGACTGAGAACCAAACAAACAGCGCTTGTGAAACGTACAGATGGTCAAGGGGTTCTTTGAGGGTGCAGATGCCAAAACATTGCCTTATTTTGACTGAAGCTCCATGTTGAACTCTCATCTAGATGTGGTGTATTTGACGCTGTTCTGTGATGAATCAGTAACATTCAAGCTATTACATAAGTTCAAAGTGTACCCACCCAACTCTGACTCAAGCCTGACCAAACCCTCCCTGGTACATTCAATGGGGCAAAGCATAAACAAGTGTCCATTTCATGTTGCTAGGCAGAGCATGGCCTGCTGTCAGATGAGCAAGTAAAGTCAGTCTGTTGCTTTGCAGCCTCAATGCTCAGCAGACCATGACAAACCACATTCAAACTAAACCTGATCACACGTTAAACACTATCAGTCATTCGATATGTGCTAACAGCTCAGGTCCTCGCCCATTTCAAACCTCTACATCTGGTGTAAAAAGACCGACTTCCATTGTATGGACAAAAAAAAATACAGCAGAAAAAGTCATAGCCTACAGGTTTGAAACGACGCGATTTGAAAGGGTGAGTAAATGACGATAGAATTAAATTTTTTGAGTGAACTACCCCTTTAAGTGGACTGCAGCAGGTAACCATTTGATCTGGCATGATTAAAACTTATAAAAGTTTACCAACAGCCAAGCTTTTAAGTTTCAAATGTCAATGTAGATTCCAAACATTCTGCCACTGGTCTAAAAACAAGAGCAACACATTCTGACATCCTCCAGTTCATTTCGACCACCCTGGGAAAGTGCCCCTGTGACGAGGGTGAATTCTTGCTGAGTGGTCTAATCGTGTGTGAGGGTGTCTGGGACAGTCATTGCTCTAGCATATGACACTATAGAAAAGATGGTGCATTTCGAAACGCGCAAAATGACGGAATATGTCCCACCTTCTAAATAAAAGAGCAAATCGCTGATTCGTAAAGTCATTGCGTCATTGCAGTTGCTCTTAAAAGCTCCGGTTCCCATAGTAACCAGAGACTCCTGCTTAGGACTGCACATGTGCATTGGTTGGTCTGGCCTGAAAAATAAGCTTTGTAAAGCCATTTGAGCATCAGAAACAACATTTATAGGCCAGTTCATGTCAGATTTTGTTGCTGATTTAAAATGTTATTTAATCGTAATTTCAGCAAGCAGTTTTTGAGATCTCAGAATAAACCCATTCAAAAAGATAAAACTGGATGCCCATAATAGATGCCAGGAGGTGTTGCAAATAGGGATGCACCGAATATTCGGCCACCGAAAATGTTCGGGCGAAAATGGCTCAAAAGTGCATTTTCGGTTTTCAGTCGAAAGACTTATCACCGAAACAATACGGCCGAAATGTTGTGATGACGCAAACAGAAACCGCGACCTGCACGTGCTTGTCTGAAGCAACGTGTCTGCGGTGTGGACGCATTTCAGTATTATATATATATCTGAACCCGCGAGGAAGCCTTGTTTATACTTTCGCCTGCCTCCGCAGCGCGAGTCTCCACAGACAGCGTGCGCACCTCTCCAAACGGTCGAGGCATTTATACTTGACGTGTTTGCCGTTGTACTATTCTTTGAAACGACAGGGAGCGACTCTAAGGGGGCTTTCACACTAGCACTTTTGGTGCGCACCCGGGTTCAAATGACGTCAGAGTTCGGTTCGTTTCGATGACGTGAACGCTGTCTTCCGAATTCGGGTGCGTACCCGCGAACCATACTCGGGTCCGCTTAAAAAGGTGGTCTGGGGTACGGTTCATGTGAACTCCAGTACGGTTCGCTGCTGATATGAACGCAATCGAACCAAACCGCGGAAGTGAACCGCTATTGATGACGTATAATGTATAATGTGGTCGACAGGACAGTTGTCAGTGCGTGCGCGTGTGTGTGTGTGTGTGTGTACCTTGACGAAAAGCGGGATTGACACACTGCAAGCAGAGAGATGATTTATGCTCGCCTCCGCAAAAATTGTCTTCGGCTGACAGCCAGCTGTCTTTGGAACGATTTTAGTACTTTTGCTGCAGACATACCCAAGTGTGTTTCTGTATCTTTTCTTTGAAAACAAAACCAAAGGTTAAAAAAAAGAAGAACAAATGTGAAGCGAGCAATTCTATCCATTTTGACGCCTTTTCATTCATAGTGGCGCCGGTTGCAAGCAACATGATTACACGCCAGCTGCAGCTTGATGACGCAAGCGTACCGCGGTTCGGATACAAATAATATAATGTGAACACAGTCCATCGGGGGCAGGGGGAGGGGGGAGCAATCGAACTCGGGTTCGGAACAGGCAATCGAACCAAGTGTGAAAGCGCCCTAACTGTCCTCTAACCATCAGGAATAGGTGAGAAGAAGAAAGATATCATAAACACGTGACAATGTTTATTTTTTAGTATACCACAATACAAAAATAATCTTGTAAACCCTGGGATTATTACTTGTGACATTGCAAAAAAATATGTACATGGGAACATGTATACAACTAAATTAACGCTCTCTTAATTATTTTCTAATTTCACTAGAAATTAGTTTCGTGTTTCGTGTACATTTGTATTAAACATGGACCTTTGTTCATTAAAAATGCTTTTTATGCTATTGTATGCTCATTTTTAAAAATGTAAGCAACTAATTTAGACGTGCATACTGGGTGCTGGTGTGATGAGAAGTTTGTGCTCGGCTTTGTATTTTTTATGAGAGAACATTTAATTTGAAAACCTTTTTGCAGGCCATAAGATTATTATTTAATGTACACATGAGTGGGGTCAAGTTAAAC